>JBBELK010000015.1:0-1200000 GCA_037783545.1 Henricia sp. BOLD:AAB3569 | reverse complement strand
AGTCACTGTTTGTTTTATTTAACATTACATTAAGGAAAATAAATTGGCTGCAGTGCAACTTCGCAAACAAAAATACACACTGCAACAGTGATGATAACTTGTGGAAAGCCGAAGGCATGATGATTATCCGTCGGTCGGGAACAAACCGGCTGAATTCTTCTTAACAATCGAACCACGGTCGGCCTGGCTTACTGCGCACCGCGCTTGTATTAAGGTCGTAGTCCGGCACGTCCCCCGGGGTTGTGATGGAAATCGTTGATGCCCGGTGCTGATTATAGCGGGGGCACATGCTGTGATACCGGCCGGCGATTTCAAAGATAATCAGTTTCAGTGTGCTGAGCTAAATACGCTGAGCCCTGGTAACCGACCGTGGCTCTGATGATTATACCGTGCATTTGTAGGTGAACCACTATGCAATTTATACCGCTTCACTGATGTAAACTTGAATTGAAATTGGTAGGTATTAACGACGAAATCCAACTACTGCTGCTTAGGTGAGCACGCCTACAGTCATCCAATGTACAACTGCATGCCTTGCAATATTCCTTTTTTTCCCTAATGCAGATTTAACTGTAGTAAGTTGTATCTAATTTTACTCAGCATCCAATACAAAAAAGTTAAACAGTTTACAGAGGGCTTGCATACGCACAGCTTTGCATAAATGGCGTCATTATTTCCATGAAATAATAATAATGATAATGGTGACATTTTATATACATGTAGCGCATATATCTATCCTGCGGGACACTCATGGCGCTTTACAATATCATTACCCTGGTCATTGGGCGCAACTCCCTGGGGAGTATGCAGCCCTGGCAGCCTGACACAAGCACTCAAATGCTGCAACCCTTACAGGTACCCATTTACTCCTGGGTGGAGAGAGGTAACTTATGGCAAAGTGCCTTGCCCAAGGGCACACACACCATGGAGGATACTCATGGCGCTTTACAACATTATTACCCTGGTCATTGGGCGCAACTCCCTGGGGAGTATGCAGCCCTGGCAGCCTGACACAAGCACTCAAAGGCTGCAACCCTTGCAGGTACCCATTTACTTCCTGGGTGTAGAGAGGTAACTTATGGCAAAGTGCCTTGCCCAAGGGCACACACACCATGGAGGATACTCATGGCGCTTTACAACATTATTACCCTGGTCATTGGGCACAACTCCCTGGGGAGTATGCAGCCCTGGCAGCCTGACACACAAGCGCTCAAATGCTGCAACCCCTATACAGGTACCCATTTACTCCTTGGTGGAGAGAGGCAACTTATGACAAAGTGCCTTTCCCAAGGGCACACGCATCATGGTCACGGCCAGGAATCGAACCCACGACCGTGGAATAAGACATGCTCTTGAGTTCAGTGCACCAAACTGTTCGGCCATATGGTACTCCACAAAATACATGTAAACAAAATGCATACATGTACAACTGGACCCGTGTTTACACTGGTTCCAAGTTTGGGATCGGGATCAAGATTGATCCCCTGAGAATGTGGTGACCGTCATCCAAGTGATTCATCGGGATGCATTTAAATCAAAGGTCATGCCACTGGTCTTAATGTGATGTCAACCTGACTTAAAGTGAAGTCAATGAAAATTGGAACTCGGTCGACTCAAGGTTCGAGTCTCGATCATTACAACACTGATCTAAACTAGCCCACTGTCAAAACTTCAGATCTCTTTTTGGCCCTTTTTAAATTGATAAGTTGGTGTAAAGATCAGTATTCTGAAGTACATGTACATGTAAATTCAAGACTCCATATGTTTGCATACTGTATACAGCTAGGCACTTTGTTTTAATAATTGTCAATCTGGAGACAAATTTTAATTTCCCTCACTATTCGAGGGACACGGCAAAGTTATTAAATTGCGTCACTCTTGTTAAAAAGTAATCAAAGCAGTTGCCGCGAATTTAATTTAGTGGATCTGGGCGAGAAGCAGAATTCATCACAATGTGTGTGCCTCAGGAAAAGGAAGGAGTTTTATGAGAGATTCATGGAGTGTGTCTGTCCTGGTACTGCACAAATCAACATCGAGGTCGCAAAAAGCTAATTAAAGGGACCTTATTTCTTTAAGTCATGAAACTCTGGGACATATTATACCTTTTTAATAAAGGTACACTCTGGCTGAAATTGTGAAATTTTTGGATGATTCGCATTTAGTATTCCTTCATTCACAATCTGTTGTTAGGCTGTAATTATCAGACGAAGATACACAGTGGAGATTCACGGACCAAATTTTCATCACGAAGACGCATGGGTAGTTCTAATTCAGTTGTCATTCGCCAGGTAGATAACATTAGCTTGTGACGCGCATGCTGTCAACCTTTGTCCCATATACAACTTGTTCATGTAGTGCGTAATGACAGCTCAAATTACGGAGTGCAATAGCTTTGGTACAAGACCATTTTGTTGGTATATTGCATTTGCAGGTAGATTTGTGTAAGTTTTTTGTTACGTTTAGACCAATTTTGTTTAAGGATGACTATCAAGAAATTCATTAAATACCAAGAAACCGAAAATTCAGGGAAGTCTGGGCAGAATGTACCTTTAGTTAAAAACTTGTTCCCTAAATCGGACATGTCTTTTCGGAGTTTCCAGTATCGAGTTCAGGCCACTATTTTCACACACCGTCCAACCTTTGAAGTCAGGTTGTTTGTGGCTCACGACATGACATATGGTCCATGCTTCATTAAACCTGCTGTCCGCTCATTCTTGTATACTGGCTTGCAGGGCCTCGGGGGCCGAAGAGGAGTCCACGTACGGGCCAGTCTCCAATTGCGCTCCTGTTATGGCGAGGTTTCCTTGCCCGGGGAACAACCTGACACATTCAACGTCGGCATATTGCCAATACCGTACAGTACACATGACGAGGAAAGAGGAAAAATCTTCCGCAATATGGCAGGCTAGTGTTGCCTATAGTCAAGGAGGCAGGAATGCATATATACAGATATATACTGCAGACATGCCTTTATTATTGCACGCCGGAAGTTAACTGGAAAAGGGGGAAAAGTGTAAGAAGACCTGGGGCTTTGTGCCTTGTGTCCGAGACAGGTGCATCTGAAAGCTCTCTATTGATAGTGCAATGATGTCATAAGCGGCAATCTTGCGCTAGAGATGTCCGCTTCTGACATCTGCTTTGATGTAAATTTAAGTTGGGCTGCTGATGTTTGGTTGGGAGTGGGGGAGGGGGTGGGGAAAGGGTGGTGAGGATGGAGGAGGGGGTGAGGAAAGGGTGGTGAGGATGGAGGAGGGGGTGAGCTGGCGGGTGCTAGTCTGTTTCTTAAACTTGATTTGAGGTGCATTTCAATGCATAGTTCCGACCTGTCAATCAAGCCGAACCCGCCGACCAATCACAACAAAGCGAGCAGACTGCGCCCACATAGATCAAAGTGATGCAATATCATTACACAATCACGCGATTTTCTGCCCTTACAGTTTGTATGTTGTATGCGCCAGTGACCAGGTGAATTTTGGTTTCAATGTCGGGCGATTCGCTGTTCATAGGTAGGAAAGCGCATTTTTATGAATATATGTCATTCCTGCATTACTAGCTCTTCGCTCAGTGTGTGCTACGGTAACTGTCGACCCTAAAACATAAATACCTTTGAGTTTTCTCCAATGAATCTGTGCTTTCCATGCCGAGTCCCGTTGCTTTGTACGTTGCGTCGCCATTTTTTTGCGATGGCTTGTGAGCACATACATGTAGCAACAATATCTAAGGGGCGGGGTTAACTGGGCAATCTCGGAACTATGCATTGACGCTGGAGGCTGTGTAAACACGCCAAGTTTTCCACATCGTAGAGGACTAGTAAACACGTTTAGAGAAATTTGTTTGTTGCTGCATTTGATATCTAAAAATGGCCAAACAAGTTTATAACAAAGCAACATTGGGATGTACAATGAGAGTGCATCGACATAACAATAATACTTAACCGCACGTGGTTAATGAGTTCAGTTGTTTTCCTTCCTCCATGCATGATGCTTCAACTAAAAATAAACCCGCGCCTACGGACAGCAATGTTTGAAATAATCCCGGCGTTAACTGGTTAAAATCGGTTTTAATTCTTATGTTTTCACTTTACATTTCTCTTGAGTTTCTTTTGTGTTTCTTTGAAGAAAAATGGAAAATGCAACCTTTTATTCATTTTGCATCAAAATAAACAGCCGTAACGTCCTCCTTAACAAATAATCCCTCATTTGCGGCTTTAACCTCCCTTTCTAGAAGAAACAAATTGTAAACAGCCGTCTTGCATTTCGAATCATTTCAGCTTTTGGTATTCCAATGTTCCTCTCAACTCCTATACGAGAATCCAACTAATTGGACCAAATTATTTCACCCTGATGAGCAGACATGGCTTTAGGAGGCAGTTTGTCGCAACGGTTGCTATAGTTACACTTCGGAAATGAGGCGGGAGACGACGAAACTAATGTCTGGAAATAGGTCATCCAAATAACCTAGGCGCTGAGAAGATGCAGACAGAACATAAGCAGTGTCATTTACACAAGGCCAGTTTCATAAAACAGGTTGGCAAAACATAGAATACATGTATGCTTATCCAATTGTGTTAAATCAAATCTTGAGGGAATAGACTCATAATGATATTTTGATTTTAATATAAAAAAATTGTAACTTGGAAAAGTCATTTTTGTAAGTGCATCAAAACGTCACACTTTGGCTTAAAAAACCCCACGCCTTTTTCTGTCGCTAGCACGACATATGCTTGTTCTTAAAGCTCAACACATGCTACTCATCGGATAAACAGACCAATAATTTAATTACACAACCACAAATATTTTCCTTTTGGACATACCTCTAGGATTAAAAACACAGTGATAAAAACAAATCTTATGCAAGCTGTACAAAGTCACTCCATGAAACAAATCTCAGATGCAGTCTAATTTGGAGAGATGGCGAGAGATTTATCATTACGCGACTCAACATCTGTTTAGGTCTGCTTCCCTGATTGGTCTGGACCCTCATCATGTCAATCAGGATGAAGTATGCGTAGGCAAAGGGAACTAGTCTTGTGTGACAGCCCAACCTTTCTTAATGCTTCCTTGAGCAGCAGATTACAGAGATACTATTTCCACTTTTTTTGCAACTGAAGTTCGAAAATGTTCTGTTGTAAAGGTCACGGTGAGTCGCTAATCAATCCTGGGCCATTTGGGGATGATGAGCGTGATGTTTTGTGTCTACTACAGGATTGATGGGATGTGTAGTTTTACATTCCAAGATCTTTGGAAATTCCACACATGGGATGTCTTTGCTGATTGGTGTGGTGCCTTTTAATGTTCACATTTGCGCCGACCGTGAATCATGTTAAAATTAGTTTCACTCTACGTCAAAATGACTTCACTACTAATACATGTACATGGACTGATCAGACCGTCTATGCTATCCAATGCTACGGATACAACCTTATGGGACTCATAGACAGAACATGGCATTCTGGAACAAAAAGACAGACCTGGTTAAAATGGAGTATATTGAAGTCTTTGCATATCTCCTTCAAAAAGGAAATAAACGATTACAATTTAGTAAAATCGTTGCCATTGGCCTTGGAATTTGACAATTTAGCATCCTTAAAAAGACTGAGAAAGATTGCGGTGGCACAATTTTGTGCCGTCTATATAATGTGGGGGTGGGGCTGTCTCTTCAAACACATTTTGAAGGTGTAATTACTTTTATTGTTTTTATGCTAATTTGAGTCCATAATTACATCCATACTGCAGGTAGTCATTTATTCTTTTATTTAAATTTGCAGTTCACTTTTCACGCATATACTTGCATCGAAGTCCATTATGCATCAGAATGCATAAAAAATTAATCTATTTTTAACCGCACCCTGTAATCCATGTATGAAAAAAAATGCAAGCCTGTTATTACTGACGCATGCATACATGTACAAAAACAACTTCTGAAGTAAACAAGCCCTTGCAATTTTCTTTGTAATTTGAAATTGTAATATGTGTAGGAACTGATTGCTTTTAGATACTAGTCTCAAGGGACCGTGAAAAGGGGGGAGGGGGGGGGGAGGGGGAGGGGGGGGGGGGGGAGGGGGGGGGCGGGGAGGAGGGGGGGGGTGGGGGGGGGGGGGGGGGGGGGGGGGGGGGGGAGGGGGGGGGGGGGGGGGGTTACTATGAAGAAAAACAGGAAGTGTCCTCCGTTCAATCACATTTTTGATTTTTAATCATGAAAACATGCTGACACTTGTCTTTGTAAAACAGATGTTTGACATTTTTATCATCGACCAGTGTGTGAAACCATCAGTAAACAGGCCAAAAAACTATTGACTCGACTTGAAATATATCTGGGGGAAAAAAAGCACTGTGAACTGTGCTCCTAGAAATTGAATATATGTATGGTTAGCAGTGCATTTTTGACATACAGCGAGGCATCTGTTACATGTACATCAGATGTTCAGTTTCTGGCAAGTCAGGCATATCTTAATGCAATCGAGTGAACTGTTTTTGCATATCGCGGTGTTTTTGCTTTGCCGCGTGTGCTGCAGGCACGAAACAAAATGTCATAACCTCGAATAGAGTTTGTACAACGACTCGGATTCACGTATAGACATGGGCTTCGCTTTCCCTTTCTTGCTCGACAAGTTTTATTCTTGTCCTTGACCTAAAGACAAAATATTGATCAAGATGGGGAATAGGTAGATAATTTCAGCACCTTTTGGAATTTGGGAACTGCAAGTTGAAATCAGATTTGTTAAAATAAAGCGGAGACTGCCAGATGTATGTTTAGGTAACCGCCTTCCTGAAAGTAGACTTCTTGCCAAGTGTGGTAATTCAAATGGTCATCAGTACACTCTGACAATAGACCTCACTCGGCAAAATAAGCAACGTGTTAGGGGGAAAAGTTACAAAAGCAAAGTATGCAGGCTTGATGCCATCTTGTAAATTAAATTTTCGTCACTGATAACTTGTTAACCCCATTGTGCAGCGGATGCATTTACCAGCTGATCTCCCCCTCCCCCCTTCCCCACAAACCCCCTCCCCCAAAAAAATTCCAAGATTTTCATTTGTATTTCTGAAAGAAACCTCACAATATTTTCTCCTGTCATCTTCTAACCATTTTGTAGTAAAGATTGTTGATCCGGGTCTTAGTACTTTTCAGCAATATTCTCATAGATATTTCAATTGTTTTTTCTTCAAGATACCTTTGCCTTTACAGCAACAATGTTTCCAATGGTTGGTCAAATATATGGAAGTGCCCCGCCCCCTCACTGAGAAAAATTCAGGTCTGAAAAAGATGAGGAAAAATATATGATTGTCTTTTACAGACATTTTTGGAGAGAGTTCCGAGCAATGTCGATCATGCCTGAGTCACAGATCAAAGTCCTTTTTGCGGTGTTTTTGTATGCCATGGTCGTTTCAGAGATAACATCTCTTGATCGATAGAGGCTTGCCACAACTTCGGGTATATTGCCTTCAGGATTGCCCTGTTGAGCTCTGATTTTAACTCATGGTTTTGACCGACAGAATGGGGAAAAAAACAGTCGCCTGAAATTTTTGAGTAATGACGGCACTGGTCGTTGCCAGGGTGATATCCCATCTGCCTGAGCGCTGAACCACAAGGGGCCTCTACATTGTCAATTCTCATTCATTGTGGCAAGCTAGACGCATTTTGTACCATCAACAGAAGATGTATCACAAACATACTGGTCAGTACAAGGCATTAACCCTTGGCTCGGTCTATTTATATCCCACATATCTACCAGCAAACCGAGGCAGTAATAACACAGCTCCATATCCACTATGCTTCGTGATTCCATATTCATCTAACAGGTTGTTCATCCAATCAATTTTTTTCTTTCTTTCTGTCGCCGTGGTGTATTCATTTCATGTGTTGCTCTACGTTTGTGTAATGCAACCCTGAGCCTGGGTGTATTTCGCATCGCCTACACGGATCACGGCGGAGCCTAATGCACTGTATCATGCTCCATTGATAGTACGATAGATACCCGGCTTTTGAAGAGTTATTCTAGAAACCAGTCAAATGATATTCCCATCAAGAGATTGTATCTTGAGGGCACAATAAGTGTAATGTGGATTCGGGAACACTGGGCAGAAATTTGTTTTTGAGAAAAATATTTCTGCTGATGGAACTATTTTCCTCGTTGACTATAAGCTCCATGTTCTTTGCATCTGCGCTGATTTCATCTTTTGCAGGATGTCAACATTTCGGAAAACATCAATTTTTGTTCCAAAACTTTCCCCAGTCAGTAAATATCTTTTTAACCTAATCTTGGGCAAATTGAGAATTGAGAAAATGATAAATTTTTATTCAAATTGATTTTTTATGATGGAATCGTCCCCTGAGCACAGATATATCTTTGAGGCATAGTAATACTGATGCATCCAAACTGCATTTTCCATGTCTCTAATGTAATAACATACTGAAAGCAAATGGAGGAGGTCGTAAATTATGGGAAATAAAGTGGAAATTTGATTTGTTTTTATGCACTTAAAGCTGCAGAGTGTATTCTTTAAAGGCCATTTTCTTTAATATGAAACCAGCTGAAATATTCCATATTCATGAGAAAGGCTTGTGCACCTGGGCTTATCTTTGTATTAAATGTTCTTTTTTCAGTCAAAATGAACTGGAATGGAAACTGCAGCAATTCATCACAATTCCAGTTTGAATGCCAACATTTATTTGAAATTAAATACAAAATTTCTCAAAAAACTCATCAGTGAATTAACCATCACATGAAGACATTTAACCACGATTAAATTAACCGTCTGCAAATCAAATTAATTTGCTTTTCTTGGGCACTGTCACTCATCAGAACAAGGCATGTTTACCAAACCCAGCCTTCAGTCTTCCTGAAAATCTGCCCTCTTTCAGGGTAATCATTAATTAAACCATGATTATTAAAACTAAACAAGATTTGGCAAGTTCAATTTTTGTGAGGAGGAAATTGCTTGTCAAAACAGACAAATGAGCTATAAAAGAAACTAATTTTTTTTCCCAATGTTTCTTTTTTCCCTGTTGATCAGGCAAAAAGCAAACAATACTGTTAAATTTTTACGAACAAGAGTTTGGTTATACAGACAGTGTACAAACACTTGTTGTACAAGTGTTGTACACATCTCAAATGGTTAATTTTTAGTTCAGGTCAACAGTGAATTGTAAGATTCCAGAAAATGTTTGGTCTGCCTACGTACACATTGACATGGATGCTTCCTTCCCCTCTCCCTCATACCTCTGTATGTCTACCACACGCAGTGCCTGTAGTCCCCTCCCCTTTTAGAAGATTGGATTACATTCTGATTGAGCTTACTCGAGCACAGACTACAAATCACATCACATCAGATCAGATAATATCTATTGGCCTGTTTATCAGACCCTGGTCATTTTTGAAACCGCTGAGTTGAAGCCGAATCGGAGGGAAGATACAAACGTTGCTTGAAGGCAAATCAACAAAAGAGTGGTTAAGATGAGTTTTTTTTAGACTCAAGTTTTAGTTGCCTTTTTCATCAGTCCACATTTTTGTAAGGTAGGGCTGAACCCATAATTACCAGGTTGAGCCTGCAACTACTCAAATATGGTTTTAAAAATACATGTACAAATAAAATGGTTTCATGAGCAAAGCTGGCTCATATGTCCGATAGCCATCCCTAGTAATATGGCATAGAGTGACTACATGTAGGAGCGTTGCTACATCCTCTGGATGGGATGCCAGTCTATCACATTTCACCCCCAGCAATATTTGCTACAGTATCCATTTATACACCTGGGTGGAGAGAGACAATCTGGAATAAATCTTGTCTAAGGACACAATGCGATAGTTGCGACCAGGCCTTCCCGAGATTAAGGAAATTGGGTCTGCTTAGCAAGAAGCTTTGACATCTCGCCCTTAAAAGTCTTCAACATCTCGCCCTTAAAAGCCTTCGACATCCCACCCCTCGTTCTATTGACAGCGCGGAGAACCCCTACTTGGGCCAAGTCCCTTTAACAGCAGCTGTACCAAAGGACAATTTTTTAGTTTGTGGCACATCTCGGTGCTAATTTGTTGATATTACCGATGATTTATTTACATGGCAAGACAAAACTCCATTCAGAATACATTTCAACAAAAGTACATTCACCCATATCTGTGGCGTGGCCGTGTAATGAATTTAGAATGTGCTGTGTCAAAAACCATGAAATATTAATTGTGTGATCAATTGATTTGAAAGCTTCACATTTCAGAGTCAATAGAAGCGTTGATACACACTGTATGCCACAACCAAAATGACTTACTTTAACGACTGCTTACCGAAATGTACCAATCAAACATTCATGACCATTGTAAGCCGTTTGCAAAGCCAAGGGCACGTGAATTAGAAAATCAGTCTATATGTGGGAGTACATGTATTATACAAGGACGCAAGGCCTTCAATTAACTGTTTGAATTTTTAAATAATGGAAAATATTTTTCTCGTGGGCCCTTTTAGTACGGCGCGTGATTCTCACGAAATGAATGGGAAACGTAAATCTGCAGAAACAGGCAATTGATTCCCGATTCTGGATGTCTTGTGTTTTAAGCAGCTTTAAGATGACTCACAGGAATGTGCAGCTCCTTAAAAGCCCTCTCCAAGTTCTCCGCACAATTTAATTTCTGTCATGGGAGAGTTGTAATAAGGACAGTGTCTTGGCCACAAATGCAGCAGGAAATGCACGAATCATCGGGGAACTGACTTGGGAGGAAAAAACAAGGAAATTCAATGATTTGGATTCAATTTTTTTATTTCACCTTGGAGGATTATTGCTTTTCACTTAAGACGGTACAACTGTGGTACATTTGAAGTACATGTAGGTCCACTTTGTAAAATCACAATTGTAATGCAAAAAAATGCTTGTATCGGTGAGAACAGCTGAAATATTTCACTTATTAAGATATTAAAAATACATTACTGAAAATGAATTTAAGGATACAAAAAGAAGCATCTTTGATATTTAATGTTTGTGACCCGCATTGCAAAACGGTAGAATAAGTCAAGTAGGCTATGTCAAGTTTTTGCGGCCATAAGAAGATACTGCGGAAGATCCACGCTCATTAAAATACAAAAATACAGAAAAGTCTAAGTTAAGGTTGACCCCTTAACTTCACACCAACATTTGTTTCGTCTTTGAAGCAGCCCGCTCTATCACCTTCCCCGAAAGCCCCCATCCAGCGTAAACCTTCACACTGTGTTTATGCATTACTTCGCGGCGTACCGCGCTGGCGCGGTCATCTCTGTAATTGCCTCCGGTCTGTGGATGAAATATTAAAAAGAGCATTCCCTGGAGTGTTTAATTACGGCGTTCTTTATAGCAGCCTTGATTAAAACTTGTGCTTGCTTGAGAAACGCACAGACAAGCTTCGACAGGGTAAAGGTATACAGTGTAACTCTTATGTGTCACATGATAAAAAACAGAATGTTATGCTCATTTCATAACCAATGCAGCTCTGTAGTGCTGCTGCAGAATAACATGAATTATGCAATTTTGATATCTAAAGCAAAATCATGTCCAGTGCAGTGATGTTATTCAAAAATTCCACTAACGCTGGCCCATTATAAGCTTCAAATGGCGCATGATATATGCTGGACATTTAGAGCAAAATGCCTGTACCTACATGTATATGTACATGTAGGCTTGGGCGATTCCAAGCCAGAGTCGAGTAGAATCCATTCCACTTTGGGAATCGGAATCGCAATTCAGATTTGAGGAATCGATTCCCAGCAGAAATCTATTCCATTCCATCTAGATTCGATTCCCAGTGATAGTTTGCCGATTCCAGAATTTACCTAGCATTTTCAAAGCCAAAACACTTGACTTACCGGTACGGTATGCAAAAGTATTTAGTCTCTGATCATTCCCAAATTATTAGGAACGTGTGTGTGACACAGGCCGGCATCATTTCATGATGCCGCTCGGTGCCAATAAGTGAGTCGTCGTCTGCACAGTACATGTACATGTAGTACTGTCAATGTACCCGTACACGCACACTAGCACGCTCGGCATAGACTGTCTTTCCGTGAAAATGGAATCGATTCCGAATGTTGGAGCCGCCCAAGCTTACCTAAAAATTATAAACTTGGGATAAGAGAAAAATCTTAAGGGCCTTATCGGGATTCGAACCTGAGACCTCTGACTCAGTGTTCTCCACTAACGGTTTTGTCCGGGCGCGCCGCCCGGACAAAATCATTTGCCGCCCGGACAAAACATTTGCGGCCCGGACAAAACATTGTGCCGCCCGGACCAAAACATTGTGCCGCCCGGACCAAAACAAAATAATTTCTCCTCCAAAACACTATTAAAGTACAGCCGAGTCATTCCAAATTGCGGTGTATATTCACCTAACGTGATTCGGTAGTCACTGGTGTCATTATCGGTCATTTACCACGCAAATCTATCGGATCGGCGACCCAAATTCGCATCGATAACGGCCATGACAGTATGCATTTGTTGAACAGCGCCCTCAAGAGCCGTTTTATTTTTACTATTGAGGGCGCTGCATGCCAACCACTGTGTCGCGACGTACGTCCGGGTGCGTTCGTGGTTGTGTGTTTGGGTGAGTACGACAACGTGCTGCCACTGTCGCCGCCGCCACCCCCCCCCCCCCCCCCCCCCCCCCCCCCCGCTGAGCGACATCACATCGCCGCGCCCGGACAAAATTTTGACCAGTGGAGATCACTGCTGACTCACTAGGCAGATGCTCTACCAGCTGAGCTATAAGGCACAGTTGGTATACTCCCTCGGGTTTTCCCTATAGAGCCAATCCTTCTCTTGGTGTTGCATGGTGGCGCATCCCAAGTTTGGTTGTTTCATTTCAATAGTGGTCGGGCACCGTACCAGATGTTGTTCTAAAAATTCTAGAAATTAATTTGAGCTACAAAAACTTCCAGGGGTGACCGTGTCATGGCATAATGCACCTTTAAAGATAGTATACATGATTGGTAAACTGTTACAAATAATTTTATCCCCCTGTGTGATTGAAGATATGCGTGATTAAAACCAACCTGAGCAAAAACCAGCTCCGTACTTCGTCTAACTTTTGAGAAAATTAGTCAAAAAGGGGTTTGCAGTCATTTCGCCCCAAAACCCATTTTGCCCTGCCTGTGCCCGAAGTGGTTTTGGGGAGAAGTAGCATTTGGGCAATGTAATGTTTGGACGAAGTGGTTTGGGGGCAAATGGCGCTTGGGCGAAATGGTTTTGGGGCGAATACAATTTTCGTTTCATGAGACGAAAAATAATTGTTTTACTCATTTCTCAAAGACTATAGCACTTCAGACAAAACCATTTCAGGGGAAGTTTTCTACGGTCATGTTTATATTGTGTACATGTAAGTTAGACGTAAATCTTTAAACATTTCTGATTTTCGAGATGCCAATCATGTATACTGCCTTTAAAGGCCCTGTGGATGATCTGTTTTTGAGCGATTCTGCAAATAAAACTATTATAAATCAAAAGAAAGACATCAACAAACTCATCCGAAGAAATTTCAGCTTTGTCAAATGTACCACGTTTTAAAAAAACATGAAAATCCATATGCATTTTCCTGGTCTTGGCGGGGTGTTTCAAATATTCGTTCTCAGTTGATCGGGTACTATGTGGCTTGCGTCATGCACTCTGTGGCGCATACATGCGTGTGCGCGCGATCCATAAAAATGCATCGCGTTGGAACACGCACACGCAGTACACAGCGCCCATGCATTTTGGACCGCGTAGATGCGAACCAAAAATAAGTAAATCGTTTGCAAACGGTCTAAATAATTTCATCTTTACGGATTATTTTCTGGAAAAATTATATCATTTTGAGCGGAAACCTTTCATTGGGTAGTTGCTATTAATTAAATCTTTACTTTCAGAACTTTTCCCCTGTAAACTCGTTGATTACTTTTTGGGGTCATTGCAAATGATCCACTGGGCCTTTAAACATCAAGTCTGAAAAGGGTTGGAAACCCCAAAATATCCCCCCTGCCTACACACTGGATGTTTATGCACTATGTAATAGCAGTAGTGATATGATACTAGTATCTAGGGGATAGTATAGCACCATGTTATCCCATTATCCACCCCATATCGTCAAGCCTGGCCTCGGGCAATACTCATGTATGAAACATGCTACCATCATTTCACATTGATCCTCCGAGACTGCCTCAGATTAATTTCCCAGAGCGTATGCGGTTGCGCTCAAAGCTGGGCCAGGTTATACTGTGCATTTTTTATATCGGTACATTTGATTCCTGTTTGTTTATAATAGCGGGGTCTTTTTACGTCAACTGGGACGCACTGTGCCAATGACAAAAATATTGTTACAGTGCTTGTATTGTATGCCACATAGTGTGTTTTTCTGCTCGGTAATTGACCACTCTCACAGACGCCATCTTTGTAGGAAAAATACAACTGCGTATTAAACAGCATCAAGTACGCGCACACACATTTTTAAAAAAAGGGTTCACAAATTATTTGCTCAATTTGTTCGAAATACGGCGCAGCCAATGTGCGTCACAAAAAGTTACGCTTAAGATCCTGAGGCACGTGACGATTTGTAGAAGTGACGTCATTTGAAAGACATCAATATACAGTGTACACTATATTTTCCCTCTCATAAAATAGATCATTCCAAGATGCATCTTGTCATGTTTTTTGTTATCAAGAACATATAAAACAGTGGCTGATCGGTGTAGCAGATAGAATCCAAGACTTTGGCTAAATCCACAGTTAATGGGTTCAAGTGTCACATTGGCCCATCCATAATGTGTGTGCCCTTGGAGGGTGATGTCCGTCCCAGTGTGCATAACTTGCATGGAACTGCATGCTCCCCAGGGAGTTTTAGGAATATTATTGAGGCCCGGTGACCAGGGGTAATAATGTAACGTGCCTCGAGACTGTATGTGAAATGCACTACAAAGGAACAGCGTCCAAGATGGTTGTCCATGCAAATGGTCTAGATTGCTTGAGACATGTAAGACTTGCATAAAATGGGACGATCCGTGATTACAACCGTATTAGAGTACAGTGCAGACCCAGAGATTATGGCAATTGTGACGGGACATTTAAATTAATGGGCCTCTGACGTAGGGCCTGATAGATCAAGTGCCCCATCCATCATTCCATATTAAAGACACTTGACTCAATCGTGATGTGCATCCTTGCTATCTAGATAGCATTTTACATGTGACGTGACATACCTTAAAAGTGCCATTAATCGGGGCGTTATTTGTAAACCCCCATTTTTTATTTAAATTACTACAAGCAACCTAATGTCCATAGTGGCTAGCCGTAACTGGCCACCAGCATTTGATTGAGGTACCAGTTGTTTGTACAGATGTGTATATTTTCCTGTTGGTAACCAGTGATAGCCCATTTTCATGGTATGAGTGTAAATGCATCTCTAAAGGGTTAACATTTAATCAGCTGCTGTTTGACTGGTTCATACAAATGTAAATGTCTTGTTTTGTGGATGATCACAAAATCATTTATCTCAATCTAAAAGCTTGTTTATTTTCCAGGTGTGGTATTTTTACATGTTTGCTCAAGCGCTTCATCATCCCCCTTCCCCTCCCTCCTGTCCCCTGCTGAGCAACGTCAGCGCTCGCATGGACTGGCGGCATTTTTGGTACTCCATGGCCCCCTCCCACTGTAATGTCCATCACCCCCAGTCGCTCCCCCTATGCAGAGAATTCTCCTATGGCTACGCTGCTGCGTGTCTAGTATAGTACATGTAATGACAAAATTCAACCTTCAGTCAAGCTACTAGAAAAATGCTACAAGTAAAATATTGGCATGTCACATTAATTAGCATGTTTTTTTTTAAAATCCTGAATTTTACCGGTAAATAGCGGGTAACGTGAAGTTTCTACTGAGCCGCTCTATCCGAAAAATAGCGGAGCTTGTTGACCTTTGTCACGCTTCGTAAGTTTGCAGGATAAAAGATCACATGCAGAGGTTGGGCACAGGATCAGTCATGTTTTTCTCCCCTGTATACGCACTCGGGCGGAACGGTGCGTGTTTCTATTGGCGCTTACTGGATAAATTCTGGAAAATTGCCGGGGAAAGTTCTACCCGGAAAATTGTGGATAAGACTAGCTGTTTTTACTGAGCACATTTTCCGTCTTTTCAGACATTATCCGCTAATTGGGTCTCTATTTTTAGTTTCTGAAAATATACGTGCCAGTAAATAAAACGGATTGGAGGCTACAGCATCTTTCCACTGGTTATTTAATCTGAAAGTACGTTGCTCTGTGTTCATTAAACACTTGGCCACTGATCAAGTCAAATGATCGAGTCAAATTCGTGTCCTTGTGGCACGCGTGATTGTGT
Source organism: Henricia sp. BOLD:AAB3569 (assembly GCA_037783545.1). Classification (NCBI taxonomy): domain Eukaryota; kingdom Metazoa; phylum Echinodermata; class Asteroidea; order Spinulosida; family Echinasteridae; genus Henricia; species Henricia sp. BOLD:AAB3569. Next base: position 1,183,689 of record JBBELK010000015.1, on the reverse strand, counting down.
AATGATTTCTGGGACCCTTTGGCATATAAACAAATGCAATGAATGGCTTCATGCTACCTGTACATACAGCGTTCAACAGATGACCCCCAGTAGATAGATTGATTATGTCATCTCCCACGCCTTGTCAGGGTGCCAAAAACACCCATCAATTTGGCTCTGATTGGGTTTAGACTGAGAGATGGGATCTTCATGGATCCTAAATTGAACAGCTAGTGCCCTGGGATCAGGGTTTTTCTCGGGTAATTCTGTTTCAAGGCACAGAATGGCCGCCATTCACTTCGCCCACTTCGACAACTCGAAGCCAGAAGCAAGATGTGTTGTTTATCGAGCCAATATTGGACTAGTGCTTGCATTACAAAGTCGACGCCAGTGGTGTATTCTTACACAGTATTGGCTCTCTGTTGGTACAGAGCTGCCATGATGAAGCATGGGTAACTCATAATCTCTCTGCAAATAATTTAAAAGCGGTTGTGTGTTTGTATGCAGGCATCTTCTTTTAATTTTCCTTATTCTTAGGGCTAGTTCAGACACGTGGTCTAACTTCAGTTCAGTTGTATCTGAAAGAACTTTAACGACAACATTTTTATTGGGGCAACTTGTCAGCAGGGTTGTAGTCGAGTCCATCACAAGTCTGTCACAAGTCCAGTAACAAGAAGCAATGGACGAACACGTACAAAAGAATTTCTTTGTTGGAGTTTATTTGAATAGCTTGTGACTTGAATTAAGACCCAGGGAATTGTGGTGGACTTGTGAAGGCTTGTGAGGGACAGGACTCGACTACAACCCTGCTTGTCAGTCGAACGGTTAACCAGTTGAAAACATGTTACACCAAGGCTTGTTCCAGACGCCTCATTTTGGTCTGTTTTGTTGCACTTGGAAACACTGTTATCTGCAACCGTGGTAAAAGACGACCATTTCGAATGCTCATATACCATACATGTATACCCAATTACCCATAACCTGCCCAGACTAATTCTACTTTGAACCGGCCCACTCAACGGCCATCTTGCAAGACGAGCACGTTCAGTCTATTTTAGATAACCATGGAGTCGGGGAGGTGTCAATATTTACAGAGGATCACCCGCGTACAGTCTTGATTGATCACAGCGGCATTAGATGAACGTACGTGAGGGTGTGTGTGCGTGTATTGAGTTAGACAGAATTAAAATTTGTCAACACTTGTCAGTCAAAAAGCACTGTCTACACAAGGCAGGATCAATTGGTTTCTGTGAAAATGAAACTTTTTTTTCTTTTTTTTGTTGATTGCATCCCTCCAAAAAAAGAAGGCAAAAATCTGTTGCATTACATACAGTATTGGTTTATTCACGGTAAAGGGGTACAATTACAATTCCATTTATGTTTCTGTAGACCATTCCCATTTTTTTTACCGAAACCTTCCCTGCATGTCCGCCATAGCTGGGACGCTGTCAGTGCATGAACTACATGCGTTATGTGATGATGGTCATTGTGTCGTCACTTCGAACAATTTGTGCGCTTGTTGTCATGGTGAATTCACACTGAGCCTTTTCGCGCGAGCATAATTGCAATGAGCGTCGCTTTGAGAGAAAAAGCTATGTGGATGGAATTTTGAGTGAAACGATGCACTGAAAAATCACTGAATTACTAAAAGACTTTCCGTTCAACATGTCCAAGCTAAATCTGTGGTTTCCAGTGCGTCGTTTCATTCCAAAGAATTAGACGAAATTGGACGGAACGTTGTTTTTTATAATTAAGTGATTTCAGTGCATCGTTTCACTCAAAATTCCACACCGCTTTTTCTTAAAGTGACGCGTGTGGCAATCACGCGCAAAGAGGCTCAGTGTAAATTTGTATGTGCGAAGAGCGCGTTGCGCGTCATGGACGCGCGCTGTTCGATTTAACAACAACGCAAAACACCGTCCATGCACTGGATAAAGCTGCATCCCAGTTATGCCGGACGTGTACAGGGAAGGCGTCCTGGAAATGACCTAGTCTAGGTTTATATTTCTGCATTCACCATACAAACCCTTTCCATCAAATATCTCGTGCTGAGTATGCAGCCTGGTTTGTGTAAACATATCCTACACATTAATCTTTATTCTTTGTGATAGATCACATTTTCTGAATTGGTATGCATTTTAGGAAGTACGGAGCACATTCTAAACCATACATTAATTTAACCGTGTGAAGCTTTGACATTCTGTAGATCTGCATTTTTATCAAGGGACCGTTGTTTAGAGAGTGACTTTTGCAGGCAGGGCACGCAAATTAAACATGATTCCATCAACGTATTGCTGTATGCATATCTCATCATTCAGTAGCTCGGACGATCCACTTGACATTTTGCCAAACATGACGTGACGACAGTAGCAGAAACCACTAATATCAATGGCCTCGACACGAGGACTGTACATGTAGAATGAATGTGCGGTACATATCAGATTAGAATAGCAGAAGTTTTTTGTTTTTGGAGAGCAAGCCGTAGCATTTCTGGAATTTTCCAATTACACAGTAGGTTTTGCATCAAAGAGTATCTCTGCATTGAACTTTTTTAAGTTGTGCATGTACAGTGTACAAGGCCACTTGAATTTCGCCCGCTACGGCTGTGGAGCGGATGTGGTAAAGATTAATTGCTTATCTAACCGCAAACTGATCCTGAGCTCGTGATCGAACCCTCCGCTAACACGAGACCAAAATCTCGCGGTCTGATCTGTGGCCAATTTGGTCCCGAGAGCGTTTACACTCAGTTTGTCATCCGGGGCTGATCCCAAGCTCGGTGTTTGACCCCGAGCTCGGGATCAAGTGTAAACAGGATGTTTGCCACAGAAAATTCTTGCCTTTAAAGAATTGAGCTTAAATTTATTCCAACACTGTTAGAGAATGGAAATGAAAAAAGATAGTGTCGAGTTAGCATATGACTTCTTAAGTTCCTTAGCAGAAAAAAAGAAAGGTTTTATAAAATAAAATGCCTTTTTAGTTCAACGCTTAGGCAGAAACGTGTACTTTCGGGTTTTAAGAAATCACAATGTAATCCCAGGTAATTTTAGCCAAGTCTGAAGAAACGGTGCAGACAGTTTGTCCTGGTAAAATCTGGAAATTATATGTTTTAAAACATTGGGCATCTTTTAGATTTGATGTAATTTGTAAACCAGTGAGCTCAATCACCCTAGTTCTAGTTTGCAGAAATATCTCGTTTGTTCATCTCTTAGACCAATCCACATCAGGCTAGGTACACAATCGAGCATTACGTCTCATATCGAGTTATTTATTGATCACGACACAAGATTGGCATGTAATGTATTTTTCTTTATTCCCTGTAAGTTGAGTGACCATGGTTGATGTAATGGCAAACATAATCACATGTAGGTGCCATGTTATCTCAGAAATCTCCTTTCATGGTTTGTTCATTAAACAATCTGACATTTACAAAGAGTAGATACATGTATCCTTGAAATATGACTTGGATGTGGAGGTACATGGCCTGACATTGAATTTCTATCTGTTGGCAATTCTTGATCACATAACCCGTGCTGTTATGAAAACATTTTTGGTGTGTTCGAAAATTTTGCATTATTCATGAACATTTTAAAAACAGTGCCTGCTATGGAATTTTTCTGTCTGATAGATATACCACGAGGATTGTATTCACTTGGATGTTTTTGATGCAGTTATGTTTACTAGAACCAAGTGCAGAGATGCTAACATTGCAATTTGAAAAAAGAGTAATTTTGCCATGAGGCACCCGCTTTAATTTGGACACACAATATAAATTACACCCAAGCCCCACACTTAAATCTATCATTTAAATAGTAAATCTATCAGACGAAAAAATCCATCACAGGCACCGTTTTTTAAATTTGCATGAATAATGCAATAATCTTCGAACGCAGCAAAAATAAATATTTTGGTAAATCTTAGTGTTTTTATTTCACTTTTGAATTATAGCGCTTTGAGGCCTGTTTGGCAATTGTGCACTTTATAAGTATCTTATTATTATTATTATTATTATATGCATTCTAAAATTATGTCAATACTGATCGTCATTGGCTGAAGCAATTGTACAAACTACGGCTAAATCTTAGATGTTGGCATCTCTGCTTGTGGCACTAGTAACCACGGAGTCGGAATTGACTGTGAAAACGTTGGAATCGCCAAAGCCATGTCAGGATTCATGATATGTGATGGACTGGACTACCGACCTGATGAGTTCTTAATGTTGTTCACGCATAGTCAGTCACGTATTCACTCCGGGACGTCCCCTTAGCTTCTAATACAACAGGGTGTCTCAAACATATTGTCATTTAAGATTGATAAGGCTATAAATATGCTTAATTTATATTTGCTGAGTCGGGAACAGGAAGTTATAGGAACAAGAAGTTAGGATCAGGAAGAGCTCCTCATCAGGCCCACTCTGTGCCAGATTTATGAGCATCATTATTGTCTAGTCTATGTCCCGGCTCAAGAAAACCATCCATCTTTTTTTTATTACACATTATTCAAGAAAATTGTCTGGTTTTTTTTTCTTCTCTAGGAAAGCAAACATTAGCACAGTTTTTCAAATGTTAGTTTGAAGATGGAATGTTATTGCAGATTGGATCGGGTAATTACTCGCACACCGTTGTCAAGGTACATGTGTAGGATTTGTGGACGATGTAATATTGTTGATATTTATATAGCGCACACATCTTGTGCATTGTGGGAAATTGACATTATTACCCCTGGTTATTATGCTGTTATAGCAATCCTTAATTTAACCTCCTCAGCTCTCTGGGAGTATACAGTGCTAGTTGCCTGTTTGGTGCTCATAGGCTAATCAAACACAACACCACCTACAGTTGAGTACCTCAATACCTACAGACAATCACCGTGTTTACACTGGTCCCGAGCTCGGGATCAAGATTGATCCCCTGATAAGAATGCGTCAATGTTAACCGCAATGATCCTGAGTGCCGCGTTTACATTTTGTAGTTGATCTCGAGTGCGGTGCCAGAAGTTGCAGTCAAAGGTCATGCTCTGTGTGTGCATGGGTTGTGCATGTACAGTGTACAAGGCCACTTGAATTTCGCGGGCTTTTCCCCCGCTACGGCTGTGGAGCGGATGTGGCAGATTGCTGTAAAGATTAATTGCTTATCTAACCGCAAACTGATCCCGAGCTCGGGATCGAACCCTCTGCCAACGCGAGACCAAAATTTCGGGGTCTGATCCAGGGCCAATTTGGTCCCAAGAGCATTTACACTCAGTTTGTGATCCGGGGCTGATCACAAGCTCGGTGTTCGACCCCGAGCTCAGGATCAAGTGTAAACAGGGTGTATGTTCACAGGTACCCATTTACTCCTGCAAAGCACTTTGCCCAAAATGCCCAAGGGCGCACACGCGTACACCATGTACACAATTTATTCAGGTGTTTTTTTTATTGTATGTGAATTCCATGCATGTACTTTAACAACAAAAGGTAGGTCTTAACGACCACAAAGCCCCTCCAGGGCTTGTCCTACCAATGTGCAATGCAAAATGAATTCCAACTATAAATACATAATTCTTTTGCAGAAAATATTACCACACCTGTTGAAATGTTAAATCAAAATGGGAGTGTCACATGAAGCTCAACATTTTACACTTTCTTTACATCTGAGGATGTAGGATACGTTTGGTATCAATAAATATCAAATGAATTTGATACCAGTGTAGAACCCATGTATCTCAAAAACTTAAACATGGTGGTTGCTCCTAATTTTGACACATCACATACAGATACATGTATTACATGTGGATCTGAGTTAAGCTACGGTAATTTTGTATAAGGCCGGTTTGACGTATTTTTCTATGATATGCAAGGCATATTGGCTCGAGCTCGGGTTTCATGCACATGAAATATGAGGATGTATCAAGTCTTTGTTAAAACATTCACATTGTATGTAACCAGAGACAGTGATCAATAAAGAATGAGTTCTGCATGGAGTCTAATATATTTAGCTGGACTGGTCAGTGAACTATACATGTACATGTACTGTGCATTAAGCATTCTATTTTTTATTCAGTTTGAAAATGTAATCCCGACACTCCAAATTCTCCAAAAACACTTTTTTTCACATACATGTACATAGATTAGGGAACTTTATTGTTGAGCAGAAAGTAACAGTGCTTTTATTTAACAATGCATGTTATCAGATGAAATTCCAACCCAACTATTTGTTGACAAATTTGTTCGGTTTTCTCGTCTTTTTTGCTTAAGTTAAAGTGGGAAATTTGTTGAAGCCCTGTTTCAACCATTTTTGTAAATTTACCACTTTTGTGAATAGGTCACAAGTTTTGTAAATTTTGTGAATTATCGCCAAAGTGGTTAATTCACAAAAAGTTTGACCTATTCACAAAAGCAGTAAGCTTATAAACAACGTTGTAACAAGCACAAGAGATTTAATTAGTAAATTGGTAAATTTCATAAAGTACATGCGATTGTTTTGTTGGGCAATTCCATAAATTCAGATTTGCATTTCAGAGACTTTGAGTGCTTGTAATGCTTCACATATTCAAGTTGTTTGATTTTAAACGCATGTTCTTCAAGCATCCTTGATGGAAGTGTAATTCCTGAAAATCCCACTGTGATTCAATTCTCAACAAGCATAATACATAAAAACCTAGGTTTTGGTCTCCGAAACGGAGTATTTTTTTTAATGTTGAGAATGGCATTACAATCAGTTTTTCAGGAATTACACTTCCATCAAGGATGCTTGAAGAACATGTGTTTAAAATCAAACAACTTGAATACGTGAAGCATTAGTACAAGCCCTCAAAGTCTCTGAAATGCAAATCTGAATTTATGGAATTGCACTGTTTGTTTACAAAATATTGCCAATCTTGCGAAAATTGCCATCCTGTCATATTTTCGACCCATTCATGTTCATGTACTTCAACTAGAAATTGCAGCCATGTGATTATATTTCCTGGATTTTACAAGAACTTTGCTTTTATCTTAATGATTTGTGACGAAGATTATTCTGGAAAAAACTGAAACGAATCGCATCCCTGGATATAGCAAGTTGAATAAATCACCAGTCAAGTAAGACATCTGCCTCAATATATTTGCCGACATTTAATTGTTTTGTGGTTTTTTTCTCATTTATTTTCTGCAGCATGTGATATGAACGTACATAAACGATGTGAAAAACACGTACCCAACCTATGCGGATCAGACCACACGGAGCGTCGTGGCCGCATCGAACTCAATATTGCGTGTAATGCCTCAGAACTCAATGTAAATGGTAAGAACTGTAGAACAGGCTGAGAAAATTTGCAATAAAACACGTCATCTAAGGTAAGCAAAGTGAGGAAAGCAAGTGACTTTTAAGAGACAGTCTCTGCTTGTTAAACTCCTAAAAATGCGTTCTTATTGTAGCAGAAACGTTATGCTAACGTTACTGTTATTTCACAGCTACGGCATGCTTAAGCATGTACATGCTTATGGAAACGGGCATTGTTGCATCACTGTCTTCAGCAAACGTCGCCTCTAGCGAATGTTTTGCAATGTTTACATTTATGGTCTCCAAGAAATTGCCAGAGCCTGCATTCATGCCATCAGCACAAAATCGGGTGCTATAAACAACTGGAGCTTTGAAATTGACATCATGTAAATTTTACTAAGAGAAAAAGTCAAATGTGGACAGTTCATCACTAAAGCCATCCTGAGATCTCAGGGAATTTCTACTCTGCAAAGCGACGTGACAATACCCTGAGGAAATACACGCAAATCTGTGGAGCGAGCCGGCTGTTGTCTTGAGCCAACTCACGCCCGAGTCATTTTGATGTAATTTAATCAATTCGGTCATGTTATGCCGAAAAGAAACAATTTCTATACTTTCCAGAAATTGTATTGTGTTACGTTCCTTATGACTGTCCCATTCCTACCAAACTTTCAAACGACGAACCTTATTTACTCCGCAGTTTTTCAAATTAATAACAGGGATGCATGCTGACGAATGTAATGGAACGGATTCCACAATATGCTTTAAATAGCAGCCAATCGCCGACGCGGACAACGGCCAGCATTACCGAGTACATGTATCACATGCATGCACGGTGTTTACAATCTGCGCGCGTTACATTTGAATGCCTGCAATCGTGCTGCAATGCACTGTAAGCGTCCTGATTGGTCCAGCAGAGGCGACAAGATTTCTGTCGCTAGTCCCCCCGCCAAATGGGGCCTTTTTCAACAGGGCCACTGTACGCAGGAGTTAAGGAGTGTGTTAAAGGGGCACTGTTGCAAGAGGATGCACTAAAGCGTGTCACCTCAGATGTATTTCTGAGTTGGCTACTTACACCATATTCTCCGTAAAATTTGTCTAACTTGAAAGTGTGTGCAAAGAGCAGTATAAATTGAACCAAAATGGTTTTAACATCGGCACAGTAACATCCCTAGAAAAGAAATTTCGAATCTGATCGCTGCTGTATCCATTTCAAGGTGCTCTTGATACAGGATAAAGCTGCCAGATACAGTTATCTGGCAACTGAACCAGATATATACTGTAACAACAGCACAAAAAGTATCATTTTCCCTGGGATGACTGTGAGAGCCAGATGTGGCTGGCTGAGGTAATTTGGTCTGAGCTGCGAGGCACCAGGGAAATCGGGTAGTGGCTTAGCAAGTGCAGGACCCTGTGGAATTAAAAGAAAATAGGAATGCCAAAACCTTGGACGTGCTGGAGCTCAGTTGCTAGGTAACTGGCTTTCGGCAATTGCTTGATAGCATTCATCTTCATGCAAACATACTGGGCTGTACATGTACGGTGCCACTTCCGGCCGAGCAATCTTTTATTTATCAATCTGGGTATAAAGCCAAAATCGTGCATGCATGCATGCATTTTTATGTAATATCCTTTATGTAATTTGAAGTGATACATGTTTTATCACGTTTTGTGATTTGCATGACCACATCTTGTAGAAATCTGAATTTGTAAGGTGCACATATTATGCTCTTTGGGGAAATATTGTTCATGTCCTACGACACGGATAAATTTCCAGTTTTCTTGGCATAATTCATTGGCAGTGTGTGACGTCAATTTCCGCGCGGACGCGTTTACTTCTTTGACAGCGGTTCATGCTATATGCATGGCAACGCGTTTCTCCATTCCTTTTGCACAGAAGCCACAACGGGAACATTTTCTGTTGAGTTTTTCTGATACAAATATCAGAAAATAAGGCGGCAGGATAGTGCGAGTAAACCCATGCAAGTCATTATTGTCCTTATTTTTTTATATTTTCTTCTAAAAGAATAATAGTAAAACACACTGTGCGCAAACACAATGGATGTAAAACGTGAGCATGAACCAGTAGCCATAGTTATGGTCTAACACCCGCAATGTGACGTCACACAACTCCGCCAGTGAATACATTTCTTAAGTAAGGTTGTTTTTGCCCTTTATACATTTCTTGTCATAAATTGAAATAAAACTATTTAAAACACTTTAAATACATGTACCTTCATAAATTCCAATAATAAATTGAGGATGAAAAATAATTAAATTAGATAATAATAACAAAATTCATGGAAATGTAAAATTTGTGCAGGTTGCTTCAAGTTGGCATACAACTCATTTGGATTTGATTACAAACATGTACAGTACGTGTAAGGGATAGGTCCACACTGGCATGCGAATTCACACAGGATGATCAACATGTGGACTTAAGTTTCATGCTACCCCGGATTGTTTACTGCTAAGGTAACAATGGTTCCTGGTAAAGTTTGAAATTGAAGAATGTGACACAACGGCTGTTAGGTGACAAACAAACAATACTTTTCCTGACATTTTCCAAGAGCCAGTGGGCGTGAAACCTTAAACAGGATACTAGAGTGGTACTTTCTTACCCACCAATTTTTAAAATATCCAACAAAATGTCAATTATGTATAATGCCTTCAAATGAATGTTTAAAAAAATCCACTGCAGATTTGTACATATGGTCGCAAAAACTCGACCTAGCCTGCGTGACTTAAAGGCCTATTGTATCATTTGCAATTACCCATTTTTTTTGTTTTTCATGAGTTGACAAGAAAAACCTTACTCAGTGTTGATAGCAATGGTAACAAACGCCACATGTTGGAAATTGACAACTGAAGGTGGGTTTCTAAAAATGCCCCGTGCACGGAACTTTTTTACCATTTACTTGTACACAAAATCCATATATAGATTTTCAAGGTTTACTGAAGCACTGATGCAATATGAAGCAAACATTTCTTGAGGCTAGTTTATCAACATTCTTCCTTAGATATTTTACACTCTTATTCCACGAATCTGTAAAATGTTTATGTTTATATCTTGCAAATGATACATAAGGCCTTTAAAAGCTTTTTTTACAGAGCGGGTCACATTTCTAGTTCTCTGCCACAGATTATACCTCATATCGTAACTTATTTTAATATTAATATGTTATTTTTGTCTGTCCTTTACAGTTTTGTCAGCCAGAAACCTGATTCCCATGGACCCTAACGGTCTGTCAGACCCTTACGTCAAAGTCAAGTTGATCCCAGACGTCTCTGGAAAGAGCAAGAAGAAGTCAAAGAAGATCAAAGGAACTCTCAACCCAGAATTCAATGAGAGCTTCTCTTTGTAAGTGGACTAGATTTTCTACTTCTTAGAAACCAAATGTAACTTGGTTTGAAAGTGGATGGTCGATATTCGCAGCTTGGGAACTGGTTTGTCTACTTCCAATACCAAGGGGAGCTAATATCGACTAGCCACCTGGGGCCAATTTCATAGAGGTGTTTAAGCACAAAATCTGCTTAAGCGCAAAAAAACTCTTGCTTAGTAGAGAATGTTACCAGTGAAATCCTCATGTGATAGAAATAGTTTATGACCAGTGTTAGAGGACTGTTTCATTACCATGACAATCACAAGAAATGTTTGCTGGTAACCTCATTTTGTCAAGCAAAGTTTGTCATGTTTAACAATAATTCATGCTTAAGCAGCTCTATGAAATTGGCCCCTGAAATAAACCCTGTTATATTTGTTTTACCGTGCCTCATACATGTTTTTCCCCCTTTTTCTGTCGCCGGAAAACAGCAAAAAGAACCTTTTTTTAAATGAAATTCTTTTACCTTGCAAGAAGCAGTATGCATTATTCCAGAACTAATTTGTTAAATTGACCATTCTGTTTGTCAAAAGAACCTCTTTTGCTTCGTCGAAATAGGGTTTATGGAGAAATTTGTCTTTAGTTGCTAAGACCTTGCTAATAAGAGGTCTTTGGGGCTTTCCAGATTACCTTGTTATAACAGGAACCTTGTATTATCAGGAATAAAAACAGTGAAGCAAAAAGAATTGGGACCAAAAATGTTGCTTGTTATAAGCAAAATGTTGTATTATCAGTGCTATTATTTACCAATTTCCCTCCAACTTTAGCCGCCTAAAAGATGAAGACAAAACCCGGCGATTGTTGATCGAGATTTGGGACTGGGACCGAACTTCCCGTAATGACTTCATGGGCTCGCTGTCCTTTGGCATATCAGAGCTGATGAAGAACAACGCGGAGGGTTGGTTTAAGATGCTGAGTCAGGAGGAAGGGGAGTATTACAACGTACCGGCTGTCGTGGAGGACATCAGCATTAGTGAGTTACAAGAGAGAAGGAAGGTAGGTTAGTCTTCTTGGACTCGTAAAGTTAGAGTTGGACTTTCTTCTACTATCTCAAGTTGTCTACAAGGCTCGATTCGAGTGTCAAGTCTTTTATGTAGGTTAAGATTCGAGTGCCAAGTCTTCAATTGACCTTCATCACTTTGCGTCCATCTTTGCTCTGTTACCAATAGTACGTGCCGGGCATGATGGGCGACCGCGCGATAGCTTGTGTAATCTGCTGCTGTTGTTTTGAGAGAATCACTGTCCGCACTGTCCGTTTTATTGATCACGTGTGTGCCATTGTGATGCACACAATGAATTATTTCAACACGGGGCCAAACTAATGATTTTTCCTGCAAGCATCGCTTTGGTTATGTTGGTTTTAAAGGGAAAATGGCCACACCGTGATAAAGGTCTATAGCATATCTTAATTTATGTCTCAAGTATTCAAAATCAAGTCTTGATTCAAGTCTTAAGTCTCCAAGAGCAAGTGTCAATTTAGGTTTCAAGACATCAAGAGCAAGTCTCGATTCAGGTCCCAAGTCTTCAAGAGCAAGTCTCGATTCAAGTCCCAGGTCTTCAAAAGCAAGTTTCGATTCAAGTCTCAAGTCTTTAAAAGCAGGTCATAATTCAGGTCTGAAGTCTTCTAAAGCAAGTCTCGATTCACATCTCAAGTCTTATTAGTACACACACATAAATGTGCATTCTATTTTATTTTGACAGCAAGAGAAAATATCTAGCAACTTTGATAATAAGTGTTCCATCCAGAAAGACCACTCTATATCCAACTCCGGTGACCGTGTGCGGGCTAGTGACTTTAACTTCATCACAGTACTCGGGAAAGGAAGTTTCGGCAAGGTGAGGTTCGGCTGTTACAAATAGTCCAAAGGTGGGACAGGTTATCTGTTGTAGAAAAAAAGAACGATAAAAGTGAAGTGGAGAATTCTTTGTGGGTCTCAAAAGTAAATTTCATTTTGTACAGATTAATTTGAGAGTTAGGGACTCATTCTCTGTACATACCCAGCACGATATGTGGCAAACAGACTCCCCCCCTACCGCCCCTATACCTTAACACACCCTTCCCTTTTGTTAACGCACCAACCCCCCAAAAACCTCAAAGGAATTCCTAAATTCCATGGATGTTTGAGACACAATGGGGAAACAAAGGAAGGGAGTTACCCTCTGCCACATATCGTGCTGCATATGTCACTGTATATCCACCATTGGAGGAGGGCAATCCAGTCTATCGTGTATAAGTTGTCGTTGGTGGCGCTCTTTATTGTAAAATGCCCAAATATCTAACATTGTAAAACTGCACATTTCTGTCCGTGTTCTTCACCCCCTGTTAGGTAATGCTAGCCGAGAAGAAAGGCACGGAGGAGCTCTATGCAATCAAGGTCTTAAAGAAGGACGTCATAGTCCAAGACGACGACGTAGAATGCACCATGACCGAGAAACGAGTCCTAGCCTTGGAGAACAAGCCGCTGTTCCTGACTCAACTTCATTCATGTTTCCAGACGGCTGATCGACTGTACTTCGTTATGGAGTATGTCAACGGCGGTGACCTCATGTTCCAGATACAGAAAGTGGGCAAATTCAAGGAGCCACATGCTGTGTGAGTTTTTGTCCTCTCGTCCAAGTTTGCAAATTTTTTGTTTTTCTCCCACACGGATTTTGAGCATCAACAGTACCATGGAGTAACAGTAGTAGTGTTGCGGTTTACTCTTCAAACAATTAATTGCGTTTCTGATACTGTGCAGCACAGAGCCCCAATCTGTTGTGCAAACACGCTGGCGCACCCAAGCACACGCGTACGCGTGCGTCATGCATCGAGTGAATGGATTGCGCGTGTGTGCTAAGCATGCGTGAGTACAGTAACAAAAAATACTGTAAAACAATAACAAAAACGCGGGCAGTTTTAAACGTAGCAAATGAACTGAAGTTTTCAACACCAAACAGACATACATATTGCGGAAATCTTACAAAACAAAGCTTCATTTTATATAACAATAATAAATTTGGATGTCTTTTCGGGTGATATGAGAATATACCACGCTCGTGCGGTATATTCTCATATCACCATCAAAGCCATCCAATATTATATAAATTATACAAAGAGTATGAGTATGAAAATGAGAAAAGAAAAAAAATTGGTGATTTTTATCATTTTATCCACTTTTCAAAAAATTTCACACCCTTTTGTGTGGACAGACCTATAGTTAGGAGGTTTGGATGATCACCCCCAAAGGTCCCAATCATCTAACACCAAAAGAACAGTATTTTTCTTTACTTTCCTGAAATCAGCCACAATGTATTCATTTTACTATATCTTTGTGCTGGCCTTGTGGTGGCCTCCACAACAATATTGATGTTTATCCCTCAATTTTATTTGACTTCATCAGCTTCTATGCTGCAGAGATATGCATTGGTATCTTGTACATGCACAGCAAAGGTGTCGTATACAGGGACCTTAAGCTAGACAATGTCCTATTGGACTGTGAGGGTCACATCAAGATTGCCGACTTCGGTATGTGTAAGGAAGATATGACTGAAGACAAGACTACTAGGACATTCTGTGGGACACCGGACTACATTGCACCAGAGGTATGTCGGATACAACACCGAGAAAAGAATTGGGTTCGTAGGGAAAACCTGAGAGGGTATACCTGAGGCAGATGCTCTACCAACTAAACTATGAGGCACATTGGTATACTCCCTCAGGTTTCCCCAAGACCTCTGACACACCGGGCAGATGCTGTACCAGCTAAGCTATAAGGCACAGTGGTATACTCCCTCAGGTTTCCCCCAATACCTCTGACAGATGTTTTTCCAGCTGAGCTTATGAGGCATAGTGGTGTACTCCATCAGGTTTTCCCCAAGACCTCTGACACACTGGGCTCTACCAGCTGAGCTATGAGGCGCAGTGGTATACTCCCTCAGGTTTCCCCCCAAGACCTCTGACATACGGGGCAGATGCTGTATCAGCTGAGCTATAAGGCACAGTATACGTATTCTCCTTCAGTTTTCCTTACCCAAATTTTCTCTCAGTGTTACATGGTTGCATGCACACCCGAGCAAAGTAACCAACACAATATTTGGCACGGGGCCGGATTACCATTGAAATGAAACATCAAAACATGGAATGAGAGAAAAATCACATGGGTCTCATCGGGATTTGAACCCGAGACCTCTGACTCTCTGGACAGATGTGGAATTCAAATTGACATGTAGTAATCATATTGATGTATTTGCTTTGTTGACAGATTGTCGCTCTACAGCCATACGGCAGGGCAGTAGATTGGTGGGCCTACGGTGTACTACTCTATGAAATGTTAGCAGGACAGGTCAGTTGAATTTACGCCAGCTCTGTAGTTGAGTCTGTCAGATAATGCTTTTTGTAACAGTTTTCCCATCCTGTAATCTATTTTAAAGTTGCAGATATCTTGACTGTGATTGTGTTTATTTGTTGCAGCCTCCATTCGATGGTGAAGATGAAGACGAGTTGTTTCAGTCCATCATGGAGCACAACGTGTCCTATCCCAAGTCCATGTCCAAAGAGGCTATCTCAATCTGTAAAGGGGTGAGTAGGCTGCTTTAACCTTAACTCCCTAGGATTGAGGAGTGTTAGGGTTTCGTCAACCCTGTTAGTGATCGGGGGCCGATTTCTGATTAAGCAGCGCTCTCTCCATTTCATAAAACTGTTTAAGCACTATAACCAAACTGCATGCTAACCTACCGATTTCTTGCTAACACAATGTCATCTTTTTTCGTTGCCATACTTGGCAAAATTCGAGACACATAATTATTCCAACAGATACACAACTTTCAGCTGTTGTTGAAATATCCCAGTCGGCAACAGGCAAGGTTTTTCTGTGTTAGTGACAGTCATTCGAAAATGGATACATTACCGATGATAGTATTTGAAATTGTTAACATTGACATAAGCAGAGCAGACAATGAAGGCGTTCGAACAAAACGGACAACTGCGTTGTGTGCGGAATATCCTCGCGTGCTTAGAATTTTGAGTAAAACGACGCATGAAAATCACAGAATCACAAAAACAAGTCGTTTCAGTGATTTTCTGTGTGTTGGTTCACTACAAATTCCCTCCACACCCCTCTTTTTCACAAAGCGACGCGCATCAACTTTATGTGTGAAACGGCTCGGTGTGAATCCATTCTAAAACTTTGCATTGGTTTTTCTCCAAGAGGGGAGGCATCACAGAGCTACAACTTTAAGGTTTACATTGATCTTTCTCCAGTTTCTAACCAAACACCCTGCTAAGAGGCTAGGCAGCGGCCCTGGTGCTGAGAAAGACATCCAGGAGCATCCATTCTTCAGACGCATCGACTGGGGCAAGCTGGTCAACAGGGAGGTTCAACCGCCATTTGTCCCCAAAATCGTGAGTTATTCTGTCCTTTTTCATTTCCAGTATACTTCCTTTGCAATATCTTCCATCTTGGTTACTAACATGGTTCCAAGCCGTAGAAGCTCTGTCCAGACACATTCCATTCTTTGCAGCCATCTTCCTTTTTTCCATAATAGAATGTGACTATATCAAAGCTGGAAGGGAAAATATATTACTATATTTTTTTCCTCATAATCACTGCCTCGAGTCAACTTGAGATGAGCCAATTTCATAGTGCTGCTTAGTAGCCGATTCTGTGCTAACGGAGGCTTTGGCTACGGTATCTCATGGTGACCGTAACCATAAGCACTGCAAAACATTCGCCAGCTTCAGAGGCAACAATGTCCCTTTCTAAGCATGCGCGTGCTTGAGAACGTCGCGGCTGTCAACTAGCGGTAACATTAGCACAACTTTTCTGCTATATTAAGCTCGCCTTCTCAGCTAATGCTTAAGCAGCGCCATTAAAATTGGCCTCTAGTCTTGTAAATTGTAATGGAGTACATCATACTGGTATGTAGTATGTATGCGAAACAGGGCAGTGTTGAATGTGGGGTTGAAAAACGAGTCTAGTGTGACAAGACCGTATCATTTTCCAGGGTTTAAAAGAGAACAATATGACGTTTGGCATAGTGTTATTTTTTTTAGTTCCCCAAAAACCTGTGGTAATCAAGAAAGGACTAAAGCACATGATAGTTTACGTAATTATAGGGATTAGGAGGTAAGTGTCTGTCATTTATGGTGCAGTAAATCATCTGGGATTCGATTTTAGTTCTGGTGGCACTACAGGGTGTCCCAGAAAAAGGAAAATCGTGATTGTGGGGAAACCAAATATCCCAACCATGTAAAATTGGTTTTGCTAGATGTGCCAGAGCATAAGCTTAATTTTCATACCAATTTCATGTTGGTACAGTTCCGGATGGCTGCACAATTATTGTTTGGCTGAGGTGAGGTAAAAAGACAATTGCCGCATGTTTCAATGATACTTTGGATAATTCCTGAGAATGGTACTTTTTGAAGGGACACGGCGACCAGGGTAACGAAGGGCAAAAGCATTTCTGACTGCTGCAAGGCTTCCAAGTCGTGCATATTCAGTCACCACAAATGACCTTTGCTGATGAGTTAACTGCACCATGTTGTAAAAATGAACAGCAGAGAGCCCATGGCAAATTTTGTATGCCTGTGCTTATGTAATCAGTCAAAAAGCCCATTCTGCAGAGGATTATGCAATGAAATTCACAATCGGAAAACCTGCGGCAATTGTCATTTCACCGCACCTCAGTTAAACAATGATTGTGCAGCCATCCGGAACTGGATTAACTTGCAATTGGTATGAAGTTATAGCTTATGCTCTGGTGCATCTGGCAAAACCAATTTATGGCTATGGTATTTGTTTTCCCCACAATCACGATTTTTCTAACTGTTCTGTTTTTTTCTGGGACACCCTGTATAGTTCAAAGGGTGATTTTATTTCAACTAAACAGTGCACACCCAAAACAACCCAACCCCTGTCCTATGTATTGCATCATTGTAGCGTTAGTGCAGTGTTTAGTCATGCAGTGTTCATTAATAAGTTAGTGCAAAATCATTTGATTTTGAAAATGCTTATTTAAATCCTGACTCTCGTGAAATAGCAAAAAGCATTCTCTGCATGGGATTTCATTGCAGTCATCGGTAGCATAGATTTTCAGTGGTATGTTGGTTTTGGGTTCATGCATATTCGTAATCCATTCCATATTTTTCTCGCCCCTTATCCCTTTTTTGGTGTTTTAATTAAACCCCACCTTAAAAGTACATTGTGTCTTGAAACCCCAGGAATGTTTGTACCTAATTGCTTGGGCATACTTTTCTTTGAACGATGACAGCTTTACAAATTCAAGAAAGTAAGGTACAGATATTTCAGGATGTCAAGACAGAGTGAAACTTCAACCAATCCCCAGAGAGAAAGGGTCATTGCTTTGAAATTGTAGTCTACCCTATTAGACCAGTAAACCCAGTTATATCCCGACAATATTAGCACACAAGCACATTCAGTTTACAGTTGACGGTGTCCACCCTCGTGGCGTTTTCTTATTTTGTATGCGAATCCCTAAATTTACAAGTTGTCCACCTTGTACCTTGTCGTGTGTATGTGCAAAGATACCTATTAAACAAGCAATAAAACATGTACATGTACTATTTAATTTTAATGAAGCCATATTGGTTCCAAATTGACCACTCTCACAGACGCCATCTTTGTAGGAAAAATGCTACTGTGTATTAAACGCCATTAGGTACGCGTATGGACATCCTGGAAAATGTTCCAAACACGCTCGCGTGTTGCTCGAAATTTGTTAGAAATACGGCGCAACCTATGCGCATCACAACAAATTGCCCTTTATGCACGTGACAATTTGTAGGAAGTGACGTCATTTGAGAGTGATCAATTTATTGCAGCTGTTTAAATTGATATGTTTACTTTTTGACTAAATATGTTCCACCCAATTCTATGGGGAAAATATATTTTGTTTGTTTAAACTTTGCACATTTACATGGGTATCCCTTTCGCCTGCAGAAGCCCTGTCGGAAGCACAAATATCTTTTTTGACTGGAAGTGCATATTATTTGAGTCATGTTTTGACAGTAGTTAGTAGTTACAGATTTACCCCGGTGTTGAAAATGCCCTATTAATGCCAGTGGTATAGTCTGTGCGCCACCCCCTTCCCCTAATGTTGAGTAGTGTCCCCCTCCCCCAATTTGTCTTACGTCGCCCCTATTTGTGCCTTTTTGTTTTTCTTTTCCTACCCTCTCTCTCTTCGCAAACAGAAATCCTCCAGAGACGCTGAAAATTTTGACCCCTATTTCACCAACAACCCAGTGACACTAACCCCGACCGATCAAATAATAATCAGAGCGCTGAACGAAGATGACTTTGCAGGCTTCAGCTACGTCAACCCTTATTTCCAGCCTCTGACATAGATTGTCTCGGAGAAGGACTCGGGGGCGTTAACCTTCTACAAGCTGCCTGCGATAGTTTACATCGCTCGTTCTTGCAATTCTTGCTATGCCATGTTTTCAGCCTTCCGGTTTATGCGTACTACGGTCTTGGTCCGATCCGCTGTTTGTAGCCACGTTATTTAATGGATTAGATTTTATTTTGTCATGTGAAGTTTCTGTGAAGTCAATTGGTCAAAAGGTAATAAAGGGCTTTCTAAACTCCACACTTGAATGAATTCAATCAGTGTTATACACATTGCCTAACTTGGAAGTGAACTGGTTTGGCAATAACAGTACGTAAGTTCATACGTCGGTATTGAGCGGTATGACGTCACAGTTCATGTGAAAAAAATATGCAGCTCCATGCAAATTTGTTTCTATGTTATTGACACCATGCTTTGAGCTGCTTTGTCACATAAATTGCTACTGTGGGCAGATTTTTTCCCATTATTTATGATTTTTGCTGCTTCAGAGATGCAGTGAATTTGTCACACTGATGTATGTATAAAGTGTGTGCATAATAAGTACTTGGCAGTATTTAAAATAGATTCTGATTGGCTAATTAAATCGTGCTGCACTTATCATACATTAACTTGCATTCACCATTTTTACCAGGTTTTTTTCCCCAAACCAGTTCTCAGTTGCAAAATTAGGTATACAGTGGATTTGTTCAGAGAGCCCCTTATTACCTTTTGGTCCAAACTTTCCCCTTAACTGGAAGCAACCCAAATTCTTGCTAAACAGTACAACCTTATATTTTGTACGACCCTACGGAAAATTAGCTTTCAACCCAAAGCTAGCACAAACATGCTGCTGTAATGCTGCCAGTTCCTCTCTTCAACTTAAACAAAAAAAAAAACTGCTCTCATTGAGTAATTTGTTTTGCCTTTAATATGGTACATGCAAAGCTTTATGATAATAAAGTTATACTTAGCAGATCAGCTATTGCCAGCTAAGTATAAAGCACGTCAAATAAAACAGACCTAAAGTCTGGTTTCTAGTTGGTTCAGGGATTGCTAAGCATGTTAAACTTAATAGCAAACCAAACTCTAATTAAACTCTAATTTGGCGCGTGCACATTGCTGACGAGCCTGTGCCTTTAAATGCTGCATAAGAAGTTTGCTTCCTTCTGAGTTTTGTTGGCCAATTACTGCTAAGCTTTGTGTGCTTTTTCAAGAGAGCATGGGTTTGCCGAAAGTTGGTGCGGTTTCCTTTAAACCCTCCCCCCATCAACTTTTTAAGCAAGACATTTGGCTTGAAATTGTGTGTTTGTCCACATAGCATGATAATGTGGTTGCATGTTCATGAGTGTATGCATGAATGGAATTGTACAAATCTGCACCTTTTTACCAGGGTTGTAGTAGAGTCCATCACAAGTCCAGAGCCGATAAAATCACAAGTCCATGACAAGTCCCGCACAAGTCAAACAAGAAGCATAAACACGCAAAAAAAATGCCTTTGTTGGAGTTCATTTTAATAGCGTGTGACTTGATCTAAGACCTATGGACGTATCAAGGCTTGTTAGGACTTGTGGTGGACTCGACTGCAACCCTTTTTTTCCTGCACTGGTTCCAAATGCTCCACCTATACTACTTGTGTTGAAAAAAAACACAAAAACAGCAAAAGTAATCAACAGTATGTACAAATTGTACATGATAGCTACTTTAAAAATGACTAAAGAAGCGAACTGTCATTTTGTAATTAAAGTTTAGTTTGAGGGCGAGATGTTTTTTCCAAGAATATAAATTACATGTATATACAATGTACTGTGTGGTGAAAGTACTAAAGTCGCTGTTTCAATCATTCTTGGTGCCTTCTTTGTGTGGCATCCAATTTAAAATGATTGTTTGCAGTTTTTCTATAAAATAAAATTGTATAATTACAAATGCATAATTAGCAGGTTTATTTTGTTTAAGTACTGTCATTGTATTGCATGACATATCTTCAATCTTAGAGTAGGCATTCGCATAATATCTGCTTTAAATGCACTTGTTCTTCATATCAGTACTTCTATTAACAAGCAACTGTTTATACCAGTTGTTTTCAGGGAAACTTCTTAAAATTTTTGAATGTAGTGCAAGGAGAAAGTACGTGATTTATAGAGTACACTTTCTTTGTTGCGTATGCATTCTTCATATTTGGCTACGACTGTATTGAAAATTCCATTGAGAAGACATGGGCCACATTACACTACTCACAATAAGTTAAGGATATTGGAATGGTGTGGGTTTTTTTTCTCTCCAAATGACTGTTTTCACCTATTCCTGTGACAAGGTGTGTCTGTCATGCAGATACAATTGTCTAATCATATACAAAATCATTCAAGCGGAATGCATACCCTCAATAAAATATCTGCGTACACCTCACAATACCCCTAACTTAAGTGGTGTTCCTATTGGACTTTTTTGGGTAAATCTCCCGTGGTTGTGCGGGAGAGTAACAAAATTAAGTCCAATGGGGGACGCACGGAGAATTAGCGTCCCTGTAAAGTAACTGCAACCACGATGTAGAACTTACAGGGCGAGAGAGGACGCGGAAACATTCCGCTCAGCCACGGGAGTTTTATAGGGCACTTGAAAAGTCTAATGTGAACGTTTTCGCCCTGTAAAATGAACACGACCATGAAATAAACTATGGGCCTGCACGGCAAAAGTTTACTGCAAGGTCGCGGTAGCTTTCCGCATTGGCACTGAAAGCAATTGCAAATGGGAACGCATGGGAAGATTACATGAAGGAATGTTATACTGAAGGTCGCGGTAACTTTCCGCGGGGCAGTGGAAAAGAAAGTCCAATGGGAACATGCCTTTATTGTGAGTAGTGTACAGATTCTTGTAAAGTATTTAGGGGAACCTTTACTGAGATTTTATTTTATTTTTCATCAAATAAATATGAACCACTGATACTCTAATACTGATTTATCTCCTTCCCACCTTAACCCTCTGTACATGACTGTTAAAATTTCCCCCCCTTGACTTGTGCATTCCACCACTGCAGAAAGGGTCCCACGACGTCAGTAACTTTGACAAGGAATTCACTCGCGAAGAGCCAGTTCTCACGCCGACCGACAAACTGTTTATCATGAACTTGGACCAGACCGAGTTTGATGGCTTCACCTACACTAACCCCAACTTTGTCGCGCAATAAAAGCGCATTTTAAACGTCAATAGGTCGTAGGTAAGTCACTGTAGCGCGCCACTGTAACATATCACGGAAACATATCACGGAAACATACTTTAGCTAGCTGAAATTTGCCTTCGGTATATAAAATTGATTAATGTACAAATAATACATGTATATTTCTGAACAAACTTTAATTGATGGGTAGTAGTGTTCAGGCTGCATTCACACTGAGCCGTTAACGCGTAAATTTGATCCGGTTGCTTTGAGAAAAAAAAACTTGTGAAGGGATAATATGGTGTGAACCGACGCACTGAAAGTCACGGAATCACATAAACGCTTGGCCCCCCTGGCCCAAACTGATTGTGGTTTTCAGTGCATTGTTTTACTCAAAATTCCTTCCACGCCGCCTTTTCTCAAAGCGATATATGTCAAAAGACTCGGTTTGAATCCAGCCTAATTTGTTATGGTATTATGTCCTTACCATTAGAAGACTACAAGATGAACTGCAAGAAATAGCACTTTTTAGTACGGTTCACATCCAGCGCTGCCAACTGTCCCAGATTTTAAGGGTAGAACACATCATTTGCAGTGACCCAAATTTTTTTTTTTTCACGAGTTGACAAGAAAACCTTATTAAAAATTTTAATAACAATGGTACCAAACACCACATGATTTTATTTCAGTTCACTCCAAAATGGTATTTTGTGTGAGATTTTTCAACCATTTATTCAACACCAAAACCATGCAGGATTTTTCATGTTTTCAGAAGTATTACTGCACCTACGTGTATGTGGCTGAAATTTCTACAGGGCAGTTTTATCAACATGGGCTTCTAATCACGAGTGGAAATAACGCCCCTTTTAACAGTTTACCAAACATGTGTTCTACCTTCAAAGACGACTCATGGAAAGTAGTCTGATCTCCTGACTTCAGATACATCTATAGGTTGTTAATTGACAATCCAGGAGTGTTTTTATCTGTGTCAGGAGATCAGTAATTTTCCAGGAAATCTGTTGCAAATCAGGGAGGGTTGGCAATTCTTCACTTCTTTAACCAATTCAAGAATCAAGGTTTTATATTTGTTTTTATTATGATGATGCTACAAGTCAATGGCAAGTTGGCAAAATTACTCATCATGGCCAGTCGTTTTTGACACCTTGAATATTCAATTATAAGAAATCTGTACACAAATCTAAGCCTTTAAAGCTGTATCAATTTTTAGAAAGAAATATTGAAGTACTTTTAGGGCCCAAAGTTTTTTTTTTTTATTGTTTTTTAGAGTTATGGGGGTTGGCCAAAAGGAGTCCTCCACTCCCCTCCCCTCAACAAATTATTTTGTGCCATCTAGTGGCAGACTTTGATGGATAAAAACTCCCCATTTTTGTTTTCTTTTCCAATTTACCAAACTTCTAGATTTTTAAAGGCTCATTAATTATCAATGGAGGTAAAATCTTTACAGGTTGGTTTATTTACTGAAATAAGATAATTATTGCGTCGGACCATACAATGTTAAATGGATGTGCCCATACACGATGCGGTATGTGCACTATACTAAGTGTGTTTCTCGAGAACTCATAGCATGCTCGGGTGGACTCGAACCCGCAACCTCCTGCGTTACTTAGTAATATTTGTTGAATTTGAGGTCATTTTCCCCTATGCATATCCTTTTTTTGCCTAGGATATGTTTCAATGATATGGCCTTATTTTTCAATGTTAGTTGATGTAGAGTAATCTGCCATTGTCTCGAGTACAATTCTGATCTGTATTCACTTACATTCCATAAAATTCTCTGTCTACAGTAGGCTTATCTTGTGAAGTGTCAATGTCGAACTTAGTACTGTAATCGTGTACCGGTACATATAATAGGTTTAGTTAAATTGTTAGAATTACTGCTATGTGCTTGGGTCCCAGAATTCCGCTTACGCACAGTCTAAAACGAGATGTTAACTGAAATGCACCTTGCACTTGTGTCTTCATTTAAATTCTATTGTGCTCAAAGAAATAAAGTGATTTTGAATAATACATTTTTGATCGAAGGGTAGGTTTTTAGAAGGGGCTTTAAACATGGTGCACGGTAGGATTGTAGTAAAGTCTATCAGAGTCGATAAAATTACAAATCCGTCACAAGTCCAGTAACAAGAAGCAAAGGATAAACATGCACCAAAAAAATGCCCTATAGGCTTGTGACTGGAATTAAGACCCAGGGACTAGTGATGGACTCAACTACAACCCTGGTGCACAGGTGTTAAATTTGGGGATTTATTGCAGTTGATCAAGTTGAAATCGTAGAAAAATATCAAAAATATTTTTGTTATTACTTCCAGTTGCGTAATAGCCTTTTTGGCTTATAAATTTGTGTATTTGTGTATCCAGAAATTGTCGAAATTAGTTTAGGTATTTTGCCTTTTTTTTTCTAGATCATGGAAATTTGTTTGGATGTCTGTTTTCTAGTAAGGTTCGGCGTGCACGGTTAGTGATTTACTACGTTTAGCAAAATCCCCAAATCTGTTAATCAAGAGTTGCTTTATAGATTGTGATATTGCCCGCAAAAGACCTAAAATATGACGTCAGAGTTTGCGCTTTCCTGTGGCCTTGCAACAGTCTAGTGAGGCCATGTAGTCATTCTAATGCATTGTAAGGAGCCGTCCAAAATTGTCAACATTCTCACGGTTCTACAGAGCATAGTATTTTAAGACCCCTGAAATACAACTTATCAAAACAAATTGTCACCATCGTGAAATGTCAACATTTTACATGTAAAATCCTACGTTTTGTAGAACCGTGAAAATTATCACAACTTTGGATGGCCTCGAAGTACAAGGAGGTATATAGATGCATTTCCTGGATAACAATGACATTAATAATTGTGGGTTTACAAAAACAATTTATTTTCAATCAAAATCTGATATTGGGTTTCCACCAGAGAATTATTGCAACTACATGTATTTTAAAGTAAACTTGGAATAAAACCAGTGTACGTATGCTTGTTATCAAAATGCACCACAGTTAATTTTGTAAATATTTTTCTATTGTAGTTCAACTTTGTACAAAATAGTTGCACACAATTAGTACTAGCTGGCTTATTGAAAACGTTCCAAAAACAAATTGACGATTATTAATTTACCATATAGGGGCGTTCGAGATGTTACATGGTGTAACAGGGGGTTTACACCGGGGGAAACCCCTATAAGACGCAAAACAAACGACGCGGGGTTTCGCTTTATATTTTGGGAACACAGGTCAAAGGTTGTTGCCGGGCGGGGCTTTAGAAACGCTGTCATCGTTTGACTCACAATGAAGCTGGTGCCTCGCAAAATTAGTCAATGTCCACAAACATCTATAATGATTAAGGAAAATGTATTTACAGCCCTATTCCCTCGTATTTTGTGTCATAAATATGTGCTTTTCTTCTCACTTGCGTCGTGATTCCAAACTGTCCGCCATGTTGTTCAACTCTCGGTTACTAGGTGACGTCATACACAGAGACCCGCCCACTAGCGGCTGCCTAAAAGAACGCTCCAGTGTAAGTTGGTGTTACACGGTGTAAGCATCTCGAACGCCCCTCAAGTTGTACCAACTGGGTTGATTTTAGGCAAAGATAACTGTCCGAGTACCTTTCCAAAATATGAGGAATTCTACTTGTTTTCCCTTCTTTTTCTTTAAAATACTGTTTAATCTCAGACAAATGCATAGGCTGAATTATAATTTCCATGGTAGCATTTGATGTGAAATCACCGTTTCTGATTTATTTGTTTCCTTGCATGAAAGGATGTCTATAAGAAGCCTATATCAATGTTGATCCTGTTTTGTGTACAGTTTGTACATGTATGTGTTTGTACATAGATTTTGACTGGGATGAAACTCGATTGTGTTATGAATTCTTTGTATAATTCTGCACTTTCTTTCAATGCATGCCTTTCAGGTTTCTTGCAACAACTTTGAAAAACAATCATTGAAATTGCACTTTATTGTACCAAGGACACTTAAATAGCATATTTCTAGACTAATTAATTCGTCGGTCCGTCTAATCTTTCAAGAGGTAGTATGCACTGTTGGCTTTCCCGCAAAACACGCTAAAATGTTTAGAGTGGGAAAGCGCTTGGTGTGTATGTGACCCGCTTTACAAAAATAAGTCGCGCAGACTAGGTCGACTTTTTGCGACCATAAGGAATCTGCAGAAGATCCACGCTCATAAAAATACAAAAACACAATGGAAATTCCTGGCGGTGCCCAGATACCGCCTGGAATTTCCATTGTGTTTTTGTATAAATTTTAATGACCGTGGATCTGCCGCAGAATTCTTCTTATGGTCGCGACAACTCGACCTAGCCTGCGCGACTTATACCTTTTTTCAGAGCGGGTCACATATATACTACCTCATGTAAGGGCCAAGTAATTACATCTAAAAGATATTTCCAAGATGTTTGATTTCATGTAGAATCAAGGTTTTGAATACTGCCTCGACGCTGAGGACCACAAACCTTTAGAAACATCGACTTTTTACATTATAGAAATTATATATCATAGTATTGCTTTGGTTGGAGGATTCAATTCACTATGAATGTAAATTAAATAATTATATTGTGTATATCTTATCGGTTGTTTATATTTTGGAATTATAATTATTTTAATAATGCTAAAGTAGTTAGAGATATTTTTCTGTTCCAGATTGCTCATTTATACATTTATTACATACTAGCTATTTTGGTTTTTACAAGCATACAGTTCCTATTTGGTCAGCGTTCCTATTTGGTCAGCATTCCAACTTGGGCGATCATCATGATTGTTTATTCTTGACAGTACTTTAAAGCTGAAGTTAATTCTACCCAAAGTGGTCCCAGAAATTGATTCAAGATTTGAGCAAATGTATGATGCTAGCAAGACATTAAATGTACGGTATACTGTACCTCGTTATTATATAAAATGAAGGTTTTGCGGATACCGTGCATTTCTGATACTGCGCAGCACAGAGCCCCAATCTGATGTGCGTCCATGCTGGGCGCATGTCATGCATTGAGTGAATGGATTGCGTGTGTGTGTATGTACGCGCGCGTGAGTACAGTAACAAAAAATAATGTACAATAACAAAAGCTCATGCAGTTGTGAAGTTTTCAACACCAAACAGACAAAAATCTTGCGGAAATCTTACAAAACAAGATATATTAAGCTTCATTTTATATAACAATAATAATAACGGATGTCTTTTTGGGTGATATGAGAATATACCGCACTTGTCATGAAAATACCGAACTCGCCTTCAGCTCGTTCCGTATTTTCATGACTCGTGCCGTATATTCTCATATCACCCTCAAAGCCATCCAATTATTATATAATTTCTAGTTTAATATATTTACACTAATAAGCCAGTTCGGAGTCTCGACTGCGCATGCATCTCCCGACTTTGATTTGAGATAAACAAAGGCGCACCCTATCCGAATACACTGTGTTTATCTCAAATGACCTTTGACACAATCCCATAGACGTGCATTGCGCGCCCGAGATTCCGAACTGGCTTATTGTGGCTACAATAACTTGTTTATATACATTCCTTAAATTCTAGACCAATTAACAATATCTCCTGCACAAGGACTAATAATTCACAAGGAATTACTGTAATACTGGTATCCCCATTTTTCAAATTCTGAGAAAGAAAATGAAATTCAATATAAAAATCTTAGTTGGAAGATTTGAAAGTTCATTATTTTACAACATACATGTACTTGCTTAGTAACTCATTTTTTTCTATAGTATAATATAATTTTAATGTTTGTTGTTCGGCCATAAAAGCTGTGGAACAAACGCAAGTATGTTTTGAATTTTGTCAACTGTATGCTTGTAAAAGGCAAGTTGTAGGGTTTAGAGGGATGATATATATAGTACTGTAATCATACATTATCGTGGATATAAAATAGAATTATAAATTCTCATTCAAATTTAACTTGAAAAAATAAATCAACTTAAAAAGAAATATTTGGATGTCATGCCTGCTTGCTGTTCAGTATTCTGGTACTGTATTTATATATTGCATTTTTTAATTGGTTAAAACTTAAAAGGTAGATTAGGCCAAGAAAAAAATAGCTGTGTTTCCGGTTACCCGCCCCAACCTAGAAAATAATGTGGAACCTATATCTTTTTATTAAAACAATAAGCCAGTTCGGAATCTCGCGCGCGCAATGAACGTCTATGGGATTGTGTCAAGGTCATTTGAGATAAACACAGGTCATTTGAGATAAACACAATGCATACCGCTTTGTTTATCTCAAACCAAAGTCGGGAGACGCATGCGCAGTCGAGACTCCGAACTGGCTTATTACTAACAATAAAAACTTATTGTTCCTAACTGAAACCTAATGTATGTGTACAGCGTTTGAATTTGTTTAACCCACAAGAGCTTAAAAATTTGGCTCACTCCTGTGTGTTTGTATCGGCAATTCAGATAGTGTACAGTACTAGAAAGTGATTTTTACGTCAACATGTTTACTGTTTTAATTTATAAACATGATAAAGGTAAAAAAGTACTGACCATCCCACCGTATTAAATATTTTCGGGTAAAAAATTGAGCAAAATAAAAAGATATTTCCCTCCTACGGTATCCACCCTTAATAATTTGTTGATGTAATAGGAAACGCAGGTATTTTTTTCTTGGCCTAATAAGATCTCAGGATGTGAAAACCTCGGTCCGGCTCACTTGGTGCAAGAAATCTTGTTTTGGAATAAATTATGAATTGTGATAAATTGGCTTGTCATACATTACAAAATAGTTCATACCGCCTCTTGAGGGCGCTACAGCAGTTTGACGGGAGCTCCGGGGATCAGACACAGGGCCAAGAGCGCTCACATGACAGTAGGCCTATGATGTTCACATGCTGAGACAAATGTACCGCTTCAATTTCTTCTTCATTATATGGCTCACTGCAGAAATAAAGTAGGAAATGGTTTTTTTTTTTTTTTAAATCGTGAGACTGACTGAAAAAGTGTTCCACTACCAGTGTGTGCTTTTTAGAAAATATTTCATTTTTCCTACTCCTAAATTTGTGTTTTTCCTTAGTTTCCGTGGAGTGGTATGCCGTATGGGTCATTGACTCGCAATCATATGATATGTGAAAACTTAGGGTTCCGGGTTCGAATCCGGCTGCGGTACCTGTGCCCTTGGGCAAGGCACTCGACCACACTTGCTCCATCCTTCGGAAGGGATGTAAAGCCGTTGGTCCAGTGTGTTAGGTAATGGTAACGCACTCTAAAGATACCAGAGCATTCTTTCGTGAAGAGCAAGGGGAATCTGGCCATTTTAAATTATAATTCTAAATGGGTTTCCTCACACCTGCGAGTGATGGTGCAATGAGCACTATTGAGGAATCCTTGGTATGAATACCAGAAAGAAATAATAATAATATTAATAATGACTGATCATGCTTAATCAAGCATAGGCCCAAGTGTAGAACTACAAGACAAGTATTGCTGTAATTCAGCTCCCTTTTAACGAGCTGGCATTTACTGTCGCGACAGTAAATGCCAGCTCATTGGAATAATAATAATAATAACACTAATTTACAGCAATACTGAAGTGCGAGCCTAGGTTCAGATTTGATAGAAAAGCCCAAATTTAGATGTGGAAAGATTTGAATTAAAGAAAATGCAATTTTCAGCCAGTCTTGTATGTTTAGTGCGCGTGCGGTAAGAATTTTACTAGTCTGATATAAAAAAAAAATTCTTAAAATGTCTAATTAGACATCAGTTAGGCCTAGTGCACATCTAAAAAAACAGAAAAACTAAAAAAATCGCAGGAAAAAAATTTTGTTTTTTTTTGAACTTTTTTAGCCAGTGTTTTGTACATGAGAACTCGGGTGATGCCCGATATTCTTTCCGTACTGGAACTATTTTGTGAAAAGCAGTTACAAATGACAATTCTTGCTTAAACCTTTCCAATCTGTCTGCAGATAACTCTATGAATGGAGAACTTCAGTGTGAAAGGCGCAGTTCAGAATTACTGCAGTCGCGAGAGTTGGAAAAGGCGTTTTCCAATCAGTATTTGGTTGCCTAGATACCGACCGCCATACTTATTTCAAGACTTCATAGCTGGACTCACAGTGGCTCTAACTGTTTTACCTCAAGGATTGGCTTATGCGAGTATTGCCAAACTACCAGTGCAGGTAAAATACAGACCATTTAATCTCCTCTTTTCAGCCAATTTACCCTTTTTCGCTTTTCTCCTTTTTACCAGTCTCTTTATGGCGCGAGGGTCTTGGATAGGAAACAATTCACAACTGCCAGAAAGATTAAAGAAGCTCTGTTTACTAAACAAACAGTTAACATACTAACATGCATATGGAATTTGAGATCCACATACACCCCATTTGGCTTTCACCATGTTTACACTGGTTGATCCCCTGATAAGAATGTGTCAGTGTTAACTGCAATGATCCAGTGCCGCATTTACATTCTGTAGTTGACCTCGAGCACGGTGCCAGAAGTTTATTTATTTATATACCACATCCAACAGCGGAGGGACTGCCAATTACAGGAATGGGAGCAAGTGTGGTTGAGTGCCTTGCTCAAGGGCACAGGTGTCACGGCCAGGAATCGAACCTACATTCAGTACTAGCACAGGAACTTAAGTTCGACGCACTAGACCGCTCGGCCATAACACCCCACAGTTGCAGTCAAAGGTCATGCTCTGTGTGCACGAACCCTCCGTCAATGCGAGATCAAAATCTCGGGGTCTGATCCGGGGGCCAATTTTACACTCAGTTTGTGATCCCGGTCTGATCCCAAGCTCGGTGTTCGACCCCGAGTTCGGGATCAAGTGTAAACAGTGTGTTTGATCTAGTGTTCTCAGTACATACATGTACATGTACGGTGCAAAACACATTCAGCAAGGGGGTTGTTAAGACTGAAACTGTGTAGAACAGGTTGTTAAAAACTATCGGGCATTTTGAAACACTAAACGTAAATTTTCCCCCGGAGTTGTCCCCACTGAATACAGTATTTCAAAATCTCTGGCCATCTTGAAAAAAAAAAAAAAAAAAAAATAGGCCTTCTTATTCCTCAATTTAATATTAATTGTTTTATTTTTGCAGTATGGCTTGTATTCAGCATATATCGGATGTTTCGTCTACTGTTTCCTTGGGACAAGTAAAGACATCAGCGTGGGACCGACAGCGATCATGTCCCTCCTGGTGGCAACGTCTGGCAAAACAGACCCCAACAACCCCATGCTTCACGACCCTGCGTATGCCGTGCTCTTGGCATTCTTTGCTGGCATTGCCCAGATTCTGTTAGGAGTATTTCATTTAGGTATGTCTGATTTGTTTTTATCACCATTAAATTTTGGAAAATCCAGCTCAGAAAAGCTGGCTCAAATATTACTCTGCATCATTATCTTTACTATCTTTGTATTTTGTTTTGCGTCAGAAGTTTGTTTTGTGTTAGTCAATCATTACAATCTAGCCCCAACCTACCAGCAACACTGCACAAATCACCTTTCAACTCTCAATAAAATGTCAAGGATAGATAGGATGTTTAAAAATCATTTACAAATTTTACCGAACGATTCAACTTAACCCACTTATAAAGAATTGATACTTGTACTCCAACAACGAAATGAGAATTTCTGTTTTATGAGAAAATAATCTGATTGTTGAAAATTACTTTTAGAAGGCTAAAAGTGTTTATTTGACGTTTATATTGGGACGTTATAATTTTTTAAGTTACACTTTTAGCCCTTTAACTTTTTAACCCCATTCACCGTGGTGAATGTTGCTGCACGCTCTTTAATGGTCCAAAACCTGTGTCAAAAATCTTACCTGACATTTCAAATCAGACATTTAAAAACACACCATGGAGGTCCTTGTAATCTCAAGACTTCTGTACCCTTGTCGTTCTTTTCCCATGATGACTCGAACATCAGAAAAGGATGAAATGGAGCAAAATTCGGAGAAAAATCGACAATTATCTATTAGATTGGCGACTTGACTTTGCTGTATATCGCGTATGAAGAAAGTCGTCCCACCAACGTGGATGAATTTTGTTTACACTCTCTTAAGCCTAGACTGGCCCCCCTGTCCACATATGTACTTCCCCACGCGTCGTATATGAGCGAGAGCAGCGTAGCGCACATGGACACATTTTCAGAGAATTATTGAAATCACTTCATGAAATTTAAATAATTTTATTTGGGTTTTTTAAATATAATGATCACTTCAAAGGTTCAAAGATTATTTTGGGGGCCTGGGGTTGTGTGTTATTTGCACATGCTACTGTAAACACCAGAGGCAACTTTGAAAGTATTGGCAAACGGTTAACTGGCAATTGCAAGCCGGTTACTGAATTTCCAACCTTAAATAGTATAATTATTTCTATCAAACTCATCCCATCATTCCATTGGGATTTTTACTGGATATGGATTGTGAAGATTGTTGGAGCTAATACATAGTTCCGACCTGTCAATCAACCGAACCCGCCGACCAATCACAACAGAGCTAGCAGATGTCACCCACATAGGTCAAAGTGCACTGTACGTTCGCAACAACATGATCACGCGATATGTTCTGCCGGCCCCATACAATTTGTACAGTGTTGTATGCGACGATCCGGGTGAATTTTTTGTTTCAAGGCCGGTCGTTTCGTTGTTCAAAGGTACGAAAGCTATATTTCGTGATGATATGATATCCCTGTATTACTGGCCCTTTACTCAGTGTGTTCTAAGATAACTGTCGACCCTGAAACATGAATACCTTTGAGTTTTCTTCAATGAATCTGTGCTTTCCGTTGAAAGTCCCATTGCTTTGTGCGTTGTGTGTCGCCATTTTTGACGATAGCGTGTGAGCCATAGCAACAATGTCCAAGGGGGCGGGGTTAACTGGGCAAAATCGGAACTATGCATTATTCTATAATTGTTGTCTCATTTCTTTAGGTGCTCTTACTGGTTTTATTTCGGCTGGTGTCATCGCAGGATTCACATCCATATCGGCCATCACGATAGGTTTTGGCCAAGTCAGGCACATATTCGGCCTCAAGTTCAGATCAGATACGTTTTTTGACGATGTTGAGCTCACATTTAAGCACATCAAAGAAACCAAGTGAGTTAGAATGGCCAGTTAACTTTCAGTTAATTTTTTTAATTTGTGTATGGCTAGGTCAGTTGTGTCCCAATGACAAATAACTGAGGATTTTTCCAGAAAATGGATTTCCCTCTAATCTAACAATTATATAAAATACCTCTAAAAAGTACTATCCATGGGAAGAAAACTTGAAATTTGCAATCTCCAATTTGGACGTGAAGGAAAAAAAGTTGGTGTAATTAATTTATGGAATGGATAAATTAGTTTACAAAACATAGGTGGTTTTTTTACGATATCCTTAAAAACATACGGATGGAAAGTGCGAAATTTCAGAGTGGTAATGAGAAAAATATGACAAATGATATGGTATCAAAATGTCAACACCCATGGGGAAAATGGGGTGCTCAAAAATGTGATCTAGACACACTCTTTTAAGTCATAAAAAGAAACTTGCTATGCTGAAAGTGGAACTAGCCCCGTAAATTGTCCAGGCTAAAAATGAGGCTGGCTCGCTCTGACAGAAATGTTAACAAGATTTTCTCTTATTTGTTTTTTCAGTCCTTGGGATGTAATAATTGGTGTTGGTAGTATCATAATTCTGTTAGCTTTTCAGGTGAGTCCATCTGACTTGTATTGATTGCTTTCCGGTGACGTCACCCCTTCCATCCACCATTTTGGTGGGCATTTTTCATGACCCACGTGGCTCGGGTAATAACCGGCAAAAAGAGCAAGAAAAGCGCATTGGTTGCACTTACCTCTGTTGCTTGAACTAGCTTTATGTTGTTGCGCACACAAAAAAACGTATTTCTTCAGGCTAAAAATTGCAATCAAGTAAAAGCACTTTCGTTTTTACAAGCCGAGTGCATGCTCAATAATTTGAACGTATCACAACGCCCGCGTGCGGCATCTTCGAATGAAAATACGCTGGTGAGTATTTTTTACGCGTGTTCATGTGCGTCTATTGGCACGCGTGTGTCTGTTGACCACCACACATTCCCGGATATTCTACGTCATCGAAAGCAATCAATATACACACATGTGCCTTGGCATTTCTTTGTATCATCATTTGTGTATATTCCAGAAACCATCATAAATTGTTCCTATATACGTTCTTGTTTGCAGTGGTTAAAGAACTGTGAAATGAGATGGGAGAAGGACGAATCCTACACGCCCTCTAGAGGCCAGAAATGCACGTGGAAGTTCATCTGGCTCATAGCAACAGGTATGGGTACCAACAAAAAGGAAAGTTGCATTCTGCAAGAAACGCCAAAATAAATTTGTTACAAATGTGGACAAATGTCCATATGAGTTTGGGAAATCTGGATGCAGTGAAAAGCAACTTGGCTCCACCGGGATTCGAACCACGGAACCTTCTGCTTAACGTGCAGACGCCCTACCAATTGAGCTATGAAGCCAGCTGGTGGTCTCGAATCACGGTATTGCAGTTGTTCCTCACTGATTGGGATTGGCTATCACGTGAGCTTAGCAAGCCCTACAGAAAAATAACCACCCCTCCCAGAGATCACGTAAGATACGCCCCAAACCCCCTGCCCGGCTTGCCCCAAATAAATTTGTCATATATTGGGGTCTTTCTCCAGTCTTGAGCCAAATTTGCAAAATTGTCTGCCAAAATAGACGAAATAACTTTTCAATGACGTCGTAATCCAGAGGTGGATTACTAGAGCGTCTTTTACTAAGACATCACAGATTGATTTTGTCTCGAAATAAAAAAAACATGTAATCTCATAACTTGCATCTTGGGGCACATAAAACTGTTGACACCTAAATTAAGTTATGACATTTGACGTAAGTCTTAGGGCGTGTTTGTTTCATGACAGATCCGAATCCAGATCCCGATCTGTTTTACCGCGCAGAAACAAATGAAACCGCTCTCAACTCGGATCTCAAATCACGTGAATTGCAATTTATTTACCACATTTGTCAAATTTCTGTTCCAAATTTCTCCCACGACATTCGTCGTAAATAAACAAGCATTTTAAATTTGTTTGTATCGTGTGTTGCCTCTGACAACTGAAACGACGCGGTTTTACTCGCACAAAATATCCACGATGTTTACGTCGC
The DNA here is from genome assembly GCA_037783545.1 of Henricia sp. BOLD:AAB3569. NCBI lineage: Eukaryota > Metazoa > Echinodermata > Asteroidea > Spinulosida > Echinasteridae > Henricia > Henricia sp. BOLD:AAB3569. Next base: position 1,148,467 of record JBBELK010000015.1, on the reverse strand, counting down.
CATTTTGGATCTAGCGCTGAACCATCTCTCGAGGAGGATTTCACAGATCTCGATCGGGATGTGCGCTAAGTGAACGAGTTCACTTTGGATCTGCGCAGATCTGAATCTTGATCCGATTGAAACAAACACGCCCTTGGACTTACGACGATTGTATTGCAATCCACTCCAGCATTTTGTTTATAAGACATCAAATTGTGTTTCATGTTTTGTTTCAGGCCGTAATGCCATTGTAGTGGTCATAACATCACTTATTGCCTGGACGCTAGACTCCCAAGGATTGGGCGGCAAGATCACAGTAACTGGATATGTCAAGGAAGGGCTACCACCGTTACAATTACCAGACTTCTCAAAACCCGATTTGTTTAAAGTATGTTCCAGACCAAGTTTCAACTCTTTTGTAGTGGCTTTTAATAGTAGACCATATCAAATGGCTGCCATCTTGTAGGGCAGTTTCTTTGTTCCTTGAGGACATGCATGGTTACACATTTTGTGCTTACATTGTTGACCAATTTAAATGTCAACAATGTCTGCGAATAAAACCATTATAAGAAAGACATCAAAAAACTCATCCGAAGAAATTTCAGCTTTGTCAAATGTACCACGTTTAAAAAAAACATGAAAATCCATATGCATTTTCCTGGTCTTGGCGGGGTGTTTCAAATATTCGTTCTCAGTGGATCAGGTACTATATGGCTTGCGTCATGCACTCTGTGGCTTGCGTCATGCACTCTGTGGCGCACATCATATACTGCGTGTGCGCGCGATCCATAAAAATGCATCGCGTTGGAACACGCACAAGCAGTACACAGCGCCCATGCATTTTACTCACATTGGTACACTTACTCGGAAACCAGTCCTTGGTTATTAAATTAATTTATTTCCTTTTGATTTTAGGAACTTGAGCTCAGTCTATTTATGGTACCACTTATTGGATTTCTGGAGGCGATTGCTATTGGCAAATCATTTGGTAAGAGACGAGTATACCTGGTTTGTTAAAAAAATTCAAAAACGGAATATTTTCTGCAGAATACTCATTCTTTTGGGATACAATTTTCAGTCATTTGTGAGCCAACTTAAATTTTGTTGTGACAGGTATCCTTTCAGGTTTCACTCCGTTGTACTTAAGACTTTGCAGAAGTCAAGTGAAAGTTAGTGATCACAAAAAAATCCACAATTACAGTCAAACTTGTCTTTAGTGGCCACTCTCGGGACCATACAAAAAACTGGCGACTATAAACAGGTGCCCACTTTAAATTTACAAAGGTTGCATTAGCAATATACACATGACGTTTGGGACCAAAGATGGGTCACCACTATACCATGGCTACTATAGACAGTAGTTGTATTGCTCAAATTGTTTCTTTTTGTTGATTTCCAGGACGGCAGAATGATTATAAAGTGGAACCTAATCAGGAACTTATTGCACTGGGTAAGTTTTAATAACGTAAAACTTGAGTGTAGTTTGAAGATGTGCATGACAGTACTTGTGTTTATTTAGAGCTATTCTCTCAATTGAGCGTCCACGAAAATGATGGAACAAGTGGAATTCCTCTCGTAATACAAAGAATTAATTTCAAAAGCAGTTGAGCAGAACATTTTGCTTAATACAAAATTTAATTACATTGCAAAAAATGGGTTAGCAGTCAAAATTTTATGTGATGTGTATTGCAATTGACTAGTGTTCTGCTACTCTTTCTAAGATCTGACATTGACAAACAAGTTTTACTGCTAAATTAAATTAAATTTTGTATTCAGCAATTTTTTTTCTGCTTAACAGCTTTATGAAATTGGCCCCAGTTTGGAATACAGTAAACTCTTGTTATAAGGCCACCTGATATAAAGCTCTTTCTAATATAACATCCTTTTGGTTTTCAATTGAGCGTTGTTGAAATTGCTCTACTTCAGACACAGAACAGAACCGAGTCTTTGACAATATTTAGTGCACAGTTTTTGATACACAACCAATATAATCTACCAATCTTATTTTAAAATGTGTGAGTGTAAGATGAATGGATATGCTTTTTGCCTTTGTTAGGATTTACTAATCTCGCTCATCTTTTTAAACAGGGTTTTGTAATCTTGCTGGATCTTTCCTGTCAGCCTACCCTGTAACTGGCAGCTTTTCCAGGTAATTGTGTTTTCCTCTCCCAAAAAGGACTCAGAATTTTCTTAAAATATCAATTCTTGATCAGAACAGAAGTTTGTTGAATACAGTGAACTTGTGGATAACAAGGCACTGATCGACCATTCACTTTGGAATCGCTTCAGTGACTTCGTATAGGTCCATATAGATCTGTTTGAACGAAGTGATTTTTTTAAACCATATATTATTAGCCCACGTACAGTGTGTTATATCATATGTCAGGTTTTGGCCATCGCAACATATATTAGACATTTTCCTAAGAGCTCCCATATTATTCTTGGTGTTGACGACACAATTGAGATTAAGTGTCTTGCCCAGGGACACAAACACATGACGTTTTTATGTATTTCTTGTTGACAGGACAGCTATTAACTCCCAGTGCAGTGTGAGGTCCCCTCTGGCAGGCATTATAACCGGCGGAGTGGTCATGCTCGCCCTCGGTTTAATGACGCCAGCTTTCTACTTCATTCCCAAGTCGGCCTTAGCTTCTGTTATTATTGTTGCAGTACTCAAGATGGTTCATTACAAGATTGTCATAGCACTATGGAAATTGAGAAGTACGTTTTTTATATAAAGTAAAGTCAAGTGGAGTGCTGTGGCAGAGCGGTCTAGCGGATCGTACTCAAAACCTGGGTTAGTTCCAAAGGTAGTGGGTTCGAATCCCGGTCCGGTCCATCCATGGTGTGTGTACCCTTCAGCAAGGTTCTTTGTCACGCATTGCTTCTCTCCACCCAGGAGCAAAATGGGTACCTGAGAGGGTAGCGAAAGTTGATGTGTTTGATTAGCCGTTGAGCGCCTAATAGGCAGCCGGGGCTGTATACTCCCCAGGGAGCTGAGAAGGATTAAGGAATGATATTACTGAGCCCAATGACCAGGGTAATAATGCAGAAAGCGCATTGATACATCCGTCGGATCTGAAATGCCCTATATAAGAACTGTTTATTTATTTATTATTAAGTTTGCATACTTCTACTTGCTTGTAAAGAATACCTTCTTGCACTGTTGTATATGACTCCGTTCATATAGTTTGTAACATTACATGTAACATCAGTTACCATGAAAATGGCCTCATGACACAGCGAGCTACATGTAGCGTGTCATCCTATAACAAGGCATATCCTGCATACTATGGCATGCTACATGTAGCTCACTCGGTCATCATGAGGGCATTTTCACGGTAACTCACGTTACATGTAACATCAGTTACCATGAAAATGGCCTCATGACCCAGCGAGCTACATGTAGCGTGTCATCCTATGACAAGGCATATCCTGCATGCTATGGCATGCTACATGTAGCTCTCTGGGTCATCATGAGGGCATTTTTACGGTAACTCACGTTACATGTAACATCAGTTACCATGAAAATGGCCTCATGACCCAGCGAGCTACATGTAGCGTGTCATCCTATGACAAGGCATATCCTGCATGCTATGGCATGCTACATGTAGCTCTCTGGGTCATCATAAGGGCATTTTTACGGTAACTCACGTTACATGTAACATCAGTTACCGTGAAAATGGCCTCATGTTGACCCAGAGAGCTACATGTAGCATGTCTATGACACGGCATATCCTGCATTCTATGACACGCTACATGTAGCTCTCTGGGTCATCATAAGGGCATTTTTACGGTAACTCACGTTACATGTAACATCAGTTACCGTGAAAATGGCCTCATGTTGACCCAGCGAGCTACATGTAGCATGTCTATGACACGGCATATCCTGCATTCTATGACACGCTACATGTAGCTCTCTGGCTCAATATAAGGGAGGAGATTCTAATCTACGTCGAATGAAGAGACGTGCGTTAATATTAGAAAAGCTCTTCATCGCATCATAGTGAAATCTTTGTCAAATGAAGCAATTTCTTTAATGTGATCATCGTCTTGAAATTGATGTCCTATATTTGTTTTCATGTTTCAGAAATAGAGCTCCTAGCCTTTGCAGCAACCTGCATATCGTCCATGTTTTTGGGAGTAGCATACGGCACAGCCATAGGAATAGCTGTGGATTTAATCATTATGATGTATTATGTGGCCAGGCCTGGTATTACGGTCCTTCAACCTCGGTCGTCTGAACAAATGGCGCATCCTGCAGATTCCACGGCCAACGTTCAGGTAGAGTTCATGCTTTGCACCAATTTCGGTGGCATTTGACGATTATGATCCCACGTGCCATAAAGGCCCAGTGTATCATTTGCAATGACCCCAAAAAGTAATCGACGAGTTTACAGGGGAAAAGTTCTGAAACTAAAAATTGAATTAATAGCAACTACCCAATGAAAGGTTTCCGCTCAAAATGATATAATTTTACCAGAAAATAATCCGTAAAGATGAAATTATTTAGATCGTTTGCAAACGATTTACTTATTTTTGGTTCGCATCTATGCGGTCCAAAATGCATGGGCGCTGTGTACTGCGTGTGCGTGTTCCAACACGATGCATTTTTATGGATTGCGCGCACACGCAGTATATGATGTGCGCCACAGAGTGCATGACGCAAGCCACATAGTACCCGATCAACTGAGAACGAATATTTGAAACACCCCGCCAAGACCAGGAAAACGCATATGGATTTTCATGGAGTTGCAGAGAACAAAGGCGATGATCACTTAAATTTAGTTTGGAGTAGGCACAATAACGAGCTTGTTCAAATTTTTCCAGAAAATGGCTTTCGTTCTAACTAACAATTATATAAAATACCTCTCCAAAATAATATCCATGGGAAGAAAACAGGAAATTTGCAATCTCCAGTTTGGATGTGAAAGCAAAAAAGGTTGGTGTAATCACTGCACTGTTTTATGGAACGGATAAATTAGTTTACGAAACATCAGTGTTTTTTTTACAATATCCTTGAAAATATACGAATTTAAAGCGCGAAGTTTCAGAATGGTAATGAGAAATGATATAGTATCCAAATCGCAACACCCATGGGAAAAGTGGGGTGGTCTAAAAAGTGGATCTAGACACGCTTCTTTAAGTTTGTACTAAAAAGATTATGTGACCCAATCTGAGAAAAGGTAACATAAGTCACGCAGGCTAGGTCGAGTTTCGCTACCGTAAGAAGAAGTATGCGGCAGATTAAAATACCAAAACACAATGGAAATTCCTGGCAGTGCCCAGGTACCGCCTGGAATGTCTGTGTTACGCCTGGAATTTCCATTGCGTTTTGGTATTTTAATGAGCATGGATCTGCCGTAGATTTCTTATAGTCACGAAAACTCAACCCGGCCTGCGCGACTTTTGTTTATCTCAGACACATATAGGTTCTGCATGATTTTCTAGATTAAAGCAGGTAATAACCAGACATTTTTGACTTGTATCGAACCAATAATCTATACATCCGCATGAAAGGTAGAAATGGCTTTTTCTGCAAATTTTAGATTTTTACTCCTTTAAGGTACGATCTACACCAGCAGTAGTCGTCCATATCAACAGCAGTACTTTCTACCCAGCCACTGATTACATAGTTAATGTTCTGAACGAGAAGCTGCACGACAAGGAGTATACTCGGCCGGTTGTTGTAGATTTCGGCTGCGTTTCTGCGTTAGACTACACCATGTTGGAGGTATGTTTTTAAAAAATCACAATATCTAGTGGATTTAAGGGTTGTAGTCGAGTCTGTCACAAGTCTTTTATAAGTTCAGAGTCTGTGACAAGTCCAGTAACAAGAAGCAAAAGATGAACGTGCACACAAGAATGCCTTTGTGTTAGTTCATTTGAATACTGTAGCTTGTGACTTGAATTAAGACCCAGGGACTTGTGGTGGACTTGTGAAGGCTTGTGTGGACTCGACTACAACCCTGGTGGATTCATTACAGCTGTGTACAGTAAATTCTCATTATACCGTTCTTCAAGGGAACCAACCAATGCGAGTCTTATATCCAGAGAGCACAGTAAGTAATGCATACATAATGGATATAGTAACAGCCGGGTCAGATTATAATCAAGTGTTCTCCACTACCTGATTTGTCTGGGCGCGCCGCCCGGACAAAATCAAAGAAGGTACCATTAGTGCCCGGAAAAATGTTGTCGCCTGGACAAAAAACTCGGCCACTCGGACAGAAAAAATCAATTTTCGCCTCTAAAACAAAAGTCATTCCAAAATTAGGTGTAAAGTCACCAAACATGTTTCGCTGGCCGCTGGTGACATTATTGTTCACTAACCACGCATATTTATCGCATCGGCGACCGATAACGGCCATGACGGTTGCGTGCATCTGTTTTGAACAGAGCTTTCACGTGGCGAACAGGGGGTTGATCAGTGTTGCCACATGAGGGCGCTGCTCAACACGCCTGGACAAAAAGTTTAGCAGTAGAAAACACTAATTGTGTATTTAATGCTTGTACCAATGCCTTAGAATGGACACATAGTTAGTACTATGCCTTTTTAAAAGTAATATTCACAACGAATTTTAGGGAACCTAGACCTTAGACAGAAAAGCACCTCATAATTTAATGTTTCTGAATGTTGAAGTATTCAAACTATAAAATTATTAATATGTGTATCACTACTAAGGGAAGTGTGGACATTGGACAGCGTTTTTCAGTGACATGCCAAAAAGATGACTTTTAGAAAGGTCTCAGGAAGGCCTTGACTACACCCCTGCAGAGCTCATCTGCGCTTCATTTTCATGAAGTCAGTTATCCTAGATTACCCAGTTCTTTGTTGTTCATTTTCCAGGGTTTGCAGGATGCGCTGAATGATTTCAAGAAAGTCGACACTGAGCTATTATTTGCAAACATTAGGGTGAGACATTACTTTATTGTGTGATAAATGTTATGGTTATTTGTAATGCAGTTAACTTGCACCAGTTGAAATGTTGTAACTTGTGTAGGTGTGCACGAATTTAATTGGGATTCGCTTGTCCCTTCTTGATGTAATTTTTATAAGGCTACATCATTGTTTTGAAATTGAAGCCACTGCCAGCAGCTCACTGACAACAAAAACAAACTTGGCCTTCATTTAATTACGTCACAGACCTTGAAAAAATTCCGCAGTGAAAGAGTTAACAGATGAAAACCAAAATAATTCAGTCAGATTTGAAAATGTAAGACTATTAATATAATATAATTATCAGGGGCGGATTGCAATAAAATCGACTTAGCCACTGGTCTAAGACCGATGTTTATAGCCGACTATCCGACTTAGCCGGTCTCAGCTTAGACACTTCTTTAGCCCATTACAATAAACCAGTCTAACTGAAGTACGGCTGCGTCAGCCGAAAACACACACATCTTAATTGAAAGTGACGCAGCCGGCTATCCTTACGTGATTTCAAGCCAAACAAACGTCCCCACGAAGCCACTTGATGACGCGAGTGTGGTGCAGTTTTTGCAGAGAAACTGACCGCGAAAGTAATCAAATAGCACTATAAAGGCTCTAATGGGCACAATGTGCATTTTGTTCGTCTTTTTTCATGCAAGATTAGGAGATGTAGCGCGGTGTCTACAAATTATAGCCTGCTCGCCGCAGGCTTAAATTTTAAGACTGGTCTAGCTTTAAGACAACGATATTGCAAGCGGGCTATAATTATAGACCGGTCTTAGTGGACGTCGCGTTAGCTGGCTAGGCCTATAGACCGGTCTTAGACCGCATATTGCAATCCGCCCCTGGTATTATCTTCAAGCAAACTTGAATCCGTGGTTCTGATTGGTGGATCCATGGCAACCGACAGTGTGATAATGTTTCATAATACTCTTCCGATTCTCATATTGCACTTGCAAAATGCACCATGGTATTCTAAGATAACTTCATCCCTACGCATATGCGCGGAGTAGTACTTTAATCTAATGTTATTAGTGCGTCAAGTTTGCTTAAAGATAAATCTGTTATCCCACTCGCGCTCGTGGAATACGGCATAATGTAGTGCGTCTGCGTCCCATATCCGACTCGGCTTTCGGCCTCGTGGGATATGGGACACAGTTGCACTACAATATAACGTAATCCACTCGCGCTCGTGGGATAACTAATAGTAATACCACTGTGCCTCATAGCTCAGCTGGTAGAACATCTGCCTGGGCCCAATTTCATAGCCTATTTTCTCTTAACTGAGCGTCCGGCTATTTCTGTTGCAGCCTAATGTTAAGGAACTACTCCAAAAGGCTGAGCTGGAAGGGATGCAGATTTACAGCACAGTGCAGGATGCCATAAGAAGCTTGGAAGAAAAACAACGTAAGTATGATGGTTTATAAACGTTGTCGTGATGACAGTGTTGTCCTGTACTTTCACCCGAATACCAAAATGGTCGGGCCTCACATAATGTCCGACCTGTGAAAATACCGGCGGGGCCCCAGGCCCTTAAACTGCAAGGGAAACGGCCGGCCTTGCAGGACCCATTTAGACAGGGTTCCGTGTGTCTGGGGGATCCTCCATAGCCCACCTCCCATGGGATTCTCCTGGGAAAACTGCCCAGAATCAGTCTACCGTAATACTTCTATATAATGGTTCTTTAATCCTTTTGAAATGTCTCTCATTCTCTTCCTACGTGATAATCGTTCCTTCTGACTCCAAGTTTGTATTTTCTCTACAGTTCACATGATTATTTTTTATTACTACCTTTTGTTTTATATATTTACATATTCCCGCCGTAAATATATGGCCACTGATGCCGGCACAGCGCTAAACCCAAAACTCACAGAGTACTTCTAACCGAAAATAACCGTTTTTCATAAAAAGGAACACTTTTGTTCTTCAGAATAAAAACACATTTAAACAAATTCTCTTCTTATTTGTTTTTTTTTTTAATTGTGAAAAAATTGTACAAAATATAAATTCACATGAACAGTTAAATTCCAGAATTATGAAAGTAGAAGAAAATCTAAAAACAAAGTATGTTAATGAATAATAACTTGTGACACCCAGTGTTATACATTTTTGTGTCGTTCTTCAACAGTTTAACGGACGTATTGTGGATGGGTCAGGATCCTGATGAGGCCAAATTTACTATTGTTTTCTTAACCCATGACTCAGGGCCAAGTATTAACTATATTGTTATGAACTTACAATCACTGGTGCAATCAGAAATGTACAGTGAGATAGGCAAACTAAATTTTTAGAAAAAGAAGAAAAAAATCAATCGTGTCATTTGTATAGTCTGTTTCTGTCGTGAACATTCCAAATCAAGAAAGTCTTTTCTTGTCCATCTTTTTGTGGAACAGAAAATTTCAGGGTTAAATTTTGTGCGCAGCTAATGTAAACTGTATGCCCCGACTAATTTAATAGGGGCGTTCGAGATGCTTACATCGTGTAACAGGGGGGTTACACCGGGGGAAGCTCCTAGAAGATGCAAAACGAATGACACAGGGTTTTGCTTTGAACTCTGGGAACACGGGTCAAAGGTTGTTGCCAGGTGGGGCTTTATGAACGCTGTCATCGTTTGACTCACGATGAAAAATGAAGCCGGCGCCACGCAAAAAATAGTTGCCCTAAAGTACGGCAATAAACTTTGTCAATGACCACAGACATCTACTGATTAAGCAAAATGTATTTACAGCCCTATTCCCTCCTATTTTGTGTCATAAATCTGTGTTTTTCTTCGTACTCGCGTCACGATTCCAAACTTTCCGCCATGTTTTACTGCTCATGGTCACTATGTGACGTCATTATACACCGAGCTTTACACCACAGACCCGCCCGCGAGCTCGGGCAGTGGTGGCTGCCACCGGGGCAGATTCGTGTATCACGTGATGGCTACAAGAACGCTCCGGTGTAAGTTGGTGTTACACGGTGTAAGCATCTTGAACGCCCCTACTGTAAATTAGTGAACCAGAATTGTGAGTTTGGGAAGTTCATGATGTGTGTGAAATTGTTCAATATAAACTCCTCAAAAAAAGTTCGAAAAGTCAAGTTTGACTGACGATTTCTCTCTTGTTGCAAAATAATTTTCCTTGAATTTTATATCATTGGAAAGCCCTGTTATTCCTCTTTACGATGTGTCATTTGTTATGATTAAGCAATTGGGGGATGTGCAGCACAGCTGAATACGGGGCGGGTGTAAAGTGAAATGTCACAAAATGCATTGCTATTGTCAAAAAGTGCATTGACACATTACCATCCTCCAAGCAAAAGGGGAATGCACTGCATGACAATAGCAGTGAATTTTGTGACATTTCACTTTCCACCCACCCCTGTATTCCGCTATACTGCAAATCCCCCAATTGATTAATCATAACAAATGACACATCACTGTAAAGAGGAATAACAGGGCTTTCCAATGATACCAAATTCAAGGGAAATGATTTAGTAACAACTTGACTTTCAGAACTTTTTTTGAGGAGTTTAGTTTAACAGGCAAATTAAATGTATGGTTGAAAAGTCAGTATTTTCCCATAAACTATTTTATACGAAAACCATAGTATTAGTAGTGACAGCATATTCACAATGCTGCAAACATTTTAAATTAAAAAAAACTTTGTGGACAAAAGTGCAAAATTCTAGTCTTATTAAATTACATATAAATCATAATGGTACATAGGTTTTGGTAATTGAAATAAGGCTGAATGTTTTTACTGCATAGTATTGCTTGGCTGAAGTTGAATCCTTCTAAACACATAAGAAAAATCAATTTTAGCTATTGTCAATTATCTCCCGTGATTTATCTCTGTGAAAGAAAACTTAGTGAAACGTGGACATTTTTGTACTTCCAATGTATACAACAAATAAATTGTGTAATAATTTTTTTAAAACTTAAAGGTATTTGTACCACATGCTGAACAATAAGAATAAATATTTTTCATTCATGAACAAATTTATGTTTTCAAATTTATTGGAACCTAATGTTGCCGAGAGCATCGATATCTAACCAATGGCTGAAAGAGTCCCAAAGGAGATGCATTTTATCCCGTGAGGTATGCTGCTCTGCCTGCTTTTTTCCCCTCGATGTTTTAAATATCTGAAAAAGTGAGAATATTACAACAAATTAGGCTACATCATTACCTAGCATAATTTATATAGATAAGTGTTTCGGAATTCCTCAATGCTCCATCTTTGTGTTTTAATCCGTGACGATACTTTCTAAAAATGCATCCTATAAGTTTTTACACTAGTGAGCAAATGTAAATCCTGAACTTGATGGTCACTGTAAGCACAGTGAAATTGTAAATTACTAGTTCAAGAATCCACAAGTCAAGCAAGATGTTTTCTTTGTTTTACGGTACCTTTCACACAAATTTGCGACTTAAATGCAGTTTTGGAATTATTATTATTCTTTCTGGATTCCTCAAAAGAATTCCTCAAAAGTGCCCATTTCACTGTCGCTCCAAGCATGAGGAAACCAAGGAGGAGAATAAGAAACGGCCACTTAGGCCAGAGACACCGTGGAATCCCCTTGCTCTTCACGAAAGAATGCTCTGGGATCTTTAAAGTACGTTACCTAAACACACTGGATCAACGGCTTTACATCCCTTCCGAAGGATGGAGCAATTGTGTTTAAGTGCCTTGCTCAAGCATGTCAAGGGCACAGGTACCCCAGCCGGGTATCAAACCCGCAACCCCAAGTTTTCACCCGAGTAGGCGTAGGCCTATTGCGAGTCGGTGACCTAAACCATTCGGCCACGGTAGGCCTACCCCACCCCAATTTTTAAAATTCCGTGTGGGCTTACATGACTATGTACTCTCGAGATTGGAACAAATTTACCTTATTACCATGGGTACAACAAGAAACATACTTTGTATCTCTGTTTCCTTTGTTACTAGCACAATAGGCATTGCATAGGCCTATGCATGTACGTATAATAAAGCGCGCAGACGATAATTGCCGATTTTTTGGTTTTTTGGCGCGAACCGTTTTCACTGGTACTTGCCGCGAGGTTTGCATTGAGTTTGTACGTACGTCTTTTCCTTATCCATTTGCTTCATAGCTGAGAGGATGGAGATTCAAGGGGAGCGATTTAGCCCGGGAATTTTGAGTTTTATTGTGAGCATCTGGACCTTTTAACTGGGACAAAAAGGGACAAATGCTATGGCAGGACTCGCAGCCCAAGCATAAATTCCAGTAACATTGTTTGGTAAGTGTCTACGTTTATACACTGATACACCTACATAGTTGGCGAACTTTGCATGTTGTGGTGAATTTTGCCTTTGTTTAGTCCCCGTTCACTGGTTCCGAGTATTTGGTAACGTATTTGGCCTTGCGTTAACGTTGTTCTAGAAATTTTAATGATAGGCCTACAATTGGGCTTTTTATTGTTTATTGACTACAAAAGGCTAGCGCAACCCAAGGTTTTGGCATAGGCGTATACATGTAGGCTCTACCTGACTCATTATCTTGCAGTGCTTGTCTGGCGTCTTCAGTGGTTGCATGAATAGTCAAACCTTGCACTGCTGCAGCATCTAGTTGATCTCTGATACTATCCTAGTCAAATTAAATGAAACATGCATGTCAAACGATAGTTCCGCATGGGATGGGTATGAATCATTTGGTATCCGTGAACATTTGTTCAGTATTTCTGCCAAGTACCGCATGTCGGCACGACCTATCGTTAGCTGACAACTTGAAGACATCGCCTTGCAGCACTTGCCTGAATTATTTATTTTTTTAGCATGGCGGTAGCTCTTTAGGACCTATTTGTGCAACGAAGTGCACACCTTAAATTGTGCACGTTGAGCAGTTATGCAGAACGCGGTTTTTGGCTGACACCACGTGGCTTTGTTTGCGCGCTTCATGTGGTACGAGCCGAGGTAGGATATCTGGCAATCGAAGTGCATTGATTGAATCCAAAATTCCACTGGGGCAGTCTGTAATGCACCACCCAGTGCCCCGCTCCTTGACAGTCGGGTTTTCAAAAGATATGGATAGAGATATGGGAAAGCCAGAACCTTGGAAATTCTTTCTCAGTGTTTTATTTTAGCTTATACCCAATGGACTTTACTCACTTCAACACAAGCCAATGCCAGCTTAACGCCATTCCCGCTGCAATCGGAACTTAAATCAATAATTCCCTGTAAGAAAAAGAAAATCTTCATGACAAAAGTACACACGCTGTTAACATCATCTGCTCTTGGATGATGCGTTCCCAAATGCGTGTCTGTGTGTGTATTATACCCTGTCATATTTCATTCGATTTAACATACAATTTTGACGACATAGTTCAACAAATTTTTGCAAACATAAAGACCACTGATCTGGTAAAATTAAAATCCGATATTAAAGCTCTTACCTCGATGGCTGTGCTGTCCAATTCCTTGACTAACGTCATATCAATAATAACAGGCACGACAAACTCCCCGTGTATGCATTTTTCCGATATATGGTCCACCACATACCTAGAAGATGGGTATCGGAGCGCTCCTTTTAGCCGCACGATAACTGGAGGATTTTCGCTCTGAATAAACAACAAATTATAGAGTTTTTGTTTCTAAACGTGTTATTTTTTTTAAATCTGTTAACTTTTATAAATTGCAAAACGTAATTGAATTTGTGACAATTGGCGTTAGTTTGATTTCTGTATATTTCACAGCAACTGTGTTGATTTTTGGCCTTTCAAAACAGTCTTTTCGTCAAATCAGCTTTTAAAGAAAAGTATACACTGTTCACAAAAATATTAAGATATTGTAACACGAAAAGAATTCAAAGGTAAAAAAAAATAATAATGTGAGCCTATTTTGCAAATCTGGGAATTTCCGAGAAAGGCACGTACGTGCTAAATTAATGTAATATCAATGATGATGGATGATTTATGTGCCGTCACTTCTGAGCTATGCGAGGCAATAGAGTTCTTGCACCGGCGGCCATGACAGGGGCCAGGTTTTCAAATTTAAATGATGTGACAATAGATCCATAAACTGACTACTCGTGCTTGATGCACTGGGACAATGTGACTGCCCCCTGTTATGGACGCCGTGCAAAGGCTCTATTGTGTAATTTGTGCATATATCAATTTATATAACTTCAACAAATTTACCTCCGGGGAACCGTCATCTGCTAATAACGACGTCTTTGAGAATTCAACGTTTGGTCTTGCGACTGGGTAGATGAGGATAATTAAGTCAACCAGTACACCAACGACCACGCCATACTGAATCCCCAGCGACAGGCAGCATATGAATGTAGCCGCGTAGGGGATAAGATCCAGTTCTGAAAACCAGTAAATTGAATACATATAGGCCTAGCAATAATTGAACGTCAACTTGAAATTGAGGAAGGTTTAGCAAAAGTCTGTGAAATTCGTGCGCGAAGAAGCCTTTCGCGTGTAGCCTATACACTATATATGCATGCTGGCATCCCGAACTCTTCACAGTCAAATGGAGCTATAGGTGCAGTTTAGAAAGTAACATTTTGTTGCTATGTGGTGCACGCCAATGGCTAGCAACGAACAATTATGGTTTCTTTATGCCATTCCCCGTGAACACGTATTGATTCTGTACTTCACACCTGCCGCGTGCGCAACACATAGCAACAGAAATTTAGTGTGGTCAAGTGAAACAAATTACGTCAGTATACACCTGGCGCTATTCATGATGTAAAACGTGCAAATAAAAAGCAATATATACATGTCGAATGCAGAGTGGCGTTCTCCTGACTATACAAGCCAAGGTAATTTAGGTGTACAATTTTCTAAAGAATATCAAGTTTTTATGAAGTTTGATTATTTTCTGAACAACCATCTTACTTCGCAATTTCCACAATCTTTTGACTGCAGCTGGATTAATAAGCTTCAACAAGGCACTGATAATGACGGCACCCAATGCCGACTTGGGAATGTAGTAGAGTGCTGGGGTCAAGAAGGCTATGGCCAGCAAGACTACGGTACCAGTTACTAGGTTAGCTAGTGGGGTCCTGACACCGCATTGAGACATGATGGCAGACCTGGTATAGAAACAAGTCAAATATACCTTAGAACAGAGATTGGCGTCAAAAGGTAAGTCGCCTTTAGATTATTTTTAAATCCTCAAAAAAGTTTGACTTACAATTTATCTCATGTTGCAAAATAATTTTCCTTGAAATTGGTATATAGAAAGCCATGTTATTCTTTGTTACAATGGTGTTCCATTTGTTATGATTAATATGGGGGTTGGTGTAAAGTGAAATGTCACAAAATGCATTGCTATTGTCAAAACGTGTAGGCCTATCAATCCCATCCTCCAAGCAAAAGGGAATGCACTGTATGACAACAGTATTGCATTTTGTTACTTTTCACTTTACACCCACCCCCATATTCAGCTGTGCTGCAAATCCCCCAATTGCTTAATCATAACAAACGACACATCATTGTAAAGAGGAATAACAAGGCTTACCAATGATACCAAATTCAAGGAAAATGATTTGGTAACAAAAGAGAAGTCGTCAGTCAAACTTGAGTTTATAGGCTGTCTCAAAAATGTCTTAGATACATCAAAGAAATATAAACAACATATTCAAATCCACAGACACTTGTATTTACTCGACGTACATGATGATCATGTGTAGTAACATTTTGGAAGATTATGGGTAAATCCACCAACGTGTAGAACGTACCTCGAAAAGCTCCCTGCTATGGGGTAGGCAGAAACGAACGATCCTGCCAAATTGGCAAAACCTGTTGGTACAAAATCAGATGCCGCAAAAGCATCCGAATTAATATTCGTTATACTTTTGACAGTCGAGGGCAAAAGGGTCCAACATTGAATGCATTACATGTTATAACAAAATATATCATAATCTATACATTAATGTAATGTTCTGTTAGCCTAAAATATAATTGCATAAAAATGATATGCAACATACCACTCGCTACAAACTCTTGATTGGCGTCGATTTGGTAATCATTTTTTCTTCCTGAAAACAGAAAAAAAACTTGCCATAAGTCCACATCACTCTAATTTTTGATGGCCTTTCCAATAATTTCCTAAAGCGTCCAGTGAAATCGTATTTTTTTCCCAAGATTGCTTTGAGGTATATGCAGTTCCTATAAAGTTGCCCATAGCAATATCACTTAATTAATCTTTTCTCTTCAAATACGCGAAGTTTTTAGTTGGAGAAAAGTAGTTTATTATTGAGTAATTGGAGTCCACTTACCGAACGACCTTGCAGTTGCAATTGTTTCAACGAAACCAATGACGGGAACCAAGAATATACCAGCGTTCAGTACCTGTACATTATTATAATGAAATACTCCTTTGGTAAACAATTGATGTATTATTAAAAATTTATATATATTGTTATACTTTGGCGAAGTTTATAAAGATGATTTACCTCAAACCAGTCTGGTGCGTTAAACGGGGGCGGAGTCAGCGATGGTAAACCAGTTGTTATCGGACCAGTCAATGAAAGACGTCCGCTCTTGTTTGTTTCCTCAAGAATCCAAGCAGTAACTCCAGAAAACAGTATTGTTATGGCGTATCTTGCTGAACGATAATAAGCAAATTACTGGAACTTTAAAATAAAATTGTAAACTAAAATACAGTGAAAGTATATAGACAATTGCCTAGTCACGCAATCATCGTTGATGTATAGAGGTTATGGCCACTTAATCGTATATATAGGCCTACATTTCTTAGCCGGTCTGCCTCATTAACCGGACAGTCGATATATAAATTCTGATCAAAAATAAATGCAGAAAAAGTACTGACCTATGCCGACCAACCATAGTAGATTCCAAATATATCGCTGGCATCTGCTTGGCCGATATGTTTCATCTTCCTCCCAGCGTGTAGTCTGATTTTTCATAAACTAAAATGAAGGGGTTAACTATTTTATTAACTTCAGATAACCTGTATCTCTCAATTATACATGTAGGTGTAGCAAATATTTTGAGGATTTATCAAAAATACCTTACTATAACTCATCTGTAGACACGTGTATACGTGTTTGTGTTTATTTGCCAAGCTTTCTGATAATGTGGAATATCCTCTCTAATATCTTGATATATTTTATAATTCTATTAACCCAAAGATACAATCACTACAGTATGGTTTAAAAACTGCAACATAAAATACAGGATCACCGGTGAACTGATAACATACACGGCCCTAATTGTATATATGTAGATAGTTATACCTCTAACATAAAGAGAACAATCACGCAGAGAAAACCCAGAAGAAGGTCCCAGAGTCTGCAAATAGGAATTAAAACAAATAAAAACGGTATATTAGATTTGTCGAAACATGAATTCTGTTAAAAACGAGATGTGTTGTCTCATCGTGTAGTATAAATGATATCGTGTGATATCTTTTTGAAGTTCGCCCTCAGTTTGCCAACGATTATAGATAAGATTTATCTGGAAACTCGGAGCAAAAATCGCACAACAGACTTTCCAGTCGGGCTTAACCGCTTGTTGTTAACCAAACTGGTAATTTACGTAGTTGAACATGAACACAAACCTTGTGTCTGTTATGTTGACCAGAATGCCGATGAAATTCTCGATGAAACTGTTTGATTCAAAGGTTAATCCGAGTACGATCTTAAGCTGGGTTAAAATCGTGATGATGGCTGAAGCAGAGGTGAAACTGCTGACGACTGCCGATGAGATGAAATCAGTTAGAGAACCTGTTGATGCAAATTAAACGTGTTTGGTGAAACCTCCCTGGAAATCGAAATCACGATGCCGTCATTTGGACGAATCGATTCCCATTATCTTAATTGGTAATTCCAGAAAGTATTCCGTGATTTTAAATGTTATGCAGAAATTATACAATTTCAAGAATTTGGCAGTGTTTTGATATACAACTTTTGTTTTAAAAATTAAATCGAATCCGAATGGATCGCGATTCCTATAGGCCTAAGTAGGCTGGGATTAGAACTGATTTCAAAAATGTTGGAGCCGCCAAGCCTATATCCCGTAGACCCTATAAGCAAATATGGCAAAGTGCCTTGCTCAAGAACGCGTGTCACAATCTGTCATGACCAGGATTCGAAACCAGCATGAGTTCGGTGCATATATATGCACTGTATATAACACATTAAGGGTAAAACCCTTAATCGTTTTGGTAATTTAGGGTCCGTCCAAAGTTGTCAACATTTTCACAGTTCTACAGAGAATCGTATTTTTCAAGACACCCTCCCTCCCCAAAAAATACTACTTAACATTTTTCTGTCAGTATCATAAAATACGTGTAAAATGACATTTTACAGTGCATGTAAAGTCTTACGCGGCCTACTAGACTCTTTGTAGTTCAAGCGTGAAAATTGACAACTTTAGACAGCCCTTAGCAAAAGCTGAAGTCGACTTATTTCATGCAAGAAATTGAGTCCTAGGTATATAACTGACGTACCTAAATGGAAGAACCCAATGGTGAACTGAACTATCCCAACAAAGAAAGCCAAAATGACCGCATAAGAGTGATCATTGAAGTCCGGGTTACTAGGCAACGGCTTCCCGTAAGATGCCACGAGAAGAGACATGACTGAGGTTGGGCCCACGGCCATGTCTCGCGTTGTGCCGAGGAGAACGTAGATAAAACAGCACATGAATGACGAATAGAGACCATACTAGAATAGAAACAATCACTGTTTTACTTAACCGGTTGATGCCAGCCGGGATTATTTTTGGCAAAATATTTTTTTTTTTTAAAGACAAATATTATTGGCCAAAAGTTAAGACCAGGGGTCAATTTCATGGCGCTGCTAAGCACAAATATTTGCTTAGCACAACGTTTGTTTGCTTTATTTTGCAAAAAAGCATGGGTTGCCAGCCAAAATTGTAAGTGATGTGTATTGAAAGGTATTCTCCTACTCTTGCGAAGAACACAAGTTGGTGTATAATTTTGGCTTGTAATCCATTTTATAAAGCAAATAAATCCTGTGCTAAGCAAATTGTTGTGCTTAGCAGCGCCATGAAATTGGCCCCAGGTCAAGCACTTTTAAGCACCACAACAACTGACTCTTGCTCATTTCTTCAATCATTATAGGGCTAGGGATCTTCTCAACAAAAGATCATACTTTGCAACACTCTGATCGAGTCAACCGCCCTCGTGACTATAGACTATACATTGCCAGAACATGTTTACACGTCCTCCGGCGTTAAGTGGTTAATTAATTATATAGTTATGTTATATTCGTAGCATTTATTGTGCTTGTCTGTTTACGTATTATATATTACACTTGTATTGTGGGGGACAACGGTCGTAAAATGACAGCTTTCCTGAATGATTTGTACGAGCTCTTAATAATGCATCGGACGAACAATAACTGGGGATTGAAGATGTAGCGTTTCTCAAACATAACATGTCGTGCGTCGACCAATGAAATTTCAGCTCACGCTGATGGGGTGGTTTCCCCATGCATTACAGTTATAATGAGTTTCGCTGGCTTAATGCAGCACCACCAAGGCGTTGGCGACCGATACATGTACTGTGTGCTTTTAATACGTATACGTGCAACAGAATGCCGCAGCTGATCAGCGCTATTTGTTTTATCTTCAGCGGGCCGTCTTGAAGACAACCCCAACGCCTTGGTTTGTTTTGGTTTGGTTTATTTTATTTTTCATACTCTGGTCAAGGCTAGAGTCCGAGTCATTTTCCAATGTGACTCGAGTCGGGTCCGAGTCACGAAAATTGTGACTCGAGTACTACAACACTGCCATCGATATCACATTTAAAGGCACAGGCTCGTCAGCAATGCGCGCGCGCCAAATTCGTGCCACGAAATACGCAGCTCCATAGCAAAGGCATGGAGCTGCGTATTTTGTGGCACGAAATTGACGCGCGCGCACATGCTGACGAGCCTGTGCCTTTAAACTGAATAGGATAAAAGAAATAAACAAGATGCTAAAATAGTGACGTCACATACCTCAATACTAAGTTTTGCTATACCGGCATAAGCCATGCCCTGAGGTATCACAGTTATAGCGACTGTTAGTCCCGCTATGACGTCACGAATTAAGCTTGTAGGTCTGTACTTAGGCAGCCATAAGGAGATGGGTAGTCTCCTCCTCCAGCTGTCCACCGAACAGTAGTCTTTGATGTAGTCCCGTATATTGGATGTCATTGTAGTTTGTCGGTTATAAGCAAAATATAGAAAGCAGCACTTTAAAGTGTCGCAAAAAAAGGTGTAAACTTCTTTGTCGCAAGATGATTGACTTTCCGAAGTTAACTTTTTCCAAGTTTAATTCAAAGCTTGATTTTGTTTCATGGTGTTCTCGCCAATAACTCATTTCATATATCGGCACGGGTTTCCAAATTTCGAGTGCCGAGAATAACACACAGGTATGAGTTCAAGTAACAAAGTGCACTGATTTAATCCGTATTTTACAGATAGTGGGTCAACATCTAAAAGTTATTGGTCAATTAAATTATATAACTGTCGGCAACACATATACATGTACAGTTGAAGTCAGAAGTATAAATACAACTGTATGCAACCAAGTGTTAAAATATGTGTGCTTACACCGTTTTTGTAACATTCTTTACTAAATTCTTGATTTTGTGGAATTCCTCACGTGCATGTAGTACTTAAAACATAGTTTGCACACCTTGCAATGGTTCGGGTAGTCTAGTCCTGTTTACCATTTTGGGTGATGATGGTATAGTGGTGTACAAATGTAACCAAGTGGTGAAATGGAAGATATAGATCTCAGGACAACAGAGGGCATTCAGTCCAACGTCAGACATACATTTGATTTTAATACTATGTTTATTATAGCTTAGTTTTATTATAAAACTGCACAACCTGGCGTGCTCAGGTACCAATAATTTAATTTCACATTTACAGAAAGTTTCAAAAAGGTACAGTATTTATACTTTTGACTTCAACTGTTTCGGCCTAACCTCTCCAAAACATGGTTCTTTATCAGTAAAATTGTTTCGTTAATTTGCTCTAAAAACTTGTCAGTTAACAGTTTCATAGACTCGGGTGCAGCATTTTATAGAGTCTAGTAGGAATTTATCTGTGCGCTCTCCAATTGGTAAATTTTGGATCGCGCGCTTGCCGCAAATATACGCACAATCTGGGCATTTTGATAAAATAATTATGCAAAATTGATGGACATTACATTAAAAATTCATTCCAAATTGGTAATATTTCATTATGTATTGAACCTCTGCATCCTGATTGTAAAATATCTACAAATCTTGTCGTGTTTGGTCAAGGTGTATGGCATGAATGACTAGTATATAAACGCCTTTACCAAACACTGCAGTAAATGTGAGTTAATTATTAACAAAGTTAATATCGACAACGTTAAACAGTATTGAAGCGGCAAATATACCAGTTCATAGGGCGAAGGAGCCATTTTGGTATTATTTTGGTACCACTTCAGTCGTCAGTGATCGTTGAATTTTCAACCTGCCATTTTCCCCTCAATGTTGGATTCACAATTTACTCATAAAGAACCATGTGAAGGTAAGATGTGCCGGATAAGGGTATATAGGGTTGTGGGGGAACAATAATATAAGGCGCATTATACTGCTTCTTACTGTCGAGCCCGACTGTATATACGCGTTTATACTATTCTGCTGAGTATATAGGCCTAGGCATATTACCCAAATGTCGTTTAGTGTTAAAGGAGCGTATCCAGATCACATCTTCGACGTCCTAATCTTTCCCGTGGTTGTTGAGATTTTGATACCTATCATTATTTTGTCATATTTTTCTCATTACCATTTTGAAATTTCGCGTTCTCATTCCGTGTAAAAATATGTTCCATAAAGCAGTGCAGTAATTACACCAACCATTTTGCTTCCACATCCAAATTGCAAGTACTTTATGGAGGTATTTTATAGGGTAGAACTAATTTATATTTTTTGGTCAAACCTGAACACGCCCCTTTAATTCGAAGACTTGTGTAACCACGTGTCTGTTTTCTTACCGTAGGAGTCATGGGGCGGTCCGAGATGCGTCTTAAACTAACAAGAATCCGGCAGATTGTTCTGCTTAGTATCATCATGATAATTGTCTACGCCATGTGTGTTGGCATCGACACCGAAATAGACTGCTTCCAGTTTTGTCTTGGGTGAGTATCCGAGTAAAGTTTTGTCTTGGTCACCGAGTAAAACAAAAATACAAAACAAAAATTCAAATCCCACAAGGACGAGAGAAAAATCATGTGGATCTCATCGGGATTTGAATCCGAAACGTGTGACTCTCCAGGCAGATGCTCTACAGGCTGAGCTTTGAGACACAGTGGTATATTCCCTTGGGTTTATACCGCTGTGCTGTGTATAGCTCAGCATATATCTGCAGAGTCGGAGGTCTCGTGTTTAAATCCCGACGTGGCCCATATTTTTGTTCTCGTCCCGTGCTTAATTGCCTTAGACATAACACCAATACCGCGTTCACATCTCACACTATAACCTTTTTCTTTCATTTTGCGTGTAAATGTTTATTCAGGAACACATGCTTCAGTTCTCGGCTCGCAGTGCTAATTTATCGCAAAGATGTCGACCCAAAAGACATGAACTTCGAACAGAACTTCCGACTGAGGGTTGGGCGATACAGATACGTGGTAGACCACCTCATGGGCCGATACGATCCAGAAACCTGCTCCATGGACGAAGGCTACTTTTCCCAATTCACCACCATCCCTCCACAGAACAACTGTGCCGTAATTGGCAACGGCGGCATTTTGCTGCACAGTTCCTGCGGTAAAGAGATCGATTCTTACGATTATGTCATCCGTGTGAATGTGCCGCCTCTACTTGGCTTTGAAGATGATGTTGGGTACAAATCGAACCTGACTTTGTTGAATTTTGAGACCTTGGTTCACATGCACAGCAATCTGACCCAAAAAGACATTGGGGAGAAGTACCACGATATGTACGTTAACAGAATGTGGAGACTCAATGACTCCATCTTGTGGTACGCGAAGTCGATGGGTCCACGGGAGACGCGGAAGCGACTTCAGCAGTCAGTTGATGCACTCAAGACGAAGTATCAGTTACCCATACGAATTGCATACAGTTGGAGGCCAATGCGTCCAGAAAAGTAAGTTATGCTGAGATCAACGTCATTAATGTTGTGAAAGTCATGTAAATAGGGCCTAAGATTTCACATAACACTTTCACGTGTCGATTTCGTTTCTAGAGAAAGATTCAACCAAGCATACATTTCTCAAAAAGGTCCCATGCACCGTAGCCCTACATCTCCCATTCTCACCACTATAACGATGTACATGTGCCAATTCAAAAACCTGGTAAAAGCTTAAAACATACAATTAATTATAAATCTGACAAATTACAAATGTTCTTATTGTCTTCACTTAATTATTGTAAAATAAAGCCCTGATCGGCCGCAAAACCCTTGTATTTTAAATTCTGTTTTAAAAAGGCAAATGTACACCCCAGTCTTTTTTTGTCACTTTGTAATTACGTATTTTATAAATTCATGACATGCCGTGACTGTGATGGTTTTCGTGCCTAGAACGATTGAAGCATCATAAAGCTTTTCGCAAAATAATATTTTGGATTTGCCACTTTTAAGAAATAAAGATCCACTGTCTTCATTGTTTTGACTGTGTAGATTTGTGGGCATGAAGCGTCTAGCAACCTCTGGTTTCAACGCCTACTACATGGCCAAGTCGTTTTGTCAACGCGTAACCCTCTACGGCTTCTACCCATTCAGTAAAGACGCTCGGGGTTTTCACCTCCCCCATCACTATTTCGAGGATGTGCCTTATGAATACAGCAATAAAGTACATAATATGCCCTGGGAATTTCGGAAATACCAGGAGTATGAGAGAGAGGGGCAGCTGCGTCTGGTGACGGATAAATGTGCAGATTATAAGGTGTGGAAAGAACAGGAAGAACACGACAAGCCTATTGGGGATATGATTTGGTTTAACCAGGGGAAGACATGATGCTTTTAGAAACAAAATGGCACATACTGAGGTCAATTTTCAATACATATCGTGGGCTAATTTCATAAAGCTTAGAAGAGGGTTCGATACCCCCCGGCTGCGGTACCTGTGCCTTTAAGCAAGGCACTCAACCACACTTGCTATACCCCCTTCGGAATGGATTTGAAGCCGTTGGTCCAGTGCGTTAGGTATATCGGTAACGCACTTAAAAAATCACAGAGCATTCTTTCGTGAAGAGCAAGGGGATTCCCTGGTGTCTCTGGCCATTTTATAATTTTTCATAGCTTCCTCACGCTTGCGAGTGACAGTGCAATGGGCACTTTTGAGGAATCCTTGGTATGAATATCATGCAGAAAGAAATAATATTAATAATATATATATTTTTTTGGCAAAAATGGGTGACCAGTCCAAATCGTATGACCGGTGTTCTGCTAGTTGCTAAACACGAGTTAACATGCAATTTTAACTGCTAACCTATTTTTACAAAGCGAATAAATTTTGTATTAAGCCAACAGCTTAATGAAAATGGTTTTGCTTAGGCCTAAATGAAATAAAAAGTGCTCAGATATTGGAAGTTTGTTGGATCATATTTCCTGAATATATGCAGAAAATGCTCTGTATGGTAAACCATCCAAGCGACCAACGTTGGTAACATTTGAAGATCTTTACGGCCCTTGCGATTTATTGGGTACTTATTATACCGTGTGCTGAACGTTTAAAATGCTGAGCAAATTATACGACTCATATCTCCAGTTATTGGGGAATTTAACACAAAGCAGGTCGCCCCAAATTACTTCGTCCAAACACTACATAGCCCAAATGCCACTTCGCGGTTCAGGGCGAAGTGACTGCAAACCCTTTTTTGACTGTTTTCTTCATGCATATCTTCAATCACACAGGGGGATAAAACTATTTGTAACAGTTTACCAATCACGTATACTATCTTTAATTATCCAACGTTTGGGTAAATGTGTTTGGCCAATTGTTGGTTAAATTCAACATAAAGCAGAAATATGTTCGTATATGCCCAACATGTTGCAAAAAATATTAGAGATAATAATTACCCAATGTGTTGAGCAGCCTTGGTCTAATTTGCTTGGGTTTTGGCGATTTTTCTCCCAAATACTAAAAACCACACCACTTCGTTACCAACATACTGCTAAGAAGCTTGCTGTAAATCCAACGTGTTGGGCAGCAGAGACGTCATTTGTTTGGATTGTGGTGTTAGTAATTTTATCACAGATATGCAAATAATAAACCCGAAACACCGTGTGCCAACATATTGTAGAAAATATTGTTGTAATGACTAAGTGATTATTTCTTTATGGATTAGGACCCAGAGACCGCCGAGGTGAATTAATTCGATACAAATGTCCATGATGAGTTTGGGAAATCTGGATGCAGTGAAAAGCAACTTGGCTCTACCGGGATTCGAACCTTCTGCTTAACGTGCAGATGCCCTACAAAAAATGTTTTGTATGTTAAGATAAATGAATTGGGCCTTTTGCTTGACGGAAGACGGAGAAATCAGGCTTCAAAGTTGGCATTTTCTACTTATTTCTAATTATCGCAAATTACATTTTACACTTTGACTTTCAGAAAAAAAACTTTGAGAGGGAATTTAAAGACCATAACTTCACTTTGGAACTAATATCTCAAAAATGACATCAGGGTGATTTTTTTTGTAAATCGGCCCATAACTACAAAATGTACGTGACGGGTTTTCCCAGACCGCCACACAAATACCTTTTTG
This sequence comes from Henricia sp. BOLD:AAB3569, assembly GCA_037783545.1. Classification (NCBI taxonomy): domain Eukaryota; kingdom Metazoa; phylum Echinodermata; class Asteroidea; order Spinulosida; family Echinasteridae; genus Henricia; species Henricia sp. BOLD:AAB3569. The sequence continues at coordinate 1,122,858 of JBBELK010000015.1, read as the reverse complement.
TGTAAAGCAGTCAAATTAGCCTGTCGTTTTGCATTTTTGCCATGTCATCGCATTGTTCATTCAAACACCTTGCTGTGCATCGAGTTGTTTACGCTACGCGGTAATGCAGGCGTGTTGTGTACACGCACGCACATGACCGGGTAGATTTTGTCACAGTGCACATTTTGCTTTCGAGAGCGTGCAGTTTGAGTTAGACTAGGGCGTGGGTACAAACGCGAGTCAGTTGGACGGTCATCATCACTGGTCTTTATCGTTCGTTTAAAACTGGCCATGTGACGTGCTCTCAGCCAATAGGGATACATATTTATAAATGATGGATAAACTATTTTAAGGGAAAAAACAGTGATGTCAACATCTCAATATTTACACTTGATTTTAAGCAAGTTTTCAAAGGTCAGATACGTTAAACCATCACTGAATTTTTGTTTTTATTAAGTATCAGGTTTGCCAGATATTTTTCTAATTTTTGTACCAACTATTGTTTTGAAAATGAAATCGAAATCAAAGCCATGAATGGAATCGATCAGGCCTAGTCCTAATAAGTGCAAATATTTTAAAGTACCACTGAATTAAATATTTAATCTCCGCGTAGTGAGACTTTTAATGCCTTCTTCCTTTCTTTGACTTGTTTCCACTTTTCCTTTTGGTAACTTTAGGCAAAGCCTTTCTGGATCCCTTTGTCTTCCCAGCTTTCTTTTCATGCTTTCCAGAGGCTTGGTTTTCCTGTAGTTCTTTGTTCACAGCCTGGGAAGGTAATACAAAAAACGTCAAATCAATTTGTCTGTATATGGTTCTTTCTCAGTTCTAGAGCCCCCTTTTGGCGATCAAGATATTTTCCTGCAAATGAGTGTATTTTTCTTCAGAATAGAAGAAATCAGGGTTGTAAGGAGTCTCCCTCTGCTTGAGTCTCAAGTCAAATCAAGACTCACGTCAAGTTCAAGTCTTTACTAACCACAGACACCTGGTCAAACAGGTTTTGCGAGTTAGTGCTAAAGTGTCAACTAGCCACCGAGACCTGGTCAAAAAGGTTTCTCGAGTTAGTCCAAAGGTGTCGACTACATGGAGCCACCGAGACAGGGTTTTAACAAGTCTCCCTCTGCTAGAGTCCCACGCCATCGAGTCTCAAGTCAAGTCAGTGAAAATCAGGACTCAAGTCGTCTTAAGTCTCGAATCAGTCTTTACAACACAGGAAGAAATAATTTTAACTTGTTCTAAGAAGATAACCTAATCCTCAAAAGAATAACAAATAGTCTGACATCATACTTTTCTAAAACCTCCCTGTACAAATGTAACTTATGTAACAAGGACAGACCACTGTGAGACATCTTAGTCAGTCCATTTTTAAGATTCTGTGCAAATCTATTCATGAAACAGTTAATTGCATCTTTTTACTAACCTTTGTTACGTCAAGCTTGGGTTTCTTTCGAGTGATACTATCAAGGATTGACTTTTCCCGTGCTCGCTCTTTACCAATATCGCCAAGAACAGGATCAAACTGTGATAACAATGACAAAGACAATTTTCATAAGATACATTTCTGCCCTTTGTAGAATATCATGTACTAGAAAGTTACAAGTAGTGTGGCAACAACTTGAAATAAAAGTCAGCCTTGCTTGTTTTGGGATATGCAACACAATCATAAAAGCCATTAAAGGCACAGGCTCGTCAACACTTCTTGAAACATTTATGTCGGTCATACATACAGGTGTGTATTGTGACTAGTGCTTACCTTGCGCCTCTTCCCCATCTGTTTTGTAATTGGTTCTCTGGGCTGTGTATGTAAAACAAGGTCAATGTAGTTAAGTAATGTAACACGTAGCAGTACAAACTCAAAAGTAGCTGTTAAAATGTAGAACTAAGCAAAAGTCTTAAAGGTACAGGCTCGTCAGCAATGCATGTGCGCCAAATTCGTGCCACAAAATACGCAGCTCCATTTTCTGCACATGAAATTTTTCTGACATTTTTATTTTGATGTTTTTTCTTTTATTATTACATCTCAAGCCTTTTAAGAATTTTCATTTGTCTTCATTTTAGGGTTTTTAAAATTACAACAATATCGTGTGTAAAAAGGCCAGACTTTTTAGCTACATTTCTGGGCCAATTTCATAAACGTTTTATGCTAAGCAAATTTAAACATGCAACGGACTGGCATCCCATCCAGGGGGTGTAGCAATGCTCTTAGTCACTCCTTGCAATGGAAACTAACAACTTGTTAAGGAAACCCAACTAACTGCTGGGGGGTAAACCTGCGATGAACTGGCATCCCATCCAGGGGGAGTTGCAGTGCTCCCAGTCACTCCTTGACATAGAAACCACGGAAGAGTACTGGTAATACAAACCAGAAGCCTCGTGGAATGGCTTTGCCTTTTACCAATGCACCCGTTACAATTGGCATTGTGGTCAAACTTACCAGTTTACGTTCAAATTTCCCAATGGATGCTGTTGCATGCTTAGCAGCATGAATAGCCATGTTGATTTCTGGTTTATTGGACAGGACTTTCGGCTTCACACCCTGGCCCGGACCTACATGAGAGAATTAAGCAGTAGGTTTAGGGGAAAGAAGGCAGTTGACGTCTTTAAGGGGCTGTGTCACGGTTTGCGCATGCGGAGCAAAACTTGAAAAAGTTGGGCAAAACTTGAAAAAGTTGGGCTAACTTTTTTAAATTGTCGCTGGGTTTTGCATATCCTATTCAATCTTTGCCATCCCTTTGAATTCTTTAGTAGTTTTGGCAGTGGTGTACTTGTCAACGCCGAGGTCGTCCGGATGAACAACAAAGGATTATAGGCTAAAATGTAAGGGCATAGCACAGTGAAAAGGCCAGATGGGAAAACATATCATAATTTCTATGAGAGCCACATCAAAATCACACACTTTTCAAACGGGGTTTCAAAACTTTTGCACTCGGACAAAAAAGCAAATACAAAAGGTTTCAACTTACGTTTAAGTCTCTGAGCACGCGCAACATTTCTGAGTCTCTGAAACTCATTCTTGGCAACCCTCTCACGTTTATCTTTCTTATTCTTGGCAAATTGGTCCTCATAAATATCTGCAATTAAAAACAAAAATGAAACCATGTATTATAAAAATACAAGAAAAGTTTATCACAAGAAAATTTATCTGTTTGAGCAGCAAACTTTGCATTCAGAATCGATTCCATTTTTCACGGGAAAACATTAAATATACTGAGTGTGTTTAATAGGTAAATGAGCGTGATGTACACGCACATCGACGATACTACTGGGAATCGATTCCTCAATAATCTGGAATTGCGATTCCGATTCTTAAAGTGGAATCGATTCTACTCGATTCCGGCGTGGAATCGCCCAAGCCTAGTAATCAGTGCTTATTTTAATTTATTAAATACAGATTCATTTGATGTCGTACCTGCATTAGCTGGAACTTCAAGCACCCAGTCCTCATTGGTGTCATTTTGGCTCTTGTAACCCCAGCGTGGAACCCATTTCTGTTGAATAGACAATTTTGCATTTAAAAATGTAAAAATTTGATAATATAGGCATAAAAAAGCAATACTCTTAAACAGGTAGATATTTTATTAACCCTCCGAGCAGCTTTCCCAATAGCCAAACGCGGTTGATCTTATCGACTGTTTTGAATAGTCTGTTTGTTTTACGCGTATATGGCTTTCTTCGGTGGACGAAATACCAGTCTAATGGTGTGGAAATAGGGTTTGCATACAGGGATGAGAAAGCGGTAAATTTTTGTACACAGTTCAATGGTGATTCCCTGGAGGCCCTGCCTGCTGCGGTTTGCTGTGGCTGAGGGGTGAACCCCGGATTAAAGGTGACTGCACAGGCTCAAACTAGAAGGGTTGAGAGGAATACTTAGGGTTTGAGCTTTATCGGCCCAAACATTTTTTAGTAATTAAACAAAAAACGCAAATTTGTACTAGTACCTTGGCTGCTCGGAGGGTTAAAGTGATACATGTACACAGAATATATTTTGTATGTGTAATAAAAACAAAATATAAAATTTAGAATGCAATGATACAAGATTATTATGTAGATTCATGTACATACCTTTTGTTCTTCATCCCATACTTTACGGCTCTTTTTCCTATTATGAATTCCTTTAATTTTGGTAAACTGGTCCCATCTTGTCATCGCCTTTGCTTTGGGTACCTAATAAATGACCACAAATTCCCACATCAAGTATAATTAAAGTACATTTATATTTATTGACGATGCACATACGTACAGCTATAAACTAGGAATGTTTGTGTGTAACACAAGATTCAAACCCGAAAGTTGGGTGTCACAATTCCAATTTGAGTTGGCATAACTTACATGCTTTTCTCTTGGTAAGTTTGTTGTTGGGTCGGGCATCTGGAAAACAAAAAGAAATGTATGCCTTTGTTAAGTTTTGTCTTGTAAGATTTGTTACACCCCAACTACACCAACGGTCCCAACTTATTGTTGAGACTTCTTAACAATAAGTTGGGAACTATCCCAACAATAGTTGGGCCAGCTCCAACACCTTCAACACAATGCTCTCTGATGTAACTCAGAGCACATCTTGCAAGAATGAAACAAATGTTACTATATTACTACTAGAACAAACAAAATGAATTTTTAAAAAGTTCTGGGAATTGTATTATTTTTAATACAGTGTATCCAATCTGAGTGCATCTTAATCTGTATAACAAAATCCTACCAGGGCTAGAAATGGATACTACTTTTGGTCAAATAGGTTTGGAAAGCGGATAAGTAGAATTTGCACACAAGTGAATGCACTATTTGCTATTTTGTCATAATTTTAGTCAAACATTTAACAAGAAGAAATTATGCCAATATTAATGTTTTGTTGGTTGTTCAGAAGTTTTAGACAACTAAAGATTGAAATACTACCTTTGCTATGATGACATCCTCTACTCTTTCGACAGGAAGCTGAAGTGAAAAAGGTGAGAAGGTTAAAAAATATTTTAAGTTATGATGGAAACGAAAAGTTTCTTGACTCAAATTCTGAGGAGTGTGAACCTGTGACCTGTAAACTTTGAACAAGAAAAAGCACTAATTTAATGTTAATTTACGTATTAAAAAAAACATGTACATGTATTCCTTAGCACAATTCACACATGTGAATAATTACAATGATATCCACGAACCTTCCATACTTGGTTGAAAAGTAGCTGTGTATTGTCCCTTGTTAATGACTTCAGAAAAGATTCTCTGTTTGCTCTGAAATTAAACAAGGCCGGAAATAAACAAATAAAAATACATGGATTTAGACGACAAATGCACATTAAAGGTAGTTTACACTTGTTTGGTAATTACCCTCCAAAACATGTTCTGAATTATTATTTGAAAGCTTACTTGTAATCGAGATGGTAATGGTAGTAATCATCCTGTGAAATAATTTCGTCTGAAGTGCCGCCAAAATGCAGGCAATCTTTGGAGCCATTCATTCATGTACAAAACCATGATTGGATTTTTTTAAAAGTTTTCTAGAGTATTAGTTACTACATCTATGTGGCTGAAATTTCTACAAGTTAGTTTTCTCAACCTATGCTTTCAATTACCAGTTGAAATCATGCCGTTTTTAACAGTTTACCAAACAAGACTATATGTACCTTTAAAGATATACAGTCTGTGATTCTCAGCAAATTATATTTTTTTCTCCAAACGAATTTTTATAGCAATAAGCATTTACTTTATTTTAATGAAAAAACATCATACTTTGTATTTTAGACACCGACAACCCGGTGAAAAATGCCGTTTTTATACGGCTGTTTTTTTTTGGGGGGGTGGGGTTTGGGGGGGCGGTGAAGGTGGAGTTTTCCGCCGGTGCACGCACTATCAAGCGGCGCTGCGATGCGACGCACAAACATTTGCTTAGCACAGGATTTTTTTGCTTTATTTTGCAAAAATGGATTGCCAGCCAAAATCGTAAGTGATGTGTATGGACATGATGGAAAGGTATTCTCTTACTATTGAGAAAAACACAAGTTGGCGTAAAATTTTGGCTTGTAATCCATTTTTTAAAGCAAATAAATCCTGTGCTAAGCAAATTGTTGTGCTTAGCAGCGCCATGAAATTTCCCCTTGATCATGCTGATGAGGTTCTTTTGGTTCAACCGCACTGTGTCCGCGGGCGCGGGGCGGCACGTGCACATGCATGACATGAGCAAGAACGAACGTAACGCTACCTAAACTCTTTCACGCTTATTGGATTTGGATCAATAGCCAGGAGATTCCCAGGATCAAGTTCAACATCGATAGCTTTAACAACTTCTGTTGTCTTGAATCGTTTTTCTTGTAGTTCCGTTTCTTTCAGCACACTTTCAACAACATGCTGCGATGTTGAAGACGCCATCTTAGACTTTCCATGTGGTAAGCTCGCAGCGCTAGAAACCATGCACTATAAGGATGATTTGCATTACTGGTATTACAAATCTTAAACACATAAACTTGCACAGGTCGTTCATTCACGCAAGATTAATAATAATAATGATGATTAGATTTGTATAGCGCACATATCCACCCTGCAGGGTGCTCAAGGCGCTGTTACCATTATTACCGCTGCCATCAGGGAATCGCCAGAACCATTTCGCTTCAACTATGTGGCTGCTGGTCAGGCGCACAACCCTATCAGCAGTTAGATTGTGGCATTCCCCTGAACAGCTTCCCATATATCGCTTGGGTTGACGAGGCAACTGGGATTAAGTGCCTTGCCCAGGGACACAGACACGTTGGTCGAAGTGGGGCTCGAACCCTCAACCTCTGATTGGGAGTCCCCCTTCATACCCACTAGACCACATGTGCTCCCTATTGTTTATGTCGTGTTTTCCATCGTTTTCCATCGTTTTCCAACAATGCTAAAGATGTAGCAGGGTGTGGAGCTAAGTATACAAAACAAGAAATTCAAAGAAATGGGATAATTTTACCTAAATCAAAAACTAAAATTGAAAAATATTGGATTACATTAAGTTTCGATCAGTGACTGACTCGTCTTGCATAGTTATACATGTATATCATTTCGGTTATGCATAGGCATACATTATTTGATACAACGCAAATGCTTTTACAGATAATGGAAAATTGATACATTCAAAAAGTACACGATGTACATTTATCATAATACTTTGATACACTTTGATACAGTAAGACCAGGAACTGTTTCCCTTTGCCTCAGCAATGGTCGTTTGATTGAAGCGAATTTTTGAACCCGGTTACACTGGCAATTGACGTCACATTGATTTTGGGACCACTGAACGGACACTTGAACAAGTTTATGAATATTTGAATAATTTATGACCTCCTTTAAATGGTTGGATTCTAGTCTTGGAAAATACCTTTTACCCACAATGCATTAACCGTCCTTTCGCAGACGATCGGCAAAATGGTGCGTTTGTCATGGAATTGAGGGGGGAAAAATCTATAATAATCACATTCATCCAACCATTATAGCTTCTAAAAAATACAGCCATTCCTTTATTTACGCATTTTACATCTCTTTTTGTGTATTTGATTTAGGGTATCGATTTGGACCACTCAAAGCAGCGAAGGGTTAATCGCAAAGCGCCGAAGAGCAGAGATATCTATCTCCTGCTTTTGGTGAAGGTGAGTGGAGGCGTAGGCTTTAATACGGGTGGTGTGAGGGGAGAACGGGAAGAGTATCCGAAAACCAGGACTCCAACCCAAGAGTAGAGATATGACAACATTTTTATTTACTCTACTCGACTCGATCAATGACATGTCATGAATGTCACATTGATAAACCCATGCGAAACCACATGAGGGCGCTGTTAATCGCGACAACTATTTAGCGTCTATGAGAAAGTGTTCCTAAAAGTGACTTATCTATCATGTCTATACGGTACATAAAACAGTCCTAAACAAATTTCTCATGGTAGGCCGGTTTCAGTTTGGTGTAGACCTGTGAACAGGGCTTCGTACCTCCGCCCTGTGCCGTTTCCAACCCAAAATCTGTGGCAAACTCGCGCAAATGAAATTTGTCCCTCTGCTCTGATATTTGCTCAATAGGTGCACTCGCCCCAACGTTTAAATATTCCGAAGAGTACGCATCGATCCGATGTCTAGTTTCGGTGAAATCGTGGGGAAAAATTTAGACCCTCGGTGAGATAAATTACAGATCCCAAAATCAAATATGCGCATGCATGCGCGAGAGCGGAGAGGTCAATACGAGCTAGACAGGTTTCCTCTCCTTCGTCATATATATGACGAGAGGGAAGTAAATGAGGATGAACTTGCCGCCCACTCTAAAGTTGACCGGCCGCTCTCTCTGGCAGGTTTGGTGGCACGGCCCGCCCGGCCCGCAGTCCCATGCCATGGCGATCACGCATTGGGACTTAATTCTGTCGGAAATGTTGCATTTTTGAGATAAATAAATGATAAAATTACTGCATAAAGTAATGCAGAAAATTCAGGCGCGAGAGGTCCGTGCATAAGTGCGACAACAGAGGGCGCTGTGTACATTAACTGAATGCATGTTTGAAGGAGAAAATGTGATTTTGGTGGGAAGTATGTCTTAGAATTGAATAAGCTATAGATTCCAATATATAAATTTACCAAAATCCGTGTTCAATGTTAAAGAAAAAAATACCACCTGTTCACTAAAATGTTTGAGTGTAACAGGGTGTAGTGTGTGAATTATTGTACTTGCTCCGTAATTGACTGGTTGATCATGGCTTCAGACCTTGTGTACATGTACTAAACATATGAGACAGGTTGACCAATTTCTAAGTATTTCCTCACAAAATCTTCCTCACAAAAATTTTGATTTTTCCATCAAATCTGCACTTACCAATGCTTGATGAGTCAATTTAAAGGAAACTAATTTTGGTGTGTTTTCCATAGTTGTACCGTTTCCTGGCACGCCGTACCAATGCTAAATTCAACAAAGTGGTGCTACGACGACTCTTCATGAGCAGGTCCAATCGCCAGCCACTGTCACTGGCAAGACTGGTAAGTAACATGCTTGTTAATGTGTTGAAATTCTGTCGTATGTGTGTATAGAAGGCCTACCCTAACCCCTTGGTCCTATGGGAAATTGTGAAGGATTTGGTAGCATTAGGGCATGGTGAAAGGAACAAACATGGTTAGGGATACCCTCATGGTACCAAATCCTTTAATTTGTACACAATATTAGCTGTCTCTTTTCCAAAACAGTTAAAATGAACCAAATAATCCTTTGTCTAAAATTTGACATCTGTGTGGCTGTGTAGGTCCGCAAGATGAAGTACAAAGGTCGTGAAGACATGACAGCTGTTGTGATTGGCACAGTGACTGATGACCTGCGCATCTACACCATCCCCAAACTCAAGGTATACGTCGACAACGTTTGTACTCTTTAATACATACAAGGGTCCTACCTTTCTGAGGTGTACCAAAAGTTTAAAATGCTGTCCATCAGAGAAATTAATTCGTGCGACGAAGATTCAATATTTTGTCGAAGATTTCTTGATGCGAAGTCATGTCTCTTAACCCTAACACTCCTCAATCCTCCAAAATCAATACGATTTTACATACACTCGAGGGAGTTGGGGTTAATTCAACGAAGATTAGAGCAGCTTAGCTCGATAAAGCAAAATAGTTTTAATTTTTGTGCTAACGGGTTACATGAAATTGGGCCCTGGTTGATTTTTATTGAGTTGATTTATCTTTCATTTCCCTTTTGCAGCTTTGCGCTCTGCACGTTACAGCTCGTGCCAGGGAGAGAATCATTAAGGCCGGTGGTGAGATCATGACACTAGACCAGCTGGCACTCAAGGCACCCAAAGGGCAAAACACAGTCCTCCTGCAAGGTTTGTAACATAGCCAGCCAGCCGGTCTTTATCCCTGGTCTTTATCGTCCGTTTAAAACTGCCCACGTGATGTTCTCTCAGCCAATAGACCTTTATCATGGTGCGGCCATCTTCCCTTTCCCCTATTAAAATGAACGTAACGAAAGCGAGGCTTGCCGAAATAAAATAACGATTAAAACAACAGAAGACTGCACGCGCTATCGCGCAGACACGCACTGCACTGATCATGCCCGACACGTACTCGTACTATACAGTGGGGAACAAGACAAAGATGGACGCACCGTGATAAAGGTCTAAAGGGATGCGTAAACTGCTTAAGGTATTTCTGAATGTATTTTAATGAGCCTGGATCCGCTGCTAATTTCTAGTTTTAGTCTCCAAAATTTGTTCAAGGGTGTGTGACATCCGAATCATTTTAGCAGAGCGAGTCGCAAATGTTACTTCTCGCATTTTATATATAGCATGAATATTTCCATCTGTATTAGATGTAGAATGTTAATTAGACAAACCCTAATTAACTTTCATTCTCCCCGACGCAAGCTAAATCAATTGTACAATGTAAATGACTTAAACTGAATATTTCTATATACTTTCCTTTGCAGGACCACGTAAAGCCAGGGAGGTGTACAGACATTTTGGCAGGGCTCCAGGCACTCCCGGCGCTCGCACAAAGTAAGTTCATAATTTTAATGTTTCACGACATACAAAAAGATCTTCCAACCATCAGTTTTCATTAACAAAATATCTTCATTTTAAACCCTTAGCATGCTGTAATATTTTTGTGTACACTATTCCTGTGCCGCTGAATATATTATGTGATGCGTAACATTGCACAGTGCATGCGGGCGACTCCAGTCGCCGACAGCGTGCAGGGAACAAATTCATTCGGCGACCCCAGTCTTGGAGCTTAACTGTGTGCAGTTGTCCAGCAACAAATTTGCAGTAAAGAGAGCTTTAGATCTCCTTGTTTTCATACCACACCTTTTTACGAGCTGTCACAAAGTACTGTAAAACTGCTCACCCATATAGAAACTTTGGTAAGAATTGAGAAGTTGGTCATTATTTTTTTTCTTTAAAATAACTTTTCAGGCATCAGTAAATGCATATTTGACAGAAAAACCCAAATTTAGGAGTGGGGAAAAATTTCAGATTTTCTTAGAAAACATTTATGAAACTTTTCAGCCAGTCTCAGGTTTTGTGTGTACAAGGTCGGAGGCCATAGTCAACTTCTCAATTCTTTTCGAAACGTTTACAAAGTTGTTGCCACAATAGTTTGTTGGATGTGACATAATAACCAAGAAGGCAATCTTGACTGATAATGTTTCTCATCTTTTACAGGCCGTACGTGCGTTCCAAGGGCAGAAAGTTCGAGAGGGCTCGTGGAAAGCGCCCAGGTTGTGGATACAAGAATTAATTGCATCTGTCGCCTCTCACTGCATGCTACGTGCTTCATCTGGCTGGTCTTACACAATGGTTTAAACAAAGGATCTAGTTTGCATCAACATGTTGGTGTTCACAAATGAACGTGAAACGCATTTACAGATATTAGTTCAACTGTGTTGTAAACGTTTGTTCCCACTGTATGTGGCAAGAGAAGACCTGCCAACCCTCCCGGATTTTGCAACAGATTCTTCGGAAAATGACTAATTTTGTGGGTCCTGACATGGATAAAAACCCTCCTGGATTGTCAATTAACAACCTTGGGGATTTTTAGATGTGTTTGGAGTCACAGAATGAACATGTCTTCCCAGATGTCTTCCCCAAATTCCGGGAGGGTTGGCAGGTCTGCAAGAGCACAGTCATCGATGTGAGAAATGTATTTTGATAACTCATTTTGGTTAATATGATAATGAGGACAATATAATAAATATCTGAAGGCTCAACAAAAGTGTGTCATTGTCATTAATATACCGGTATTTCCTTGCATATGGCCCCAAGGATTGTACCCAGCATGATATGGGGGCCTAAGGACTTGCCCCCACCCACTAACGCCCCTATAACTCAACACACTCTTCCCTTTTGTTAACGCACCAAACCAAACAATCATAGGGGGTACCCTCGGCCCCATATCGTGCTGGATATACCGTATCGGATAGCTGCCATCTTGTTGGGCATTTTCTTTGTTGCTTGAGGACATGGTTTACCCATAAGTTGCCATACAAGATGGCAGTTTTTCGATACGGTCTATTGTGGCATCTACACATCGATATTTATACACTGGATGAAGTATGCAATAGCAGTTGGCTATACGAGAATTGAAGCCATGCGCCGGCCGTCATTGTAACCCACGAACAGTGCTTCGCCTAGACTGCTCCCCGGTCCATGCGAGCGCTTGTATTCCACTTGACACATACAGACCATGATGTAGACTAGTGAAGACAGTATGACCAGTCTAGGCAAGGCATTGTATTTGGTGGGGTACAATGGCGGACGGTGGCTTCAATTTGAGACGTCGTTGGTTCATCCAGTGTATATTTATCGATGCATCTACACCATAGAAATTGATGTTTTAGATGTATGGGGGCTGTTTAATGGTGGATGTACAGTTAAAAGGTAGAATACATGATTGGTAAACAGTTACAAAATTATTTTTACTCGAATATATGATTTTCGAGATACCAATCATGTGTTCTACCTTTAACCCGAAGAGAGGAATTTCAAATTGTCAGAAGAAACGAGGGTCTCGGTGATTTCTTTTGTGATAAAATTTGCAAGGGATCAGTATCTGTAACATGGCTTCCAGTGCGGTGTTTTTTACAATAGATCCTTTGCACAGGCGGCCATCAAAGTGGTTGTTGCATTGTCGCCATGAATCATGGACGAGTAGGCACTTTGTCAGGTTTTTCTTGTGAACTCGTGGGGCTTTAAAGGAGCGTGTCCAAATTACATTTTTGAACCGCCATTTTTCCAATGGGCGTTGAGATTTTGATGCCATATCATTTGTCATTTTTCTCATAAACCATTCTGAAACTTCGCGCTCTCAGTATGTTTTCAAGGATATCGTCAAAAAACAATGTTTTGTAAAGTAATTTACCCGGTATATATTTATATATATACACTTTTTTGCTTCCATATCCAAATTAGAGATTGAAAATTTCCTGTTTTTCTTCCGATGGATAGTATTTTTGGGGAAGTATTTTATATGATGGTTAGGTTAGAACAAAATCCATTTTTTGGAAAAATCTGCAGCGCTCCTTTAACCCAGGCGTTTCGAAAATATATAATGCATCGCATATCACAACTGCTTAACCAGATATTTGCTGATGAATATGTAGTCGGAACGTCTCACAAAGACATATTCACATAAAACGCACTTATTTATCGCGTAAAGATGCTGCAAAAAATATTTAAAGTGTATTAAAGGGAAATTTTCCAACATTATTAGACGGAAATCCCAGGAAATTTATCAAAGATAGGCGGGACCTACTACTGCATATTCATATTTGTTTGTGACGTATTACGTACTTCATTGCGCTTTTGTGCATTGCACTGCTTCGGTCCATGTTCGGTCATAGACTTGGTTCCAAGTCCGATATTGTGGTTTGGTTTCCGTAGCGCCCTCTTTTGGTTTGTGAAATGTAGGGACAGAGAACTAGTCTATTTCGGTCATTTCGTGTCTGTGAGCTGCCTGCGCCTAGTTTGCTCAGTGGTACGGTCTGTGATTTTTCTCACAACCGAGGCGAGGCCAAAGGCGGCCGGCAAGACGAGAATTAGAAGCACAATGCCACTTCCATTGCAAATTTTTGGGCAGGTATGTACAGTACTTTGGTTCAGTGACTGTACAATTTCGGCATGTTCGCCCAGTACAATTTCGCCCCAGTACACATGGTACAGTTTCGCCCCACCACAACTAGATTTTGCCCCACCAGCCTAATTCCTAGCCCACTACAAATTTCGGGAAACTACCATACACATTCGCCAGTTGAGACACCATGCACTATTGGAGCATGACATAAAAATCCTAAGTGTTTTTAAAGAAAAACTTGAAATTTTTTCATAAATTACTAATCATGTTTCCTAACCAAATTTACACTTTCTGGAGCATTATCATGTCATATTACTACTTTATACTTAGTACTAGGGAGAATTAGTGGTGAAGGTGTACGGTATTTATTACATAAATTCACTTCCCTTTAAATTGTTAACACATTTTGGTGATTAGTAAGTTATAAGGAAAATAGGTGGCATCCAGTAAACGGAATTCTTTCCTTATTATGTCATAATATTAGGAAGAATTAGTGGCGAAGGTGTATGGTATTTATACTCAAATGTCTCCCCGTTTACAGTTTTTAATACACAAATTGTCTTTTTTTCCATAAAGTTGGCTAGGGCAGGAAAAAATAAATGAATTAATTGGCACCATTGATTGCCTTGGTGTCAATATCATAGGCTAATTACTAAATTTGTGATTGACGAGAATTCTCATTGTTGATTGCTCTGTGTGACAAGTGTTGTCGCTTGATGCTGGACGCACAAGTGGATTGCGACCTCGTAATCGACTTGTGTGTGCATGTGACCAGACTTGATATTACAAGTCAATGATTACATTCAGTTTCTGATTAGTCATAAAGCTGAAAATATTAAGTAGGTCTATGTCGTGACCCTGTTCGTCATTGGAAAGGAAAGAATTTACAAGTCGGATGTCACATAAGCCCTCATGCACTAATCCTATGGGAACAACTTAGAAATATTCTAAGTTTTTCCTAGTAAATTCTTCATATTTTTTCCCCGCAAAATTTTTGTTTCTTCATTAGATTTGCACTTATTGATGTATAATAAATCAATTTAAGGCAAAATTAGTGACGTTCGAGTACTAAATTCTTACCATTGGAAATATTGTTACATGCAATTACAATCGTATTAATCACTATCGAGTAATTATAAGAATTTTCTTATATATATCCGTTTATATTAGGCCCAAGTGGAGGCCATGCAAGTCGACATGCAGCCAGAAGGTAGTGACAGCCCAGAGGAGCTTACCTACACCGTAGACAATCCAACGCTGGTATGTTAAAATTCTTAATTGCCTCTTATTGATTGGTTATGAACAGTATCATGTGACTCTTTAGTAGTCAAAATAGGTACAGAAGACAATGATGTCTAAGCGTCGATGTCTGTCGAAGATTCTGAGATATTGAGAGCTTGAAGTTAAAAATAAGAGACTTTTAGATTTGTATGTCGACTACATGTATATAAACTGAGACGTGATGGCTTCATAGCTCAGCTAGAGCATCTGCCTGGTGTATCAAAGGTCTGGGGTTCAGATCCCAATGATGACCATTATGATTCTTCTTTGATTTCATGTTTGGTTATTTCATACCAAATATTGAATTTGCTCAGAGGGAGTATACCACTGTGTCTCATAGCTCAGTTGGTGGAGCATCTGCCCGGTATGCCAGAGGTCTCGGGTTCAAATCCTGATGAGGACCATATGATTTTTCTCTTATCCCATGATTGATTTGTACAAGTAGTTACTATCACCCCTGAAACGTTTCTGTGTATTAATTACGCAATGTAATAAAATGTAAAGATTTAAAATTGGTTGGCTTATTAGTACCAGATGACACAACCATTATGAACGTACCAGAGGGTGTATGTGTTGCTTAAATCTTGCATATTACACTCTCATAAATAACCATATTCTTCTTCTTGGCAGGATTTAGATGGGTATGCGTCAAATTACATAGGACTGGCCAAGATTAACCGCTTGTTATTCGTCGCTGCTCACTGCCCAACACTGAGGATTGAAGCATTACGTATTGCACTAAGCTACACACAGTCTACGTACAATACACAGATGTACCAGCTTATACAGAGAAAACTCACCGAAGCGGTGTAAGTGTGACTTGTATGTGGGTCTTTCCACAGTAAAGGGGGCATTTTGGCAACACAAACCATATTTTTGAGGAAATACCTAAGTCTGGTCTCAAAATAAAAGAAATAAGTTTAAGTTGTTCTGAAGAGTTAACTTGGGCCCAAAAAGGGTTACAAATAGTGTGACAACATGCCTTTCTAAAAACCCTGTGTACAAATTTCCAACATACGCTCGTAACCGGGACGGACACTTGTGTTGCATTTTAGGCCGTCCCGGTTAGGAGCGTATATTGAAAATGTTTACACAGGGTTTTTAGAAAGGCATGTTGTCACACTATTTGTAACCCTTTTTGGGCCCAAGTTATCTCTTCAGAACAACTTAAACTTATTTTCTTTTATTTTGAGACCAGTCAAAGGTACTTTCTGGAAGAAATACTTGAGAAATACTACTCTGTAGAACTGTAAAAATGTTCAGACAACTTTAAACCGCCCCTAACCAGCAAAATAATTTTTTTAAATTCCTTGACAGTTCCAGCACGTCCATCCTCCCAGATGCGGTAGCCGGTGTTGTTCATAATGTCCCGCCATTCGACACTCAGTGGGTGGAAACGACCAATAAGAAGGCAGCGTTGAAGTTGGAGAAACTCGATACCGACCTCAAGAACTACAAAAGCAATTCCATTAAAGAAAGCATCAGGTAAACGTAATGGACGATGTGCTCTTTGTTTATATCTAAAGCGCCCTCTGGTTGTCGTTATGTACGCGCATCCTGTTTTGCATAAATTTGGTTCGGTAATGATGCCAAAGGTCACAAAAATCAAAGACGATTTGGCATGCGACCTCATTCCTAAACCAAATTCATACGGTATGTTGTGACGTCAGAGGGAACATCGTCTGTAGATTACTAAAGTGTTACGTCAGTTGTTATAGTGACTGGGTCTAAACAATCACTGATAATCTAAAACGTCACACTTTGTATGTTACCAAGATTACTGGTTCTACACTAAAACCAGTGAACTGTTTCCCTGCGCTTTACCAATGGACATTTCAGATTACCAGCGAATGTTTAGACCCAAGTACCATAGCAACTGATGTCGCACTTTAGTAGTCTATTGCTAAAGCGCAGGGAAACGGCTCACTGATTTAAGTGTAGATAGGGGCAGGTTTTCTTATTTAAATGATGTGACAATAGATCCACAAAGTGCCTACTCGTGCATGATGCACGGTGACAATGTGACTGCTCCCTGTCATGGCCGCCCGTGCAAAGGGTCTATAGACCAGCAGTGCAGTGTTTTGCGATTCTTGTCTACATCTAGTGAAAACTAGATGCACTTCGGCTAAAATTCTTTAGCTACTAGTACTGTGGTATATTACGTACCTTTTAGTCCCAAATCCAAGCTCTGTATATTATTTTATTTATTTGTGTACAGGAGAGGGCATGATGATTTGGGAGATCACTACTTAGACCAGGGAGACCTGAGCAATGCCCTCAAGTGCTACTCGAGGGCCAGGGATTATTGCACTAGCGCCAAGCATGTTGTCAACATGTGTCTCAATGTCATAAAGGTACGCATGTCAATTTGAACTTGCGTATTGCAGTCTTTCTGTTCACAGTCTTGTTTTACACATTGGCTTCTATAAAGCTGTGTCGATTTGTCCTAACAAATTCTCGATTACATGTAAAAAAAAGTACATCAAAGCTATAGATAAATTAGGTGTACAATTTTTGTTTACACTTATGACAGTTTTGGGATTTGAGTGTGTGATCACACCCGTCAAATCAGGACGGTTTTTAACATATTAGAGATTAGTACAATGTTGAAAATAAACCATTTCAAATCAAATCAAATCTAATCTGTATAACTTCAGTTGTACACTTTGTAATGTAATTTTTGACGCTTGCAAATGTTGTATACAGGTCAGCATTCATCTACAGAACTGGTCTCATGTATTGAGCTATGTCAACAAGGCAGAAGCAACTCCAGAAATATCTGAAAGTCATGTAAGTATTAACCCCTTTCGAACATGTGCGATTATGCCATTTTGGGAGTCAAATAATGCTGAGTCATTGTGGAAGCGATGTGCGTGCGCGTTGTGTGCATCTCTGGTGGGCGTAACACGGTTTAATTCACCAATGGGAGCCTTAGTATAGTGCGTTACGCGTGCTATGGACACACACAACGCGCACGCACATTGCTTCCACAATGACGCGGCATTATTTGACTTCCAAAATGACGTCATTGGAAAGGGGTCAATCGGCATAAAGAGTGGTTATTGGGTGTAAACTAGGCTTAGGTGATGCCAATTCCATGTTATTGCAAGCTGCGTCTGTGTGCGCTCTGTTTAGTTTTAGTCCCAGAATAGCCATTATACGTCTTCATATGGCCATTATACACAGACGCGTTCCCGTAGAATGCTTACGTAGTAGATAAGTGTAACTCTCAGATGCCCTCCAATCAAGTGATAAAGACCTTGCGCATTATATAAGACGAGTAATGATGTTGTTCATTCTGTCAATGGCACAAATATTTTCTTTTGTTGAAAAATAGTGATATGGACTTATACCGTGTACTATCAGGGGAACCCCTAGCAAGGCGCATACACTATCATTACCCCTGATCATAGGGCTCCATTAAATCACTCCATATACCATCTCAGCTTCCTGGGGAGTATACATACCCAGCTGCCTATCAGGCGCTCAATGGCTAATCAAACACATCAAGTTTCGCTACCCTCTCCTGGGTGGAGAGAAGCAATGCGTGACAAAGTACCTTGCTCAAGGGTACAGGCACCGTGGATGGGCCGGACTGGGATTCGAACCCACTACCTTTGGTGCGTTTCTTTCAACAAGTCAAAGAGAAACATTCCGTCTTTGTCTCAAGAAAATATTTGTTCCATTGAACTCATAAACATTTAGTATTTGTGTACATAGTAAACTAAACCGTTTTTTAACAACTTTTATCAGAGGGACTCCAAAGACAACTTGACAGTCGTGACCAAGCTGAAGTGCTCTGCTGGACTGGCTGAGCTAGCCATGAAGAAATACAAGCCCGCTGCTAAGTACTTCTTGCAAGCCGTATTTGACCACTGTGACTTCCCTGATGTAAGTTACTACTCAAGACGCAATGTGCCACAATGCGTAGTACATAGTACAGTCAACCCTGATATTGGGGGCTATCCATAAAGTACGTACACACTGAGGGGGGGAGGGGGAGGGGGAGGGGCCAATACATACGCCAAGGTTAAAGTCAGTGGCTGATGACACACATTTTGCCATAAAATGCGTGAAGGGGGAGTGTGGTCTACAAAGTTGGCATTTTGTACATAAGTACTTTATGGACGGCCCCTTAGTGGATTCACACAGCCTTTTTTGCGCGTAAATTTGACGCACGACACTTTGAGAAAAAGTGGTTTGGAGGGAATTTGGAGTAAAACGAGGCACTGAAAATGACAAAAGTACAAAAACACTTTTTGCCCAAGTTGATTCTGGGATTTCTAGTTGGTTGTTAATGGCAGTTGTGCTTGTTGTTTTGCATTTGTATTTTTTATTTTAGGGTCTCCCGTCATTGGTATTTTAACTCCACCCTTTGGGGGACACAGCACTGTGAACAAATTGCAATACCTACATATGATTATGTGTGTGGTTTTGTCTTATAGTTATTATCACCCAACAATGTGGCTATGTACGGTGGTCTCTGTGCCCTGGCTTCATTTGATCGGCAAGAACTTCAGAAGAATGTCATATCCAGCAGGTATGTAACTTCATTCTGCATAAACAAAAATCTTTGACCATTATGAAATTTGAAATCGTTATCGAAAACAAGGATCTCAGTGCTTTCTTTTGTGATAAAATTTGAAAAGACGCATGAAAATGAAAAGACGCATGAAAATGAAAAGACGCATGACGTCATACAATGGCTCAACATCTGAAAGGCTGCCGGTGTTAATTTGAAATTTGTCAATACCTCATACATTTTCAAAGATCCAAATTCTTGGTCTGTTTTCCCTCAGGAATAATTGTAGATAGAGCAACAACAGAAACACAAACAATTTTTTCATATACCAGTTGATGCCGGGATTTTTTGTTTGGCAAAAAATACACAGGCAAATGTGATTGGCAAAATGTTAAGACCTGGGCTGCGTTCCACATACGCGAACGTTGGCCAACAAACTTTTGGATTGTTCACGGTGTGCGTGAGTCATTTCAAAATGGCGTGCGTGACATGAAAGATGACAGACGATGGTTTGAAGTATGGAAAATAACAAATAAATTGCACCTTTCGTGGTTTTCTCCCTTATCGCTGGCGATACACAATCAATAGCAACGTGTCACATTTCCTCAAAAAATTGGTAATCGGCGAGAGCCGCATTACAACATCAGTACGACCGCTTGAACTGTGGGCGCCGCCATCTTGACAATGTATTTTGGCAAACAATCCATTCCACATTGAGCAAACGTTGGCGCCAACGTTAACAAACCGTTCGCGTGTTTGGAACGCAGCCCATGGCAAACACCACAAATACTGACTCTTGAGTCATTTCTACATGTGTTTACACGTCAACCGTAGAAGACAGCGGCAAAGCTGACATTTTAACTCCTCAACCACCCCTGTGACTTTACATCAACAGAACGCGTCAAGTGGTAAGAAAGGTCAATCTAAGAGTGGGAATTTTCAGCACACAGAAGCATAATGCAGTCATGCATAACAAAGCCATTATGTGAATATTTCAAGGTCAACTTAATTAGAAAGGACTTATTAAGACTTAGATACTTGCTCAAGACAAGTGATTTGGTACTCCCGTCCCCAGCCACTTAGACTACTCACGTTAGGAATACTTTGTGTTTTTCCTTTGTTTCTATCAATCCCAAAGCTCCTTCAAGCTATTCCTTGAGCTAGAGCCCCAGCTACGAGACATCATCTTCATGTTCTACGAGTCCAAGTACGCATCCTGTCTCAAACTCCTAGATGATATCAAGGACAACCTCTTACTGGACATGTACCTGGCTCCACACGTCAACACGCTGTACTCGCAGATCAGAAACAGGGCACTAATCCAGGTATTAAACAAGAATCAAGCCTTGAATTTAAGACAATCTTTGCTGTTAAAACAGGATGAAAAGTCAAAACACAGTGAAATCACGACAATTTCACTGCATTTTCACATGTCATACTCAAAGATTTAGGCATAGTTTGTACAGAACTGTTTCAGCCAATTGTGACATAATCTTAGAATGCATTGCTTCAAATGTGGGGTTTAAATAGGGCTTGGGTGTAAGTTATACAATTTTTGTGTCCAAAGCGGGTGCCCAGTGGCAAATTACTTTTTTTCAAATTGCAATGTTGGCATCTCTGCATACTCTTTAAAAACAAAAACACTAAATTTTGCTGAAATGTGACCCATTCTGGTAAAGTGAATCGGATGTCACACAGTCTGGACTATATTTTTTGCACTTGTAACCAGAATGTCAGTAGTGGATGCAGGCCCACAAAAGCTACTGATTCCCAGAACTGGTTGCAAAAACGTGGCGCAGATTGTGCCATCCGACTCATTTTGCCAGAACAGTTCACAAAGATCAACTTTTGATCAGAACAGAAGTTTGTTGAATACAGTGAACTTGTGGATAACAAGGCACAAGTTGGGTCATTCTATAAATTTGGGGTCCAACGTGTGACATTTTTCTGTCCCTGTTACACCTGACATACTGGTATTTGCCATACAAGTATTATTAAAAATGCCTTCAAACCATATTTTTATGAATTGTATTTTATGTAATCACTCTTTGAAATAGAAGGCATTTAACAAGATGTCAGATGTAACGGGGACAGAAAAAGTGGACCCCAAATTTATAGAATGACCCACTTATCGACCAATCATTTATAAATGGCTTTCAAGACTGTTCTGCTTTATTGATTTCCTCCAGATCCAACAAGACCCGTTTTAACAAAGTGATTCCCACAGTAATGTGAAATGTGATATTTTCTGTTTCTGGGAGAAACCTGCGGTTAAGGGCTCTGCATGAGCTGAGCTGACTGCTGCGTCTCCTTAAGCCTGCCGCACACGAGAGCTATGTGCTGAGCCAAAATTCATTCGTGGCCGATGGCGTAAGGAGATAGCTCTCGTGTGCGGGCAACTTACGTGAGTATTTGGTCACTCGTGCCACTTGAGACAAATATCTAACGTGTTTGATAATTTTGGCCTCGCGTGGCCAAAATCTCACGTGTGCGGGGGTGATGAGCCAAGTGCTGAGCTAAAATGAATGTAAGCTGGCCAATTAAAACCACGTGCGCGATACGAAAACAGCGCGCGCACGCGAACCCCGCCAAGGTCACCACACTTTAGCAAAAGTTTGGTGACCTCAGCGGTGCCCGCGCGCACTGTATTCATATTACGTGAATATGGGGATGGTTTTTAATTGGCCAGCTACATTTATTTTAGCTCAGCACTTGGCTCATCACCCCCGCACACGTGAGATTTTGGCCACGCGAGGCCAAAATTATCAAACACGTTAGATATTTGTCTCAAGTGGCACGAGTGACCAAATGCTCACGTAAGTTGCCCGCACACGAGAGCTATCTCCTTACGCCATCGGCCACGAATGAATTTTGGCTCAGCACATAGCTCTCGTGTGCGGCAGGCTTAAACATCCTAAAAAATGCTCAGGCAGGCACTTTAGGCAGAGTGGCACACCCTGCCCCAGCAGCTCTTACAGAGGCTGGTGCAGTCGGTCTTGCCACAAGAGGTGGTCATACTGATTTTTCAGAGTATAATTTACTTTTCTTTTTTTGAAGGGTATATATAATATTATTAACATTCATATTTTGTAAATGCGTGTCTTCCTTCAACAGTACTTCAGTCCATACGTCTCGGCAGACCTGTCCAAGATGGCAACATCGTTTAACACCACCGTGGCTGACCTAGAGGATGAGTTAATGCAGCTAATCCTAGATGATCAGATTAATGCTCGGATTGACTCGCATAACAAGGTGTGTTCATCCACTGTGCTGATAAACATTTCGGGATAGAGTGGATTTAAAGGAGTGTATTCAGATTTTTCCAGAAAATGAATTTTGTTTTTAAGAATCATATAAAATACTTTTCGGAAAATACTATCCATGAGAAGAAAACAGGAAATTTGCAATCCCTAATTTGGATGTGGAAGCAAAAAGGTTGGTGTGATCACTGCACTGCTTTATGGAACAGATAAATTAGTTTACAGAACATTGGTGTATATGGATTGAGAATTCTGAGAAATGAGGGGGGTGGTTCAAAAATGTGATCTGGACACGCTCCTTTAATAAATGTTTATTCAACAGGAACAGAAATGTACATTTTACATGACCATTTTGTTTTTGCAGCACTTAATCATGGTTTTCACTCTTGCCAACAGATACTGTATGCCAGAGATGTTGACCAGCGGAGTTCAACGTTTGAAAAGTCACTGGCGATGGGACTTGCATTTCAAAGAAGAACAAAGGTCATTCAAGTTTATATTTGATCATGAAAACTGTTAAAATCAGATCCTTTCCAATCAGATGTATTTTATGTGATACAAATGTGGACAAATGTCCACGAGTTTGGGAAATCTAGATGTAGTGAAAAACAACTTGAGTCCACCAGGATTTGAACCGTGGACCTTCTGCTTAACGTGCAGACGCCCTACCAATGCATAGTTCCGACCTGTCAATCAACTGAACCCGCCGACCAATCACAACAGAGCTAGCAGATATCACCCACATAGGTCAAAGTGCACTGTCTCACAACAACATCACGCAATGTTCTGCCCCATACAATTTGTACAGTGTTGTATGCGATGATCCGGGTGAATTTTTGGTTTCAAGGCCGGTCGTTTCGTTGTTCAAAGGTACGAAAGCACGTATGTCATGATATGACATCCCTGTATTACTGGCCCTTTACTCGGTGTGTTCTAAGATAACTGTCGACCCTGAAACATAAATACCTTTGAGTTTTCTCCAATGAATCTGTGCTTTCCGTTGAAAGTCCCATTGCTTTGTGCGTTGTGTGTCGCCATTTTGACGATAGCGTGTGAGCCATAGCAACAATATCCAAGGGGGCGGGGCTAACTAGGCAAACTCGGAACTATGCATTGCGCTATGAATCCAACTGGTGGTTTTGAAACAAGGTATTGCAGTTTTTCCCCCAACAGCGGGATAAACCCTTCAATGAGATAACCACCCCTCCCAGATATGACCCAAACCCCTGCCCGGCTTGCACCAATTATTAACTATTAATACACATGTAGGTGAGATGTGTTATACGTATTTAGTAGTTACAATACGTATGCCAAGGGGACAATAGACTCACTGTTGCAAGCTTCAAATTTTGCCGCCAAAAGAGCACATGCCAATTTTACTTTCTTAGGGCACATGCTGTTTGCAAAGGGCACTTTCACAAAATCAAAAAGAATATCGGGCGTCTAGGTACTTCTTCCTTTGTAAATCTGCCCTAGCTCAGGCCACCCATTGCTCAAACTTTACATTTTGTAACTTAAACATTTTATGTAGTGAATAAGGTTTAATAAGCTTTCGTTGAGAGCTTAAGAAAGTGTAATTTGGGTAAGAGTTACGAATTTGACTTTAAATTTTTTTTTTTTAGAGTGAGACAATGTTAAGATTTTGTGAGGAAACATTTTGAAATTTTTCAGCATGTCTCATATGTTTAGTACATGTACTACACAAGGGGCGCGTTCAATAGCACAATACGTACGCCGGTATTGGGTTTTTTCCCCATACCTTCACCGTTGAAGGTATTGTCGGTGAGCATACGTATTGTGCTATTGAACGCGCCCCAGGTGTAAAGTCATGATCAACTCAATTCCTTCCATAATTTGTTTACCAATGAAGTTATCGACATTTTGCTTTCTTTACATACTTATAATATGTTTTGTTTTTATTGCCACTAAACAGGCACTTATACTAAGGTCGGCCATGTTGAAGAACAACATCCTCGTCAAGGTAAGAGCAAATTTTTTGTTTTAAAATTAAAAGAAAAATGAATTGTTAAATTGTGCAGTGACTAGTTTAGTCTTCGGCCAGATGTTACTTTTTCAATTTCATTTTTTGTTTTTGCCATTTTGATTTTATCAAGTATTGTTTGACCCCAACTATTCCCTGGAGAATTTGATTATATATTTTTTGTTTGTTTGTGTTTGTTCCTGTAATATCCAACACTTCAATTTAGGAATCTGATTGTTTTTCTTTTAAGGAGGGATATCATATAGTAATGGAATTTTCTGAAAAAAAGTATTCCTTTTTGGAATTATTTAAGGTTTTTAAGGTTTTTACATTGTTTATATACTAAGCAGCAAAAGAAATGCAAAATTTTCAGTTTAATCAAAATTTGAAAATTTCTTTTGTAATTAAGTTGACATCAAAATGTTCACATAAAAGCTTCATTATGCATGACTGCAGAAAGCTTCTGTGTGCTCAAAATTCCCGCTCTCAGATTGACTGCTTTTTATAAAGTCAAAATGTGGAGAACATTTTGTTGCTCATTATATTTACATCATTTTTTTACAATTTTCTCAATGAGGCGTTTTAGCATGAATGGATAAAACAAAGTGTGCATGCTTTGTGTGTATGGGTTTTGTGTAATGTTTGTGTCTTTAGGCCTGTCCACATTGGACATTTTTGGGGAAAACTTACATGTATCGAGACGATGGGTACTTTTGCCATTTTAAGTCCAATGCGGACAGCCTAGGACATTTTCCTCTCAGTAACTTTTCAGCGGTTACTTTTCCTGGCCAACTGCTGCCCAGAAAAATTGACCAGGGAACCTTTCCCGAGACGATAAGTCCAGTGTGGACATTTTGACTTGACTTGAGACTCAAAGGCAGTTCGACTTGACTTGAATTGAGACGCGAAGGCAGCTTGACTTGACTTGACTTGACTTGGGACTCGAGCAGAGGGAGACTCGTTACAACCCTGGTTTGAAATGTGTACACATGTCTGGTTTGACAACCTGATCGACTTCAACACGACAATTTGGTCAATCCCGTCTGACTGTTAAACTCTATCTGTGTGTTTTCACTTCTGCCTTCTGGATAACTGGTAGTTTGCTAATGTGAGTGTTAATGGAGGTGAGCACATTGTGGGAACCAAACCAGTGCATGTAGTCTTGTACCCGCCTCCCACTGTGAAAATCCTCTTTTGTTTGTTTTTTTGGCGACTGCTCTAATCTGTTTTGTACACGATTCCAAATCGCGGACGTCCTTGGCAATCGCAGACCCTATTATTCCTATTGTTAAATATCCCTCATTTGAATACAAAAACCCGCACAACCCAGGGTTTTATCTAAGATTTCCAAAACTGCCTGTCCTACTTAGATGCAGTTAAAAACTACCCGTCCTGTGACTGGCAAAAATTGAAAGGCACACAAATGCATAAAGTGTTTACGGACACCAGGCAAATGTAAAATTGTGATACATGTCATGTGGTCACGTAGGGCACACATACATACTGTGTCCATACAACATGTACGAGAGTCACAACTCATACCACGGCCGGCCCACAGATTACAAGTGTACTTTTGTTTTCATTCTTAACAAAATGCAGTTTAGTCGCTCAAGTATGTATACATTTTAAACCAAAAATCCACCTGTTATTTGTAATGTCCATTTGACAAAATTCTACCCGTCATGTTTTATTGTCCATTTCGCAAAGTGCCTTGTCTAAAATCACACACTGCCCGTCCAAAAGACAGGTGGACGGATTGGCTAGATGAAACAGGGACACGTACAACCCCTCTATCACTCCCATCCTTGTGATTCTCTGTGTTTGTGCCATTTTGTTGTTCTCATGTCTCACTGGATGTTGGAAAATCTATAAATTACTGCACACATTGTACACTGAATCCCTCAACCAGTACTTAAGCCCTGCATCATCACGAGTCCGGCACTTCTCCTGAAGATGAACAGAGCACGCTGTTGGAAACGTTGAGTTCACACTCACTGGTTCTTTTCAGAACCACACATATACAAAAGAGATTCACATGGTGCTACCGCAAACCCATACACATGTTGATTTCCACCATGCATAGCCTTAAGTCTTAATTACTGGTTATGTTGTCCAGAGATGTCAACAAATCCTTTATGTCAAGTGGGTCTGTTTTAATTTATCCAATGTGTTTTTGTCCATAGTATTCTCAACTCTTTGTAAACTTTTCCAATGCTATTTTCTTTGGGTTATTTGTTAACTGGTGCCTATTTGCCATCATAACAGTTGTGGATTGTCTACCATGTTTTTTTTTTAAATATAGATATTTTCCCCAATCCTGACATTTCTTATAAGAAGTGCTCTTTTAGATTACTGTTGCTGTGCTTGTTTTTTGGAACTACATGTATGTAGGCCCTATATTTTATATATGTTAAAGGAAGAGACAACACTTGCAAAGGGTTGCCTAACTTTGTACGCTTCATGTAAGTCGGCATCTTTTGCAGTTCGGCGCTCGGACTTGAGAGGGCGCTAGTCAGGACACAACAGATTTTTACATACTTCACGGCGTGTGGGAAACAAGGCATCAATCTTGACGTCATCTATGCAATCGTTGCATGGTTGACGTCATCATCCCTTTCAAAATTTCAAATATGGCGCAGCACATAGTTGCATTAGTTTATCATCAAAATTAATTATGTTGCCGACGTTGAAAACAAGATTCTCTAATTCTCATGTAGGTTTATGCACCGGGCAATACATCGGTAATATTTTTGATTAAATTTGTCGATAACTTCAAACAAGTGTTGTACCTTCCTTTAAGTCTTCGATGTTGAGTATGTCGGTAAACATAATTAGGACTGTGCAGCAGGTGCAAGGATTATTGCCAGGGTTGTTTAAAATTAATTTTAAAATTAAAATAACACAGTGGCAACTTAAGCCAGATGTGAAATTGTCCAAACACTGTACTGGAGGGTACAATGTATGTCTTGAGAAGCCCAAAACGGTCTCCAGTCAATGCACACGTTTCTACTAAGCACGATTATCATTTCGGAAATACTTTGGTACCATTCCCATAACCATGGGTATTTCCATAAAAATAGTAGCCAAAGTGTGACACTTTGATGCATTTGTAAAAATGGCCTTTTCAAAATTGTTTAAAGAAATTTCTGTGTAATTTCTAAATAATGTAGAATATTTAGAATAATTTACAAAGGTTTACACATGTCTTGGTATCATACTCTTTAAAATATTCAAGAAAATTGTTTCACGACGTAAGGGGAGGGACTCCAAGGCATTTTTCAAATCTTGCGATTACATTTCAAGTCTTTTTGACTAATTTCTTTCTGGTTACGGTAGTTGCTGATTTTACCCAGCTGTAGTGCCTGGACTTTATCGATTCAAATTACATTATGAGCGAAATTTGTTAAATTTTGAGTGAAAGTTTCAAAATGTTACACTTGAATTAGAAGATCGCACTAGTTTATTGAATCGTTCTCGTTATGTTTTGGGTAGTATCAACAGATAAAGCTGGTGTTCGATTCATGAGGTCATACATTCTTTATATGTCAAGGGTAATCGTTCTCTGTAGTCCGGTAATTATAAAAAATCAACTCCAAAAGTGTCACAACGTAAGGGGGACACTGTGTCCAGTTTTTATGGAATGACCCACACCCATTTCTCAGTTAGACCGTTGGAACCACTTTATGTAATATCGCTATCAAGATCAGGAAATGTTTACCGCATCCATCATGTGGTGTTGGCCTTTGGACTGGCCATTAGTGTCTCTCCTTGATCATAGAAACTCTTGTCTTAGGTTTCCTTTATATTATAGTCTACCCACATTTACTACACAGGAACATCTGTCAGGTTTACCAACACAGCCAAGATTATGTGATTTGTGTTGTGATGTTGTTTGTTGCAATCGTGCAGATCTCTTTTCTTCTGGCAAACATTGGCCCTAGCTGTGTTGTCTTGCTACAATTAGGAATCATTTATTTTGAGACTTGCAATAAGCTTTGGCATAAATTCTTCAAGACAGTCATTTATCTTTGTGGTGGTCATTTTATGTGAAGCTAATTCATTGTGACTTGAGTACAGTATGTGTCTTTATTGCTGGGAATGGGGACAACATTTATTTAGTTTTTATTCCAGGGGAGAAAAAAAAAAAAACGTATTTGAGGATACTTTAATTTGGATAAAAGGTCACAGCCATCAGAAAATCAAAAGTGAACCAGGAATCGATTTCACAAAATTTAAAACGAGTTCAGTGCGTCGTAATTCCTATACCAATGTTCCAAAAAGTGTCTCTAGAGGGTACCGGGTATAAGAACACAGAGACTAACAGAAAAATAAGTACGACAGTGTCATGTTGAAAAGCTAAAGTTACAAGTGCCATTCATGTACAATTTTACTCCGAGTGTTTAGGGATAATGATTTTCACACACCCATTATCGATGCATCCTGGTGGTTCGTGTCTCACCGGGATCACTGCGCTAACACCTTCCAGAAAACGGACAAGTGTCAATATGTAAGCGTGCGTTGCCAACAGCCACTCTGATCTCAAGATGGTTGGAGCACCTCATTGGT
Organism: Henricia sp. BOLD:AAB3569; assembly: GCA_037783545.1. Classification (NCBI taxonomy): domain Eukaryota; kingdom Metazoa; phylum Echinodermata; class Asteroidea; order Spinulosida; family Echinasteridae; genus Henricia; species Henricia sp. BOLD:AAB3569. The sequence goes on along the minus strand of JBBELK010000015.1, from coordinate 1,093,722 downwards.
ATTAGGTGACGCTTTAATCAATATCGGTGGTACACTCGCTGCGCGTCATCAAGGCAAAATTGTGTATGTTTCCGCACGCACATGTTTCCATTGCCCTCCTTATTGAGTTGGAGTGCATTTTGTAGAATACATCTCTTATAGCGCCCTGGTAAATCAGTTTTGCAAAATGTAAATGCTTTAGTCCATGCCGTTTTCCTGAATACCAAATGGATTTTATTAGTGGTTACTGAATTTTTTAGGCAAATTACATGTAGACAATTCTACTACTACTGATGTTACACTTGCATGCTACTGGAGACAGAAGCACTTTCAGTTGAAGAGTTTCATTGCAAAATGCTTTCCATTTTTGGCATGTTGAGAAAACTGCCATTTTGTATAACAACTAAGCACTGCAGTCAATGACAAATTCCAATAAGTAAAACATATTTTTGCCAATAATCTTTGACAAATGTATAGGACCACCAACCAAGAATGTACTGACACCATTATCTAAATCTTCTTGGATTTGGTGTTTATCACGTTTTGCGATAACTCATTAATTGACAAACTTACCTGCAGAACTTTCTTCTTTTTTTTCCTCCCATCATGTTTAAAATTTCGCCTTTGTGTTTAAAATGTCAGCACCATATTTACAATACATACTGCTCAAAGTTTGCTAAGGATTATCTATAATTTTGATATAATTCTTTCTGAATGCTGGAAGTTAATGCAAAATGCTAATGTTTTGTAATTTGTTTCCCCTACATAAGGATCATGCTTTGAAAAAGGCCCTGTGAATTTGAATGCTGATTGATGCGGCTTTTAAATCGGTCGCATTTATTTCTATTAAAGGAGCGTGACCAGATCACATTTTCACGCCCCCAGTTTTCCCATGGGTGTTGAGATTTTGATATTATACCATTTGTCATATTTCCAAGGATATTGTAAAAAATCCACCGAAATTTAGTAAACTAATTTATCCGGTTACATAAAGCAGTGCAGTGATTACACCAACCCTTTTGCTTCCACATCCAAATTGGAGATTAAAAATGTCCTGTTTTCTTCACATGCATAGTATTTTGGGGAAGTATTTTATTTCGTTGTTACATGTATGTTAGAATGAAATCCATTTTTTTGGGAAAAATCTGGCCACACTCCTTTAAATGGCATGATGCGAGAGTAGAATTGCATACTTACCCTAAAAATAAATTTGAGCCGTTGATTTTGTGCAGCATTCGATTTTGTGGCAAAAATAGAATGACGCAGTATTCAAATGGGTCTTTCCACGCTAATGGGCCTATTTGAAAAATACATAAATAATCCCTTTCAGATGTCTTCATTTTATCTCAAACTTAAAGAAATTCCCTTGTACTGTTCTCAGCAGATAACTTTTGCCCAAAAAGGTAAGAAAATGCTGCCACAACATACATCTTTGAAAACCCTGTGCACAATTTTTCCATATACGTATGTAACGATGGACAGACAAAATTGTGACATTTTTGTCTGTCCACCGTTACATACGTACAGTATATGGAAAAATTGTGCACAGGGTTTTCAGAGATGTATCTCGTGGCAGCATTTTCTTTCCTTTTTGGGCAAAAGTTATCTCCTGAGAAATAGTACAAGGGAATTTCTTTAAGTTTGAGATAAAATGAAGACATCTGAAAGGAATTATTGACGAGGTATTTTTCAAATAGGCCCATTAGCGTGGAAAGACCTAAATACCTATAATGTCTACTGCTTTATCAACCACCATTAAAAAGGCACTTGCTTTCTCTCACAACAATTATATTCTTCGAACCAGCGTATAATTTGACATAAAATCATGCATTCAGGTTCCTGAACAGTACCCGGACCGTTTATTTTGTTCTGTTTAATAGATTAATTTCCCAAGTGTCTTGCAGTCTTCCTCCTCTGCCCATGTTCCTTAGGGATTCAAGTTCCTATTAGTTTCCACAGGCGTTTCATCAGAGCCATTTTGTTGGATTTTTATTTTCTCATTTATTAAAGGTACATTCTGCCTAGAATTGTTTAGCCTTAAAACTCTTTTTAAAAAATTGCCTTAACTTTACTCGCCCAGAATTACCTAGAATCTTTTACAAGTACCCCGGTAACTGACGATGTCTGACCTGAACCAAGTAACATAATTTCGTTTCTGTTTTTTTCATTTGCTGTGTCATTTGGGGTTCCATAGTATTTTAGTTCTTTTTGTTTGCTTTTGTTCGTTTAGTAGAGAAATTTCTTTTGTCTTTCAGATTCAGCCCCAAGGGCAGACTCAGTCACAGTCTTGAAATCTGACTAAAACGAAAGTAAGTTTTTAATCATGTTTACACAAACCATAAACAAATTAATGTCCTCTTCTCTTACAAATTAGTGTCTAGGGATGATTTTAGGTGCAATACACATCACACTAGATGTATGGTTTTACATCCCATCCGAAGAATGGAGCAAAGTGTGTGCAATGTGTAGTTTTGCAAGTGTTTTGCCTAGGGGTACAAGCTGGGATTCGAACCAGTGTCCATGTGACTGCAAGTTAACTGCTCAATCTTATTACCAATTAGCCAAATTACATGCGACGTTTCACACTAGAGCAATTGTTTCACCCCAGGTTGAACTCAACCCAGCACCAGACTAGGTGCCAATTTTATAACACTGCTTGACAGCCTATTTTCTCTTAACCGAGCGTCGGGCTATTTCATAGACGTCGTTGACAGTAAGCAACTAAAAACAGGCCTTAACTGCAAGTGCGCGCATGCTTAACCACACTGAAATATCGCTTCACGCGTCTGCTATACTAAGCACGCCTTTTTAGCTAATGCTTAAGCAACACTATGAAATTGGCCCCAAGATTGAAATGTTCAACCCTCTGGTACCTAGAGGATCTAAAAACACCATCTATCTCAAACTGCCAGCTTTTCATTAATTGACTCTACCCAAACGGTCAAACGGGATCTCTAGTTAATATATTTCCTGACCCAACCCCAAGCAAAAGACCCTTGGCAAATACATAATATGGACTTGTAACTCTACACATAAAATTGCAGAACCATCTCTCATTTTTATGATTTCAAGTAGACACACCTGAAGTGCCACTGGACATGGACGGATCTGGCTTTTTGTTAAGGGTGGGGTTGTGGCTCCTACTGTGTGCAGAAAACACGCCCTGCTGGGAATTTAGGTGCTTTCTCCTGCAATCTAAGGCACTTTAGGTGCTTTTTAAAAAGGTTTTAGGAAAGGATTTTTAATACAATATTTTATTTATTTCTTCATTAAACATTGCATGTAGTTCACCGTTCAAGGGTGGGGTTGCCACCCTCATAACCCCCCTCCAAGAGTGCCACTGCACTGGAATAATAAACCGCCATAATTCTTTTACTACTTAATACTACTATTACCACACTAGTGGTTTCAACTGCGTCTCTGACAAATAAATACATAAATAAATACATAAATACTCCGTAATCAGGCTTATGTGCCCAGTGAAACGCTCATAGAAGTTAATTAGCTTTGCAATCATTGAAATTGTTATTCCATGTCGCTTGTTCCCGATATTGTATGCATAAATTGTCGCTTAGTTAAAAAGGTGCCAGATCGTTCACAATATTTCCCATAGTGGCATATAACTGCAGCTGGGTCCATCACCTCAATGTGTTTTCCAGGATTCTTTAAAGAAGCAAGTCCAGATCACATTTTTGACCGACCCATTTTTCCCATGGGTGTTATTAGATTTTGATACGTATCAGTTTTTATTTTTTTCTCCTAACCATTTTGAAATTTTGCATTCTCAATCCGTATATTTTGAAGGATATCATCAAGAAACAACCGACATTTTGTAAACTAGTTTATCCAGTTACAAAAAGCAGTGCAGTGATTACACCAACCTTTTTGCTTCCGCATCCAAATTGTAGATTGCAAATTTCCTGTTTTCTTCCCATGGATAGCATTATGGGGAGGTATTTTATATAATTGTTAAATTGAAACAAAACCCATTTTTCTGAACATATGCTTTTTAAATTTGCATTATGCATGTTTCATATAGAACCCTTGCCTCTGTCTGTCCTTTCCCACAACATGACTTGCGTGTCCTTATATCCAGCAATATGTAGTTTCTTGAAACTTAAAAACCGTAAGATGTGTCTACATCAAAGGTTTTTTTTGTGGTTTTTTTTTGAGATTTTACTGAGATGATGTTCCTTTTGTTAATTTGTTTCCACTGTCTGCACACAGTTTACTTTTCTTGAGACAGCGTTATGCTTCAGTGATCACATGTGTACCAATTAAACTGACGACTGGCTGTACTCAACTTTCTTGACTTTTACCAATTTGGATTTTATTCTATTAGGTGTGAGTTTGATGGCCTATAAGTATCATTTTAACCATTTCCCTCGGGTCTGTGATTCCCCCGGGTCTGTGATTCCCCCGGGTCTGTGATTCCCCCGATTGGCTGTTGAAACAATGTTTGTGATATTTGGCTTAAGTTTGTGTATGTTGTCTGTGGTGGTTTTGTGGGGGCGTTTTTTTGTACATGATTAAAAGATCTCTCCACATGAAGTTACACTAGCTAGATGGGGCTTTTTAAAATAACATGAAATATTTTCAACCACAATTTCAAAATTATAAGTGACTTTAAATGACAATATTTCTACAGATTTTAAACCAGTGTACAACATAACTTATGAGAAGTGGCAAGTCAACTACCCAAACCACTCCGCCACAGTACTCCAAATGCAGAGATGCCAACATTTCCGATTTAGGCGTAGTTTGTACAAATGTTTCAGCCATTGACGATCAGTATTGTGACATAATTCTAGAATGCATAGCTTCAAATGTGGGGTTTAAATAGGGCTTGGGTGTAAAAATATTTGTGTATAAAGCGGGTGCCCCATGGCAAATTACTTTTTTTTTTAAATTGCAATGTTGGCATATCTGCAAATAACTTGTTATACTGGTTTTCATTATGGTATGAATTCCGTTTACTGGTCGCCACTGAGACGCCGTGTGTTAAGTCTATGGAACAGGGCAGAAAAGGTATTTTCAAGGAAATTGTTAAATGTTTTTCACATCTAAAATCACTTCCCTTTAAACATGTTAAAATATTTACACGTTTTGGTGGTTATTATAAGGATAAAAAGTGGCGACCAGTAAATGGAATTCTTTCCCAAACGATTTGTTTCAGAGCCTACCAAGGGATGGCTGTAGCGCCCCAGACAGTATGGTTGGGATAAGCACTGCCACAGCAACTTGACGATATAGTTGTAAGGTCAACACAGAGGTACCTGTACCGTAATATGTAGTTGCTCCTACAATCTTACATTGGAATTTGAGCGTTTCACAAAACATAGCGTCACTGTCAGTTTAATATAATAATAATAATGGTTTACCCTACATGTATATGGTACTCCTGGCGCTGTTGCCATTATTACCGCTGTCATCGGGTAATCACCAGAACCATTTCGCTTCAACTAGGTGGCTGCCTGGCCAAGGTCCACAACCCTATCAACACTTAGATTGTGGCATTCCCCCTAACAGCTCCCCAAATATCGCTTGGGTTGACGAGGCAATTGAGATTTTTAAGTGTCTTTCCCATGGACATAAACACGTTGGTACAAGTTGGGCTCGAACCCATAACCACTCATGTACCTACATGTACTAGACCACTAGACAGGGCATTTTCTGACTGTGTGGTTGATGTCACTGCAATCGTTTATTGTACAAACTATTCTGATTTGAGTTGAAAACATGGTGGCCATCTTAGGTGGAAATCACATTGTACCATGCATCAGTAGGCACTTTGTGGATCTATTGTGACATATTTTTAAAATATGAAACTTCCCGTCGGTGCAAATGGTCTATACTTGATTTAGATGAAGTCTATTTAGAAAACATGATTGTGAAGAGAAATCAATGCCTTTTGTTTCTTATGAATACGCAGCACAATTTATCTGTTTTGCAAAAACAGATAAATCCATTTCAAGATATTTCACGTATCTCAAGAAAATACCCTTTAAAATGCAACAAGGAAGCAGTCAATCTGCACAAAAGACTTGCTTTTACCAATTTTATACCTTTTAATTACATTTTGTTGGATATTTTTTAAAAGGCACAACAGAAAATACTGAGGTGTAAAATATCTTAAACGGCATTTGTCTGTTTTTGAAAATGAACTCTTCATATGCTTTATCACACATCTAGAAATGTTTGTAAGGACTTTCCCCCATGGTGCACAGTGAATGTAGCCTTACTGCGTCAAACTCTTCATGGTGCCTTTATTGTGAATTGTCCATATTCATTTAGTGAGATGTTCATAAATACAGTAATATCTCAAGAAACTGTTGGGACTGCAAAGCGGGTGGATTTGCAAAATGGTCAATGTGATATTTGAGAGGCTTCCTGACTTGAGGCATTTCCTGTTTTATTCTTCAAAATGTTTGGGGTTATTGATCTCATGTAGTATAATGCATCGCATGGTTTTTGTATGTGAAATACATGTTTGGAAATATTCCAGAACAAAATGGCACGTTTTTTTACAAAATCCTTACTAAGTGTATTAATGAACTAAATATTTGGTAAGGTGATCACCATTGAAATAAAAAAATAAACCAAACGGTGGTATACTCCTTAGGAAATATACCACTGCCTCATAGCTCAGCTGGTAGAGCATCTGCCTGGTGTGTCAGAGGTCTTGGGGGAAACCTGAGGGAGTATACCACTGTACCTCATAGCTTAGCTGGTAGAGCATCTGCCTGGTGTGTTAGAGGTCTTGGGGGAAACCTGAGGAGTATACCACTGTACCTCATTATACATACATGTAGCTTAGCTGGTAGAGCATCTGCCTGGTGTGTCAGAGGTCTTGGGGGGAACCTGAGGAAGTATACCACTGTGCCTCATAGCTTAGCTGGTAGAGCATCTGCCCGGAGTGTCGGAGGTCGCGGGTTTGAATCCCAATGATGGCCATATGAATTATCTCTCATCCCATATTTTGATGTGTGCAAGAATATATAAGACTCGAATGAAATTTTTCCCAATATGATAGATTGGGTTTTTTTTAGCCTTAAATTTTGTGTTTTCTGCAGTAAATATATTAAGGCATATTAGTAGAGTCATTTTCATGGAATCCGTGACAATTTTTTGTTTTGATGGATTTGATGAAAAGAACAAATTTTAAAAAAATTAGCAGAATGAAAGTCGATTTTACCCTTTAATTATACATGTACACATTCAAGACGAAAACCTTAATAATATAACTAGTGTCTAACAGTTACGATCATATCAACTATACACGTCTGCCGCTCCTAAACCACCAGCGGCAAACCTCCAGTGGCCTGCCACTCCTAAACCGCCAGCAGACCACTAGCAGTAGCCGGCAACAAACCACCCGGTTGGAGGGAGCGACATCTTCAGGTTGCTCCAATCTGACCCCGAAAATCTTGCATACATTACACGATTTGATAAACATTGGTACAAGTACACACGGTCAAATCCAAATTTCTGTGGTCTGTTCTCATTTCACAAACCGGAGACACCCACATCATAAAATGAATAATAATTGTAAACCCACAGTTTTCATATCTACATGTACATATGTAAATCAATTATAAAATACTGGGGAACAAGGACATTTTAATATTGCCCTTTACCGCATCCGAAAGGAAGACCATACCCCCGTCAGCATTTATTAGTAATCATTTGAAGATATGACACAATAAGCCTTTTGCACTATGGCTATGGCGCCCTGAATTCTTCACTTTCAAATGGAGACTGTGCAGTTCTCTATACATACTATATGCTGTTGTTGCAATGTGGTGCACGCAAATGCCTTCGGCAACCATCAGCTTTATGCAATTCTCTCCGTAAAGACGGCATTGCTAATTTACTTCACACCATTAGTGTTTGCCGTGCCAACACTAATGAGAAATAAACCTGCCGGTATACTTCTAGTGAGTTTGCAATGCCAACACTAAATGACAAATAAACCTGCTGGTATACTTCTAGTGAGGTTGCTATGCCAACACTAATGATAAATAAACCTGCCGGTATACTTCTAGTGAGTTTGCCGTGCCGACACTAATGAGAAATAAACTTCACTTGTCCATGTTGTCATTCTACGGTACCTTATCTACATGGCAGCAAATATACACTTAACATTTTCAAGAGGGCGTCTGTAGCCATCTTGGATTTAGAGGTCCAGATGGTCCAAAAACGAAATAAATATCATTCTAGCAGATTTGTGATGCTATAATTAGTAGAGAATGACACCTCGTTCGTTCTCATGACTCTTGTTCCAAAGATACCACTTTTTTATGTTTTCAAGATGGCGTCGGCAGCCATCTTGGATTTAGAGATCAAGATGACCCCCAAGCGTCATAAATACAATTCTTGCAGATTTGTGATGCTGTAATTAATAGTAGAAAATGACACCTTGTTTGTTATTATGACTCAACTGGTTCCAGAGATATAAGTTTTTATGATTTTCAATATGGCGTCAGCACCAATTTTGAAATAGTTCTATAAAAAAAGTTAGCCGTCACTTTTGGGAGGTGTATGGAAGCAAATTTTTCTTAAAATTTGTTCTTGTCATCAAATCCATCAATAAAAAAAGCTATGCTAAAAATGGTCACGGATTCCATGAAAATGACTCTACTATATCTGATGAGTGATTTCCATTAACAACAAGATAGGAAACGACTGTGTTATTGAATGGCACATTACCGTAACCGGCTTGGGGCGGTTCCGAACGTGTGCGCGTGCGTAATATTAAATATTTATGTAATTTATGTTTGATCTCATGACGTCAAAATTAAATTACCCGGAGAAAAAAATTTAAAAACGGCCATCTTGTTTTTGACCAGTGTGGCGCGAATTCCGGGCTTATTATGATGAAAATATACTTTAAACTTGTAACCATGGAGCTATAAAGGTGATGTAGTTTGAATATTGTATCTAATTGAAGCAATATCTTTACAGAATAGAATCTGCCGCAATAATGCAAGGTTTATTTAAGACAATTTTGACTGTCGTCGCGACGGTATGGACTCCTTACCGCATACTACATAGCGGAAGGAGTCCGGAATATGAAGTTCCAAAAACATGGCACAAACTTTATAAGAAAGGTTTTCAAATTGTCTACCTTGTGCTGGAAGACGATGCGCAAACAAGGTTCCGTGTGTACTAATCTCGGGCATTGACGGGTTTAGAAATCCCCTACACATCACCAAACTGCTTAATCCGGAGGAAAATGGCAAAAAGTCACGCTAAATTGTGCACAAAAATACCAATATATACGTATACAGCTTAGCAACCAAGTTCGTTCATCCTTCTGGTGTATGCGTACGTGTGCCAATACAGCGCGCACGTCACGAATAGGGCTTTGCATACACTACCCCTAATCGCGTGTGTGCATCGCATGTATCCAAACTTGAGGACGCGACGCGAGTCACGCGACAGCAGATTTCATCTGTGCACATGCGCGAAAACCCATGTAGAAGTGCCTAAAATCATGCAAATGAGGTGGCTTAAACCACGCAAATATGCAAATGGTGCCCAAAACTATGCAAATGGTTCCCAAAAGTATGTAAACGAGGGTGCCCAAAACTATGCTAATGAGAAGGTGCGGTTATGCGCGTACGGCCTCCGTTTCCTATCTTGTTGTTAATAGATATCTGTGCCATAAACTCATTAGATATGGCCCCCAGTTTCTGTAGAACACAATTTTCAGAAGTTACAATTTCAAAAATGCTAACATTGTTACAATGTGAAATTCAACATGGTCAGAGTTAATATGACAATGTTATTAAACCTTGAATTTAAATTTCACTAAGTTAACCATTTACAGTGTGTTAGTATAATATAGGATTCACAGTGTTGTGTGTCACAGTTGATTATTGTAGCGAACTGGGAAATAACAAAACAGAGATGGTTGGTTGGTACAATGAAATTAATGTTCACACAACAGCATCCCACTCTATTTATCTTGGTATTTAGAGTATTTTATTCTTCAAAATTCACCCAATTTAAATGGCTGGTTAAAAGGAAGAACTTACCACTATGCCGTTGTTAAAAATTGCTCGCTTTATCAAGATTAAATATACCGATACTGGGGTAATTAGCAGCCAGATGGCATTTTATGCAGTCGGCAGTGCTTATATATACTCAAGTGCTTATAAAAGCTTTCTAGAAACTGTAATGTCGCCAACTCAGAAAAGCAAGAAAATAGCTGCGTCATAGGTGCTGAAATCTCTATAGTGCGCAAAAGCCCAGAGGCGCAATTTGTAAGGTATAAATACTCGCACTGCCAAGCAGTGTATCCTGTGTTGGATTGAACTCGGAGAGTGCAAATTTGAAAGATGATTATCGGAGAATGCCTTTGCCCTAATGGCTATGAAGATAGAAGATAAGATAAACAGCGTCTTATAATGTATGCGTACTCAGGCGTGGATTATCGTGTCCACAAAATGCAAGACCATGTACGCACGTGTAAGCAGGAATAGTTTTACAACTTAGAAAACAGTCTCACTTGAGGTGAAATGTCACGTGAATAAATAAAAGGGGGCATTTGGCAACAGACCATATTTTCCAGAAAATACCTTTGTCTGGTCTCAAAATAAAAGAAATAAGTTTCAGTTGTTCTGAAGAGATAACTTAGGCCCAAAAAGGGTTACAAATAGTGTGACAACATGCCTTTCTAAAAAACCCTGTTTACAAATTTCCTATATACGCTCGTAAAATGTAACATATCTGTGTTGCCAAAATGCCCCCTTTACTGTGGAAAGAAAATATTTATTTGAACAATTCTCTCAAATGCTTTATTTCACACTTGGAATTAGCATTTAACTGTCAGGCTAAAGTTGACATGATTGCTAATAATCATCGAAATGTGAATGTTTTCCTGCTAAATCTGATACTCTCGCGTGATCATAGTCTTCCATATCTTGATTTCCCAAAGGCCCTAGAATAAGCCACACAGTCAATTGAACAATTCCTGACGTCAGTGCTTCTGCAGGTACTTTTTCTTTCTACGAACATCGACCCACACACCAATATTTTTAATTTGCTGCGCGGTGCACGTACGTACGTTCTACCCAAAATGGCATGAAAACTGATGTTCAACAATATTTGCTCCCACGATTTCGTGCCTGCACATGTGTGAATTGATTTGACACAAAACGCACTACGGTAATGTTAGCGTTTTTTTCTAATTGCATAAAAATAAAATTTATATAATGTATGAATTCTCCAGGTGCATGATTTTTTTACAACTCTTTTTAACAAATGTTTTGGTTCAGGAGTGTCACAAAAACACAATGCTCGTCCGTCGCATTCAGATTATAGTGTGAAATCCGATTCATTCTGCAGAGAACGTTTTAGAAGATTCACATGCACTTTATAAGATAAGGAGTTGATAAACAAAGCGGTGCTGTCGTGACAGGAAATAATTCTGTGTTTTGTGTCTTCTAGTACTCCCTAATGAGCCTGCCCAAAATCCTGTCTGATTTACAGCCTTTCCATTTTGGTCCCTTCATACAATGTTATGATGTTAATGAGCACAGTAACAAGGTAGATTGAAGTCTGATAAACACACATTGCCTCGAGTTTTCCCTGTTTACAGAAGACATACATTACTGCACGTTTGAGAAATTTGATGCAAATAAGTCGATGTCTGAAGTGTTGGGCTTAGAGTATTTGCTCCCCATAATGCAGGGTGATGAGTGTTTGTATTTTACAACTTGAAAGGTTTCAGGTTACTCTAATGCAGACCAGAAGATTGGAAGATTGGATACCCAGTGTTTGTTTTTCATTCCGCTGTTTAAAGGAGTGTGTTCAGATTTTTCCAGAAAATGTATTTCATTTTAATAATAATAATAATAATAATGAAAATTTATAATGCGCCGGTATCCATCAAAAAAGATGCTCATGGCGCAGCGAGACACATTAAAAATCTAATATCACAATCATGGAGTTCAGTCAGTTAATGAGATTTCATCAAATGTGTTTTAAGTGATGTTTTAAAAGTTGCAAGTGATGGCGATAGCTTGATGTGTTTTAACCTAAGAATCACGTGGCTGCACGGCTGCACTGACGGGGGTGCGTGGCTGCATGGCTGCACTGACGGGGGAAGTGAAATTCACGTGCACTTTTATAAAAGGAAAAACCAAGCAAATAAATTATAGATTTTAAAAGGTTTTTTAATTGGTGTTGAACTTTAATGGAAAATTCGGATGTAAAATATACATATGCCTATTTTTATTCATTGGAAAGTGTTTTTTTTGTCTGAGTACCCATTCCTGATCCTCGAAGTAAAATTTGCTAGTGCATGCAATGTACATTGAGTAAGGCATTTTTGGCGACGCAAAGTAATTTTTTTTATGTTATTGAAAATAATGCAATGGTTAATGGATACTTACATGGTGTCATATTGCACTATACATTACTTTCCACTCATGTCATGCTACAGCGTTTAATCATCAGTCACACTAATGGTGCTTTAGGTAAATTATCAACCGAAGGAAAGTGGATTTTGTTTTAAAAGGTTTTTGTGCCTCTAGCATGGGATTCAGGAACCGCATTTATTTTAGATAACACGGGAATCTGCAGGTGGAAAAACATGCCCGACCAAACGCTAACACCGCAATGATGAATAATTGGTCTTTCAGGAAAGAAGCTTTTCCTGTGATATGTTTACTTTGCTAAAACAGGCTCATACCCGACCCAAAATGCCACGGAATATATTTGCCGAGTATTTTGTGCCGTTGATAAATTTGCCCAGCTTTTCTCCACAAATTTTGTTTACAGTAATTAATATAATAAGGCACATCTGATACGTACGTTGCCACTCATCAGGTTCGCTTTTTATATCATTTACTATAAAAACCATTAAAAATTAAAACCTAAAAATATCGAAAATATTTAGAAAATTTTGTTTGAAGTTAGAAAACATCATTGGTAATCTCGAAAATCAGTAAACTTCCCCTGAAATGGTTTTGTCTAAAGTGCTTTAGTTTTTGAGAAATGAGTAAAACAATTAATTTTCGTCTCCTGAGACGAAAATTCACTTCGCCCCAAAACTATTTCGCCCTGCACCACTTAGCCCTGAACCACTTAGCCCCAAAAGCCACCTTGCCCCAAAACCACTTCGGGTTCGGGGCGGAATGGTTTTGGGGCGAAGTGACCGTAAAGCCTTTTCTGACTGTTTTCTCAAAAGTTAGACAAAGTACGGAGCTGATTTTTGCTGAGGTTGATTTTAATCATTCATATCTTCAATCACACAGGGAGATAAAACCATTTGTAACGGTTTACCAATCGTGTGTTCTGCCTTTAAGTTTTATTTTTAGTGAGCAGTATAGACACGGATCAAAATTTCTTTCCAAAAAAAATAACACGTGTTAAAAATTATCTTACAAACAGTACTTGGGGACACAATGAAAACAGGATGATGCTAGGTCCAATCTAGCCAAGCAGGGAACTTGAAGCCATCTTAAGCCCGCCGCACACGTGAGGTCGTTTGCTGAGCAAACGGTCATTCGTGGCCGTTTGCTCAGCACTTGGCTCACGTGTGCGGTGGCTATTTTGCTGGATTTCTTGCCTCGCGAGGCCGTGAGCCAAATATCTAACGTGTTTGATATTTTTTGCCTCGCGTGGCCAAAATCTCACGTGTGCGGGGGTGATGAGCCAAGTGCTGAGCTAAAATGAATGTAGCTGGCCAATCAAAACCACGCGCGCGATACGAAAACAGCGCGCGCACGCGAACCCCGCCAAGGTCACCACACTTTAGCAAAAGTTTGGTGACCTAAGCGGTGCCCGCGCGCACTGTATTCATATCACGTGAATATGGGGATGGTTTTTAATTGGCCAGCTACAATCATTTTAGCTCAGCACTTGGCTCATCACCCCCGCACACGGTGAGATTTTGGCCACGCGAGGCAAAAAATATCAAACACGTTAGATATTTGGCTCACGGCCTCACGAGGCAAAAAACGCAGCAAAATTTCACCGCACACGTGAGCCAAGTGCTGAGCAAACGGCCACGAGTGACCGTTTGCTCAGCAAACGACCTCACGTGTGCGGCGGGCTTTAGGGAGTGATCATTATTTCACTTCTTTAGTCAAACTCGGAGCCAATGGTGATGCTGATTTGGCCCGGATGAATCTGTGTGGTGTGGTACCACTGGTTGGTATCCAGAACAACTGTAGGATATGAAAAAGGCACTGAATTATTGCCAAACTTCTAACTTTAGATAGTAAAAATATGATCACATAATATGCTTTTATTGGTTGTCTACTTTTAGCGGACGTTCAAAGTTATAGGAAGGGGGAGGGGCTTCGAAGGCTGCGTACGACTTTATATGCGCTGTAAAATGTTGACATTTCACGGTAGTGACACAAATATTGATAAGTAGTGTTTCGGGGGGATGGGGAGGAGAGAGGTCTTGAAAAATACTACGCTCTGTAGAACCGTGAAAATGTTGACAACTTTGGACGACCCCTTGTAGACTACATACATGTACTCTCGCGTGACCATATTCTTCCGTATCTTGATTTCCCAAAGGCCCTAGAATAAGCCACACAGTCAATTGAACAATTCCTGATGTCAGTGCTTTTGCAGGTACTTTTTCTTTCTACGAACATCGTATTGATTTGACACAAAACGCACTATTCGGTACCTTTAAGTTACGGTAATGTTAGCATTTTTTCTAATGGCATAAAAATAAAATTTATATAATGTACTGAAGTGTGACTGGGTCTATACACGAAGCCGGTTGCTAAGGACTCCTTCCCTGCACGTCCGCCATTACTGGGGGCCATCCACTGCCATGAACTGGGCGCTTTGTCTTGTTGTTAAATCGAACAGCGCACAACGCGTACACACGCGTACACAGGCTTCACAAGCAAATAAACGCGCAAAATTGTTCGAAGTGACAACATAATGTAACAGCATATCATCAACACAAAACCCACAGTTCATGGCACTGGATGGCCCCCAGCTATGGCGGACGTACACGGACCATGACTTTACAGCTCGGATTGGTGTATACATTTGCTGGCAAGTGAAAACAAATAATTTGTAGGATTTTCTGTCTTCTACAGTAAACGATAATAAGGTATGTATGATGAGAGCTTAATTCATCAGGTATGTATTACAATGTATGCCAGTTTAGAAAATGCAAAAAAATATATCTATTAATGCCCCCTTCCCACCCCCAAAAAATTGAAATGTTATGTTTATATTTTTGTGAGCACTCACTGATATCTCCAGTGTTGACAGTCACATCCATAATGTGACAGATATCCTCACATTCTGGTAGTGGCAGTAGGGTCCATGTCTTTTTGCCAGATAGTTGGGCCTGCCAGGACGGCTTCTGAACATTGTCCAGCTATTCAAATAATTCAAATATTGATTACTGAAAGTTAAAGGCCCAATGTATCATCTTCAAGATGAAACATGTTATCAAATTCCTGGAATAAGGGCATAAGAAGAATGTTGGTAAACTAGTCTGCAGATATTTCAGCTACATAGATGCAGCAATGCTTGAAGAAAACCTTTAAAATCTATGCATTTTTTGAGTGAATGGTAAAGAAATGTGTGTGCACACACATTTTGTTTAAAAACCACCTTCAGTTAATTTCTTACAGAAAGTACCATATTGGGCAGAAATAAATTCATGCGGTGTTCGTTACCATGGCTATCAACACTTTGAGTTAGTTTTTCTCTCTTGTGAACTCGAAAATTTGCAAATGATACAATGGGCCTTTAAAGGGAACGTCTGAAGTTCAGTCCAAAACAAACAAAATTTATCACGTTTTGATTGAAAATTTATCAAAAATTAAATTGATTAAACTTGCGTCGGGGAAACTGAATGTTACTCAGGGTTTGTTCTGCCCTACCCGACGTAATTATTAACACTATACTCGGTGCTTTCCCAAGACACTATGAACAATTTAATAGCGTGCTCGGGTGGAACTCGAACCCACGACCTCCCGCAAACAAGGCAAACATCTTAACAAATCTATTGAGGTGTCTCTGTAGTGGATAGGTCACAATAATTATTAATTACACGTACATGAATCCCAGCTCCTTTTCCTGGGCCGCCCATAAAGATCCAGTCCAGCGCACTAGACTCTGAACTCTCTGGGAGAAAATATGGCGTCTTGTAGTGTCGACGCAATTCGGCAGCAACAAGTGGATCACAATTACTCCTGCAAACACAAGGCAAAACTTATATCAATTATCGTCATTTCAATTATAATTTCATGTAAATTACAGAAATTTAAACTAGAAATGAACAAGACTTTTAATTCAAGAACGATGTTAAAAATCAGAATTAATTTTGTATTAAAATAGACTAAATCAAATTATGCTCGAAAAATAAGTTAAAACAATCAGCAAATGTACCACAACGGAAAAGGAGAAAAATGTTGTTGATAGCAATTTCAGCTGAAGACCAAACACAGACGCATCCATGTTTAGGTGTCGAGTTCATGTTAAAAAATGAGCATACACCAATTTTAACACCATTTTCAGTCATCAATTTCCAACAAGTCGTGAAGTAAAATTCTTGGTCATTGCAAGTGATATAATGAGCCTTTAAGATCCACAGTGCAACAACTCGGCTTAATGTCTACTGCAAAAGCAAAGGTCTACCCCGGTTTGTGGGGTTATTACCATAGCAGCTGAGCCTAACAAGTACATGCGCATGTATTGGTATTTTGGTGACACTACAAAATGGCTTTTGTACAGGAGGTCAATTTATTTCACAGTTCTTGTACTGTACAGGTGATTGGATGGCACTTCAATTATGTGCAAGGGATTTGTTCAACATTTCCCAAAGTTCTGGCAGCTTCCCTATATACCTTTTGTGACCTGCATGTGTATAAACTAAAATTAACACTATACTCGCAATAAGTTTGGGATATTGTGGGGTGCACACAAATATTTTATTGAGGGTACAGTATGCATTCGGCTTGAATGATTTTGTATATGATTAGACAATTGTATCTGCATGACAGACACACCTTGTCACAGGAATAGGTGAAAAAAGTCATTTGAAGAAAACAAATTCCAAATTTGAACCACAAGAGTGTACTTGACATCAGCAGGTACATGGAGGAAGGATTGTTCCTTCCTTTTGTGTAGAGTACAAAAATATTTCTAATTCTTTGAGGTTTGAACAGAATTTAGTATACATGTTTTACCCATTTATTTACCCTGTTGTTTTTTAATTTTATTTTCAATCTACACATACTGATATAGGCTGTCATTGCATTTTAGTCCAACAGTAGACCTACATGTCAACTTCAAAATTCACACCAATAGCAATTCGGTACTTACCATCCAAAATACCAGTTTTTCTCGCCTTCTTTGAGTGCCGCTCTATCTGCAGACATCTGGAATGCCTCTTTAAGGGAACCGAATTCAGTATTATACGGGAAGAACTGACAGTCCTCCTCAACTCCATCCAACGCTTCGGGATGTTCACCATAAAGTTCCTTTAAGTAATTGAAACTGAATGTTTCCATGGCGGTCCATGACGCTGTGGCCCCAGTAATAAGGGCCGGCCTGAGGTTGTAAGCGTGATTGGCTAGAAACTCGGCCGATGTTATCGTCTCATACACGGGTACGCTCGTCATGTTGCGGCACTGCTCGCACGACGCTAACGGTCGACCCATCTCATCAACTATAAAATTGCTTCCGATTAAACATGGGTCGTTGATAAAGTAGGCAAAAATCTCCCGACGACAGAAGAAAATTAGCAGTCCAAGTGCCACTGGCAGGCAGACAGTTAAAACAAATGAGCGAATACTTGTTCTGCTGACGTACCAGGAAATACCACGACATTTACCGTTCGGTTTCGAGTTGCTGAATAGAACTTCGACTTCGTGTTTGGACATACCACTGCTGTGGCATTTGTTTTGTAGTTTGCGTATTTCGGCTGTAAGTTTCCTGGACAATTCTTCTTGGCTACCCCCTTCGGAAGCACAGTGCTTCCCGTTAGCAGCACTCATCTTTGCAAAACGTCGAAGTTTTACAATCTTTCCAGCTCAAGTTGTGCATAAATACATGTACACGAACCAACTGCATCAGGACGACTGTGCACAAACTATAGTATTGTGTACCCGGAAGTTTAATCGTGCGTGGCATATATGGCAAAGGCCAAACCCCAACACATCGGTGTCCCTAGCTACACCGCACTATGTATTGTTCCTTGACAAAGTGACGTGCATGGCACGTGCTTTAATATGTACTCATAACAATGTTCACAGCATAGCGCCGATAACAGCGGTGAAGTTAATTCGCTGGCGTCTTCGAGGCCGAGGGCGCTAGCACACGTTTGTAGGCAGACCACGTTTAGATACAGAGCATTATGAAGGATAGTTGGTACACGGCAAATTATGCTCTTCAAAATCATCGGTATTCTTGATATTGAATCCAAATATATTTAGGCAATATCGGACTCGCACTGGGATCTTTGGGAAGAAAAAACCTCTCCCAAGCAAGAAATGGATTGTCAACGTCATCTTGTAAGAGAGTGCGATTTGGCTTGCGTCGGGTACAATTAATATTAATTAAGGGTTGTTTTGCCCTACCCGACATAATGATCAGCACTACATACTCAGTGCTTCCCCGAGACACATAGCGTGCTCAAGGTGGGACTCAACCAACGACCTCCTGCACACCAGGCACAATATACTTGTCCTCATAGTCATAGATCGCCTACAACAGACACCCACCCATAACAAAGCGACCAACTATCTGGTTGCTCACCGTTGTTGCACTAGACTACCCGCAACTCCCCCGACCTGGACGCCGTCAAGGCAGTCGACTCGTACAGCTGGAAGTTCTTGGAATCTTAACATTGACTCGAGAATCTTACACCTGTTGCTTGGATCTTCCACCTAAACCGCCACTCTTTATGAACCCAGACAGCAGTACATGTACTATAACAGTTCGCCTATACCAACACAAACCTATACCCCCCTCAACCCCCATACACTATGCGGACTTCTTTTTGTTCTCGTGTATACTTTAGAAAATTTGGCCAAAAATATTTTTTCATTTTTTCATTTCGCCCTAACTTTACAGTTAGTCTAAAGGCATCATTACACACCTTATCCATCTTTTTGGGAGAACACCCCTCCCCCTTCCCTTATCCCTTTTAAAATGCTAAGACAACTCGTCTGCGGACCTGGGCAAGTCCACACAGTTACGGTGCTACCTGGTTTATGCGGACCTCTTTTGTCCGAATGTTAGCATAGTGTATGCAATGCTCGTACACAGGACACCCCCCTACTGAAAAGCTTCCCACCCAACCACGAGTGATACAGATGGGTCAAACGTTTACATACACCTTGACAGAAATATTAAACTGAACTTTTCTGCATAACCCAAATGACTATAGTTTGGGTTCATCAGTTAGTGTCTTCATTATTTTGCGTGGTGCTTTCAAATTTCAAAATAATGGCATTGAAACTGGTTTATCGCCACGATCTGGCATGCAGAAGACACAAGTTAATGCCAAAAGATTGGGTCGGGAAAGTGAATGTATCAGCGTCTACAGCCAAGAAGTACTGCATCAACATGGGCTGAGATGGTGCCGGGAAAGGAAGAGGCCTTCACTCATAGACCGACACCGAAAAGCTAGGTTGGAGTATGCTATAAAGAGCATCGCCGGGGACAAGGAATAAAGCTTTCTGGAACGGTGTCCTCTGGTCAGATGAGACAAAAAGAAATGACATAATGATCAGGTATGTGTGGCGCAAAACAGTAAATCTTAGGAAACACCATTATGAAAACGATCGGCCATTGTAAGATCGGAGCTCCCAGAGACGCCCACATTCACGTACAAAATATGAATGTCATGTAAAAGTTTACGTTTTACAACTGCGCCACGACCCTCATGTATTTTATAAAATCTTTTATTGGCGAATATAATACAGAATATACATGTAGTTGTATAAAATCCATTTAAAATTGCAGTGGTACCTGCATGCATTTTCAATTAAAGCAGAACGTGTCTAAACCTCGCGATTAGGGTGCAATTGGGGTGCTTATCTTGATACAGCAGCACCCCTATAGGAGGAAATGTGCACCCCTAAAGTGCAGACTCGCTCCTTTCAAGGTGCAAATCATGTTCACATGGTGCACATTTGCTCCTAGGGGTGCTGCTATTGTATCAAAGATAAGCACCGGTGAGGGTGCAGATTTGAACCATTATTTCTGAGAGTGTATGGTGAGGAGAACAATACTTGTACATGTAGTTATGAAAGGAGTTGTTCAGATTTGGAGAACTCCGTTCTAACCTAACGGTTATAATTATAAAATGCCTCCCAAAAATACTCCAATTTTGATGTGAAAGCATTAACTCACTGGACTGTTTTATGTAACCGGATAAATTAGTTTACAAAACATTGGTGGTTTTAGACGATAACCTTGGGAAGTAGGCCCTATGTGGATTGGGATCGCGAAATTTCAGAATGGTAATGAGACAAAAATGTGACAAATGGTAATGTATCCAGGTATATGAAAATCTCAACACCCATGGGAAAATGGGGGCGGGGTAAAAATGTGATTTGTACATGCATGTGCAAATTGTTTTTGTTTTTTTATAAGTTATAGGTGGAAATATTCATGATATGGTACAAGCATTGCAACATTGCCTTGGTGGCATAATATCACCATCATCGTCGTCGTTTTCGGCTTCATCTTCGTGGCCTGGGAGGATCTTGGGCATGATTAGAGCGGGTTGGCGGGTGACAGGCAGCCCTTGAGAGGAACGGCTTGCTTCGCTATGGGCTGGGAGGTGGATTAAGCGAACTTGGCGCTCAGGAACTGGCGGGTTTGGCTTTCTGAATAGCTGAATAATCACATCACAGCTGCGCATAGGACTGAAGTCAAACTTGCTGCAATATTCCTTTATGGTGTGCGAGTACTGACCGCGAGGGATGGTCGAACCGCCGCTGAATTCAAACACAACTTGCAGGCCAGCCGGAGAAGCAAACTCTTGCTGGAACTGGCGGGGGGTTGAACATTTATTGTTGTCAATGAAGAGTACAAAGCAGCCTGGTTTTATCTGGCGGAGAATTTGTCGAAGGACTTTCTCAGTATTTTCGTTGTCTCGGTAAAAGGCCGCCACTGCTGAGAATGATTTTGAGAATGTGAGGATGTCAGCCTCCTTGACAAAGCTAAGATCAGGACTTTTAAGCCAAAGATCACGAACAAGGTCACACTTTCGGTATTTCACAGAGAACGATTGATGGTAGAAAGGCAGGTGGTTGGATATCACATCCCAACTTTCTTTCCAATTTGGAAAGAGATCCAATACACGGCATTCCACAGTGTGATGGGAGATGTTATTGTTTGCCAGGAAGGATGTCAAACCGACAAGATCGGATCCAGGACCGCCACCGACGCTGCACGCCTTGAGACTGGTCTTGTTGCGCCAACTCTTCAAGACTTTATCGGAATGCTGGAGCGAGCAGTAGACAAGATGGCTGTGGTGCATCAAGTACAGAAAGACGTAGGCGCAACGATTTGCTGGATCATCCCAGCTAGATCGGAACTGAGAGGCTGCATGACGTAACCCATTTCTGTACATAATTGAGATTTCTCTCAGTGCCTGCTTGACCTTTTCGGAGCTAGATTCTTCGTCATTTGGAACCTGATAAAGGAGGTCGTCCAGGACATTTGTCAACAGGTCACGGAATTGGTCGGCCGCAACTTGAGCGGTAGAAGATTCGAAATCCATTTTCTGTCAAACCAAAACAAGAAATAACTGTTTTATGCATCAATGTTCTTCCGTCGATATCTCGTTATTTAAATTTAAAATATATTATTCAAAATGTGAAGGGGTCCATAGGGCCTATAGTTTATGCGTCTGTATTCTTCTTACCTTCTTCCTTACTTCGGTGACTGAGGACCTCTAAATTTATGGCCACCGTACTGCCAGAAGAGCTCGTCAGTATAAATCTTATATCCTGCAATAATGTTCGCGGAAGAAGTTTAAAAAAAAAACAATTGGTGAATTCACTTTCCTGGGGTGAAAAATGTCTCTTGTCTGTGCAGCTATGTACATCTACCGCTCATTGCTATGCATTGCTCACTATATACTTGTAGATTTTCGTTTCCTCTTTGCACGGTTGCGTTCGAAAGGAATCTGTTTACGATACGTCAAATTTACAATGGCTAAAAACCGACGTCACAGCACCCATTGTAACGATTTCATGGAGTATGTTATTGCATGTTCAAATCTCGGAATTAGTTCCTGGTTCAGAGCAAGTACATGGGTGTATTGTTGGTGTGTCCTTGTGGGGCTGCACATCGTGGCGCCACAATAATGGCATAATAAACAATCTGTTACTGTATGTACTCCTTGGACTTTCCCATGGTGAAACCAAAGTCAGAAAGGCATCCTGTAGCTTTAACTATACACCAATCCGGTAACTAAGATCTCCTCCCTGCATATCCGCCATAGCTGGGGCTCGTCCAGTGCATGGGCTGTGCGTTTTGTGTTTCTGTTAGAACGAAAAGCGCTCATCCATCACATGCACGAACGCGCCCCATCCGCGCGTGCACGCGACGCGCCTCCTTCGCGTACACGCAACGCTCCCGCCTTCGCGCGCACACAACCCTACAAAGACGCGCAACTTGTTCGAAGTAAACAAATGCAGCTTCAGCAACAACAAAAACATACAGGGGCCAATTTCATGGCGTTGCTTAGCACAAAAATTTGCTTAGCACAGGATTTGTTTGCTTTATTTTGCAAAAATGGATTGCCAGCCAAAATCGTAAGTGATGTGTATTGAAAGGTATTCTTCTACTCTTGCGAACAACACAAGTTGGTGTATAATTTTGGCTTGTAATCCATTTTATAAAGCAAATAAATCCTGTGCTTAGCAAATTTTCGTGCTAAGCAACGCCATGAAATTGGCCCCTAAGCCCCCCCAGCTATGGCGGATGTACAGGGAAGAAGACCTTATTACCGGATTGGTGTATACTTTATTATAAATTTGAGATGACGAAGAAGGAGATGTAGCTCTAGAAGTGGGAGGAAAACCCCCAGAGAAATCCCCGGGGAAAACCCATGCACGCGGTCAAGTAAGGATCGGACTGTAAACCCAATCCACAATTAACACGCCCCGGAATCGAATTGGATTTTTAGTGCTCGCGTAGTCTCTCAAATCGCTGTGATTCAATCATTCCCCGTCTATAGGTCTTTCCGTATTTAAAGACGGTGTACTGACATGGACATTCAGATAATTGCAGCGGTTATAGATATAAAGAAATGTTGGGGATTCGGTTTAGTGTTAAGTGTACCTCGCATCAGAAAGCGTAATTCATAAAATACGCAAGAGATGAGACTTTACATCATATTTTAGAGAAACCATTTGAAACTATACACACTACATCCTGTTATAGTCAGAGAAGCAACGCGCGCTAAAACATCATACGTCGCAGACTCAACTATACAGCATGGCGCACATGCCCATGTAATTAAGGTCTTTCGCGGTATGGTAGTATGTAATATGTTATCTCCATGACGACGTTTGGCGTTGGCATAGCTACCCTGATGCGGCTTGGTGAGGCGAGAACATTCTGAAGCGATTGTGGTGTATTTTTGGAAGGCGGTGATGATTTCGATTTTGTTTTTGACTATTCTTTCGTAATAATATATGGTCCCTATAAAGGAATCTGCATGGTTGCTGCAGATTTGCCGACGTGTAGCCACCTATAGGAGGTTCTTTAGCTCGGCCAAA
The DNA here is from genome assembly GCA_037783545.1 of Henricia sp. BOLD:AAB3569. Classification (NCBI taxonomy): domain Eukaryota; kingdom Metazoa; phylum Echinodermata; class Asteroidea; order Spinulosida; family Echinasteridae; genus Henricia; species Henricia sp. BOLD:AAB3569. Next base: position 1,069,999 of record JBBELK010000015.1, on the reverse strand, counting down.
AAGTGCTATAGAAATTCTCAGTTTTAGAGGTGCAGAAAACCCCCCACACTCGAACGTGTAGAGAAAACCCACGGAATCAAGCATGGGGACTGAGAACCCATTCCGTGCACATACTAACCCGGACGGGATTCGAACCAGGGCCACAGAGGTGGAAGGCTATACGCCAATCTTATTCCCCGTTTCTGACTCTTTGTATAACCTCTATTTCTTCACAATGCTTCTGGAGAGCGCTGTGCAATCACTTGCATAAATTATGTACTGCATATACACCAATTATCCGAGCTGCAAAGTCATGGTCCATGTACGTTCGCCATAGCTGGGGTGGCAGTGCCATGAACTGTGGGTTTTGTGTTGATGATATGCTGTTACATTATGTTGTCACTTCGAACAATTTTGCGCGTTTATTTGCTTGCGAAGCCTGTGTACGCGTACGCGTTTTGCGCTGTTCGATTTAACAACAAGACAAAGCGCTCAGTCCATGGCAGTGGATGGCCCCCAGCTATGGCGGACTTGCAGGGAAGGAGTCCTTAGCAACCGGATTCGTGTATACTATGAAGCCCCATTAGTGCCATTTTTATGAGGTGGTGTGTATGTCAAAAAGTGGTGCATGTCTTTTAAAGGGTGGTAGTTGTTTCTAAATAACTTGCGGCCGCAATAGTGGTCAAAGCGTAACGCTATGTACCGATGGTCACTCCATATAGGTTTGTCCCCATAAGTTTGTGTATGCCATTGGTCAGTCCAGTGGCCGAAATATTTAACTCGGTCGTACGGGGATATAGTGGAAATTTTTGGAATGCCCAAGGGACCGCAATTTATTGAGGTAGTGACCAGTGGTCAGCAGTGGCCGAAATCTTCAACATGGTCGAAATGGACACCTGTTGGGAATTTTTGAAATTAAGATAATACGGTAGTGTCCGAACCCCCTTAAAGGAGCGTGAGAAGGTATATAATAAAGTTGTACACACATTTCCCATAGTTTTAGCTTCGTGTATAAACCCTATGGAGATCGTACGAAATCCCATAGCGTTACGATGGTCACTCACCTGCACACATTTTCGTGGTATAGTTGAACTCGCCGTCGCGGGCAGATTCCAAAAATGCCCACGTGTCCATTTCGACCATGTTTAAGGTTTCGGCCACTGCTGAGTGCTGACCGCTGGTCACTACCTCAACAAAATTGCGCTCCCTTGGGCATTCCGAAAATGTCAAACATATCCCCGTACGACCGAGTTGAATATTTCGGCCACTGGACCATGACTGGACTGACCAATGGCCTACACAACCCTATGGGGTGCTTAAAACTGTGCACAAATGTATGGAGTGACCATCGGTAAATTCCTATAGCGTTACGCCTTGCCCACTATTGCGTCCGCAAGTTATTAAGTTGCGGCCGCAAGTTATTTAGAAACATCTACCACCCTTTAAAATACACACCACCTCGTAAAAATGGCACGAATGGGGCTTCATATTATGGTGACAAAATATTTGCCATTATACATGTACATGTACATGACTTTTTATCTTTTTGAACGCCGCACGTGCAAGGCCAATTGCGCTGCCGGGGATTTCCACAAAAGTGAGTAATGAGCAATGTACGTGCACAGGCTAGGCAAGAGGCGTTGCACACACGGGAAAGCCGACTTCGGTAAGTCATATTTCATCATCTTTTTATGAAATATTTTACATTTTCTAAAGCAAGATGCGATTGTTACAAACTCATGGGCCTATATAAGACTACGACAAGGCATTGTAGGCGTAACCATGGTTCGCTTCATTCCCCGCTTCATTCGCAAAATAATGCATGAAGTGACTGCATGATTTGTATGTGGTTTTATAGCCTATAGACCACGTACTGAAACATGACCGGTAATTTTAACGACAACTATAAATACTCTTCAGCGCTTATACCTTAGGCCTATAGCGCTGGCAGTTTTCTGTTCAGCTGAAGATGGCTAAACCTCTATGACAAATTTTTTGGTTTTTACTTCTTCCACGAACATTTATTGCAGGATATAAGATTTATACTGACGAGCTCTTCTGGCAGTACGGTGGCCATACATTTAGAGGTTCTTAGTCACCGAAGTAAGGAAGAAGGTAAGAAGAATACTGACGCATCAACTATACGCACCCCCTTCACATTTTGAATAATATAGTGTTGCGAACCTAGATTACTGATAATTTCCAGTCTTATAATTTAGAAGCACTCTCTATTTCACCACACGAAATTCGCTACAACGAGATCTTGCTTTCCGGCCTCATTGCCACACCAAAACACGTGGACAACGTGGAACAAAGACGGCTCTGTTTTCTCCATAAACAGTCGGCTGTGTTTTCGGTAAACATGGCAGGGTTGCCTAGAAACCTGCCATATAAGGAAGGTTTTGTTTTGTGATTGGCTAAACCGTCGGTCCAAACCGTCGGTACATTGACGCTATTCAAGGGCCAATCCGGAAAGCGAGATGCCGTTACATAACTGAATGAGCGCATGATTGGGCGTGGCTAAGTCATAGTCCTTCAGAGATTGCTGACTCAGCCCCGACTTCTTATTTTAGCTATTACCCTTTTGCACAAGGCTAATACATGACGCTAGCCTTGGTCTCAACCATGTGGCAAGAGGACACGGTGGCGCCTTTTCATTGGTTCTCTCCTCATATTTATTCATGTAACTAGCTGCCGAAGTTCTATAAATAAGGCAAGTGAAGTCCACTTCGGCGTGTCGTTTTTGCAAGCGATATCCGGGCGGCGAATGGTGACCATGGTAAAGGGCGATCTCGAATATAGACTGATGCGTTCTCAGTAAACTGGTTGGTGCGAAAGATCAGACTGAGTTCGTATTAGGTTAGCGGTCCCGTTCGATAAGACTGTGGCTGAGCATACGGTTGCTTAGTCACTCGGCTCAGTGGTGCTGTGCGACGTCGGCCACTGAACCGTCCGTGCTTGGTATGACCTCGGTGTGGGTGGCTTGCGGTTGTCTGTCGGCGTAGGCGTAGCGGTTCCCTCTCGCTACACCTCGCCGGGCTTGCGGTTGCCTCTCTCGGCGTATGCGTAGCGGCTCTCCCCCGCTACACCTCGCCGTGCGTGGCTTTCGGTTGCCCCACTCGACGTAGCGGTCCAGTTCCGCTACACCCGGCCGAGTCTCTCGTTAGCGAGCCCCCTCGAATTGAGCCACCACCCAGCCTGGTTAACCTAGTACCCGTATCGTCTTATACGAACACTTGAGACATCGGTGCAGTCCCTTGCCGTTGGCCGTGTCTCCCCCGTACCTACGCCCGGTCACTTGCCCGTCGTCCCGGTGTCGCTATGCAATACTGTTTGAGTTATTCCAACCGCTCGAAGACTCTAACGCTACCATTATCTAAGTCTATTACTGAAGCATTACTGATGCATAAAACAGTTCTTTCTTGTTTTGGTTTGACAGAAAATGGATTTCGAATCTTCTACTGCTCAAGTTGCGGCCGACCAATTCCGTGACCTGTTGACAAATGTCCTGGACGACCTCCTTTATCAGGTTCCAAATGACGAAGAATCTAGCTCCGAAAAGGTCAAGCAGGCACTGAGAGAAATCTCAAATATGTACAAAAATGGGTTACGTCATGCATCCTCTCAGTTCCGATCTAGCTGGGATGATCCAGCAAATCGTTGCGCCTACGTCTTTCTGTACTTGATGCACCACAGCCATCTTGTCTACTGCTCGCTCCAGCATTCCGATAAAGTCTTGAAGAGTTGGCGCAACAAGACCAGTCTCAAGGTGTGCAGCGTCGGTGGCGGTCCTGGATCCGATCTTGTCGGCCTGACAACCTTCCTGGCAAACAATAACATCTCCCCTCACACTGTGGAATGCCGTGTCTTGGATCTCTTTCCAAATTGGAAAGAAAGTTGGAATGTGATCTGCAACCATCTGCCTTTCGATCATCAATCGTTCTCTGTAAAATACCAAAAGTGTGACCTTGTCCGTGATCTTGGGCTTCAAAGTCCTGATCTTAGCTTTGTCAAGGAGGCTGACATTCTTACATTTTCAAAATCATTCTCAGCAGTGTCGGCCTTTTACCGAGCCAACAAAAATGCTGAGAAAGTCCTTCGACAAATTCTCCGCCTGATAAAACCAGGCTGCTTTGTACTCTTCATTGACAACAATAAATGTACAACCCCCCGCCAGTTCCAGCAAGAGTTTGCTTCTCCGGCTGGCCTGCAAGTTGTGTTTGAATTCAGTGGCGGTTCGACCACCCCTCGCGGTCAGTACCCGCACACCATCAGAAAATACTGCAGCATCTTTGAGTTCAGTCCTATGCGCAGCTGCGATGTGATTATTCAGTTATTTCAAAAGCCAAACCCACGAGTGTCTGAGGTCCGCGATAGCTCAGCCCACCTCCCAACCCATCACGGAGCAAGTCAGTTCTCCCGCGGGCTGCCTGTCATCCACCAACCGTACCAAGCCACGGTTCAAAAGCCAAACCCGCGAGTGTCTGAGGTCCCCGATCGCTCAGCCCACCTCCCAACCCATCGCGGAGCAAGCCAGTTCTCCCGCGGGCTGCCTGTCACCCACCAACCGTACCAAGCCACGCCTGAATTCCACCATGCATGCCATGGCGTATCAAACATTCCCTCCCGTGGGCTCTCCCTCGCCTACGCACCAAACCGAGCACAGCCCGAGATTCGCACCACCTATGGAGCAAGGAGCTATGAAAATACTTCAGCCGACAAGACCCGTACAATTCAGCCCCAGCAATCCTCTGCACGCCCCCATACCACCCATACGATCCCACATAAAATTACGTTACCCAAACCGTCGCTATACACGGTGCGTGACGATACCGAAGATAACGACGGCAATCCAAAATGCTGCAACACATGTACCATTTTGTGAAAAGTTCCACCTAAATTACCAACTCTATGGAGGAAATTCCTAATAACCAGGATAAAATTGGTTTCTCCCTCACTTAACCATCGCGTGCTGTAACTGTACAGAAAGTGTTCAGGATAGAAACTTACACGTACTATCAGAAAGCAGAATATACACCATGTAGTTTCACGGACCAATCGTACAAATCCAAGTAGGCCTTGGCCATTTTACGGTTTTAAGCTTTATACCTGAATGTTTAGTTTTCTGTGTATATAATCGTTCTGTGTTTTTATTCGTGAATTAAACTATTTTACCAATACAGCTCAGCTTCTTAAAAGAGAAGCATACCCCAGTAAACAAAAGACTTGCTATATAAGTGGAACTCGCACATTATTGTAAAATACAAAGAACAAGAAATGGCCCACCGAAAAGTGTACAAAGAATGGCAACATATTATGCATGGGCGCCGCCATTTTGTCCGAAGTTTCAAAATTTGTCGAAGTTCTAAATTGGTCCTTATATAGGTTTCTGCCCCGTAACTTTCCGTTGTCAGTTGTTTCTTTTTGCAATGTGTGCATTATTTATTCATTTTTTTATAAATTGAGTAAATGTTTTATAAATTGAGAAAATTTGTATTCGAATTTATATTTTGAATTAAGGGAAATCGCCTATGGGCGCAGCGTAGTATTTTTAACCAGAGTCAAATTTTATTCGTTCATATGTATTCTGAAAACCGCAATAAGCGTCCGTTTTAATTATGTGTATATATCTGAGTTCGTAAAAAAAATTTAAAATTATTCCCGCAATACATTATACATAAAAAAACGTATTTAATAAGTAAACTGCTCCGCCGAATCGAAAATTATGTACAGGCAAAATCAGGCATACACTGCAATAAGTATTAAAAGGTTCTTTCTGTAAATTAGGGATCAAATTGTGGTGTCCCTTGTTACATTTTACATCTTGTTTTTGTAAATTCAGGACACATTCTTTAAATACTTTCCATCTTAAAGAGTGAGTACATAAAGTACAATTCATATACAAAATAGTTTATAGGCCATTTTAATGATTTTTGTACGAAAAATAACACATATCAGGTGTAACGGGCCGGGGGACACTGAATGTCACACTTTTGGACCCCTATTATAATAGAAAGACCCTAAAGGTAGTTTTAGTGCATGATTGGTTTTGTAAAAGATCATTTTAGGAACTAGGTGGAGTTACAGCAAAAGATGTAAAACCTTCAATAGGCCTGTATAATTTACACTATAAATATTCGCCAATAATTTTATAAAATTTACGTGACAATTAAAGTTCTTTTCAAATTATGTAGAATAGATCTGCATTGTACTACTCGGTATAGTATACAAAATTTTATTTACCGCATAAAATATTTGACACAATTGTAAAACATGAACCTTGCTAGCACGAGTGTATGTTGTTCATCTGGACCCATGCATGTTTGCCCTTGTATGTAGGCTTATGAAAAATTGTCAACTGATGTGGATAATTATTTAACCAAATAAAAATTGCTCAAGAGTCTCTGGTCGACAATAGCCGCTGTTTGAACTGTAACTTATAAAACGTACATACATGTACTACGCAAATAACCTTTGACTATAGTATTACGGGGTAGACTGGTCCCCGTTCCCTACGTAGTCTTCAGACGTCTTCAGACGTCTTTCAGACGTTGTCGCTATATTATTGGCACGGGGACCAGTCAATATTACGGGGTTACGGTTCCGGGATTCCCCATTCGGCAATTATAATGCGGATGAGAAATCGGGGGAATTATAAATGCCTATTTTTAATGTACATGTATATAATGACATTGCCATATTGAAATTCATCGCTGTTAGCTGTACTGAAGGTTTTCATGACGTATCCATTTCCAGGCGTAATTCTGCAATTGAGTTACACGATAACTTAAACCAAGGTAGGCCTCTGTCCGAAGGTTAGATGCAGTTTACTAAAATCAAAATGTAGTAGGCCTTATAGAATCATGCGTAACTATGGTCCGCTTCATTCCGTGCTTCATTCGCAAAATAATGCATGCCATAAATAACTGCATGATTTGTATGTGGCTTTATCGCATATTATTAGTTATCCCACGAGCGCGAGTGGAATACGGCATTATGTAGTGCGTCTGCGTCCCATATCCAACAAGGCCGAAGAACAAGAAATGGCCCACCGAAAAGTGTACAAAGAATGGCAACATATTATGCATGGGCGCCGCCATTTTGTCCGAAGTTTCAAAATTTGTCGAAGTTCTAAATTGGTCCTTATATAGGTTTCTGCCCCGTAACTTTCCGTTATCAGTTGTTTCTTTTTGCAATGTGTGCATTATTTATTTATTTTTTTATAAATTGAGTAGGCCTAGGCCTAAATGTTTTATAAATTGAGAAAATTTGTATTCGAATTTATATTTTGAATTAAGGGAAATCGCCTATGAGCGCAGCGTAGTATTTTTAACCAGAGTCAAATTTTTTTCGTTCATATGTATTCTGAAAACCGCAATAAGCGTCCGTTATGTGTATATATCTAATTAAAATTATTCCCGCAATACATTATACATAAAAAAACGTATTTAATAAGTAAACTGCTCCGCCGAATCGAAAATAATGTACAGGCAAAATCAGGCATACACTGCAATAAGTATTAAAAGGTTCTTTCTGTAAATTAGGGATCAAATTGTCACACTTTTGGACCCCTATTATAATAGAAAGACCCTAAAGGTAGTTTTAGTGCATGATTGGTTTTGTAAAAGATCATTTTAGGAACTAGGTGGAGTTACAGCAAAAGATGTAAAACCTTCAATATAGGCCGTATAATTTACACTATAAATTTTCGCCAATAATTTTATAAAATTTACGTGGTAAATTTGACTCACCCCAAGTATGTCAATTGGTCCCCCCTCGCCCCCCTTCTCCTACGCCTATGTGATGATGATGATGGTGATTATGATGTATAATCCTTATAGCGCATTGCACAAACTGTCTCAATGCGCTAAACTTCTATTACCAATTTTTAAAAAAAAGCGAAATCGATTTTACAAGTGATTTTTCCGCTAACATTTTATTGCAGGATATAAGAATACTGACGAGCTCTTCTGGCAGTACGGTGGCCATAAATTTAGAGGTTCTCAGTCACCGAAGTAAGGAAGGAGGTAAGAAGAATACTGACGCATCAACTATACGCACCCCCTTCATATTTTGAATAATATATTTTAAATTTAAATAACGAGATATCGAAGAACATTGATGCATAAAACAGTTATTTCTTGTTTTGGTTTGACAGAAAATGGATTTCGAATCTTCTACCGCTCAAGTTGCGGCCGACCAATTCCGTGACCTGTTGACAAATGTCCTGGACGACCTCCTTTATCAGGTTCCAAATGACGAAAAATCTAACTCTGAAAAGGTCAAGCAGGCACTGAGAGAAATCTCAAATATGTACAGAAATGGGTTACGTCATGCAGCCTCTCAGTTCCGATCTAACTGGGATGATCCAGCAAATCGTTGCGCCTACGTGTTCCTGTACTTGATGCACCACAGCCATCTTGTGTACTGCTCGCTCCAGCATTCCGATAAAGTCTTGAAGAGTTGGCGCAACAAGACCAGTCTCAAGGTGTGCAGCGTCGGTGGCGGTCCTGGATCCGATCTTGTCGGCCTGACAACCTTCCTGGCAAACAATAACATCTCCCATCACACTGTGGAATGCCGTGTCTTGGATCTCTTTCCAAATTGGAAAGAAAGTTGGGATGTGATATCCAACCACCTGCCCTTCTACCATCAATCGTTCTCTGTAAAATACCGAAAGTGTGACCTTGTCCGTGATCTTGGGCTTCAAATTCCTAATCTTAACTTTGTCAAGGAGGCTGACATCCTCATATTCTCAAAATCATTCTCAGCAGTGTCGGCCTTTTACCGAGGCAACATAAATGCTAAGAAAGTCCTTCGACAAATTCTTAAACAGATAAAACCAGGCTGCTTTGTACTCTTCATTGACAACAATAAATGTTCAACCCCCCGCCAGTTTCAGCAAGAGTTTGCTTCTCCGGCTGGCCTGCAAGTTGTGTTTGAATTCAGTGGCGGTTCGACCACCCCTCGCGGTCAGTACCCGTACACCATCAGAAAATACTGCAACATCTTTGAGTTCAGTCCTATATGCGCAGCTGCGATGTGATTATTCAGTTATTTCAAAAGCCAAACCCGCGAGTGTCTGAGGTCCCCGATCGCTCAGCCCACCTCCCAACCCATCACGGAGCAAGTCAGTTCTGCCACTGGCTGCCTGTCACCCACCAACCGTACCAAGCCAGCACGCCGGAGTTCCGCCCAGGCCGTGGTGTATCGAGTCGTCTTTCTCGTGGGCTCCCCACCTCCTACGCAACAATCCAAGCACAGCCCGAGAATGACGGAACTACGAAATGCTGCAATACGTGTACCATTTTGTGAAAAGTTCCACCTAAATTACCAACTCTATGGAGGAAACTCCTTCCTCCGTGCTCCTAATAACCATGCAGGATAAAATGTGTTGCTCCCTCACTTAACCATCGCGTGCATAGAAACTACGGACTAAGCGTACAAATCAAAGTTGGCCCTATAAAGCCCGCCGCACACCTTTGCGATATACCGGCCCATCGGACACCAGACCATCGGATCCGGAAAATCAAACAAGTTTGATTTGCTCCGGTCTATGGTGTACGGTCAGACCGGCCCGAATTGTTTCAGCGCACACCTTTCCGGTATTTAAGTGGTCCGATGATCCGATTGTCCGGTAAATCGCAAAGGTGTGCGGCGGGCTTATAGCCATTTTACGGTTTTAGGCTTTTTAGCTTTTGTTAATGTAGATATCTGAATGTTCAGTCTTCTGTGTATATAATGCTTCTGTGTTTTTATTCATAAATTAAACTATTTTACCAATACAGCTCAGCTTCTTAAAGGAGAAGCATACCCCTGCAGTAAACAAAAGACGTGCTATATTATTGTAAAATACAAAGAACCAGAAATGGCCCACCAAAATGTGGAAACGAACTTCACAAGGAATGGCAACATATTATGCACGGGCGCCGCCATTTTGTTTCACATTTTGTCGAAGTTCTAAATTGGTTCTTCGGCTTCTGCCCCGTAACTTTTCGTTGTCGGTTTTTGCTTTTTGTATTGTGTGCATGATTTTTAAGTTAAATCCAGAAAATTTCCATTTTTGTTCGATTTTATATTTTGATGTAAAATCGCCTCTGAGCGCAGCGCAGACAATATTTTTAACCAGAGTCAAATTGCAACAAGCGTCTATATATGTTTTAAATATGTGCATCTGAGTTCGTAAGATTTTTTAATTAACAAATGTCTTTAATACGTAAACCGCTGAATCGAAAACGCAGTATATAGACATACCATTGCAATAAGTAAAGGTATTTTACATGATTGGTTTTTGTTTGTGATTCATTTTTAATTTTGGAGTTACAGAAAGAGATGTAAAAATGTAAATTTTACACTAAAAATCCGCCAATAATTATAAAATTACGTAAGGGTCGTAACAATTAAAATTTCTTAATTTTCAAATTATGTAGAATAGCTCTGCATTGTACTGCTCGGTAGAACAAAATATTCAGCGCATAAAAAAATTGACACAATTGTAAAACATGAACCTTGCACGAGTGTATTTTGGACCCATGTTTGCCATTGTCTGTATTGAAGCTATAATCCATGATGATATCACCAAATACAAATTGCTTCAAAGGACTCTAGTCAACATTATAGCCGTTGTTTGAACACTATACCATGCACTAAATACTACCCATGCACGAAAATATCACCTTTGACTTTTACGGGGTTACGATTCCGGGATTCCCCATTCGGTAATGCGGATGAGAAATATATTTTTAATGTATAATGACATTGCCATGTTGAAATTCACCGTTGCACTGAAGGTCTCCATGACGCATCCATTTCCAGGCGTAATTCTGCAATTAACTCGATAACCAAGGTATGTCGGACCCCGAACGTTGGTTGCAGTTTAGCAATAAGCATGTAAAATCAAAATGTATAGGCCCACAGAATCAATTTTAGACAAAATTATATTACACACCCGTTCGAGAAAACAGCAAAATCAGAAACTGAATTATGAGGGGAAAATGCAAAAGTTAACAGGATACTATAATATAGGCCTATTAGTTGCCTATACTATACTATATAGCGGGGACGACTTTCACCAATGTGGTCAAATATTATTGTTGTTTTAAATTTAAGATGTATTTTCAGAAATACATGTATTTCTTCACAGCAGTTAAAGACATTATGGTTCGAATCAACAGAATGATGACAATACACTGCAAAAACACCAATGGTGTTGTCTTATTTAGAAACCACAAGTACTATTAGTTGTAACACATAGGGTGTTCAAAATAATGCATTTATTCTAATTGAGGGATACAATCTAACACCAATGGTGTTAAATGTTAACACTAGACTTGGTATCTATATTAGACAATAATAATAATAATAGCAGGTTTTTAAATAGCGCCATTCCATATAGATCATGGCGCTGTTGCCATTATTACCGCTGCCGTCAGGAAATCACCAGAATCATTTCACTTCAACTAGGCCGGCAGCCTGGCCAAGGCGCACAACTCTATCAGCAGTTAGATTGTGGCATTCCCCATAACAGCTCCCCAGATGTCGCTTGGGTTGACGAGGCAATTGAGACTAAGTGTCTTGCCCACAGACACAGACACGTTGGCACAAGTGGGGCTCGAACCCATAACCCTCCGATTACGAGCACGGCTGTGTACCCACTAGACCACACGTGCTCACAACACCACAGTTTTTGCAGTGTAAACATTGTGTTTTACGTTTTATTGTTCTATTTCTAAACAATTTTACTTTGCACCGTTTTGTATTTACAGGAATATGGATTATTTCAGTCGGTTTCAAACACGCTCTTCACCAGATGAGGCCGCGGCCTTTTTCCGACAGGTATTGTCAGGAAGCCTGGACGATCTTGTTGATCAAGTTGATGAAATATTGAAGTGCGAAGCCGTCAAAAGATCCTTGAGAGAAATATCCCAGATGTATCGATTTGGGTTGTCCAAAGCCTCGCCACAGTACCGATCAAATTGGGACGGCCCGGCCAACAGATGCGCCTATGTCTTTCTGTATCTGATGCAACACTGTCATCTGGTGCGTTACTCTCTCACAAGAGGTATCTCTGAAATCTTACCACTTTGGAAGTCCAAGAGCATCTTAAGGGTGTGTAGCATCGGAGGTGGACCCGGATCTGATCTTGTTGGCCTCACGACCTTCCTCCGTGAAAATGGCATTTTCCCCCATCGACTTGAGTGTTTTGTGTTGGACCTTTATCCCAACTGGAAGGAAGCCTGGGACACAATATATGATTGCCTGCCAGAAACGTTCAGCGTGACATACAGACGATGCGATCTCGTGAGAGACACGGGAGTCGCTAGCGATGTTCGCAACTTTCTCCGTCAAGCTGACCTCATCACTCTCGTAAAGTCGTTCTCGGCCGTTTCTGCATTCTACCGGACCGACCCAAGCAAATGTAATTTACTGCAATCGTTTCTACTCGGACTGAAGCAGGGCTGCCTTGTGCTGTTTATCGACAACGTTCACCAATCCAATACGCAGTTCCATCGGCAGTTTGCTTCCCAAACTGATCTCGATATCGTCTTTGAAGACAGCGTAAATAACTTGACAATGCCGGCTGGTCAATACTCTTACACTATACAGAAGTATTGCCAAAGCTTTGATTTCAGTCCGATGCGTAGATGCAATGTATTCATCCAGCTGTATCGAAAGAAATCAGCACAGCGCACAGTGTTGTACAACGTTCTGACGGCTCCAACCACGACTCCGTTTTCTCAGTCAAGGCCTTTCATTCTCGGGCAGTCCCAGCATAAACCACCCAGCCCACAGACAGCAGCTCCACAACCAATTCACCACCGTATCAACCAACCACAACACACCCCACCATCTCAATTTCGAGACACCCTCCAACCGATTGTCCGAAACGTGTCCCTTTCTTCGGCAACCCAAACCTATTCCACCTCGAACCCAGTACAGACTCAACGCAGTCGTTCAGCTTACGATCATTCCGTTTTCCGGACCAGTTACCAAATACCAACTCCTGTAAAATCTTCCCCAGCGACGACTTCAGTTCCATTCCAAGCCACCAGTATGCATCAGTCGCCGTTTGTCAGCCATCCTAAAATGGTTCCAACCACGACTCCGTTTTCTCAGTCGGGCTCTTTTTTCCACGGGCAGACCCAGTATGGAGTACCCAACCCACCGACAGCAGCTCTACAACCAATTCACCACCGTATCAACCAACCACAACACACCCCACCATCTCAATTTCGAGACACCCTCCAACCGATTATCCGAAACGTGTCCCTTTCTTCGGCAACCCAAACCTATTCCACCTCGAACCCAGTACAGACTCAACGCAGTCGTTTAGCTGACGATCATTCCGTTTTCCGGACCAGTCAGCAAATACCAACTCCTGTAAAATCTTCCCCATTGACGACTTCAGGTCAATTCCAAGCCGCGAGTGTGCATCAGACGCCGTTTGTCAGCCATTCTAAAACAGTACAAAACAGCTACACACCCCCGGCAAGACAGACGGCAATTCCTGGTACCCACCCCAGTACTCAATCTGCACATTCCACACAGTCCATCATTGCTAAGTACCAGATGCTCTTCAGGAACTTGACCCCACCTGAAATTCAACCCCCAGTCCCACAATTAAATCGAAGCAGTTCTACCCACTCTCAACCATCTGCTCATTTCTTTTACGGGTACAAGACGCCGAACGAAACCACGACCGGAAAGCAAAGTTTACCTTTGGAACAAATGTCGACAACTTCGGAAACTGCAGGCGTTCGCAAAACGTATTCGTCTCAGCGATCTTTCGAGGAGAACAACAGAAGAATTAACCATCGCGATGAGATTCCACAAAGTGCAGCTTCTGCTCCAAGTAGGGCAATCTCTTCCAAACTTGCCGGAGTACGAAATATTTTTGAACCAACACCATCGAGCCTGGCAATATATACACGAGAGAAGACGCTACACCAAGCCACGGCCGTAAAGCAAGTGACTCCAAAGTCTTCCTCAGTGGTGCAACGCACGGATACATCCAAAAATGTCAAGAAGCCACTCCAAAAACAAATGGCGGCCACCTTTTCTCCTTTGAAGAGTTCTACACTCGGTTATGTTAATTCTGTCTCCGGTATGACTTCGAATCGAAGGCAGGCATTGAACCACGATTATCATGTGCGATCATTAGCCTCGACCCCATCGCGCGGTTCTATCACTTCTGAACATCTGAGTCAAAAAGATCACGTCCAGGCTACAAAACTGCGCCAAAATTCCCCTTTGAAAGTACAGATGCTGACAACCTCGGAAACTGGTTTCCGCAAATCCTTTCTGTCTGTGCGTTCTCACGAGGACAACAACAGAAGAATTAAACATCCCGATGAGGTGCCACTGCAACATACAGCTTCTGCTCCAAGTAGAGCCATCTCTTCCAAACTTGGCGGAGTACGAAATATTTTTGAACCAACACCATCGAGCCCGGCAATATATACACGAGAGAAGATGCTACACCAAGCCACGACCGTAAAGCAAGTGACACCAAAGTCTTCCTCCGTGGTGCAACGCACGGATACATCAAAAAATTTGCAAGTCCAGAAGCCACTCCAAAAACAAATGGCGGCCACCCTTTCTCCTTTGAGGAGGAGTTCTACACTCAGTGATGTTCATTCTGTCTCCGGTATGACTTCGAATCGAAGCGCGCCATCATTTGTGAGGCAGGCATTGAACCACAATTATCATGTGCGATCATTAGCCTCGACCCCATCGCGCGTTTCTATCACTTCTGAACATCTGAGTCAAAAAGATCACGTCCAGGCTACAAAACTGCGCCAAAATTCCCCTTCGAAAGTACAGATGCTGACAACCTCGGAAACTGGTTTCCGCAAATCCTTTCTGTCTGTGCGTTCTCACGAGGACAACAACAGAAGAATTAAACATCCCGATGAGGTGCCACTGCAACATACAGCTTCTGCTCCAAGTAGAGCCATCTCTTCCAAACTTGGCGGAGTACGCAATATTTTTGAACCAACACCATCGAGCCCGGCAATATATCCTACACGAGAGAAGATACTACACCAAGCCACGGCCGTAAAGCAAGTGACACCAAAGTCTTCCTCCGTGGTGCAACGCACGGATACATCAAAAAATTTGCAAGTCCAGAAGCCACTCCAAAAACAAATGGCGGCCACCCTTTCTCCTTTGAGGAGGAGTTCTATACTCAGTGATGTTCATTCTGTCTCCGGTATGACTTCGAATCGAAGCGCGCCATCATTTGTAAGGCAGGCATTGAACCACGATTATCATGTGCGATCATTAGCCTCGACCCCATCGCGCGTTTCTATCACTTCTGAACATCTGAGTCAAAAAGATCACGTCCAGGCTACAAAACTGCGCCAAAATTCCCCTTCGAAAGTACAGATGCTGACAACCTCGGAAACTGGTTTCCGCAAATCCTTTCTGTCTGTGCGTTCTCACGAGGACAACAACAGAAGAATTAAACATCCCGATGAGGTGCCACTGCAACATACAGCTTCTGCTCCAAGTAGAGCCATCTCTTCCAAACTTGGCGGAGTACGCAATATTTTTGAACCAACACCATCGAGCCCGGCAATATATCCTACACGAGAGAAGATACTACACCAAGCCACGGCCGTAAAGCAAGTGACACCAAAGTCTTCCTCCGTGGTGCAACGCACGGATACATCAAAAAATTTGCAAGTCCAGAAGCCACTCCAAAAACAAATGGCGGCCACCCTTTCTCCTTTGAGGAGGAGTTCTATACTCAGTGATGTTCATTCTGTCTCCGGTATGACTTCGAATCGAAGCGCGCCATCATTTGTAAGGCAGGCATTGAACCACGATTATCATGTGCGATCATTAGCCTCGACCCCATCGCGCGGTTCTATCACTTCTGAACATCTGAGTCAAAAAGATCACGTCCAGGCTACAAAACTGCGCCAAAATTCCCCTTCAAAAGTACAGATGCTGACAACCTCGGAAACTGGTTTCCGCAAAACCTTTCTGTCTGTGCGTTCTCACGAGGACAACAACAGAAGAATTAAACATCCCGATGAGGTGCCACTGCAACATACAGCTTCTGCTCCAAGTAGAGCCATCTCTTCAAACTTGGCGGAGTACAAAATATTTTTGAACCAACACCATCGAGCCCGGCAATATATACACGAGAGAAGATGCTACACCAAGCCACGGCCGTAAAGCAAGTGACACCAAAGTCTTCCTCCGTGGTGCAACGCACGGATACATCAAAACATTTGCAAGTCCAGAAGCCACTCCAAAAACAAATGGCGGCCACCCTTTTTCCTTTGAGGAGGAGTTCTACACTCAGTGATGTTCATTCTGTCTCCGGTATGACTTCGAATCGAAGCGCGCCATCATTTGTAAGGCAGGCATTGAACCACGATTATCATGTGCGATCATTAGCCTCGACCCCATCGCGCGTTTCTATCACTTCTGAACATCTGAGTCAAAAAGATCACGTCCAGGCTACAAAACTGCGCCAAACTTCCCCTTCGAAAGTACAGATGCTGACAACCTCGGAAACTGGTTTCCGCAAATCCTTTCTGTCTGTGCGTTCTCACGAGGACAACAACAGAAGAATTAAACATCCCGATGAGGTGCCACTGCAACATACAGCTTCTGCTCCAAGTAGAGCCATCTCTTCCAAACTTGGCGGAGTACGCAATATTTTTGAACCAACACCATCGAGCCCGGCAATATATCCTACACGAGAGAAGATACTACACCAAGCCACGGCCGTAAAGCAAGTGACACCAAAGTCTTCCTCCGTGGTGCAACGCACGGATACATCAAAAAATTTGCAAGTCCAGAAGCCACTCCAAAAACAAATGGCGGCCACCATTTCTCCTTTGAGGAGTTCTACACTCAGTGATGTTCATTCTGTCTCCGGTATAACTTCGAATCGAAGCGCGCCATCATTTGTAAGGCAGGCATTGAACCACGATTCTCATGTACGATCATTAGCCTCGACCCTATCGCGCGGTTCTACCACTTCTGAACATGAGAGTAAAAAAGATCCCTTTCAGTCTACAAAACTGTGCCAAAATTCTCCTTCGAAAGTACAGATGCCAACAACCCCGGAAACTGATTTCCGCAAATCCTTTCTGTCTGTGCGTTCTCACGAGGACAAGAACAGAAGAATTAACCATCTCGATGAGGTGCCACTGCAAAAGAAAGCTTCTGCTCCAAGTAGAGCCATCTCTTCTAAACTTGGCGGAGTACGAAATAATTTTGAACAAACACCATCGAGCCCGGCAATATATACACGAGAGAAGATGCTACACCAAGCCACGGCCGTAAAGCAAGTGACCCCAAAGTCTTCCTCAGTGGTGAAACGCACGGATACATCTAAAAATGTGCAAGTCCGGAAGCCACTCCAAAAACAAATGGCGGCCACCTTTTCTCCTTTGAGGAGGAGTTCTACACTCAGTGATGTTAATTCTGTCTTCGGTATGACTTCGAATCGAAGCGCGCCATCATTTGTAAGGCAGGCATTAAACCACGATTGTCATGTGCGATCATTAGCCTCGACCCCATCGCGCGGTTCTATCGCTTCTGAACATCTGAGTCAAAAAGATCACGTCCAGGCTACAAAACTGCGCAAAAATTCCCCTTCGAAAGTACAGATGCCGACAACCCCGGAAACTGGTTTCCGCAAATCCTTTCTGTCTGTGCGTTCTCACGAGGACAACAACAGAAGAATTAACTATCCCGATGAGGTACCACTGCAAAGTGCAGCTTCTGCTCCAAGTAGGGCCAGATCTTCCAAACTTGGCGAAGTACAAAATATTTTTGAACCAACACCATCGAGCCCGGCAATATATACACGAGAGAAGATGCTACACCAAGCCACGACCCTCAAGCAAGTGACCCTAAAGTCTTCCTCCGTGGTGCAACGCACGAATACATCCAAAAATTCGCAAGTGCAGAAGCAACTCCAAAAACAAATGGCGGCCACCTTTTCTCCTTTGAGGAGTTCTACACTCGGTGATGTTAATTTTGTCTCCGGTATGACTTCGAAACGAAGCGCGCCATCATTTGTAAGGCAGGCATTGAACCACGATTCTCATGTACGATCATTAGCCTCGACCCCATCGCGCGGTTCTATCACTTCTGAACATCTGAGTCAAAAAGATCACGTCCAGGCTACAAAACTGCGCCAAAATTCTCCTTCGAAAGTACAGATGCTGACAACCTCAGAAACTGGTTTCCGCAAATCATTTCTGTCTGTGCGTTCTCACGAGGACAACAAAAGAAGAATTAAACATCCCGATGAGGTGCTACTGCAACATACAGCTTCTGCTCCAAGTAGAGCCATCTCTTCCAAACTTGGCGGAGTACGAAATATTTTTGAACCAACACCATCGAGCCCGGCAATATATACACGAGAGAAGATGCTACACCAAGCCACGGCCGTAAAGCAAGTGACACCAAAGTCTTCCTCCGTGGGGCAACGCACGGATACATCAAAAAATGTGCAAGTCCAGAAGCCACTCCAAAAACAAATGGCGGCCACCCTTTCTTCTTTGAGGAGTTCTACACTCAGTGATGTTCATTTTGTCTCCGGTATGACTTCTTATCGAAGCGCGCCATCATTTGTAAGGCAGGCATTGAACCACGATTCTTATGTACGATCATTAGCCTCGACCCCATCGCGCGGTTCTACCACTTCTGAACATCTGAGTGAAAAAGATCACGTCCAGGCTACAAAACTGCGCCAAAATTCCCCTTCAAAAGTACAGATGCATACTATGGGGCGCCGTTCGTCAACTAATTATTTAGGCGAATTATAGCATGTTTTTTCCATGGTTTATCTTAATTCTGTGTAAATAATGCATTTGTGTCAAAGGCCGTTTATGGTTTACAAACCTTTAAAATTTCGTTTTGTACCGACACGATTCTTTACAAAACAGGAAATATACTTGTAGCTGTGCAGATTCATTATTTACAAATAATGAAAATGACCTCGGCGTTCCATACTTTATTAATGAAACCGACGAGTGTACATTTCAATGGTTTACAAACAAGAGAATTGTATCGTTCCTAGACAATTCCATGGTTTATAAATAATGAATACTGCACATTGCTGCACGTTTTTCTGGTTTACAAATAATACAAAACTATCACTGGTTCGCAATTACATGGTTTATAAACCAAGAAACTTGCACCGGGGTCTGATTTTCTATGGTTTATAAATAATGAAAATTGGTTAGTGGACGTACAATTCCATGGTTTATAAACAATCAAAACTGCGCAGTTCTAATCAATTTTGTGGATTCTGTGGTTTGTAAACAATTAAAAATAGTCAATAGGCGTGCATTTCGATGGTTTGTAAATAATTGAAAGTGATCGTTGGCTCACAATTTCAAGGTTTATAAATAATGAAAATGAACTAGTTAGTGTGTCGCAAAATTTCATGGTTTACAAACAGAGAAAATTAAAGCTTTATACACTTGTCTGTCGTTTGTAAAGGTTGACTATCGATAAAAGGAGAAGTATTATGCACTCGGTACATCTCAAAATACGATCATTGACGAAAAATTGAAGGGTTTGTAAATAATGAAAATGAACTAGTTAGTGTGTCGCAAAATTTCATGGTTTACAAACTAACAGAGAAAATTAAAGCTTTATACACTTGTCTGTCGTTTGTAAAGGTTGACTATCGATAAAAAGAGAAGTATTATGCACTCGGTACATCTCAAAATACGATCATTGACGAAAAATTGAAGGGTTTGTAAACCATGAAAAACACGCTTCATAAACGTTTATTATAATCCAGTTACGTTGCGAGAGCAATGGGTGCGTTCAATTAGCTATCATCGAGTCATAGGGGTGCTCGTTCAAAGTGTGAACAGTCCGGCAGACCATGGCAACAAAGGTATTTATGTGTACAGCTCATCGAACGCCACGGCACAGCCTTCAGTGCGCGCGCGGGAAATTCCAGGTTCATTACCTGACTAAACCTAGCCGGGTATTGGGCCCAAAATCCAGCCGCGGTTTCAGCCGCGGTCTCTGCCGCGGTCTTAAAATCTCAAACGGATGTAGTAAAAGGTGATAAAATCTTATTTTTTATTACACGAGTTCTGAGACTCTGGCAATGAAATTGTTAAAATTCTCATAGAAATGTATTTCTTTTCACGGTGTTACCTAACTCAGTCATCTACCGGGCTGATTAAATTTTAAATGGTAATTTTAATAAATACATTTTTAATTAATTTTAATTAATGAGGAGTCTCCATTTTCCACCCCAAAAGTGCCGAAAACTTAATACTGCCGACAGAATGGTCCCTTTAAAAGAAAATGTACACCACATAGTTTGAAAAATTTGCATTTTTATTACATAATCCATTTAATCCGTCCATGGGGCAGATCAAATTTTGGAGGAAGCCAAATCGGTCCACTAATTAGTGCTTAATTAAAGGGATAATAAGGAGTCTGGTTTCCACTAAAAAAGTGCCGAAAACTTAATACTGCTGACAAAATAGTCCCTTAAAAAGAAAATGTACACCACATAGTTTGAAAAATTTGCATTTTTATTACATAATCCGTTTGAAACTATGTGGTGTACATTTTCTTTTAAAGAATGTATTTATTAAAATTACCATTTAAAATTTAATCAGCCCGGTAGATGACTGAGTTAGGTAACACCGTGAAAAGAAATACATTTCTATGAGAATTTTAACAATTTCATTGCCAGAGTCTCAGAACTCGTGTAATAAAAAATAAGATTTTATCACCTTTTACTACATCCGTTTGAGATTTTAAGACCGCGGCAGAGACCGCGGCTGAAACCGCGGCTGGATTTTGGGCCCAATACGCGGCTAGGTTTAGTCAGGTAATGAACCTGGAATTTCCCGCGCGCGCGCTGAAGGCTGTGCCGTGGCGTTCGATGAGCTGTACACATAAATACCTTTGTTGCCATGGTCTGCCGGACTGTTTACACTTTGAACGAGCACCCCTATGACTCGATGATAGCTAATTGAACGCACCCATTGCTCTCGCAACGTAACTGGATTATAATAAACGTTTATGAAGCGTGTTTTTCATGGTGTACAAACCCTTCAATTTTTCGTCAATGATCGTATTTTGAGATGTACCGAGTGCATAATACTTCTCTTTTTATCGATAGTCAACCCTTACAAACGACAGACAAGTGTATAAAGCTTTAATTTTCTCTGTTTGTAAACCATGAAATTTTGCGACACACTAACTAGTTCATTTTCATTATTTACAAACCCTTCAATTTTTCGTCAATGATCGTATTTTGAGATGTACCGAGTGCATAATACTTCTCTTTTTATCGATAGTCAACCTTTACAAACGACAGACAAGTGTATAAAGCTTTAATTTTCTCTGTTTGTAAACCATGAAATTTTGCGACACACTATTAAACTAGTTCATTTTCATTATTTATAAACCATGAAATTGTGAGCCAACGATCACTTTCAATTATTTACAAACCATCGAAATGCACGCCTATTGACTATTTTTAATTCTTTACAAACCACAGAATCCACAAAATTGATTAGAACGGCGCAGTTTTGATTGTTTATAAACCATGGAATATTGTACGTCCACTAACCAATTTTCATTATTTATAAACCATAGAAAATCAGACCCCGGTGCAAGTTTCTTGGTTTATAAACCATGTAATTGCGAACCAGTGATAGTTTTGTATTATTTGTAAACCAGAAAAACGTGCAGCAATGTGCAGTATTCATTATTTATAAACCATGGAATTGTCTATGAACGATACAATTCTCTTGTTTGTAAACCATTGAAATGTACACTCGTCGGTTTCATTAATAAAGTATGGAACGCCGAGGTCATTTTCATTATTTGTAAATAATGAATTTGCACAGCTACAAGTATATTTCCTGTTTTTGTAAAGAATCGTGTCGGTACAAAACGAAGTTTTAAAGGTTTGTAAACCATAAACGGCCTTTGACACAAATGCATTATTTACACAGAATTAAGATAAACCATGGAAAAAAACATGCTATAATTCGCCTAAATAATTAGTTGACGAACGGCGCCCCATAGCCGACAACCCCGGAAACTGATTTCCGCAAATCATTTCTGTCTGTGCGTTCTCATGAGGACAACAACAGAAGAATTAACCAACCCGATGAGATTCCACAAAGTGCAGCTTCTGCTCCAAGTAGGGCAATCTCTTCCAAACTTGGCGGACAACGATATATTTTTGAACCAACACCATCGAGCCCGGCAATCTATACAGTGACCCCAAAGTCTTTTTCTATGATGCAGCAACCGGAATCATCAGAAAACGTGCAAGTCCAGAAGCCACCCCAAAGACAAATGGCGGCCAACTTTTCAAAAAGATCACGTCCAGGCTACAAAACTGCGCCAAAATTCCCCTTCGAAAGTACAGATGCCGACAACCCCGGAAACATATTTCCGCAAATCATTTCTATTTTCATACGAAGACAACAGCAGAAGAATTAACCAGCCTGAGATGCCAATGCAACGTGCAGTTCCTGCTCCAAGTCTGCCCAGCTCTTCTCAAAGCGAGGAATTTGTGCGAACTCGATCAAAACAAAGCTCATCGGCCACATATATGAGAGATACAGCGGCCACAACGTCAGTTGAAGAGGGTCAGTCTTTACGTTCTCATGACCCCTTTGGAGTTCACGCGAAAAGCAGACCAAATTACCCACTTGAGAATTTCCCGCCGACTTTGATTCCTGCTCGTGGCAGGCCTGTTTCTTCCCCAAGTGTGCGTTCAGGCGAACGAGTTGTCTCCGGAGAACACATATACCGGAATCAAGTGCCGACCTCAGGTGTCAATTCGCGTTGGAGCTCTCGCTCCCAGCAGTTGGTGATCCCTTCGAAAGGTACTTTCGGAAGCTGCATGACAAATACTGAATACCCGACATGAAATGTGACAGAGGAACTCCCCTACTGCCCCTATACCCTAACACGCTCTTCCCTTTTTAAGCGCAATGGCCAAGTTTAACCCCCTAAAACCAGAAAAGAAATCCTTTAATATTCCTTGTATGTTTTGAGACACGATGGGGGAACAATGGAAGGGGCGGTACCCTGCCACACAATTTATCGTGCCCCAAACACTCTTGCATTTTAATGACCCACCGCCAACTTCCCCTAAAACCTGAAAAGAATTAATTCCACCTTCAACATTCCTTGGATTTTTGACATAGCCATGCATAACCATGTACGTTTTTTAAAAGTGTATTTTGTGTAATTTTCTTAAACTGAAATACGGTATGTGTATTAAATCTATATTAACTGATTTAAACAGTATCATGAAAATGTGACTGTAAAAAAATTACGTTGTTGCATTTGTCTTCTTTTATGTTCACCAGTACTCTTAATCACGATGAAGTGGAAATAACGTGGGCCTACGCCATTTGTAACAGTTTACCAATCATGTATTCTACCTTTAAAGTTGACTTTATCAAGATTTCACAGTATTGGAAAAATGTGTTTGTTGAGCTGTTGGGACTTCATTTTAAAGGCACAGGCTTGTCAGCAATGCGCGCGCGCCATATTCGTGCCACGAAACACGCAGCTCCATACCTTTGCTATGGAGCTGCGTATTTCGTGGCACAAATTTGGCGCTCGCGCATTGCTGACGACCCTGTGCCTTTAATTCCGTAAGTAGAGGACACCAAGTGGCATAATTAAATGATTGCATGCTAGCCTATTAACAGAAAGGTTATTTACAGGTTTTAAAAAAAGGCTTTTCGTAGGCCTAACAATTGCACAGGCTCACATTTATATATATTGTTTTACCCAGGACTAGCAGAAAACGTGATGATTAATTATAAAATTATATACATGATGTATATAATTTATATTTGAGTTGGACGTCTTAATGAAAAGTTACTCCGAAAGCCATTTTGATGGTGCATGTAATACAGATTTGCATTTGTGACATGTAAAATTTTATATTCACTAGCAGAGAGAATGAGTTGTAATATCTTTAATTTCTCATACTTTCGTGTACAAACATTATCTGTTTTCGAAAATTAGTGGCGAAAACTTATGTTTGAATTTAAATGTTTATCTTATGTACACCGCGTCGTCGGTGCGCATAATTATTAACTCCTATCAAATACCGTCGGTGGCAATTTACAAATTAAAATGAATATTGATATGATTAATTATTTTGTACACAAATACTGAAGGCCATATTTTGTTGCTTACTCCATTTTAGACTGGTTCCCGCTCCACATATTCCACATACAACGACTGAATATGAGGACCGGCTGCCGTAGTGTTTAAAATAACACGAAGCATATTACGTCATGTGTTTAAAGGATATGCGCTCCCTATAACCGTTAATTTTCAAAGCGCGCAGCGCGCTACGGCACGAGTGTATAACAATTTAAAAGGGGTTATTCCACATTTGGCCAATACAAATTTAACCTATTAACCTTTTTAAAAAATTACACACGCCTAAATTACACACGCCCATTGAACAAAAATTCAAACCTGGTCTGCATCTTCATAGGGGGACGCAACTTTACCGGAAGTTCCGGTTCTGTGACCTCGAGCGCGGTGAAAACGCATGTTGCTCTATGCGAGCAGGCGTTTGTTTTCACCGCGCATCGAGGTCACAGAACCGGAACTTCCGGTAAAGTTGTGTGCCCCTATTAATAAACATTCGGCGGCACGCGGCGTCTATTCAAATTCTCAAAACAATGATGAACCCTACCCGACGATTAACGATAACGTCCGGACGTGCATTCGGGAATCTTTCGAAACAGGAGGGATTTCTTATGTTTTGGCAGCATATATACTGGCGGCTGCCGGACCTTAATTTAAAATCAGACGGAATCTTTTGGTTCGGGAACCAGACTAGGCCAACATTCAAGCGCTTTGAGATGGCAAAAATCTCCCAGAATAGTATTTTTGCAATTGAAGACAAATTAAAGTTGCACTGTCCGTGCTTGGGTGAAAGGATTTTAAAAATTAATTCACACAAGCGAACGAATTTAGAAAGCTTACGTGTCTCTGTAACGAACGATATAAAAAACGTAAATTTCCGACAATTTAACTTAACAAAATTTTGTTGACTCTCAAATCGGCCTAAAATCGGACAGTGTAACTTATTTGCAGATTGCACCCAACACAGACTAAACACATGTACCAGCGGTCTTGTTTACATCCAGTGTTGTTGATTTGCTCCCTCTGTTGTCGGAAGTCACTTGTCTGATCTGGTAACCAGTGTCAAGCACATTCATTTACAGTGGGCAGGGAAGATCGGGACCATGCAGAGAAATACGTGAGGAATAAACTGGTTGCCAGTTCCCAGTCTATGTATTTCACATAAAAATACGAATTTCGTGTGCGTACGTGGAATATGTGGACCGGGAACCAGTCTAGAGAAAACGTGTCCACTGTCGATATGTCCACATGGTCCAAATTGCGCGAAAGTTTTGGCGCCATATTCGTTCGACTTCGAGATCGGAAGCTGGAAGGAAGGTCGAGCTCCGTGGATTTGAAGACAAAAACAAGGTAATTTGACGGTCATTTCATGTAATTGGATCGAGTTCTACATCTGTTCTCTAAAGATTTATCTTGCTATGCTAAACCTGTAAATCATGGCGTATTTTGCACATTTTTATCAAATCGAGGATCACACACTGACACAGACATGACAGACAGGCTACTGACATGACTGACTGACTAGTCAGTGAGCTTTCCTTTCATACAGTGGATTGTTGTCATTTTGCCTCGAAATTAGAATCACACCCAAATATTTCCAGGTGGTTGTGTCCTGCATTGGTTTTAGATATTCTTGATTGGAAAACAAACAAAAAAGAACTACTTACATTGCCGTTTTTCAATAAAAAACGTCTATTTCCGACAATCTTCGACGAGAAAACCTGTTGTTACGATGTGACCAGCTAAAATAAAGTTGGCTAGGCTTAACGCTTGGGGGCGCTCCAGCATTTTCTGAGTCGACTCCGATTCCAAAAAGAATCAAAATTCTATTCCAGATCGATTCCATTTTTCGTATGAAAATATACGTGTACACTGCGATTTCTTGTTGTGTCCAGGAAAACCCATTCTAATCGATTCTAGTGTGGAGTCGCGCCAAAGTTCGACGTGGTCTTTTTTTGCGAACGTACAGTTGGTGTGCATCTACGGAAAACCCGTAGGGACAGAATCATTCTGTCTACTGACTGACATGATCCCATGCATGATCCAGCGCAGGCGTGGGGAGGATCAGGTGTGAGTGAGTGGTTGACTGGCCACAATTGATAGGTGCATTATTCATAGTGTAGGCCTACATTCATCCTGAGATCTCAGGGAATTTCCACTCTGCAAAGCGATGTGACAATACCCTGAGGAAATACACGCAAATCTGTGGAGCGAGCCGGCTGTTGTCTTGAGCCAACTCACGCCCGAGTCATTTTGATGTAATTTAATCAATTCGGTCATGTTATGCCGAAAAGAAACAATTTCTATACTTTCCAGAAATTGTATTGGGTTCCGTTCCTTATGACTGTCCCATTCCTACCAAACTTTCAAACGACGAACCTTATTTACTCCGCAGTTTTTCAAATTAATAACAGGGATGCATGCTGACGAATGTAATGGAACGGATTCCCCAGGATTCTTTAAATAGCAGCCAATCGCCGACGCATACAACGGCCAGCATTACCGAGTACATGTATCACATGCATGCACGGTGTTTACAATATGCGCGCGTTACATTTGAATGCCTGCAATCGTGCTGCATAATGCACTGCAAGCGTCCTGATTGGTCCAGCAGAGGCGACAAGATTTCTGTCGCTAGTCCCACCGCCAAATGGGGCCTTTTTCAACAGGGCCACTGTACGCAGGAGTTAGGGAGTGCTTTAAAGGGGCACTGTTGCAAGAGGATGGCCTACATTACACGTCTCGTGAAAGGGCATTGATTACTTTTAGAAGGCTAAAAGTGTTGTTTTGGACGTTTTATATTGGGACGTTATCATTTTCTATATACACTTTTAGCCCCTTAACATTTTAACCACCTTCGATCGTGTGGACCGTTCTTACACGCCCTCAAGAGGCCAGATACACATGTGTAATATCGTACCGTAAATTCCAAATCAGACATTTAAAAACTCACCATCGGGGTCCTTGTAATCTCAAGACTTCTGTACCCTTGTCGTTCACTGTCCATGATGACTCAAACATCAAAAAAGGATAACAGGGAGCAAAATTATGAGTAAAATCGAAAATTTTCAGGCAGCGCGGTACACAGACTTCATGCTGAGACGCGTCAAAAGGAAAGTAGTCCCACCAACGCGGATGGATTTTGTTTAGCCTAGACTGGACCCCTGTCCACATATTTACTTCCCCACGCGTTGTATATGAGCGAGAGCAGCGTAGCGCACATAGACAGGGGGCAGGTCTAGGCTAAACAAAATCCATCCGCGTTGGTGGGACTACTTTCCTTTTGACGCGATCACATGGGTAGCGAATTCAACATGCATGACGTGGTCAAGTCTCCCGTCTGTCCAAATTTGTCGATTTTACTCCAGATTTTGCTTCCTTTTATCCTTTTTTGATGTTTGAGTCATCATGGACAGTGAACGACAAGGGTACAGAAGTCTTGAGATTACAAGGACCCCGATGGTGAGTTTTTAAATGTCTGATTTGGAATTTACGGTACGATATTACACATGTGTATCTGGCCTCTTGAGGGCGTGTAAGAACGGTCCACACGATCGAAGGTGGTTAAAATGTTAAGGGGCTAAAAGTGTATATAGAAAATGATAACGTCCCAATATAAAACGTCCAAAACAACACTTTTAGCCTTCTAAAAGTAGGCATTGATGGCCAATTTGGCCTCAGAAAGTGTGTATCTTGAAGGGCCATTGGCGATCAGGGCCAACTCAGCAGCAAGCAGGGTAACTAATGAGGCCATCCATGCCCAGGGCATTGGCATCAGTAAATGGTCAACTTGGCCTAGTTAATATAATATCCATTACAATGGCAATGCCAATGGAGCCACACATACTAAAATAGGCAATGTCTGTTTTTGCATGCAGGGTGACCTACTTCTATACAAGCATTGGAAATGGCCGTGCCCAATAAAGTACTGACGCTGGTGCTAATAAGAGAACCCTCTCGAATCCTACTGGGGTTGAAAAAACGTGGCTTTGGTGTGAACCGCTGGAACGGCTTTGGAGGAAAAGTTGAAGCTGGAGAGACAATTCCACAGGGTGCCAAAAGGTTCGTTTGTACGCTTCACCCTGTAAATGAGTTTGATATGGATTCCGTTCGGAAAGATTACCATGCACGGACACCCACTGGGACCCCCGTACTAAACTATAAGACAACTCTGAAAAATTATATGTTTTTCCTTAGTAAAATCATGACATTTTTCCCTATTAATTTTGTGTTTTTATCATTAAACTAACATTCTTACACGGTTTATACATCATAAAAATGCAAATCCTGGGTGTCGGTGCTTGGTAATTAACCCTAAATGGCGACCAGTAAACGGAATTCGCAATGTGGCCGCGTAGCAACTTTAACAAGCAGACATTAAAACATGGCTAGTGCGATAAACCGCGGCCCAATTAGCGACAAACTTTGTCTGGTAGTTATTGAGAACATTACCTTGTGTTTATGGAATTTTGGCAGAATTTGTCGATATATTTGCCGAAAATCCACCCTTAAAAGTCAACAACAATAGTTGTAGCAAGCATGACATACTGTTGTCGACTTCTAAATGTGGATTTTCGAGAATTATATGGACAATATTTTCATGGTTTTTTTTATAGAAATGCAACAAGTGCCAGTACAAAAAATATCTTAGAATTGAATGAGTTGTGATGATTCCAACAGAAATATTTTATAAATTCTAAATTCAGTTTATGTGAAAAAATTGTTTTTTCTACAGGGAAGTGGAGGAAGAATGTGGCCTCACCCTGACGGAATTTGAGGAAGTTGGAAGAATAGACTTCGAGTTTGTTGGAGATCCACAGATTATGGAGGTACACGTCTTCCGAGGAGACAAATATGAAGGACAGCTGCAAGAAACTGAGGGTATTAATGCTATTTGACCTTTTCAAGAAACTTGAACTATAAAGGAAGGTCAATATGACAACATCCATCTGGGTCAAAGAGGTACATTTGAAAAATATCGGGGGTGTTATAACGAGAATTCACTGTAAGTACCCCTTGAATAGCCCACTAGTCCCCAAAGCACAACAAAAAACTGCTTTATTAATGCTATTAATTTTGGAAAAATTGCACACCTCTTCAGAAGTGAAGAAGTGCCACTTTTCAAGAGAAATTTAGCGTGCACAGTCTCCTGAAACACCCGAGTTGGGGGGTGGGGAGATGGAATGTCTTGGGAACCCACCTTGAGTAGTTTTACGGAGAGGAAACAAATTAAACTAATTTTTGCTGGCCTTATTTTTTATTCTCTGCATACAGAAATGAAACCCAAGTGGTTTACGTTCAGCGACATCCCCTACGACAGTATGTGGCCTGACGATATACTCTGGTACCCAATCTTCCTACGAGGGTCAAAGTTCAGGGCCTACTTTAAATTTGAAGGTCATGACAAGATTCTGGACCAACGCTTGGAGGAGTTTGATGGGCAGTTGACGATCTGAAGAGGCTTAAAGTTTCGTCAAAAGTGAAAAGGTACTCTAAAGTAACAGGATTTACCTTGATACCACAAATCTCCATCAGATCTGTGTGATCATTTTGGTGTGCGAAAAGGGTCAGAAGGCTTTCTTAAGTCCATTAAATAACCCAAATAATTGTCCTATTATTTTCTTGAATTCCAGTCCTCTGTAACTCGTTGCGAGAAGAATTTTCAGTTTATTAGCCCAAAAGTTTTTTTCTGCATTTCATGTTATGTTCCATCCTCTAAGCTTGCAACAGGGCCACTTAATGCACTCGCACGTCCGAGCCCTTGTTGATATTTGTGCTATTCCCTGGAAGAAGCCACCGGGCCAAGCAAAACGCTTGCTTGTTTAACATTGGGCATTCGCTGTCAATTTTCACTGCACGTGCACAGATTGTAAACACAGTGCATGTCAGATGTAACGCGATTGCCTGCTATTTGTATCCTACAGGGCATTCCGTGCCATTACGTTAGTGATTCTGCATCCCTCTTATTAATTTGAAAAACTGCGGAGTAAATAAAAACATTGCCGAAAATGTTGGTAGCAAGAGCGTCATAAAGAACAAAAACTCATAAACTTGAATATTCGATCCTCTGATTTCAAAATTTTGCGCGAGTGCCAAAGTATTGCCCGCTGTGCTTACGCATGGTGAATCTACCCGCTGTGCTTGCGCATGGTGAATCTACCGTCCACAAGGAAGTATTGTCTTTTTATCGATTTTTAGAAACGCGTAATGTTTCCATTACTGCCTACAATTACAGTATTCAGTTGATTTTTCCACAATTTGGTAAACATCCAACTTCCAACCAGTGGGTATTCATTCCATGATTTGACAATCCCACAGTGTAATGTATATCTATTTATTGTTTCATTTTGAGTAGGGTTAGGGAACTAGACAAGGAACAACTTTTTTCTTGCCTTTTCTAGCATCTTTGAACATTAGGCAAAAAAAACACCCAAACTATGTATGTTTAGCGTAAGTTTAAGTTTTCCAAAATAATGCGGTGACGCGGCTTTTTAAAAACTTTTTTAAATTTTTTAAAGTGGATTCCAAGCAATAAAGTCAAGTTGATATGAAGCCAACAGTATTTACTGCTGAAAATTCAGGGGCATTGTGGCCAAAAGTACTGGGAAAAGATGGCAACGTTGATGTCGTCGTGAAGTACGAGCCCCGACTGCTGTCAACAGTAGCTTGACAAGACTGTGCGTGTCTAAGTACATTGTTTCTAAAAAAAAAAAAAAATAACGCAGGGTTAAAAGTGACGCTAACGCTCAACATAGTTCTTTTTATTGGCCTTAAAGTACCCTTAAACATGTTGGTATTTTGAGTATAGACCGTATCGAATAGCCGCCATTTTGTGGGGCACCTTTTGTTACTTAAACTGTTCAACAATGGAAGCACAACATGTGCAACCATGCATGTCCTCAAGGAACAAAGAAACTGCCCCACAAAATGGCGGCTATTTGATACGGTATATAACAGCTGTTATCCCCAAATTCATCTACAGTAAACTCTCGTTATAGCACTCTTCAAGTGACAGAACCAATATGAGCCTTATATCCAGAGATTACTATAACCCGTCCATACAAAATGAATAGAGCAATGGCTGGAACTTTGAAAAAGGAGCTTTATATCAGAAAGAGCTTTACAATGGAAGTGTTACAATGAGAGTTTACTGTTTTGTTTTTGTTTTTTCCAATAGACCGATCCAGTAAGCCCCGCCCACGTAAAAATGCGTCTAGCAACATCAAAGTGTGCACAATCAATGGATCACCAAAAGACCACCAAAAGACCAAGTTGATCACCATTCACCACTTGCACGGAACCGCCATATTGGCAAAACAGCGAGGCTTCCCTTGCATGAACAATGACTCCTTCGCATCGTTACCATGACGGTTGCTGTGACGTTGACTTTTGTCCATTGTAAAATATGACGTATGCCAGGAAAGCCTCATTTTGAACGCGACCGTACAAGTGGTGAATTGTCCTTCAAAGTGATTGGTTGGTGGAAGTTTCGGGGGCGGGGCTTAAATACCTCTGGATCGGTCTATTCATACACATTGAATAGAGTATTAGCTTGGACTTTCAAAAAAGAGCCTTACATCAGAAAGTGTTTTAATGAGAATTTACTGGGTTTTTTTCCAATTAGCCTGAAAGGTGATTCCAGTCTTCAGAACTACATGTAGTTTACATTTCTGTAAGTTTAAGATGCAATAAATGGGTGTATACATATTTTTACATGATCACAGCGTGTGTGTGTGTGTATAATTGCAATTTATGGAAAGTCTACTTTTAACGGAGATGGTTGGGCCATGGGAGCGTGCCGGCAGGCCTTGGAGTTAGATGGACAAAGTGAACAATTTTAACTTTTTTGGGACATTTCTTCAAAAAGTTTCCATTTTGGTTGCAGCGTGATGTCCTAGCTATTCATATATACTGAGAATCAAAATACACTGTAATCAGTGGCGAACATTGACAAATTCATTAGCCTTTTTGAAGTATGGCGGACACAATAGGAGGGTGCACTTTGAAGTGGGTATATTGAATCGAATAAAATGCAATGTAACTGCATTTTTCACTTTGCACTTTATATATTTATAATTCTGTCTGTATTATAATTGCAACATGAAAATCAGGTTTTTGGAAAGAAATACAATTGTTAAAAATATTCATACCCAAATAAAATTGTGCCCTCTCCTTTTGTTCCGCCATACTTCTAAAAGGCTGATTCTAACCTAACAATCATATAAATTACCTCCCCAAAATATTATCCATGGGAAGAAAACAGGAAATTTGCAATCTCCAATAGACTACTAAAGTGAAAACGTCACCCTTTGTGTGTTGCCATAGTTTTTGGGTCTACACTAAAACCAGTGAACTGTTTCCCTGCGCTATACCAATGCACGTTTCAGATTACCAGCGAATGTTTAGACCCAATTACCATGGCAACTGACGTCACACTTTAGTAGTCTATTTGGATGTGGAAGCAAAAAGGTTTGTGTAGAGCCTAATCACTGCACTGCTTTGGTTTTTTTTACGATATCCTTGAAAATACATGTATATCGATTGAAAAGCGCGAAATTTCAGAATTATTGAGAAAAATGTGACAAATTATATGGTATCTACGAAGACCCAGAAGGGAAATTTAAGTATTTTTATTTTTTATTTTGTTAATACGTACGTACGTGATAATAATACGTACGTACGTGATAATAGTACGTTTGTTCGTGATAATTTATCACGTACGTACGTGATAATTTAATACGTACGTACGTGATAATTTAATACGTACGTACGTGATAATATTAAGTACGTACGTAGTATTATCACGTACGTACGTGATAATAATACGTACGTACGTAATATTATCACGTACGTACGTAATAAATTATCACGTACGTACGTATTAAATTATCACGTACGTACGTAGTATTATCACGTACGTACGTATTGTTATCACGTACGTACGTGATAATAATACGTACGTACTTATTATTATCACGTACGTACGTACTATTATCACATACGTACGTATTAAAAATTAAAAAAGCATAATACTTAAATGTCCCCTCTGGGTCTTCGTAGTAATCAAAAGCTCAACACTAATGGGAAAAATGGGGGCGGGGGTGGTCAAAAATCATAAATGTGATCTAAACACGCTCCTTTTAGGTCTCTAAACTTGGCATCGTCCCCTTTTGAAGATCAGTTTCATCAATGACTTGCCGTTGTCGGCATGTGGTGGTCATAGTCTGAGGTGAAGTTAGCGACAAGGTCGCTGAAGTCCGGTGTTTCATGCTCTGGCATTATGGAGGGATTGGAGCCGAAGCTAGCACCAGTGTCTGTACCCGTGTCAGAGGACGAACCGCGTGGATGAGGCTCGACAAAGAAGCTGTTCGGGAGAGCGCGTTTCCGCCACGGTAAGGAGTGGAAGCATTTACGGGTTGAGTCCTGCTCCGGCCAATGACCACATCGGTGACCGTTATGTCTGGTGTCCATGCAGCCCCCAATCGCAAAATCGAACAGCTCCTTTAAAGGTCCAAGTCCCTTTTTACCGGAGAAATTGGCGGTATCGACTGATGACGACGGGGAAACGGAAGGCTCCGCTTTCCGGCTTCGTCCTGTGCTGCAGGAATCTGCAGTATCGCCATTCTGAGCCACCCTCAGTATATCTGCGTAGTACAACTCTCTCCCTGACTTTCCAGAAGCGAACCGGTCCTGGTACACAGTCCCCACGGACTCGGGATCGTTCGTGCTTTTCGTTCGGCCGAAGTACTTCTGAATGTCTCGATTGACGGCCTCGGCAAACTCCAAGAGCTGTTCGGCAACGTTCGGCTCCGGTTCGAGTAGATCGTCACTTGCTATTTCGGAATCCATATCTGCCGACGTGTACATGGACTCATTGTCGCCGTCATCCTCGTCAATATCATCCTCGTCAATATCATCTTCGTCGATGTCGTCGTCTTCGTTCGGGCCGCGTTCGGCCATGAGATGATCCTGGTAGTTCCTAGGCTGCGTGTAGTAATCGTAGCCGTCCATCTGTCCGTGGTGATGAAGCGAATGTAGCTGAAAGCCATGACCGAAACTAGCTGTCGACATGCTAGGATGAGCGAAATTCACTGCCATATCTGTGGCCATAGTGTCACAGCACTCTCATACACCATTCAACACCTGCTCATTTAGATCGTGTAGTCTCCACAGGCTTTGAATCGCCGTGACTCGTGAAGCTCACTGATGCAACAATCTGATATGCAAAGGCGGTGGAAGAAAAGAAAGAATGACAAAAGCTTAATACGGGAGGCTGAATTATCCGCTGACGCTGAGCTATACATTTACGCGGTTTCTATGGTAACTGCACGAAAATGGCATTACTTAGTCATAAACATGTCATGCTGTTTTAGTCGAATAAAATATAAATATTCAAAGTGCCATTGAGAACAGAACACCCTCCCGAATGTATAAAGAGTAAGTGAGACGAAATAGAGAGATAGGGTAGGCTATACAACAACTCCTCCCCGCAGAATTTACACATGGCCCGTGTTTCGGCTTGTTTCCCTCAGTTTACAACGGCAGCCAAGATCCATTGTCTTGGGGTCTATGTAACCAATATCTAAAACGTTACCGTTAACCATCCACCCGCGATCGGATTACGACTAGGACAAGTCAAGCAAGACCGAGCCATGAAACTCGGAGCCGGAAGAAAATGCCGTCTTCGTGAAAGACTCATCAAGTGTGTATCGTTTATTGTGGGTGAAAGGAGGCTACTGTTTGGGTACGTAATGATGCGAGCATGGCGCACCGTTCCGGGAGAGTTGAGTTGTCGCGACTCATTTAGCACGGGACATTTCAAGCCAAGCTACCGTTCGTTTGAACTTTGGACGCACAATGCTGCGGAATATGTTATCTCGCTTCGTATTCAAGTATAGAATTCTTCTCCTTTCTGTAAGTTTACACGAAGTGTCATTCTCGTGTATTTCATAAATGTTTCATTTTTCAAAGAACGGATTTTCTTAGATTTTTTTATAGATCAGATTGATATATGAATGCGATTCCCCCTTTGTAATGCGACAATTAATTTGTGACTTAAGCGGGCCTCCCACTGTGCGATTTTGGCCACGAATTAGGTACGATTAGCTACAATTTGGTACGATTGTGTGTAGAGCCTATAGACAGTCACTGGTAATCGTACCAATTCGTAGGAAATTCGTGGCAAAAATCGCACAGTGGGAGGCCCGCTTAAAACTTTCACTGTTTCACTGTTTCAAGGCACGTTTCATCACGTTACAACCACGGGGAAAACTGCAGGTTGTGGGGAAAAATCTTACTCCAAGCAAATTAAGTGTGCTCGTGTACAGTATCATAACGTAACCAACCGACATTGATAATTTACGTTTTGATGTCAGGAAGAGAACGCGCATGCATGGATTTCCATCGTTGTTTACATACTGACTGTGTGCATGGTTGTGAAATCTTTGTATACTATTCACTGTCATTTTTAAAAATCAAATTTTTAATATTATTCTTCCAAGAATTAATTACGAGTCATCATCTGTAGGCCTATGCTTAGGGAAACATTTCAGGGTTTCTTACAAAGGTTAATTTTTTAACTTTTTATAAATTAGTCAAATTCTCAAGCAAGGGTTTTATCCCTGGCTCAACACCCTAAAGGTACATTATTGCGGGGCCCTATAAGGTAGCACCTTTTGCACCTGTTGAAAATAATTCAGGGTACAAAGGGAGGCAAGAATGTCTAAAAATGTAATAAAATGTTGTACCACTAAGATAAATCATTTTTAATGTGAATGGATCCTGCGATATTTGCATAACTTTCCGTCCATAAATATACCCTGCCGTATATATAGGCTCGTGTATATAATTTTACCATTGTTTTGTATAATGGTAACGGTGATGAATGCTTTGTGATGGAGTGTTCCAGAGACGTTGATGTTAGGGCGTTGTTGATAGTCTCCGCTCCGTGTGTGTCACTTTCTTCATCAATGTGCAATTGAAACACGGCAGCTTGTCAACGACCCGCCTCTACGGTTGCTGCCCACCAAACAGACCCGAGGCGGGCAAATATTAATGGAAACTGCATCACCCCCTCCCAGTCCCGGCCAATGTCGAGAACTGTGCAAACACCATCTGCAAACGAATTAACGTCAGGCCGCGGCCATATATCATTCTGGTTTTAGCCAAAAGGACAAGTAGTTAATGCTCTACCCAAAACTTGGCGGGGATTATTATTGTTGTTATTGAACGGAGCGTCAATAGTCTCTAAGTGGATGGCGGTTCGATGGTTTGGCCGTGTAGGTCTCTTTAGAAACCGCTGGGGCCGCCACTCAAGTACTAAGGATGGCGAATATCTCATCCAAGAAGCTAATTACTGCCTCCCACCAGCTTTTTATTTATGGAGTCAAGTATCGAAAAGATCATGACACCTCGGTACTCATTCAGTCCCAGAACCCGCCGTTTTCATTACGAGAGATCGAGATGACCAGCCGCACTTCAGCTAGAAATGCACTCACCCGGGAGTGCTTTGAATCGTGTGGAGTCCAACTTTTATCCAGAGGGTGTGGGAAATCTTTAAAGCCCCGGTAAATCATTTGCAGTTACCCAAAATGTTACTTCACGAGTTGACAAGAAAAAGTATTACTGCTGTGTGTGGCTGAAATTTCTGCAAGGCAGTTTATCAACTTTATATTATTTAGTTATGTGATGCTGTTGTTCCTGTTCAGTTTTCCAATCGTGTCTTTAAAGGCACAGGCTCGTCAGCAATGCGCGCGCGCTAAAATCGTCCCACGAAACACGCAGCTCCATGCCTTAGCTTCGTGGCACGAAATTGGCGCGCGCGCATTGCTGACGAGCCTGTGCCTTTTTAAGGGCATATATTACACCTGGAGAATGCGTTTTTCTCACTAAAGAAACGAGTACTTTATTCTCCATTCTTTCTCACGTCCCTTTATAGCGAAAAGTATCATGAGCGGAATGCTTTTCTTACCAAAATTTGTGTGTATAGGAAAGTTGTACCCGCCTGATAAATTTGCGCGCGAACGACCGAGTGGCGTCGTCACAATGAGCTCGATATAATGGATTTTTAATGGTCTCGTATGGAACATGTTAGTGGAAGGACCCGATTAAAAAGGCTCTCACACACGGACAAATCTCGGGCGCGAGCGGCAGGGGCTTCAAGAGTTGGTGAATTCGGGAAAACTCGTCGGCCAATTCGGGATAATTCGTGTAACTCGGGCACAACTCGTAGCAACTCGTGGCGATAATTTTAAACATTTCGGCCACGAGTGGCCAACTCGTGCAACTCGGAGCAAACTCATGCAATTCGTATATAACTCGTAGGCCACTCGTACAACTCGTAGCAAACTGTATCACCATGACGAGTTTGAATAGAGTTTGATACGAGCTGTATACGAGTTGTCTAAGAGTTATAAGACTTCAAGCACGAGTTGCAAGAGTCGGTGAAATACCAGATGGTTTGGCGCCAAATCCAACGCAAAATTTCCTCAGCAAAATTACTTTGAGGTAAATTATTAGAACAGACGAAAGCAAAAGGCCATAGATAGGTACTTTCGTGACGAGAAAAGTCTTTTGCCGTGACCAAAACTCAAACATGGGTTCTACAATAATGACCGGCCGTCATTTTGCGTTCACGTTAGCGCGTTAGCGCGGTTCACACCGTCCATGTGACGTGAGCTGCAGCTCGTTTTGGGGCATGTTTTCGCGAACATAACCAGAAACATATTTTTGATGTTAAACTTGTTCAACCAATGAACGACGTCGGTTGTCGGCGACCAAAGCGGACCATTGGTTGGATCCGCAACTACGTTAGAAACATGATTTTGGTTATGTTCACGAAAACATCCCCCTGAATTTTTGATGTCGCTGCCGCCACGTAAACAAAACTGGTATAATCGTAAATTGTATGGCATCCTCGGCAACTATAAGGCCCTTTATTCCATCAACTATATGGTTTTAGCTTTGCCTTTAACTATACTTTATTATCAACTTGAGATGACGAAGGAGTTGCAGTTTTAAGAGCGATCTAGTAGGGGACTGCAAACCCAATCCACAATTACACGCGCCGAAATTTAACCCGGTATTTTATTGTATGTAAGAGGTGAAAGGCGAGGAAAGGACCGCTACGCCAACCCGAGCGCCCGGAAAATCTTCTAACAGGACAGTTAGCCTACATTATATAGATTTTCCTTTCGGTATAAAGTTATTTGATCATTTATTGAAAGATTTACGAAAGCAATCGAAACATGCAATCGTGTCTTGAGAGTTTGGAATGATTCCTTTGTTTTTTGGGGCTTTTCATAAACTTGTGTCAAATATAAAGTTAGAAGAACTCAAAGAAAGTTGTGCAAAAATAGTGAAATTTATTTTTTAAGGATGGATTAAGGCATTATAATTTACATTTTGGAGTTGTCCGTGTAATGGCTCAATCATTATTTTGTTGTGGAAATAAACCCGAGGTATTTTTTTCTACGATGTTTCAAGATCATATCAACATTTATAATCAATATACGTACATGTGCATTTATCCACAAAGACCTGTAGGCATACTTTTTTTTCTCCAAATAACCAACTACATTTTCAATGTGAAGCGACTGCAATGTGTTTATGTAACGGTAACTTTCACAGTAACCGTCATAATATAAAAGAGAATTTAACCATTGATTCTGTATGCGCGCGGTTGCTGCATGATGGGAATTAGCAAAGCGTACCATTAGCCAGATAATGCAGCTATCACGACGCCACACGTATGGTACATACGACTCGGGTTGGAGTTATCCATTCAAATGTTGTTTCGCCCTTCCGACTATAATTTATGAAATTCCTTTTTCGGACTTTGCAAGGTTGTGTTGTTTGCTGGACACGGCTGCACACAGCAGTATTGCAGTGTCTCCTCCCGATATGTGACAAAGGGACTTCACCCCTATACGCCTCTATACCTCTTCCCTTTTGTTAACTCACCAACACCCCATAAAAACTGAAAGGAATTCCTTGGAAATTCCTTGGACATTTGAGACGCAATAGAAGAACAATGGTAGGGGGGCAGATACCCTCTGCCACATATCGTGCTGCATATGGTCTGGTATCAACAATAGCAAAAGCTCTGATATTGCGTAATAAGCAGGATGCCAGAGAGAGTGTCGCGCGCGCGTGGCATGCAAAATACCTGTGCTGTGTTCACTCCTCGGACTTTCATTGGTGGATGGGTACATTTGCATTTAAAACGCGCGCGCGGAAAACGCCTCAATGCTTATTTTGTTAAGGTGTTGCATGTAGCCTACTTGTGCAGACCGTTCGAATAGCAAATAGTTTCGCCATAACTATTGTATATAGCAATTATTGTCCGAGGTGTAAAAGGCTCTGTTTTTGTGGTATTTATATGCAACATTATACAGTCATATCGACAACCGACTGGAGAAAAGTGATGCAACTACAACAATTATTCTGACTTTTCTGGAAATTTCCTGTCTTCAACTGTGGAAATGTCTGTTATTTTGTGGGACGACCACAGTCACTCGGACTTTGGTATGTCTAAAAACAAACGAGCGTGAAATAGTGTAGTTTTGCAGTATGCAGACTCATTGTATTCCCGTATTTCAATGAACCTAGCTATATTTTACAACGTTGTGAAGGATTTTTGGATTGGATATCAAGAGCCAGTTGAAACTGGAAAACCTGAGCTTACACGCCGAAATTGACGAGAACCCGTTTGGAAGGACAAAACACGAGCGGTGATGTATTTTGGCCAGCTGTGTGTTTTGGTGACATGGAGCGGGAATCCAAGCAATATCGTCATCGTCCGATCATGGAACCATGCCGCCATTTTGATTTTCCTTATCACGAACTACATCCAACCGTACCGAGGGACCATCAGTCACAAATGGAACGTGTACCGAAGGAACACTGCTACGGCAATAAAGTGGACAACGATATTCAGAGAACTTTGTAGACTAGAAATAATGTCCACACACGGAATTTAACATTATAGTGGCGGGATATCGAGGAATGTGTATTGAAGCGGCTGGGCAGATTATGTGGCTCGTCTTTGCTCACAAATCGGTGAGAAATCGCCTGTGCATGCAGTTTTCATCGCGGATAGTATTTACACCCCAACATGAACAGTCGGACATGGAGTGGCCCATGCTAACACAAAGACATTTTGGATAAGGTAAGCCTAAATTCTGTTTTAATATACCTTTATGGAAATAATTTACAAGTCGGACATCACTTGACGCCTCGTGTACAAAACATATAATTAAACTGGCTGAAAAAAAGTATAAGTATTTCCAAGTAAAATCATATTTTTTTCCTGCCAAAGTTTGGTTTTTCTGCTTAGATATGCACTTACTGATGGCTATTTAGGAATTTTTCGGAAAAAGTATTGATGTCCGATTTGTAAATCATACCTTCACTTGGCGTTCATGATTTCGTCCTCGTAAATTATATTTTGCCAAATCCTCGATCTAGATTTTACAATTTCCCGATGAAATTGTTTAAATTAAATACAGGCCCATTGTATATATATCATTTGCAATGACCTCAAAGTTAAGGAAAACCACTCGGCGATTGAACGGTACCGTGACTAAATTCCGCTTATAAAAAGATGGTGACTGTATTTCAGAAGAAAGTTGACTGAAGATGGCTTCGGAAAAAAAATGAGCGTGCACGCGCACTTATTTTCAAATTTAGGCCCTACTGCTGTCACGTGATCAACTGAGAAGTCGATGTAACAATGTACAGATTACTGACACTTAATTTGTAATGTGTAATGTACTAATATACCATAAATATTGGCAAAAATTTACCAATTTTACAATAACAATGTATATAGCACTTACTGTGTGGTATCCGTCCGGCGTATAAACACGAGATCGGAGTTCACCGTGACTGGGCCATGTATAGCATGCAGCTCTCCTCCCACGGACCCTTCCTCCGTAACTACTGCCGCCGCCGGCCGGCTGGCGTAACTAAATAAAAAGTGCATAGTCCCGTAACTCCCATTCGAGTTTTATATCGGGAATATAGGCCAAGCACCTGGCGCAGTGACAGCCTGAGCTATCCTAGGCCCTTCATCGGCTCAGCACGGCTCGCTCGTACTCGCGATACATTTCACAAACACTCTACCCGTACCCCACGGCGTAGTGTTCAATGCAAGGCCTTGTGTGATTGGCCAGTCCCAAGCTGGCTGACGTCATAGCTGCGATCCCATTGGTTGTTCTCGTTGACAGCTCTTTTCTCGCGTCTATTTTACTTTTCCCTTTCAAAACAAAAACTGGTCCAAAGTGTAGATTTTAGGGTCTGCGTGCGAGCATATGGTCGTTAGTAACGCCTCCGCATGAACACGCGTAAAATAAAAAGGGCTAGTATAAAAAATACAAAATGTGTGTCAGGGAAAGCGCACTAGAGTATTTTGCTACCGATCGCTGAGGGCATAGGCCTATCGTGCAGCGACTGCGTCTAGGAACCCGCCAACGCGAATCCAGAAGTTGACATTCTCGCAAATTGTGTTCACTCAAAATTCAGACATAAAAAAATAAATGCATCACATAGGCCTACTCGCTATTATTTGCAGCAAAAATAAATACATGTCGTTTTTGTAAACGTAATTCATTTGCATGATATGTCATAGTATACAGTAATGGTCAAAATTGTTAGAACACTCGTCTTGGTCAAAGCAAGCTTAGAAAGAACAAGTTTATGAGAAAACATGTTTAATTAAAAATTATAATGGTTGTATTATGTAAAAATAAACGTGATTACAACATATTTCTGAATGCTGCAAGTCTCGCCAGCTTTGACGCAAAGCAAAATACGTGTGAGGTTTTTCGTAAAAATAGTTTTTGCTTTTAACATTTTCAGTTACATAATTAGGCATATATATCAGCCTTACAAATTAAAAATAATAATAAATTCACTGAAATTCACAAATGAAATTCGCATGTATTTTACGCTACCCCTCATGCAATTATTACACAAAATTATTAATTTTTAAAGGCTTAGTAAACGGGCTTAATAAACAGGCTTAGCTTTAATGATGGCACTCTGGTTTTAAATATAAGCTTCAACCCCTCGTACAGACAATATACCGTAATCACTGCTTTTTGCATTTTCTCACCGTTCGAACAATTTTATTCCTTTCATCAAATCGTTTTATAAATTTAGTCTAGTTTGTATATTTACAAACGGACTCATTTGTATATAAACAAAACCGTGTCTCAATCCTTAGTCCCATTTTATCACAAAGCAAACCAACAAAACGAACAATACAAGAAATGGTATACATTAACTGCCTGTGCGTGTTGTGGCAGTTACTAAACGGTGAAACGTGTGTGGCTTTAACCTTATCGCGTATATACTGTTCCATCAATGACAATGAACCATATCAATCATGTTATTGTGGACGAGTTTGTTTAATACCGAGAGGTTTCTTCCGTCTGCCCTCATCCTGATCCACCTCGAACGGATGATACATCATGGCATCCACACACGTACACTCTACTGATGTGCAATGAAATCTCTATCAGTGCAATGCTGTCTCATCTGACTGGGCGTTTTTAATTAGTCCATATACACGCGTGTATTTTAAAGGCAGTATATCATTGGTAATCTCGAAAATCAGAAAAGTTCACAGATTTACGCCTAACTTATAAACATGATGACCGTAGAAAACTTCCCCTGAAATGGTTTTGTCTGGAATGCTATAGTCTTTAAGAAATGAGTAAAACAATTAGTTTCGTCTCATGAGACAAATTCATTTCGCCCCAAAACCATTTCGCCCCAAATTACTTCGTCCAAACACTACATCGCCCAAATGTCACTTCGCCCCAAACCACTACGTGCACAGACCGTGGTTCAGGGCGAAATGGTTCAGGGCGAAGTGGTTTTGGGACGAAATGACTGCAAACCCCTTTTTTTTACTGTTTTCTCAAAAGTTAGACGAAGTACGGAGCTGGTTTTTGCTCAGGTTGGTTTTAATCATGCATAAAATCTTCAATCACACAGGGGGATAAAACTATTCGTAACAGTTTACCAATCATGTATACTATCTTTAAGTTGCCAAAGATGTCATTTGGGGCGTGCAACGTCATAACAGCGCACACATTAGCAGCACGTCCTCAACCAATGTCGCAAGAAATACACACCCCTCGATATGATCATCGATCGCGTAGCAAAAATCGTACTGAACGAGTTGTCAATAAATAGAACAATATTAGTATATAGGCCTATTACTGCACATGGCTGAAATTTCTACAAGGCAGTTTATCATTGCATCATTATTTGTTAGTTATGTATAATGCTGTTTTTAAGTTTACCTGTAGGCACAGGCTCGTCAGCAATGCGCGCCCGCCAAATTCGTGCTCGAAACACGCAGCTCCATGCCTTTGCTATGGAGCTGCGTATTGCGTGGCACACATTTGGCGGGCGCGCATTGCTGACGAGCCTGTGCCTTTAGGTAAGGGTCCAGTTTGGTAATTACCCTCTAAAGAATGACCGAATTATTAAAACATATAAAAGCTTACTTGTTATCAAAGATGGTAATGGTAGTAATCATCCTGTGAAATAATGTTGCCTGAAGTGCCCTCATTGATGACAACAAATTTCAACTATTTGAATCTCCAAAGATCGCCTGCTTTTTGTAGGCGATTTTTTGAGCCATTCATATACATGCACAAAAACATGCTTGGATTTTTCAGGTTTTCTGAAGTATTACTGAATCTATGTGGCTGAAATTTCTAATTACCAGTGGAAATAACACCGTTTTATAAGTTTATACCTTTAGGTAACGAACGAAATTTGCGTTCAAAGGAAAATCCATGATTAGCCATTCATTTTAACTTCAATAAACCAAAGACTTGCACTTTCATTGCAAGTTTTCATAAATCTCATTTAAAAAAAAACTATTTGTTTAATTATTATTATGCCTATTATTATTTATTTACAATGGAACTCACAAGAAAAGGCATTGTGATCAAAATAGAATTGAAATACAGAACAAGCGAACATGCATGCTTTGCACAATTTGAAAACTGAAAATTTCATGAAATAGGTTCAAATCCCGCGCACAAATTCGGCAAAATATTTTGCTCAATTTAAATAATGAAACACGGGGTTCCACAAATGATTACAGAAGTTGAGTGGCAATAAATACGCGTGCATGGGTTTATACAGTAGCAGACCGGCACGCGACACACGCCACACACCTGTGACGCCCCTCATTGTACCCCGGGGGCGGCCCTTGAATGGCCCGCCACCAAACCATTCATGGCACGCGTACTTATGTCAGCTAATACACCCCCTCTTATTATGAAGCTTATCTTACCAAATTAGGTATTTTTTTTCAATGCAAGTGTTTTGTCTTATGTATAAAGACAGGCGACAGAGTAACAGTAGAACTGTCAATCGTGTTTGCTTTAGCTGATGGTTATCAGCATTTTCCTATTTACAAAATATGACCAGTGA
Organism: Henricia sp. BOLD:AAB3569; assembly: GCA_037783545.1. Lineage (NCBI taxonomy): Eukaryota > Metazoa > Echinodermata > Asteroidea > Spinulosida > Echinasteridae > Henricia > Henricia sp. BOLD:AAB3569. The sequence continues at coordinate 1,025,401 of JBBELK010000015.1, read as the reverse complement.
GACATTTGATAAATACACCTTTTGTTCGGTTATTGTGGGTTCTATAATAGGCAATATGGGACATTTTGTAGGCTTCAGGTTTCAGCTGTCGTGATTGGCTGCGATTGTTTTGTTTTCATCGTGAGCTGTGCTCGTTCTGGATTTCTTATCGTAATACCCTTCCCCCCATACCCCCCTTGTCTGTGATGAGTGGAGTGCTTTGTGCTTGCAATGAAGCAGTGAAGGTCTATTTTGCACGTAACTAGGAAGTCCCAAACAATATTCTTGGGTTTCACTTGGCTTGACAACGGTTGCTATCCGCCATTACTGTGTCCATACTATGGCACAGCGAAAAATAATTCAACACCGATAATTTAATGTTGACGCATATTTTCGCAAATGTTGCGCAAGAAAAAAAAAGGTTGGCATGACTTTCAAATGTTGATAGACTTTTGAAACTGGCATACCGTGCTTTTGTTGGCAAGTTTTAAAAAATGTTGAGACTTGTTTTTCAGGGTTGATGGCAAAATTATCAGTGTTGAATTAGTTTCGCTTTGGCGTGCCATAGTATGGACACAGTAATGACGGATATGATAGTTGTTGACGTCACGCGTATGGCACGCCAAAACGGAAAGAATTCAACACTGATAATTTTGCCATCGACCCTGAAAAACAAGTCTGAACGTTTTTAAAAACTTGCCAACAAGAGCACGGTATGCCAGTTTCAAACAGTCTATCAACATTTAAAAGTTATGCCAACTTGTTTTTTCTTGCGCAACATTTGCGAAAATATGCGTAAACAGTGTTGAATTATTTTTCGCTTTGGCGTGCCATAGTATGGACACAGTAATGGCGGATAGCAACCGTTGTCAAGCCAAGTGAAACCCCGGATTAAAGCCCAACAAATCATTTGCTAGCTGTTGCCCCGAATTTTACTCGGTCATAAGTTGACAAGAAAAACCCGACTAAAAGTGTTGATATAGCAATGGTAACAAACACTACATGATTTCCCCATGTACCTTTGTACACTAATGTGCTTCCTTTTTTTTTACAGAAATGTTTTACCATTCATTGAACACAAAACTATGTATGGATTTGTTTAGGTTTTCTATATATTATTACTGTATCTATGTGGCTGAAATGTCTACAACCGTACAAGGCAGTTTATCAACATTATTCTTCAGTTATGTAATGCTGCTGTTCCCGGTTTTGAATTTTTTTTTTTAAGTTTTCTAATTATCTGTCTTTAAGTCGTGATATCGGTCTCTCGTCGCCGAAGTAGGAGATAGGCCCTATATGACATTTAACATCAGTAGGCCTACATGAAAACGAATCGTACCAGCATTCTGGGACCCTTTTAGCGATGGCAGGTTGTTCTTGGAGTGAAGAAGTTTGCCAGACTCCAACACACTAAACTCTAATTGGCCTTCTCATAACAAACACACACGTTCCTTGGGAAACACTTGTATAAACCCGTAGAAACAGCACACCATGGCTTATTAGCCCTCGTGATATATTGCTCACTTATAATAGCACGCCGCCTGAGTGCGTGTATCTTGCCAGACCTCCCCTGCCTCTGTGGAGAAATCCAAGTCGATTTAAGTCCATTCTACACGAGGCGGTACTCGTAAGAGACCCGCGTATCACTCAACCTATCCCCCCATTAATCACTCGGCGGCTAAATAGCTTGTCACAACACAATCTCATCGTTTCTTTTTCTTGTAATAACAACAACGAGGGAGTTGGTGTATGATAAGCCAATAGCGCAGCGAGATGGCGATATGAGCTGGGAATCATGGCAGTAGCCCGGGAATGGGCGAGATGGCTCTCAGCCGGCCGACCGGCAACGCCTGGAGTACGGACCGGGGGAAGTGCTTGCAGCTGACGGTGGTTTCAGCTCGCTCGCGGCCCGGTGTTTCCACCGTCGCCTTATTGAGAACACGCCGTTTAGTTCGGCGATGAAGCCGCGGGGTGATGGGCCCACTAGCACTTGCTTGTATCTCAACACATCATCAATGCCACGCCGGATCAAAGAACACCGACGTCATAGTGGCGGGGCTTTGGGACAGCTTCAAGTGTGCCAGGAAATGTAAAGCAAGAGAGAGGAGACATGGGGATATGAGGAGTGCTGACTTTACATGATTAATGACTGCACACGTTCCACAAGGCCCGCTTGGTGTGTAGTAACTTGCTCTTCAAGCTCTCCACGTAGATGCCGCTGCTGCCATGGCAGTCGGGCGATAACTTTCTTGGCACGGTGTTCATTAACTTCCGTAAACTTCATCAATTTGATGAATCGGTAAAAGAAAGATACCTGGCGCGTCTTGGGGTTGTTTCAGTCGTCAATTTTATTTGCTCAAGAACGCCAAGTTTTCTCTTCTGAATCCTGTTGATATATAGTACAATGTACTAAAGTATAGTTGATCAAGTGTTATGTTTATTTAAAGGCAGTCTCGTCAATGCGCGCGTGAGGCCAAATTCGTGCCACGAAATCAGCAGCTCCATGCCTTTGCTGCGTATTTTGTATTTTGTTTTGAATTTGGCCTCACGCGCGCATTGACGAGCCTGTGCCTTTAAGAACAGCATATAGTTTTACTCATTTTGCCGCTGCGCAAAACGACGTATAGCTACGTTAGATTAACATGACCGTGTGTGAAACACTTAGGAGCCATGTTTGAAAGCCGATCCAAAACGAAGACATGAGTATTCCAGCGCAATACCCAATTTTGAGCACGATCCTTATACCCATATTACTCTTACTGTAATTTTGTGCCTCTCTTTTAACCCGTCAATTTTCAAAACGAATGTAAAATGCGTACCTTCAGCATCACTGATCCCCACCCCCCCCCCCCCCTCATTTTTTTACCTTGACCGTTTCTTAAAATGTCTTTCCTGAGTAGCCCCTACCGCGAGTGGCACTCGACCTTTTTTTGCGGCAAAATTCATAAAAAGAGAAAATTGGACGGTGGGAGTGACAATTTCTTTTAAAATGTCAGCAGCCTTCACACCTAAGTTCCATAATGAATGCCTTCATTTGTGTAAATTGGGTAAAATTGCACTGAATGGTAATAACAACAGTAACTATGCAGGTATAGCGCCATAGCGAGACCATAGACCAATGTTCCTCGACAGTGCATGGTATATAGGCATATACTTGTAAGTTTGAGAGAAGCTGTTTCGGCTATGTGCTGTATAGCCTACAGTGAAACTATGAGATATAGACGTTATAGTTTAAAGCTCTGTGGCTAGGGTCCTATACACGTCGTAAAGTCGCATTCTATAACCTATTTCAGACATTTCCTTTAGGTGCCCTCTTCAAGATGATACGCATTTTCTTGATTGTCCTCGGTATTTCCCCACTTTATGATTCTCATGGGAAACACGGGAGGGCACGGAATACCAAATGTACCCCTTCCCCATGACCTGGAAGTTATAGCCGGAGAATTCTGTCAAGACATCGGCCGAAACCTCTTTATGCCCAAGTCGGCGGAGGAGAACGCATTCGTCAGGTCTCTGCTGGGAAAACACGGAATAGCTTGATGAGCTTGGCTCAACTGCCACTTGGAGCTCGAGCAGAGGGAATGGTTCTGCAGGGTGGATGGTGAAAGCCGACAACGGAAGGAAACATTTACTAACATTACGCCCCAACGCGATCACAATGTAGAAAACGGCCGTTATGCAACCATTAAGCTAGATTCATACTCCGCCGAACTCACTCGCCGCATACTCGCCGCACTTTCGCCGAGTGTAGTCGCTGCAGAGTTAATACTGACCGCGCACTGTTGAACTTGTTTGACCCTACTCGGCGGACAAAATTTCCGTTCCGCATGTAGGTCGCCGAGCGAGTATGAATTGGGCTTTAGTAGTGAAGATGGTTTGCGGCGCAGAGACCAGTGCAGTGCAGGCACCGGTTGTTTGCGAGACGAAAACGGCAGCTACATCGCCTGTATGCATGACACTAGGTGCTGATGGCCGTCCCGTGACAAAAAAATCAACAACTTTAGTATATGCCTACGCCGAACTAGTCCCTGAGCTGTGCATCTGTACAATTTTTCCCGTTTAAATTTTCTACAACGAGCAATAAGAGTGTCGTTTAAGACGTTCTAAGCCTTGCCCAGAAAGCACCAGAAGATTGTTCCTGCATTACTTTTTAACATAAATCCCCTCCACGCAAAAGAGCAATTTTAAACTGTCGTAAAAAATTAGGGTCTCTGTGCTTTCTTTGGAGTTAAAATTGGCAAATGAAAATGTGGATTTGGTTTGCAGTTCCTACCTGGCGGCTGCGTGGGTTTCCCCCAGGAGATTTTCCCGAGGATTTTCCTCCCACTTCTAAAACTATACATCTCCTTCTTCATCTTGAGCTGATAAAGGGACTTAAAGGCAGTATACATCATTGGTAATCTCGAAAATCAGAAATGTTCACAGATTTACGCCTAACTTACACAATATAAACATGATGACCTTAGAAAACGTCCCCTGAAATGTTTTTTTCTGAAGTGCTATTAGGCCTATATTAGTCTTTGAGAAATGAGTAAAACAATTAGTTTTCGTCTCATGAGACGAAAACTCAATTCGCCCCAAAACCATTTCGCCCAAGTGCCATTTCGCCCCAAACCACTTCGCCCGAGTGCCATTTCGCCCCAAATTACTTCGTCCAAACACTACATCACCCAAATGCCATTTCGCCCCAAAACCACTTCGTGCACAGGGCGAAATGGTTCAGGGCGAAGTGGTTTTGGGGCGAAATTACTGCAAACGTTTTTTACTGTTTTCTCAAAAGTCAGACGAAGTACGGAGCTGGTTTTTGCTCAGGTTGGTTTTAATCATGCATATCTTCAATCACACGGGGGGATAAAACTATTTGTAACAGTTTACCAATCATGTATACTATCTTTAAGTTGCCAAAGATGTCATTTGGGGCGTGCAACGTCATAACAGCGCACACATTAGCAGCACGTCCTCAACCAATGTCGCAAGAAATACACACCCCTCGATATGATCATCGATCGCGTAGCAAAAATCGCAGAGAAAGCCCACGAAGCGAAATTAGACCAGGCAGGGCCACAAAACCATTGAAGGTGGTCTATTTGCCCGCCGATTGTCTCTGAAAAAGCTACACGCTCCGCCACTTCGGGCGACTAATGTTTTATTGATCCCACAGTATATGTCAATAAAATGCGGGTAAATTATTATAGGAATTTGGTCCGATGTCCGTTTAGCCGAGCCCAGACTTGCAGTAATAATTCATGGTATAAGGTGTAAGTGCTTGAGGAATATTTAGAATTGTAATGGGTTGTACTTTGCATGGTTTGGTGGCCGTAGTCTCGGTTGGAATGGGCCATGCGTGGTCAAGTTCTCGCTTACCAAATGTCACCACACACTCATGCAGTAATGAACTGAGAGTTCCACGTATCCCTAGTCCGTCTTGTGGGGAGTGCAGGGGGATGCTGAAGGGAGTAGGCTAATCAGCTCTGTTATAGGCACAGAATAAGCTTTGTTCGTCATTTCCACAAATGGATTTAGGTAATGACATTATAGGTGATAACAATTTCTTGTTGTCCTGTTGTTCTCTTGACCCTTTCTTTCGTCCATTAGCAAAAAGTAGCATGCTTGTGGGGTGTTATGGCCGAGCGGTCTAGTGCGTCGAACTTAAGTTCCTGTGCTGGTACTAGAATGTAGGTTCGAATCCGGGCCGCGACGGGTTGTGACACCTGTGCCCTTGAGCAAGGCACTCAACCACACTTGCTCCCATTCCTGTAATTGGCGGTTCTCCGCTGTTGGATATGGTGAATAAATAAATAATAAATAAATGATGGAACGGAGGAAATCCAGAGTAATGAAATTCGGTGAATTGTAGGCAGTGCTTAGAGAAAAGTTACCGGTTTCTTGAGCTGGACTATCACTAAAATAATATACCGTACATAAATTCCATATTTCTTGAAAATAAACAAAAATGGTATTTCGTATGGAAGTTTTGCTTTTAGATGGTTGTAAATCCTGTATTTGGGGTTTAATTTAAATTTTATAGAATATTGTGCAGACAACCTAGAAACGGTGGGGTACCGTTGCCGAGTGGTTTGAGTCATTGACTTGCAATCATGGGTGAAAACGTGGGGTTGCGGGTTCGAATCCTGCTGCGGTACCTGTGCCCTTGGGCAAGGCACTCAACCACACTTGCTCCATCCTTCGGAAGGGATGAAAAGCCGTTGGTCCAGTGTGTTATGTAATGGTAATGCACTCTAAAGATCCCAGAGCATTCTTTCGTGAAGAGCAAAGGAATATTCCACGGTGTATCTGGTCATTTCTAATTCTTCATGGGTTTCCTCACACTTGCGAGTGACAGTGCAATGAGCACTATTGATGAATCCTTGGTATGAATACCAGAAAGAAATAATAATAATAATAAGAATTTAAAGAACGCTGAATGCCGCAATGGGGCGACATTTCGGGAAGACTCTCGCCGGGGACCACCGAAATTTCGGCAAGAGTCACTCAAAATGACACCTTATTTTTTTACCCAAAGCTTCCAGAGATGGTCACAGACCGAAGAGAGACAGCTCCAGTCCCCATAAAAATGGTTCTCGACCTAAAAAAAAGTTTTTTGACCTAAAAAAATTAATTTTAAACTCAAAAATATTAGGGCGACACCAAAATGTCGCCCTATTGAGCAGGTCGCCCTAATATACCTTTTTTACACACGATTTGTCGCCCTAACCTACAATTCATAGTTTTTTGGGCCCAATTAATGAAACTGACAGCTATATGTTCTGTGTACACGTGGGATAGATGTCCACTTTGTTTTTATTACATGTATGCCGTAATCAACTTAGCATAAAGTCGTACAAAGTTGTTCAGTTAGATTATTTTTTTCTGTTTAGCCATTTTGTTCTGCGTATAATTTTTACAAAATTTAACATTATAGTCATGAAAGTATTATAACTAGGCACAAAAACACCTTCCCTTGAAAGAGAAATAAAATAGACTGTCATACTATAAGAACACAGCGAAATCAACATTCTGCTTAATAATAATACAAGGTTCCCATCATATTAAGGTAATTTGCAAATTCGCAAGGATCTCTTATAAACGAGGTTCGATTGTTGTAGTTCTCAATTTACATTGCACATAGAATGAAATGACGTCAACAACGAAGACAAGAATAAAACACTCCATAAAATATAAAAATGTCAACAGTCAGCTTAAATGCAAAATTAAGTTATTTACAATGTTGGTAACGTTTATTTTATTTTAAGAATGCATGCCTTTCAAGGGAATTAAATTTGAAGTCGGAATACCTTTGGTGGGATTTTACTTTTTTGTGACAAAATCCACACTGCTTGGACAGAATTTAGGTGACTTAATCAAAAACCTGCACGTTTTGCTCCAGGGGCGCTGAAAATTCACCAAGGGGTGGGGCAGCAGGGGTGGGGGAGGGACAATAGACCTGAAACGTCATGGTTTGCTTGAAGATAGTATACATGATTGGTAAACTGTTACAAATAGTTTTATCCCCCTGTGTGATTGAAGATATGCATGATTAAAACCAACCTGAGCAAAAACCAGCTCCGTACTTCGTCTAACTTTTGAGAAAACAGTCAAAAAAGGATTTGCAGTCATTTCACCCCTGAACCACGGCCTGTGCACGAAGTGGTTCTGGGGCGAAGTAGCATTTGGGTGATGTAGTGTTTGGACGAAGTGGTTTGGGGGTGAAATGGCACTTGGGCGAAATGGTTTTGGGGCGAATTGAATTTTCGTCTCATGAAACGAAAACTAATTGTTCTACTAATTTCTCAAAGACTATAGCACTTCAGACAACCATTTCAGGGGAAGTTTTCTACGGTCATCATGTTTATATTGTGTAAGTTAGGCGTAAATCTGTGAACATTTCTGATTTTCGAGATACCAATCATGTATACTGCCTTTAAATGCATGCAAATTCTTTCCTAGAGTGAACATGTATCGCGTGCACCACATAGCAACAACAATTTGGTCCAGCCAAGTGAATACTAAGTGTGCATGTCAAAAGTAGGTACATGTACGTCAGTACATCAGACGCTAAAGCCCTGTCCATTGGGACCTAATTTTCTGGGGAAGGGGGGTTGGTGCACAAGAGAACAGAGATTATGGTCTAGAGACGGACACATTTTATAGGGGGAACGAAAATTCCTGGGACACTGAACAATGTGGAGTGCGGAAGGCTAAAGAAGTCTTCGCAATCTTTGATTCTGTCTGGCAACTTCTCGTCTGTCTAAACATACCAGATGTTCTACGGCTCAGGCTAATATTTACAGTGATGCGACCGAAACATCTCGAGTGTCATTAGAATCAATTAATTTCCTACATTGCTTCTGGAAGTTTACACACAGGAAGTACTTTCATTAAATTTAATCACACGGCTATATTAAACCTCTCAAAACATACTTTTTCTGTTGAAGAAGCGCAATATAAATAAAGTATTTATCTTATGTACAGTATTTGCAATTTTACATTGTACAGGTTAAAATGTTATGTTGTGAAGGAAACTAAACAGTTCAGGCATCCCATTTATTCTGTGCATGGAAACATTCTGCTGAAGTTAACATAAAGCTGTCCTGGTACAGTTTCACTGGAGTAAATTATAAAAAAGTAATTTTTATTCCTTTTAATCCATGCCAGGTAACTGTTATGTTTTAGTCACAAACCCATTCTTAAGGTGTAATTATCGGTTTTTATGCTAATGTGAATTTCAATATTCATGAGCAAAGTTGGGTCCCGAGGGAGTATACAAGGGGCGCATTCAATAGCGCAATACGTACGCCGGTATGGGTATTTTCCTATACCTTCACCGTTGAAGGTATTGTCGGTATGCATACGTATCGCGCTATTGAACACGCCCCAGCTGTTCCTTATAGCTCAGCTGTTGGAGCATCTGCCCGGTGAGTCAGAGGTCTCGGGTTCGAATCCCGATAAGGCCCTTGCAATTTTTCTCTCATCCCAAGTTTGGTTGTTTCATTTCAATGGTGATTAGGCATACTAGATGTTGCATGAGTAAAGTTGTGATGTCACATTAGGCACTATGGCTAATTTGTACACAAATACATGTACCCCTGTTTTCTTCGTTTTTAAACGTTTTTTGTGATCCTTTGTGTGTTTTTTCTTGCATTCAAGGTCCCTGTTCTCAATCTCATGTAATAAATGGGCTGTGGAAACTGCAGTAGTTTACAGCAATTGGGCCATTCTCCCGTTACGTGTATGACACTTTGAAGCATTTTTAAACTGTATTATATTGAATATTTTTTTTCTGTTGCTGAATACTTTTGCATTAATATAGCATGGTAGTCATCTACAGGGGGCACCCTATATAATAGTACAGCATTTGTTTCAATTTTTTTTTTACAGGGGGAAATATGTCTGCTACGTGTGTGACGTCAGAAATGTTGCAAACATAACAGAAATTGTTTCCCTGTAAAAAATATTTCAAATAAATTTAAATAAGGTGACCCCTGTAGCTGACTACCATGCTATATTAATGCAAAAATATTCAGCAACAGAAAGAGTATTTAACATAATAGTTTAAAAAGCCACACATGTAACGAGAGAATGGCCCCCATTCCAGTTTGAATCCTAATATTTTCCTTTTACTTTCACTGGTGAATTCCTAAAGTGACATCACACAAACAGCGCCCTGTCTTGGCAAGAAAAGTTGCTAGAGTAAAAAATGCTGTTAGTGTAATAATCGTACATGTTGCAAAGAGAGCCTGAATTGGTCGACCATTTCAGAGGCCCTTTTAACCGTATATATTTTTTTTCGGATGCATAGTTATCGTATAAATTTGTTGGTCACTAAAGGTTAAAGGGTTAATATTCAGTGGCGGATCCAGTCATTCAAATACAGGAACACAATGGATTTCAGGGGGATGTAGCGCCCGCTTTTCCTTTGTATTCCTGTATTTTAATGAGGCTGGATCCGCCACCGATATTGCAGACCTTATAGCTCATTTAGAGCATGTGACAAGACCGTAATACCCGATACCTTGATCTTTTACTTACAATTATCTGTCCTGATTACTACCTTGAGCCATTTTTGTCATCTGAATTTCCCCCTCCAGTGCTGCTATTATGGCCAGAATTGGGGGATGGGGTTTTAAGTAGGTGTGCCAGCCGGCCCTGTAGATCCTCAAATAAGCCCTGCATGTCCTGTACTTCCTCTCTCCTCTGATCCATGTTGAGACGGACAAAAAATTAGAAAATAAAAATAAATGGCACAAATCCACCAAGCAATTGGTGCCCAGGGCGCTCACAATTACCCCTGATCACTGGGTTCCATTAACCATTTTGTGCGTATGCAAGCTTTGTTATCCGTTACAAACTTTTACAATTTAGCATTACTTTTGAACCTATTTTCTCGGATTATGCAGTTTATTGCCATTTACAGCATTTCTAAACCCAGCCATCTTAAAGATTAGGATGTATTTGTAGAATACTGCAAATGCAGTGTAGACTTCCAGCATAAGGTAGAAATATTTTCTCTTTTTTAACGTTTATATGAAAAAGCACTCCTGATCCAGTACTTACCGCTTTGGTCTCTGCATCTATTTTCCTGCCAAGGTGAACCTTGACAGTCTGTATGCTGGTCCCTGCTGTACCAACTTGTTCCTTTAACTATAACAAATAAAAGTGTAAAAATGTGACTGCTTGTAATTGGGTGTTTCTATAAATTAGGGGTCCAAAAGTGTGACATTTAGTGTCCTCATTACACCTGATGTTATTTTTCTTACAAAAATCATTAAAATGGCTTTTAAACCATTTTTTATGAATTGTACTTTATGTACTCACTCTTTGAGATGGAAAGTATTTAAAGAATGTGTCCTGAATTTACAAAAACGAGATGTAAAATGTAACGGGGTACACCAAAATTGGACCCCTAATTTATAGAAAGACCCAATTAAAACAATTGTTACAGTTTAAACTATTTAAAAATATCACAAGGTTGGCCAAATATAATCACACATTGTGAAACCGGTGTAAATTAATCCGTTTTTGGCCTGCTTGGGGCTGCCTCATCTTGACTACAACACTGGTAAACATGTAGCAAGTTTGCACATTGTGGTCGTAATAAAATTGCTGAATGGGGTCATACTAATTACTGTCAACGGCCATCTTTTAACATGTTTAATGAGAAATTAGCCAATTCTAGCACAATGACAAAGAAAAATCTGCCTTAAAATGAAAGAATACTGTAACTTTTTTTCACGATATTGCTTTGCGCCGTGCGGTGGCAGCCATATTGCTTTTGGCTGTGTGGGTCAAACCATTCATGGAGAAGGGCATGCTACCTTTTGTGTGCGCATCTACATAAATGTACATATGTACAAAACGCCCAACACAATGATACTTGCATAAAAATACCCCTATAAATGCATAGTGGTATCGTCTGATGCATTGTATTCAAAATGGCCAACGAGTACGGCCGGCCAAAACAGGCACCTCCTTTGAAGAAAATGTTTTTAATTTTATTTTGGCTACAATTTCCTTCTTTTTCTGGCGGGGCGGCCTGGACGCGGCCGATGAATGCTGGGGTTGGCCGATGGTGGCTGTTGACGGCCGTTGATGGTAATTAGTATGACTGGCTGAATGTGTATCAATTAACCTTTACTGTTTACATGGACATGCATCTCATTAATCTATTTTGTTGGAGGCATTTGACAGTGTGGCAACAGTATTATTTAGTTTTTACAGTTTAATGTTCAGTATAAATTGTCAGAATTAAAATACTTTTACAGGAAATCAACTGCCATTTGAATTTGAAGGAATATATAAATGTAATTCTGATAACCAAATTACAAAAGACGACTTAATTAATATTCAATAAAACAAGCAGTAAGAAATTACTAAAATCAAATGATACACAGAATATACACACAGCTAGTTTTAATACACAACCCCAACACCGCAAAACACATTTTCTTTGAAGCGAATGAAAGAAAAACATTGCACTCACCTCTTCATACTTTTTCCGTTGCTGAAATGCAAAATAAAAAGGGAAAATGGAAATGTCAATATAAGAAATTGTTCAATGCAATTGGCTGTCGTGATGAAAACTGAGGTAGCTCTCTCAAAAAAAAAAAAAAGTTGGATTTTCGGATTATTGCGCGGTAGGGTAGTTGTGACATAATCCTCTCTCTCATTTTGCATTTTTCGTTGCGCTCAGGAAATTGCAACAACAGCGACAAATTCATCTCATCCATATCATCAATCTTTGCCCTGGTAGCCTCATCCAGCTTGCTTGCCTTGCCTTGTGCAAGCTTCTCCTTCTGTGACAGCGGTGCTTGCTGCTTACTATGGATTGCTTGACCGATTAGCTAATCAGACATGCTTACCGTATTGATGACGTCATCCATATCATCAATCTTTGCCCTGGTAGCTTCATCTGCCTTGCCTTGTGCAAGCTTCTCCTTCTGTGACAGCGGTGCTTGCTGCTTACTATGGATTGCTTGACCGATTAGCTAATCAGACATGCTTACCGTATTGATGACGTCATCCATATCATCAATCTTTGCCCTGGTAGCGTCATCCAGCTTGCCTGGCTTGCCTTGTGCAAGCTTCTCTTTCTGTGACAGCGGTGCTTGCTGCTTACTATGGATTGCTTGACCGATTAGCTAATCAGACATGCTTACCGTATTAATGACGTCATCCATATCATCAATCTTTGCCTTGGTAGCTTCATCCAGCTTGCCTGCCTTGTCTTGTGGAAGCTTCTCTTTCTGTGACAGCGGTGCTTGCTGCTTACTATGGATTGCTTGACCGATTAGCTAATCAGACATGCTTACCGTAATTGATGACGTCATCCATATCATCAATCTTTGCCCTGGTAGCTTCATCCAGCTTGCCTGCCTGCCTTGTGCAAGCTTCTCCTTCTGTGACAGCGCTGCTTACTATGGATTGCTTGACCGATTAGCTAATCAGACATGCTTACCGTATTGATGACTTCATCCATATCATCAATCTTTGCCCTGGTAGCGTCATCCAGCTTGCCTGGCTTGCCTTGTGCAAGCTTCTCTTTCTGCGACAGCGGTGCGGGTGCGGGGCCAGGGGAAGCGGCATCCTTGTTGCTTGCTATAGATTGCTTTAGTGCTTCAATTTCTTGAAGCAGTTTGGCATGCTTAGCTTCTAGGTCTTGGCGTACCATCTGGACATCACGAATCCTGAGTAAAAATACGGTTTGATAAACACTGCACATCTGCGAAGGCTTGTGGGATAAGAAGATTGCATGCGCTATCCCATGCAGATGCACTGATTGTGCCCGACATTTACTATTGAGCTCGTGCCAATGACGTCGTTGTGGAGGCAATGTGCGTGAGCGTTGCGTGTGTCCATAACGCACAATGCTAAGGCTCCCATTGGTGAAATAAACCGCGTTACGCCCACTAGAGACACACACACATCGCTTCCACAATGACTCTGCATTATTTGACTCCAAAAATGGCGTATTTGCACGTGTTCGAAGGGGGTCAATAGGGAACAAGGCAAAGATGGCCAAACCATGATAAAGTTCAATAACATTTCCCAAAACAAAGAGGTAGGCAAATGGGAGAAATCTTTCAAGTCATCGTTCCAAAGTCCAGTCATAAGTAGGAAAATTAAATATTAGGGACTTTAGGCTGAATTCGAGTGACCAAGTCAAGTCAGCACCACTGCTTAAATGGTCTTAATTTAAACCCAAATCAAATTGACCTCATCTTCAGATACTCAGCTGAACAAAACAAACAAAGACTAACCACCACAGACAATACTATGCCCAAACAAGTTTGTGACCTAATTCGATAAGTATACAACGGGGTATCGTTTTCCAAAATGAATCAAGCCAGCCATGTTGAATTTATTTATTTCATTAGCATTCACACCGTCATCAATCACCATTGAAGACGCCAGTATTTAGCCGATGGGACTCGTGCCACTGCATTTTCAGAAATTAGCTCTCAAGATTTTATCAGTTTTGCGTTCTAATCCAAAATAAGACACTGATTTTTGAATGGTAGCTTTAAATCCCACAACAGTTGTGATTCCAATACTGCCTTTAAAAACCACTAAAAATGTAACATAGTAATGGGGTAAAACATTTGGTGGTCAGCCTAAAAATGATTATTGCAAACCCTTGGGGTCGTCCCATGATTTTTAAAACAAAAACGTGACATTTCTTAAATTCCACAAAATGGTCAAGTAAAAATTAAGTTGTCATTTACATAATGATGTTGCATGATATGGTTGCTGTCATTATTTGGGGATGATTTTTTTGAGTCTTCAGTCTTGATAAAGTGTGGAAATATTTTGATAAAGTGATGGTTACAGATGTAACTGGGACACTGATAACTCACCTATCCTTGGATTCCGTATCAAACAGACCTTTCATGTCGTCCTGCATAGTCAGGCTGGTACGGTTCATTGTACGGATCTGATAATGTAATCAAAGAAAACTAAATATTAGGGTGTATATATCTACACAATCTTCCACTGGGAAACGCGTCAGCGATTTTTACACGCAGTTCCACAGGTTGGAAGAAAATGTGAGTAACTTTACCAAGTCTGATAAGAGGCAACAGCAAGATGTCATAACTTTTTCTACAGTCACATTTTTGTAAAGAGCGTGATCCAATTCCGTCCCTCACATGAGGGACGGAAATCAGGAGACAAATGCCTTTCCTTAGTCAACAACAAATGAAAACTAAAGTGAACCTGTTTGTTTACCTGCTACTGATGTTAATACACACACCCAGTTTATCACATGTTGAAATTGACTTTACAGTTTTATGCAAAAGTTGTTTTTATGTGCGAGGGACGGACAATTAATAAAATTGACAAAAACTACAATTTGTTAACATGCATTTTCAACTATTTCTTGAAAATGTGATGGCCAAATTTATTCTGTTTATTTTTGTAATATGATTGTAAAATATGGACATTTCTTTACTGTTCGAGGTATTATTTTCAGAGTTTTCGAAATTTTCATCCAGTGTTTATCAGTTTTGGATCACGCTCTAAAATATGGAAATCCACAGATCTGTTGCAGATTTATATGTCTAACCATAGAGGAAGGAAATGTAATGTGAAAGCCAA
Source organism: Henricia sp. BOLD:AAB3569 (assembly GCA_037783545.1). Classification (NCBI taxonomy): domain Eukaryota; kingdom Metazoa; phylum Echinodermata; class Asteroidea; order Spinulosida; family Echinasteridae; genus Henricia; species Henricia sp. BOLD:AAB3569. The sequence continues at coordinate 1,010,329 of JBBELK010000015.1, read as the reverse complement.
AGAGAACTTTGCATACACACCTCCGGTCCAAGTTCGTCCATTCTCTCCTTGATCTGTTTAAGTTTCTTCTCGGCGCTGTCTCGCCAGTCATCAATCTTCTCAAGTTTGTCACCTTGTTCCTCTACCATGGACTTGGCAGCCTGGGGGAAAAACACACCGCATCCAATTCCAATATTGCCCAATTAACCCTCCCCACTTTAATAGGGGCCGTCCAAAGTTGTCAACATTTTCACAGGGTCTACAGAGCGTAAAATGTTGCCCTTTTTTACCCCACCTCTAATTTAGTCTTTAATTTGGCAAATGTTTCAGGCCTTCGTGTTCGACAACAGCAGAGATCGGTCACTTGTTGGTATCATGACCAAAAAAACAAAACAAATTTGCAAAGCAGAACACCCCCGCCCCCCAGCCTACACCCCTGGAATTATTTGACTCCCAAAATGACATAGTAATCACAAGCCTAATAGACCCACGAAATGCATACTCGTGCCTAACGCATTGCTCCCTAAGATAGCCATCATACAAAGTATCTTTTAAAGACTGCAGTAACAGCTTTTGTAGGAACGAAAAATGTTGACTTTATTATCTAAATCCAATTAGCGTGAGCGATGGAATTGTGTGACCCGTTTGAGGCAGGTGCCCTATAAACCAATTTTTAATGAGAAATCCTGATAATTCCTAATAAATGGGTTTTCCTCAATCAATCAGAAATAATTCAATTGTGCAAGAAGTCCGTCATTAAAGTTGGTCTCTTCCAAGAGATAATTTTGTGATTTAGCTTACCTTGTCGTTGATGGCATCAGTAATTGCCTGTGCAAAAAAACACAATTGTATATATTAAAATAAATGAAAAATTGCTTAAATAAAAAAAGAATCCTGTAGATTAGCATTTATAGACCGTATCGAATAGCCGCCATCTTGTGGGGCAGTTTCTTTGTTCCTTGAGGACATGCATGGTTGCACATATTGTGCTTCCATTGTTGAACGGTTTAAGTAACAAAAGGTGCCCTACAAGATGGCAGCTATTGTGTGGTAAACAAAAGGAGGGCACAATTTTGTTTGGGCGAGACAGAATTTCATATTTGCGCAATAAATTGGCATATTTACTCACAAACACTAGAGCTTAAAATAACATCGTTTGAGAGACTTACATGTACCTTTTTGATGTATTGTTTTGTCGTCATGACCCCCAGGTCACGTAGTCCCCCTTGACCCAGTTCATTGATACTACAATTAAGGCTTTAAATCACTACGTAGCTTGGCATCGTTTGAGAGTCTTACCTTACTGACGTATTGTTTTGTCTTGTCGTCTTGCGCCGTGACCTTTGCCTGTAAGGTCATGACCCTTGCATCCAGGTCAGCCAGGCCACGTAGTCCTCCTTGACCCTGTTCATCTATCATGTCTTTCACTTTGTCTTGATACTGTAAGGAAAAGAGAAATCGTGGACCCTTAACTCATTAGGGCATCATAATTAAGTAGAAAATTACATTAAACTCTATTTTCGAAGTCTCTGCACATGTACTGTGCAGATACAGAACTCGCATTAGTTCGATCCCACAAAGAACAAATTAATCAGAAATTACTTTGTACAAATGGCAAAACACGATTTTAGCTTTGCTATGTAACTAAACAAAGACGGATATAAGTCTGTTTTCAATACTGGAGAGACTTTTTCACCAGGATCATAACTCTGTGCAATGCCATTTATCTTCTCTCAAAACAAAATATCTCAAGACAGATCTAAGAAGATAACTTAAGAAACAAATAGTGCAACAACAGACCTTTCAGAAAAACCTGTGTACAAATTTCCTATTTAACGTATGTAACATTATACATAGGACACATACTTTGTGACATTTTTTGGTGTCCTTGTTACATACGGTATATTGGAAATTTGCACTCGGAGCTTTCAGGAAGGTATGTTGTGGCACTATTCGTTGCAGTTCTTTAGCTGAAGTTATCTACTTAGATATTTCTTTTGTTTTGAGAGAAGATGAATGACATTGTACATAGATATAATCCTGGAGTAAAAGGTCTCTCCAGTATTGAAAACAGACACATACATGTATTTGTACAAAATAATAAAGAGCAGAAGATTACCTCTTAAATACTACAGATGCATCTTTAGATCTAAATACTAGACTGACAGAAAAGTAAACTGAGCTACGACAGAATGCAGTATGTAGAGCCTAAGTTACAGTTAAGATAGACCTCTAGTTTAATACATGGTGTCGGTTTTCACCGACGAATAATTAGATCATTGCATAGAATCTTAATTTTTGAGATAAAACAAGGTCTTTTGGCGATTCATGCTCTGATTACCACTTTAAGACATGCACGTATACATGCTCTTGTATTGTATTACGACCAAGGATAGACAGACAAAGGGATAACAAAGGATCCTTTCATGTCCTCGAGAATCGTCTCTATTGTTCGAGCTGGTCCTAATCTATGGGAGAGAGTTAGAGTACAGGAACAAAAGGAAACACAAGGGATTGTCCTCAATCATGCAAAAAGGTAGATAGAATAAGTCGCGCAAGCTAGGTCGAGTTTTTGCGACCATAAGAAAAATCTGCAGAAGATCTACGGTCATTAAAACACAATGGAAATTTCAGGCGGAACACGGACATATTCCAGGCGGTATCTGGGCACCGACTAGAATTTCCATTGTATTTTTGTATTTTAATGAGCATGGATCTGCCACAGATTTCTATTTATGGTCGCGAAAACTCGACCTAGCCTGCGCGACTTATTCTACTTTTTGCGGAGCGGGTCACATATAGTAAAACACGCGCTTTATATACATGAAGCATCCATGCAGGTACATTCTTAATCTTACCCCATCCTCTCCATTTGGCTACAAATCGGTTAATTAAACAGAAAAAAAACAACAAATTCATAAGAGTTTAAAAGTTTAGATTTTACTTTTTAATTTGCCTCAATTACCTCTAATGGTAATAAAACCCGCATTTTGTTAACGTCAACAATGTAAACAAAACCACGTCGTGCAGGAGTTCATGGGATTGTTGGAGTACTCTAATAAAAGGACATATGGGGTTTTGTGTTGGTCTGTGAATTTGACGTCGTAGGTGCTTCGCTACCGTAAAACTTTATTTATATCAAAAATCTTTCAGAGACTCTTCACGGATGGCTCTAGTGCCGCGGGCTAACTGCATCCCAATCAGTTGAAGAGCATGATGTAAACTATGAATTTGACTCATGTAACACAAACTCAATGAGCGGCCCTTCAGCGAGACGTACTACATTTAATCCCATCATGCTTCGTGCGGAGAAGTATTGTGACGTCATCTCGTTTGTGGGTTATGGCTAGTAAACTTCGAGGGCATACCTGTCTGGTCGATGAAGCGACTTGATCATTAATGCCTCCTATGGCCTGTTGCAGGGTGGAGATAGCCACGCCTAGCTTCTCTTGAACATCCTCGATCCTGTCTTCTATTTGTTTGTGTTGGTTTTGCCTGGATGCAATTGGGCAATGAAAATGTTAAAAATACAAATGGCATTATCTCCATGTGTGATTAAGGATAATAAAAGACAAAATTAGTCATATGCTGTCTTAGTTACGTCTTAAGAGTTAAGACATCTTTCTTTAAGGTCCCAAAAACTGACCTTGATTTAATCTCCGCCTTCATAACGGCTTCAAGTTGGCTCCTTGTTTCTTGTTGCATCTTCTCTAGTTTATCCATGGCTTCATTCACTTTGCTCATGCTGCCAACGTTCTTGTGTCTGTCCAGCTGAAATCCAAATATTGTTTGTTGCTTCACCAAATTGTTTGAGTTTATTTATTTATTTATTAAAAAACTGTCTCGCAGCCTTGCGGCTGAATTGCACATGGTTACAATATTTACAACTACACAATTTACACACAAAAAATCACTCGAAAACATACTATGCAGATTATACTGCAAAAAACAAAACAAAACAAAACAAAACAAAAATAACACTTTCCAGAACCCTCTCAATCCTCCCGGAAGCGAGACAAAGAGTGGTGTTGTGGATTGTAGTTTGGTTTTTTTTTACTTAAACCTTTGGTTAGTTCAAAAGGTCCCCTTGAGCAAGGCACTTTGCCATGCATTGCTAATCTCCCCAACCTGAGATAAATGGGTGCCCGGGAGGGTAGTGATTAAGTGTCTAAGTAGCCACTGAGTGCCTCATAGGCAGAGCTGTATACTCCCTAAGGAGCTGAAAAAAGTTTGAAAATTGACAAAATTTATATCTGTTGATACTAATGTTGATACTAATGTTGTTTTCTTAGATTCAAAGTCTGAAAAATCCTATGCTTGAAAGGAAATCCATATGAATCATTAGTGAGGTTTCGGTGTACACGGTTAGTGATTCCAACTACGATTAGCCAAACCTCAAAATCGTTATCTTTCGCTGTCCGTTTTTCACTAAGGTGTAGAGGCGTTTCTATCAGTGTAAACAACAAAACTACACTTGGGATATTTGTGTAAACGCCACAAGTACGCACAAACCGATGACGTAAAATTCACTAATAGTCGTCGTTTTCCCTAACCGTATGCGACCGAAACCCCCCCCCCCTGTCTCTGTTTACCGTTTGGCCCGCCCTGACATGCAAGACTTCATCCTCAGTGAGTTTGTGTAGAGCCGTCCATCGCTTCTCATTCTCTTCTCTCATGGCCTGCTCGTGAGCAATGCGAGCCGATTGCTCAGCATGTAGATACTGCGTGCAACAAAAATAAGCCATTACGGATAGGTTAGTGGGTTTGAATCCAGGCCATGTTTGTAGCGTGTGCGCCCTTGGGCAAGGCACTTTGCCATGAATTGCCTCTCTCCACCCAGGGGCAAATGGGTAGTGAAGGTATTGTGTGTTTAATAAGCTCATGAGTGCCTATCAGGTAGCTGGGGCTGTATATTCCTCAGAAACTGAGGTTAAATTCGAAATGCTATTAAAGGCCCTGTAGATCTGTTTTTGAGCGATTCTGCGAATAAAACCATTATAAATCAAAAGAAAGAAATCAACAAACTCATCCGAAGAAATTTCAGCTTTGTCAAAAGTACGACGTTTAAAAAAAACATGAAAATCCATATGCACTTTCCTGGTCTTGGCGGGGTGTTTCAAATACGCGTTCTCAGTTAATCGGGTACTATGTGGCTTGCGTCCTTGCACTCTGTGGCGCACATCAAATACTGCGTGTGCGCGCGATCCATAAAAATGCATCGCGTTGGAACACGTACACGCAGTACACAGCGCCCATGCATTTTGGACCTGCGTAGATGTGAACCAAAAATAAGTAAATCGTTTCCAAACGATCTAAATAATTTCATCTTTACGGATTATTTTCTGGTAAAATTATATCATTTTGAGCGGAAACCTTTCATTGGGTAGTTGCTAATAATTAAATTTTTACTTTCAGAACTTTTCCCCTGTAAATTCGTTGATTACTTTTTGGGGTCATTGCAAATGATACACTGGGCCTTTAAGAGTCCAATGAATTTGATCAATAATGTGACGTGCCATGATATACACCAATCCGGTAACTAAGATCTCCTCCCTGCATATCCGCCATAGCTGGGGGGCGTCCAGTGCATGGGCTGTGCGTTATGTGTTGCTGTTAGAACGAAAAGCGCTCATCCATTACATGCACGAACGAGCCTCCTTCGCGTATACGCGACGGGCCCGCCTTCGCGCGCGCACACACATACAAAGACGCGCAACTTGTTCGAAGTAAACAAATGCAGCTTCAGCAACAACAAAAACATACAGTTCATTCAGTGGAAGCCCCCAGCTATGGCGGATGTACAGGGAAGAAGACCTTATTACCGGATTGGTGTATACTTAAATAAAATATCCACATTATTACATATGTACAGTTTTATTTAGTAAAGGCACTTTATAAATGTCTCTTAAAATTATTGATATTGTCATCACTCCTACAGGTATGCCAAGACTGCTAAAATCAACATGCACTTCGACAACACAGATTGACACGTACATCTACAAGCAGTCTTCAAGTTATGTTGAACACTTCAAAGAAGCACTCTACAGAGAACCAGGTAAGAGGTTGTAACCATTCTTTACCCATTTATTGAATACGCCTGAAACTAAGGGTTTTTAATGACTTGCCACGCTTATTGAGAATGACACTACGATCAGTTTTTCAGGAGTTACACTAAGCTTCCATCAAAGATGCTTGAAGAACATATTTGAAATCAAATAACTTGAATACGTGAAACATTAGGTCCTCAAAATCTCTGGAATAGCCAATTTTATTATTTCGCACAACGAAAAACATACACTACCGTACTTCAAGAAACATGAATTTTCTTATTACTGTCACTTTTTCAATGTGGATTTCTCATTACCTTTTCAATATTGCCAAATTTTTGCTGCGATTCCTCTCTAAGCTTGATCTCCTTGGAGAGAATCTTACGGCTAACTTCCTCGGCTATCTCGGCAATCTTGCCTTGCATCTTGAGTCGTTCGCTGTCCACGGCGTGTTCACGCTCCCTTTGCAATACGTCGATGCTGTGCATGGTTTCGTCACGTTTGCGCGATTGCTCGTTAATCTGCGACTGCATGTCGTTTAACCTAAAATAGGAATTATAAATTGTTAAATATTAATTTTGTGGTTGTGTACAGTGTAGTTTTTTACATCTTTATATTTTTGCGGTTTTTATTCGCGAAATAAAAACCTTGCGAAAACTTCCACTTGTACAGTAATCTTAGACTCACTTCAAGAAAACGTTCTGCTCCTGCTGTCTTCTTTCCGTTTCCTCAGCACCAACTCGATTTCTTAACTCCATCAAGACATCTCTCACTTCACCAAGTCTAAAACACAAATTATAAACTTTTCAAAATGCACCTAATAGGTCACTTGATATCAGAGTAATTGGGGCCAGTGTAAATTAAGGTCATATTAGTGGTGTTGTCAAATACCATGAAATATCACAATAATTCTTCACCATTATATACCCATTGTAATAACAGGAGCTGGTAATAGAGCCTTGGTTTAAGGATGATTTATGGTTGCAGGTGAAAACCAATTTCAAATTTTTATTTGGTAGAAAATTTAGGTATTTTTTCCCAGTCCAGTTGTGCACAGTTGTCAATGACTTTTTTTCTCTCAAATGAAATTGGCAAGGCAGTGACCCTAACTGCACAGCCATGGTACTTATTATTTCATGCCTGGTATTCGTGAGTCACATTCAAGTAATGAGGGAGTATACCAACTGTGCCTTATAGCTGGTAGAGCATCTGCTTAGTGAGTCGGAGGTCTCGGGTTCGAATCCCGATATAGCCCTTACGATTTTTCTCTCATCCCAAGCTTGGTTGTTTCATTTCAATGGTGATCAGGCACCATACCAGATGTTGTATTCAAGGGATAATCATTATTATTTTAAAAGATTCTTTGCTGACGTGACGGGCTGTAATACATTTTGTCAAATGCCAATTTAACAAGAAAAAAAGGCAAATGAAATTTAGAAAAAGACGATGTGAATATGAAAAGGAAAATGTAGTTAATATGAAACAAGAAAATGTAAAATGCATGCAACAAACAATAATGAGAGAAAACATGCAACAACAAATGACAGCATGAACATTGGTGGAACACTCAGGTGGATGCACCCGTTAGTAATTGAGAAGTGCCAATTTTATCACAACCAAAAAGGATTAAACAATACCACTAGATCGAGGCCAGTCATTCAAATGTGCTCGTAAACCAATGGTCCAGTGTTATCTTCTTTTTTCTTTTTAATTTTAACCATTAATAGTAATTTTTTTTAATTCTTGCTGTGGTTTTATAGTAAAAATGTTTGGTCTAAGTGAAATAGACTGTATCGAATAGCCGCCATTTCGTGGGGCAGTTTCTTTGTTCCTTGAGGACATGCATGGTTGCACATAGTTGAGCTTCCATTGTTTAACGGTAACAAAAGGTGCCCCCGAAATGGCGGCTAATTTGCTAAATACCTGACTCCAACTTTGGTCAAGTTTAATAGATTACTCTGTGCCCTAAATTATGACTTTATAAAAAAGCACACAATTCAGCCCAAAAAATTCTCTTTTTTTCCGCATGTTTAATTAAGGAGTCTTGAATTAACTAACAATTTGCTAACAGCCTTCAGAACCAGTGGACTGGAACCTTTTTAAGTTTGAATAATGTAACGGCTTCTAGGAGAGGGTTTCGTTTATACCATGCACAAATTGATTGCACTCAATTATAAGACACATGAAATTTTATACGCAAGTCATGAGATAGTGCAATCTATGAAGTCGGCTGTCATAAATAATAGGCCTATCATGGTGCACATAGTGGTATATAATTGGCTTCACATAAGAACTACATGTAATAAGCTGTGCAGTTGAAAGTCAGTAATTTGCAACAGTGCACAATATTAATAAGCCACACAGAAAGAACCACACGAGGCAAATAAATTTTACATTTTATACATACAGAAATAGACCCCGTTCTCACTAGAGTAATCGCTTATAATCGAATGTTTAGACCCAATTACCATTTCATAGTCTATGATGACAACAAAACATTATTTTGAACAGAAATATTTAAAATATCATTCAGCATAGGGTCTGCAATGTTTCTGATGCAAGTTCAGACAGATACTGTAGTAATAGAGAGACGAACCCGATGTAATTTGTAGGAAAGTAGATACATGAAACAATTAAATTGCAATCGATACCATAGGACAAGCAAGACACTGTGGGGCCAATATAGCGGCATAATTTACCTCGCATCTAACTGCGCCCTCAGTAAGGACGTAGCCTGTTCCACTGTTTGATGACCCTCGTGCATTTTGCGTTTCTGATTCATCTTAAAAGCAGCATTAAAGATTGAAAATGAAGGTCATGGGTAATGAGAGTAACCAAGGGATGATAATCAGAGAGTAACCAAGGGATGATAAATGCTTGAGTTCACGGCTCTTGATCAGGGAATGCTGTTCAGTTTTCTTCTTCCGCCTGTAAAGGCATTTAGGTACCTGGCAAATGTACACTGCATGTATACGTACACACTGAAATGAAATTTCCCCAAAATTTTCACATTTTTGGGCCTTGAATTTTTTGTGTTTTCTACAGTAATTTTGTGTGAGCAGTATACATTCAAATTGGAAATAACCTGGTTCTGAGTTCTGTGACACTTTTAGGTAATCTGAAATAAAGGCTGGTAATTCGTCCGTGATTTTTCCCAGATATGACAGTTACAGTTTGAAACACCTGTGGGCTGTAATGAAATATTTTAGTAATGCAATCCACAATTCAGTGAAATCTAATGTTACACCACCACCACCATGCATCTTTAAAGGAGCGTGTTCAGGAAAAACTGACTTCGTTTTAACCTACATGTAACAATCATCTAAAATACCTTCCCAAAATACCTTCTATAAACATAGGAAATTTCCAATTTGAATGTGCAAGCAAAAAGGTTGGTGTAATTACTGCACTGCTCTATGGAACCAGATAAATTAGTTTACAAAACATCAGTGTTTTTATGACGATATCTTTGAAAATATACGGATTGAGAGTCCGAAATTTAGAATGGTAATGAGAAAAATATGACAGATGACATGGTATCAAAATCTCAACATCCACGGGAAAAATGGCTGGGTAAAAAAAATCTGGACACGCTCCTTTAATCTTTCAAAAACAGTTATTAATGAATGTTAGTGCATGTTGAAAGCATGTTATATGACACTTTATGAGTGTGGTATGTAATGTTATGATTTTAAACAAAGCAACAACACAATGAGTTAAAGGGAGAAAAAAACATTTGCCCCAGATTCCCTTCAAGGATTATTATATCCGGCAATGTAGCAGCATTTTTTTAAAAAGTTATTATTATTATTATTATTATTATTATCTCTTTCTGGTATTCATACCAAGGATTCCTCAATAGTGCTCATTGCACTGTCACTCGCAAGCGTGAGGAAACCCATGAAGAATTCTACTTAGAACTAGAAATGGCCAGAGACACCGGGGATGATCCCCCTTGCTCTTTACGAAAGAATGCTCTGGGATCTTTATAGTGCGTTTCCATTACCTAACACACTGGACCAACGGCTTTACATCCCTTCCGAAGGATGGAGCAAGTGTGGTTGAGTGCCTTGCCCAAGGGCACAGGTACCGTAGCCGTGGGGAGGTTCGAACCTGCAACCCCAAGTTTTCACCTATGATTGCGAGTCAATGACCTAAACCGCTCGGCCACGGTACCCCATAATTTTAAGGAAGATTTTTACCTAAAACTTGAGCCCTGTAAGCTGGGGGTAAAATGCACTTTCATGGCAGAAAATATACATTTTAAAAGATATAAGGGAGGTTTCGGTCGCATACGGTTAGGCAAAACGACGACATCGTCATCGATTTGTGCGTACTTGTGGCGTTTACAAAAATATCCCGAGTGTTGTTTTGTTGTTTACACTGATAGCAACGCCTCTACACCTTAGTGAAAAACGGACAGCGAAAGGTAACGATTTTGAGGTTTGGCTAATCGTAGTCGTAATCAGTAACCGTGCACACCGAAACCTCACTAATGGGTCTTTCTATAAATTAGGGGTCCAAAAGTGTGACATTTGGTGTCCCCCGTTACACCTCATATGTGTTATTTTTCGTACAAAAATCATTAAAATGGCTTTTAAACCATTTTGTATGAATTGTACTTTATGTACTCACTCTTTCAGATAGAAAGTATTTAAATAATGTGTCCTGAATTTACAAAAACAAGATGTAAAATGTAACGGGGGACACCAACACTGGACCCCCTAATTTATAGAAAGACCGTAATGACTGATGGATACAGCAAACATCCAATTACTGTTTGTACCGTTTGTCCGCTGCTGTTTTAAAATGCATCAACAAATGAGAATCATTTGGGATGATGACTTTGGTCTTGTAAGTAGCTGAAAGGCAACATGTATATTTTATGTACATATTGCCTCGTTAGTCACTGACTGACATCGCTTTGCGAGTAATGAGCCATTTCAAAATTACAATAAGCCAGGAAGTCGTCTGGGAACACAATTCAATTTCTGCTGTCGTAAACAAAGTGCATGTTTCAGCACCACTGAAAAAACAATTAGGCTAAAATAGATTTGTGTTTATCGTATTTTGCAATGAAAGTCTGTAAATAATGAAGTGTTATTTAACCAGTTGGCGCCAGAATTATTTTTGGCAAAAAAACCACAATTTTTTAAAAAGGAAAATGTGATTGGCCAAAAGTTTAGACCAGGTCAAGCACCACAAATCGTGACTCTTGAGTCATTTCTACATTAAGTTGTATGAATCTTCTCACGAAATGATCATCCTTTGCAACAATCTGAGTCAACCGCCCCTGTGACTATACATTGCCAGAACGTGTTGACACGTTCTCTGGTCAAGTGGTTAAGGAAACCTGGCACTCTACATGAAAATGTTAATGGTGTGATCAAACGGTGATTTAGGTTAATGGAAAAATGTTAAGAATCAAAGGCTGGATGGAATGAGCACAAATATTATACCTGGAACTCATTTGTAACCTGAGTTGGGTGTAGTTCTTGTCTGCATTGATTTCCTGATCATTACATTGAAGACGATACCTTGCAATCTGAGAGGACGTGCAAAGTGCGTAAATAGCGGACACTTTACATGTAAATGCTTACACTAGGGGATGAGATCGTCAATTGAAAAAAAGTCTGGAAAATGAATTTTTTGATATGAATGTCTTTCTCTCAGATTACAGACAAATGTCTCAAAAATCTCATGCCAGTCTCTTTCAAATGAGTGGCACCAAAATCTGCATCATTACAGTTTTCCTCATAAAAAGAAATTCCCATGAAAGAAAAAGTTGTGAAAAGAATTTACTTTCCCAAATTGAAATATTGTGCAAATTCTAAAAATCAATTAAAAATGTTCTTCATTCTATTCACACACATCAAAAATAGTTGAGAAATAACCCTTTTTTATAATGGTTAGATTATCTTAAAGATGTTGAACTTTATGAATTTGTAAAATTGTATTGCAACCTGACCCAGTTCAAAGGATTCTTTCTCAAACCATTTTCAGACACAGTCACATCATTTATTTTTAATTTTACATGTGCAAGTTATTTATGCACAGAACAAAAGAAAATAAATTTCTTTATTTGAAGAAATCAATGTTTCTCACCAGAATCCTGTTGTCGTCCTCCAATCGTTTGGTTCTCTCCTTAACATCATGCACTGTGCCGTCTGATTCCATGTAATGAGTCTCAACTCGAGCCTTGATCGCTCTGACCTCATCCACAAGGGTCGTAGTTGCTCTCTCCAACTGTTCCCTGAGACGATTGGCCTCATCCAGGTCATTGCGAAGCTCGCCGATTCTTGATAAATCAAAGATTGAAACATTATCACAAATATGGTACTAAGCCCAAGTTAGAAACTTCTACTTTGATCTGGCAATGTTATTTGGTTATAGCCGAGGCTTCCCCGTGAAGTCAAAAGCCATTTTTAGTAACTCCTTTATCCCGCATTTATTAAAAGGATGAATGAAAAATATAATTGGAGTTTTTCCCCCACATAACTTGCATATTGTGCAATAAATTTACATTTTTAAAACTCTGTCTAATGCAGGAGGTCGTGGATTCGAGTCCCACCCGAGCACGTTATGAAGTTTGTTTCATAGCGTCCCGGGGGAAGCACCGAGTATAGAGTGCTAATCAAGTTACGTCGGGTAAGGCAAAACCAAACCTAATTGATATTTGTCGGACCATTCGAGACCAAACTGGTGTTGGTGTCAGGACTGGCCAGATCACCCAACCGTCGGTCTAAAGGTTACGAAGACCACCCGAAAACTAACTTTGGTCTTGGTTTGTTTCAAGTATAAGGTGGTCTGTGTGCACCTAGAGTTAATGACTGGTCGAACATAATCCTGGCAACACACATGCGCACTTACGTGCAAGTACGAACGCCTTTGGTTTGTCAACTGGTTCCTTGCAAAATACTGCACAACTCAATACCTGATGGGTACCAGTGACCAGCGCGACCATGCCCTGGTTCCAAATGGTCAACCAGACATGACAAACCATCGTTGACTAGACTCTGTTCGGTTTGAAATGGAACTTGCACTTACTTGTTGAGTTGCTGGTCTCTCTTTGCAGCAAGTTCCTGCGTGCTCCCCAGCACAGCTTGCTCAACCTGCTTGGTATGGTTGACCAAAGCCCCCACTGCAGTCCTCTCATCGGAAACGCGCTCCTCGGCTCGTTTTAGTCTTGCTCCTAACTGGCCAATCAGGTCGTTGCTTGATCGGATGCTGTCGGTAAGCTGTTGGCGTGCTTGCCGCTCTTTCTGTAGTCCTTCGTCTGAGTGATGTTGTGACTGCTTTAACTCTCCTGTTGGCATTCCGGTCAAAAAGACAGTGGATAGTCATAATTTTGTGTTACTTGACTTGTGAATCTAAAGGCTCGTCTTAACGAGCCAACAAGGAACAACATGAAGATAGAACTCGTTGGCGTTGCTTGGATGTGCTCATCCACATGATCCAAAATATCTCGACTGCGGTTGGCTGCTGCCTTCACGTGACAGGTGTGCTTTTCTGCTATTGGTCTGTTTCATCCAACAAGCTCCAACAAAGTTAGGCGATAGCTACATATAAGCCAATTTGTTGGATGTTGGAAGTTGTCTGGAGTGGCGTCCACACCATCCAACTTTCAGTCGGCCGACATCGTCAGACAAATGTTGGTCCTTGTTGGCTGACAATTAACTCAGTGTTAATCTGGAAACCCTAACTAATGTTGAGGTTAACATCATATTAACAGATCTCCTTATATGGTGTTAACGAGATGTAATGCTCTGTTAACAGATCTGTTAACTCAAAAAGTGCCCTAATATTTAGGGACCAGATTAATAAAACAAGAAAACCAGTACGTATTAAACATTTTCATAACATTTTTGAAAATGAAACCTTTCAATATACATTCTGCAAGTTCTGCCTGTAACAAGTCAAACAAAACGTTAACAGTACCTCGCAATCGGACTACTTCTTCCAGCAGTGCCCTGCATGACTGTTCAGACATGTTGAGTCTCTCCTCTGCCTGTCGTAGTCTATTTTCAGTGTAATCGCCACCGAAGGCTGGCATGGTAATGTTAGAGCGTCGTCCGCTAATAGGGACAATCTGATTGTACTCATTGGGCTGGGGAGTCTGGTTGCCAGTCTGGTTGCCTACGATAGCTGGAAGAGGTGCTGGTCCAAATTTCTTGAATGGCCTAAGAATTACAAAATCCCCCTCAAGAGGTTAGCCACAGATGAAATGAAGAGTTTCATCACAAAACGCTATATAACATCAATTTTTGACATTTTGAGAACTGCCATTTTGTAAATAATTACTAAGGACTTCAATCAATGGCAAATTCCACTAAGTAAAACAGTTTTTTTGTGGGATATAACAGTTTGCCAATAATCTATTTGACAAATGTATAGGACAACCAATCGAGAATGTACTGACGCCATTATCTCAGATTTTTTGGATATTGTTTGTGTGTTGGGATAAAACTCGTCAGATTACAATGTTTGATTTTAATTGAACACTGGAATCAAACAATTTGTCGAAGCTTTCTCTTTTGGAGAGGTTTCGCTCTGAGAGGAGCCTGTTCATACAGCATTTTGATTATAACAAGGATAATTTCACGTCCCAAAATTCCTTGTTTTTATTATTTCGTTCCTGCTAACAGTAACATACATGTGCATATAACAAAATGCCAATTAAATACTGCAACACAAAACCACAAACGACCACAATTAACAAATTACATTTGAGAAATTATGTGGTAAACATCAAAATTGTAACATTTTATTTTTATCTGTACAGTGCCAAATTATGGTACTTATGTATTTGAGAAAATTTGTTGCATTTGCAAGTATTCCAGGTTCATGTAGCACAATGTTACATTAATTAATTTACGCTCCCCCACGACAGTGACCTTGGTCCTATATTCTAATAAATTTTAAATGGCTTTATTGAGCCTAACAGGTGATATTGAACCAAACTAACAGCAACTGTTGCCAAGTTACCACGTCCATGCCAAGGGCAAGTAATACTGGCTTGTTGCTATGTGTTTGTACTTTTTACATGTTTTCATGTACTGTATGTATATGTGACATGATCAAGCAAAATCAGTCAGAATTCTTGGGTCAAATACGTTCGTAGGGGTGGAAAAATTTAAATTGACCTTTTTTACAAAAACACAAGGGAGATTCCCTTTTCATATAAAATTCAGAAGAGAAATGGTAAAAAAAATGTTTACCCATCCAGCTTTGATGATTGTCAAAAATCCTTAAACTATACAGAGCAACAAAAGAAATGCAAATTTTTAGTTTAATCAAATTTGTTGGTAATTAACATCGAAATATTCACATAAAGGCTTCATTATGCATGACTGCATAAAGCTGCTGTGTTCTAAAAATTCCCATTCCCAGATTGACTGGTTTTTTAAAGTCAAAAAGTGGAGAAACTTTTTGCATTTTCAAAAGAACAAAATTGTAATATTACAAGGAGTGTGAACACACCCATCTGTGTACACAGGGGTTTATGGGGTACATGCATTGTTGTCCTATTTTCCCTTTTCTTTAGAATTCCTCTGTGGGGTACCACTGTTCCTTTTGAATTTCTTTATGGGGTACCATTGTTCCATTGTGTTTGGTACCCCACAAGTGTGTCCGTGTTAGACCACTATGGTACACTAAAAATAAAAAGTCAAACTATAAAACTTAATGCAGTGAAAGTCCTTCTTACCCTGATTCTCCATCAACGTAGCTTCCATTCATCTGCCACATTGTCACTCAGTCAATCTCGGGCTAGGCATGAGTACCAGTATCGTAACTCCATCAGTCAGTGAATGCTCACATCTGTGCAAATGTGAACAATAAAACGATACTTCAAAACAATTTCAATTTAATTTGTTTCAATATCCATGTCTCCAAATACACCTTGGTAATGTACTGTAGACTGCACTTATTCTCTAAAACAAAGTAGCACACTGAAAAAGCAACAAATTGTCAATTTGACCAATTACTTCCTAATGATGCATGACTTGTGTCCTTTCAATCTGTCAAACTGCATCTATACACTCGGGATGAATGTGGGGAGAATTTAATTTACTCGCGTATTTAACAGCATAAGGTTAATAATTTAATTAATTTGCTACCAAAAGACACAGGAGAACTTATCCAAAATACATGTATATTTTTTTTTTACTACTTGCATCAAATTTGAAACAAAATGTTAAATTAATTAGGGGCATGTCAAGTAGATGTTACACTGCATACCAATATATAGAAAATTGTAGGATACTTACTTTTATACTAGTAGATTTAAATGTCCCAGTAAAATGAGTCATACATTGTAGCTATCGATTTGTACTGCGTACTCAACGATGTGCTATAATTGTCTGTCTGTGAATTATGGAATGCAAACTGTTGCCACAGTATAGGTGCTGGTAACCATGGAAATGGGTATACCTCATTAACAGACGTGGGTGTTTTCAAGTACATACTGACCACTACGTGTGTATTATGGGGTAAATTTAGATACTTATGTAATGATATGGGGGGACGGGGAAGGTGAGTCCGGCCCTCTCACGACAAGAGGACGAGCATCGAAGTCCGGCTGGGGACAAACGCGGACCGCGGAGCGTCGAGCAAACAACTAGCAGACTAAAACCAGGGACGCGAACGAGACACACAAAGTCCGGAGACGGAGGAACAGCAAAAAGAGGCACAAGATTAAAAGTTCCAAACTAGTTTTATTGCAGGCTTGAGAACATCGTTATTTACACTTTATACATGAAGGAAAACCACAGCGACAGAAACCTCACTGTCAGTGTACAGTTGCCGATAAACCCGCCCGAAAAACCCGGTGGGAAAAACCCCCATTGCCTGGAAGTACAAAACAAGAAAAGCAACATGGTTATACACACACACGCGCATGAAAGATGGTATGTTTCATGTACACAGCGACAAGACACGCACAACACTCACAAAATATCGTGGATTTACGGTCATAAATACAGCTTTACATCCAAAGTGAGTATGAATATATGGTAACAAAATACTCACTGGGGGTTTTCTGGGAAAGACTCGGGTGTCTAACCCATTACATGGCCGCAAATGCTGGCTAGAACTCGGACGTTACGAAATATTGTTCGTCCGTTTCACAGACGAACGACTCAAAAACGAAGCTCGGAGCTCGAGAAAGTTAACTTTTACCCACGCGCGCGCGACCTAACAACAACTATATTAATGCGCCACAGTGAAATACGCTCGTAAATTGTACGTCCAGACAAGGCACAAATTATCAAATAATATATCAAGTACATGTATATCATCATAATGAAGAAGATAAGCATAAACTGTCAATACAGGGAGTCTAGCTTACACAATTATTGTCTTAAATCCAGGCACTAACTTAATTATTTGCTCATGGATACCATATTAAGGTAGTGACACATTTTCCTTGCGCGGGAAAAATATGCAAATGAATTTGCATAAAGACCAATATGAATAATATGCTAATGGTGCATTACAATTACATGAATTTCAAGGAGGTCGCAATTTCCGATCCCCTACACTTAATTTTATGTAATGATCCAGTCTGGGTAGGGATTTAGAAGTTGACAACACTATTTTTTTCCATAAAATGACTAAGTACACTTTGAAACCATTGGTGACTGCACAGCAGATTCGATAGAAAATTTGAAAATTAGAATGGACAAAATGAAAGATCCTTGAAAATGCAAGGATTCCTCTGGTATTGTGGATCCAACATGTAACACCACTACACCAGCAGTCTAATTCTGAATTAAAATCATATTGTATTTGGAGGATTGAGGAGTGTCAGGGTTATGCTTGAGTTATAATAGGCACACTGTCAGAACTAAGATGAAGAACTGCAAACTAACAGACTTGTGGACTACTGTCACTCAAAAGGTATAGACCGTATCGAATAGCTGCCATCTTGTAGGGCAACTTTTGTTGTTTAAATTGGTCAACAATGCAAGCACAAAATGTGCAACCGTGCATGTCCTCACGGAACAAAGAAACTGCCCTACGATGGCAGGTATTCGATACGGTCTATACAGTAATCGCAGCAGATGTTCATGGGTGACTAGTCTGTTGGAGTCGTTAAAGAGTAGCCTTGAAGCCTCCAATGTAATGGAGCTATGAGTAATTAGTTTGCAAGAAACGTTAATTAAAGCCACTTTCATGGCTCCTCTGTAATGATATGGATATAGGCTAGCTAGTCCCTGGGCCCAATTTCATGGCATTGTTTAGTAAAAAAACAAATACTGCAGAATGCATAAAAATTGCACTAGGCAAACAAATAATAATATTAATGATAAAAAAAATAACTCAGTTAAATAAATAAAAATATCATGCCATCTATGCTACTTTGACTTTGCCAATTTTGGCTAAGCATGAAAATCTGCTAAGCAGTGTTTTCTGCTAACCACTGCCATGAAATTCGCCCCTTATTCGCTGGCAGAGTGTGACGTCAATTTCCGCGCGGCCGGACGCGTTCACTTCAATGGAATAGCTAGGGTTCTCTCCATAGGGGGGCGACTGGGGGTGCTAGACGTGTCTGTGGGAGGGCGGTCGTGTAATACCAAAACATTTCGCGAGCGCCGGCGTCTCTAAATTTTGTATACATATTAACTTTACACCATTGTACTTTACACCATTGTACTTTACACCAGAGAAACAGCACTTTAAACAATGAAAGTTCTATGGTATGCCACCATATTTTTCTCCGTTTGCCAATTTTCCAGTGGGGGAGCGACTAGAGGGCGACGACTTTTCTTGGGGGGGGGGAGCGCCCCCCTCCCCCCCTCCCCCCCTCCCCCCCTCCCCCCCTCCCCCCTCCCCCCCTCCCCCCCTCCCCCCCATTGGCCCCCCGTAGCTACGCCGCTGATTCACTTCTTTCACAACGGTTCAAGGAAATTTATAAAACCCGGAGGTCGGAGGTGGTCGGAGGTACCCGGAGGTAGATTTTTTTTTGCTAACGTGTAGTTGGTGCGTTGACGGTGGCCCGGAGCTACGCAGTATTAAAATAACAAGCCGGAGGTAGGTTGTAGCATGTACTACACGGTCACAACAAATTCTACCTCCGGGTTACCTCCGACCTCCGGGTTTCAACGACACCCACGGTTCAACGCTACTTGCATGGGAACACGTTTCTCCATTAATTTTGCACAGAAGCCACACGGGGAACATTTTTAGTTGTTTTTCTGTACGCAAGTTTTGAGAGTAGGCCTACACGTATGTAGAACGCGTACGTGTAGAGATTTTTATTTTACCCCAAAATTAAAGTTTCCTGTAAACATGGTAGGCCTAAAAAGAGTTGGTTAAAGATTCTGTTTTCCGCCGCATTTTTCGATGGGAGAAAAAGTCGGTCTTTCTGAAAGTAGCCATATCATTTCAGTAAAAAAACGGGTCTCTATACTTTCAGATATCTGGAAGACAAGTAGGATGCCTAGTGCTGTAAATGCAATAGAGTGACAGCAAATGGCAGATTGCAGACTAGGCCTAGGGGCCTAGATCCTACTTGTTGTATGATCATGTGGTCTGCTGCTAGTAGTGCTACTGCTAGCTGCAGCACTCGATCGAGTCACACTCGCATCAACGTCCTATGGTGTTAAAAGTAGAATTACCGAGTCCTAAAAAGTTACTTATGCTTACCCATGTCTCGGCATGCAACTTGAATCTGAATTTTGAATTTATCATGTCTACATTCAACGTAAAATTCCAGTTTGCATATGTGGAGTGTGGCTAGCTAGCTGCAGACGACAAAAATATGCGTACCCGTGTATCGTGGGAACCGGAACGCACTGTCAGCAGGCAATTTGATTGGACAATGTGTTGATTGTGTTCACATGCTTCAGTGAACCGTTGGAGGCGCCCTTTCTTCAGCACAAGCAGCACAAGTGCTTCTGCTGGCCGTGTCCAAAATAGGGAAAATATAATTAACCCGAATTTTTGTTTGAAGTTCTAAACAACTTCACACAACTACTGCAGATTTAAAAAATAAAAATAAATCCTTCAAAAATTTGCCACATATTCCTTCACGCCTTAAAGGTGCTTGACCAGATGGGTAATGAGATTTTTGTATCATTTGTCATATTTCTCATTACCATTCAAAACAATTCGCGTTCTCAATCCATGTATTTTCAAGGATATCGTAAAAAAAAACACCGTTTTTAAAAAATAATTTATGGTTACATGAAGCAGTGCAGTAATTACACCAACCCTTTTTGCCTCTACATCCAAACTGGAGATTACAAATTTCCAGTTTTCTTCCCATAGATAGTATTCTGGGGAGGTATTTTACATGATTGGTTAGGTTGGAACGAAATTCATTTTCTGGAAAAAATCTAAACAAGCTTTTTTAAAGCCGGCACCTGAAACGGTGTTTTTATCAATGAGATCTGTCCTATAGAACTAGTCCATTAATTTACAATCATAAAAACCCTACTTGAAAGTTGTTTGGGGGTTAATGTCACTTTAGGAAAACACAAGAAAATCTCATTCAACTGTGCACAAAAGTTTCCACAATTTTCTCCAACTTGCTGAAACCTTTGTAACCCATGATGGTTTAGGTTTGTTTTACATGTTGCCTGTTGCAAATCATGAAAAAAACTAAGGCTGAAAACTGCATTTTCCCACAATTCCAGTTTGAAGTCTTATGTTTTTTCT
This sequence comes from Henricia sp. BOLD:AAB3569, assembly GCA_037783545.1. Lineage (NCBI taxonomy): Eukaryota > Metazoa > Echinodermata > Asteroidea > Spinulosida > Echinasteridae > Henricia > Henricia sp. BOLD:AAB3569. The sequence goes on along the minus strand of JBBELK010000015.1, from coordinate 989,642 downwards.
TTGCTTTTCTGCTGTGTGTTCCTATTAAGTGACATGCCCCCAAACAGCGCCCTCTGTCTGTGAGTTTATGTGAAGAAATTTTCAAAGTTCATTTTGATGGGGCATCAAAATGAGCAGAAGTATTGTCCTTCTACACAAGTAATCCTTCATATGCAGCAAAAACTGTGCATAAAGTTATTGAGCATTTCAGGGGCCCTTTAAGTCGCATTCGGCGATTGTGGTCACGTTTTGTTTAATCCAATGACATCATCAATTTATATAACTTTCATAATAAATATTTGTGTCAGTATTAGTCATTTGTTGGATCTATTGCAGATTAGGGTAATTTAAAACTTCAAATATTTTCAAATTTCCAATAATTTCTTCAGGAACCCCTTTTAAAAAGCAATACAACTCGCCCAGATATCTTTTATCAAATTACAGGTTTTTATCGATAGTTGTTTTATTAGCATCTCCAAAATATATGCAAGTATGGTATCGGAAACAAATATAAAGAACAGCAAGAAAATTACCACGATATTAAATACATTACCTTGATATCAACTCTGCATAGAATATATTAGCTAATAGCCTATACATCTTTTAAAAATCAATCTTTTATGTTATTGAAAAGTATTTGTCTCGGAGCTTAAAATTGCATTCGTTGTAAGTCTTATTTCAATGGTACTCGTACCACAGAATAGACACAACTTTGACTATTACTTTGACCAATATTCTTTTCCAGGAAGATTGAGTTATGCATGTATAGGTTAAATTTGGCTCAAGTCTTTAACTTTTAAGCACTTTCACACTTTGATGATGAATTAATTTATGTAAATTATGTAAAAGTATTCCAAAAGTGGTCGGAGAATTTTTTACATCCAGTCAGGTCTAATTATTATGTATTCTTAAAGGAAGGGACAACACTTGCAGAGGGTTGCCTAACTATTGCAGTTTGGTGCTTAGACTTGAGGGTGAGAGTCAGGACCACAGATTTCTATTTAACAACAAGAGAAACCAGTGTGTTATTGAATGGCACATCACCGTGCGTAATATTAAACATTTATGTAAATTTGTAGAAGTGCCCAAAATCATGCAAATGAGGTGGCTATAAATATGGTAATGATCATGAGAAGGCGCGGTTATGCGCGTACGGCCTCCGTTTCTTATCTAGATTTTAATGGATATCTGGTCGGGACACAACAGATTTTTACATACTTCACGGCGTATGGGAAACAAGGCATCAATCTTGCCGTCATCATCCCTTTCAGAATTTTAAATATGGCACGGCACATAGTTGCAGAGTTTATCATCAAAATTAATTGGGTTGCCGACGTTGAGAACAAGATTATCTGTTTCTCATGAAGGTTTATGCACCGGGCAATACATCGGTAATATTTGGATTAAATTCGCCAATAACTTCAAACGAGTGTTGTCCCTTCCTTTAAAAGTCAAAATGAAATAATCTTTAGACCCAGTTTAAAGCAGTTTTTACTCTAGAGAAAATCAATAATTATCTATATGGCTTTATCTTTATATATAGAGAACAACCAAAAATGTACTTGATTCCACAATTGAGTAAATTTGCTATCTTATTGACTTATTTTCAGCAAGAGAAATGTCTAAGGCCACTATCAGCTAAAGCATGATTTTATCCTCAACCACAACAACCTGTTTAAAATCTATGCAACAAATTGTCAATTTTGAAAAATAGATATTTGCATAAAACACTTTATAATTTCTAGGTCTTATTCTGCACCATTTAAGCGTGGAAGAACGATATGTTTTTGCCCAAACGCATGCAATAAAAATATATACATTTTAAACTCAAATTGAAGCCAGTGCCCCTTTTTTGTCGCAATCAATCAAACAATCAATCTTATTAATTTCCTGATTATAATGTAAAAAGAGATAATAAATTGCATTTTTTTAAACTTCTAAACAATCAAATACTGTGTACATTTTTGGAAATCATCGTTACAAAAACATTACAAATAAGAACTTAATTTAAAATACTGATGTATGAACTAATTTAACTGATATTTCATTTAAAAATCAAATGCTTTATTGCATTTTTCAGAAGCTTGGATAATCATAGAAGTAAATGCTCCTTTTTTTACAATTCTAACTTTGAACCTGTTCGCATCAGAGAAATTGCTTCGTTTGATGAAAATCCGACAATGATTCAATGAAGGGATGTAAACTCACAGCGCTTCATTCAATAATTATTTTGATACAAATGTGAACAAATCTGGATGCAGTGAAAAGCAACTTGGCTCCACCGGGATTCGAACCGCCTGCTTAATCCTAATGGCCTAGGGTGTATGTAAAATCATATTGATTTTGTTGGATTGAGCAGGGTTAGGGTTAACGTGCAGACGCCCTACCAATAGAGCTATAAAGCCAACTGGTGGTCTCGAATCACGGTAGTGCCGACCTGTTCCTCACTGATTGGGATTGGCTATCACGTGAGCTTAGCAAGCCCTACAGAGAGATAACCACCCCTCCCAGAGATCAAATAAGATACACCCCTGCTCGGCTTGCCCCATTATTTTGTATGTTTTAAGAACATTAATGTAATAGTTCAGAAATATACCCAATTGTAGAAAAGGGAATATAGCGCTGTATTACCCAAGCTTGTTATTATGCAATGTAAACAAAAAATCATCCAAACTATACAACACGCCATTTTACAAAATATATAATTCTTTTGTTTATAAGGCATGCATTTCTTCCTATTGTCATGATACATTTAAGTAGCCAATATTTATATGTACATGATTAAAGCTTCTTTTGGTTTGTGCCGTAAGGCCTTTGCAAAAATGGGTTACTAGCCAAAATCATATGTGATGTGTATTACAATTGACTGGTATTCTGCTCCTTTTTCTAAAAACACATTCTGTGCTAAGTAAATTTCTGTGCCTAACTAACGGCTCCATGAAATTGGCCCCTGGTGTGCATAGCCTTGTTTAACCCACTAGCATCAGCTGCAAACTTTGATACCTTCATCTATCTAGCTTACGATCCATGAATGAGAAAATCCGCACTCTCGACTGCATCATTGACCCTTGGCGACAGCGCATTGTGGTTCCCTGTGCGTATCTTAAGATGTTGCTTCCTCGCGTCGCCCATAGGGGGTGGGATAGCTGCCAAGGCTTCAGCAGGGTCCATGTTTGTTGCCCCAGAAGCTCCTTCTGCTTGGCGGATGGAGTTGTGGTTACGGATGGCATTTTGGAGCATCCGTAGAAGGAATAGCTTGTCTTTACCCTCCTGGTTTGATGCAAAAGTAAAAAAAAAAAAAAGTGTTGTAGTCGAGTCACCAATATCGAGTCCGAGTACTAGTCTCGAGTCATTAGTCTTGTTCTCCAAATTAATGAAACTGAATCTGCTATAGTTTCACGCAATGTGAAATGACGACATGCTTGTCTTGCCGGCCTGGTGGGGCAGTGTACATATTCACGCGGCGTACTGTTTTTTCCCAAGAATCCTGCATGAAGCGCGCAAATATAAATCTTTTTTCTTTTTTTTGTAATATGTGACCGTTGAGTCCGAGTCCAAGTAATTTTCCAATGTGACTCGAGTCCGACTACAATCAATTGGGATGTCGAAATTGGGATGTCGTAATTCGTCTGACCCCGGCCAAAGTTACCACAATTAGGATGAATTAGAATGGTACCAATCTGAATTATACTGCACAGCAAATGAAATCAATTGGTGACTTTTCTAAATTGAAATCGAGAATTGAACTCGTTGATATTCATGGATAAAATTAAAGTATCGTTCTAGAGAATTTGTGTGATACCCCATCACCACACAGTTGAAACAGCTTTGATCTATCCACTATCCAGTGATTTGAATCTTTCCACTGAACTGATTTAAACTATCTGCTAATAAGCCTACCAGAGAAATTTGCTGCTTGAGTCGCTTGACTGTTGCCTGTCGTCCTTGGGATAAGGTTCGGAAGTAGTACACGGCCAGGCTGTTAACAACAAAATTGCAAGTTAAACAACTTATTTTAGTCAGTGATTTGGTTAAAGAAATTAAGTATACTACTCACAATAAGTTAGGGATATTGTGGGGTGTACGCAGATATCTTATTGATGGTATGCATTCCGCTTGAATGATTTTGTATATGATTAGACAATTGTATCTGCATGACAGACACACCTTGTCCATACCAACCCCATTTTTTGAGGCGTTGCAAATCTTGTTTATAGGCCATATTTCATTGCATGTGTATTGTATCCTAATTACTTACAAAAGCAGCGTAATTAATGCAGCCACAACTCCCTGCGTAGTCAGGAACGTAATGATGAACTTCCATACAATGCGTGTCTCTTCCCATTGGTCGATAAGCTGAGTGACAACGTCAAAAACAGAGCTTAGACCTCTGAAAGGACCACAATCAGCCGATGGTTGGATACTGTCATTGATGGAACAAACAACAAATCGTGGTTTATAAGAAAGCATGTTTAAGTTTTGTTTCCATGTTTCTATAAAACTTGATTTATTAACCACTCGACACCGGAGGTGTAAACATGTTCTGGCAATGCATAGTCACAGGGGCAGTTGACACCGAGTGCTGAATGCACAGTATGATTCATACAACTTGACGTAGAAATGACTCTCAAGAGTTGGTATTTGTGGTGCTTGACCTGGGTCCTATTTGATAAAGCCCACTTCAAAACATACCTAAATAAACATTCTTAACTCATGTTTTTAAAGATAGGACAAATTAGATTTAATTGTTTCTAAATCCACTTTAAGAATGTTTTTAACTTTTATGAAAAAGGACCCTGGCCTCACTGCTTTTGGCCGATCAACATATATTTTTTTGCCAAAAATAATCCCAGCATCAACTGGTTAAACAAACGAAAATGAATGAAATTTAGTAATTATTTAATGTAGTAACTTAGTGCCTTCCCAGGACACTAAACAAATAAAATTAAAATTAAAAAGAAATAAATAAAAATATTTAAAAATTATAGTGGACTTTTACCAATTTCTTTCCTCCCAATCATTAATCCACCTTTCTCCTGCTGGTTTTCTATCCCACTTGTTTACACTGGACTCTCTCCCTTTGTAATTTTCTTAACTTAGTTGTTTTATGTACTGCATTTTGCTTGCCTTGTCAGTTCGCCTTTGTACTGAGTCAGAAAACGAGGCCACTAATTTGACAGCGAGTTTATATCTGGGGTCCTATCAGTTGGCAATAGTTTATGTATTAATGAATCATTACCCAGTGGCTACTGCAACTAATTTATGATGTTTAATCAACAACATAAGGCCGAATTCAGTATGATCGGGATCTGGATTTAAATCTCCGACGAAACGAACCAGTTTTTGGTACTCACCGGGCAAAGCTGTAGCCGACTGAACCAACGCAGATAGCGTACATGAGGAATAGAATGACAATAAAGAGAGTTTGTGCAATCCCTGCCCGCCATGGGCGCAGTGACGGCTTACAGTTGTACAACACACTTATCTAAACCAACAAAATGACATAAAAACGGCGTCAGTACTGGATATAATTTCCTGATGAAAGAAAAATTCAACATTTTGATTTTCACAAAAGTCAACACATTTATTTATTCCATTTCTTCCGGGCTTATAAACCAAAATTTCCCTTCTTACACCATTTCCAAAACATAGTTTTCTCAATTTCTGAAATGCTCATTACCCGTTAGTTGGGACACACAAGTAAGCACACGATACAGCTGGACGTTTGCACCCGCAAAATGCAGATGATCGTCTCTGTTAGATCATAACTAGATGGTATTTTTCTTCAAAACTTTCTTTGTGCGAATAATGCACAGAGATGTCCCGTACTTGTGGTGTACATAAATAGATAAACGGACAAAATAAATAAATCCAGTAACAAATGTTTTTTTAATCTTTCCAAAATGCAATGTTCTGTTTCAATGAGACACTTTTTAAACTAATTTAAATTAAATTAGTTAAATTAAATTCCTAACAGTGTGGATGTTAAAAACATTAATAATATAGTAAACAGAAAAAGTAAAAGGGCTGACTGGTACAAAATATACAGACTGTATTAAATGACAATTTTGAAGTAAATACTGACCTGTTTGATGTAAAACAAAATGATCAATTTGATGATACAGATGATCATTAGCAGAGGGGCGAAAAACATCCCGATCCTACGACACAAAAAAGAAATATTTAGCAGAAATGTTTAACTCTCGGAGGTTTACCACCAAAGTAAAAACAGTTTGGTTGTTGGCTAGTGTTGGGCAATGAGTGACATTTTTTACCACATGGGAATTCTTTGGAAAACTGAGAGCAAATTTTAAAATTAAAAAATCATTAAATCGAAAAAGAGTAAATAAATATTACATTGCAGACATACATACAAAAGGAAGTAGGTCCTGCAGTGGATATATGCAAACTAGCTTGAGTAAAATTGCAGTCCAGATTCTACAAAGCCAATATGTGACCGATCTAAAAAAAGGTAACATAAGTCGCGCAGGCTAGGTCGAAATATGCAACAGATCCATGCTCACTAAAATACCAAAATACAATGGAAATTCCTGGCGGTGCCCAGAATGTCCGTGTTTCCCCTGGAATGTCTGTGTTACACCTGGAATTTCCATTGTGTTTTGGTATTTTAGTGAGCATGGATCTGTCGCATATTTCTTCTTATGGTCGCGAAAACTCAACCTAGCCTGCGTGACTTATGTTACCTTTTTTCAGATTGGGTCACATATGATAATCCACATAAGAAAATAATGTGTGCCCTGTGTTTTATGAATTTGTAAGTTTGCTCACCACGTGTATGTCTGAGACTGAATCAAGTCCATGGTGTTCCTTGCAATGTCAAACTCAGGAGATGCAAACATTTTGCAGCAATAATCTCGACCAATCCTGTCACCAAAAGAAAATGGAATCGCCAAATGGCGTTCAAAACAAAATTTTAGGGATTTTTTTCTTTTCTTTTTTCTCAAGTGAATGAAGTAATTATTTTTTAATTGTGTTAACTTTACTCTATATCGAGCAACAAAAGAAATGCAAAAATCCCCCCTAAAAGAGTAGTAAATCTGAGTGTGAATTTTGAGCACACAAAATCTTTGTGCAGTCATGCAAAAAGGAAGCTGTTATGTGAATATTTCGATGTCAACTTAATTACCAAATAAATTTTCAAATTTGCATTTTTTTTTTGCTCAATATATTTACCTCCTAATGAATTCCAAGAAGAACGTCGCCAAAATCTGGACAAAGAAGTCCACAATAACTAGCTTGTAGACCTCGGTGCCAAGGAAGGTCTCCCAACACTGTGTGGGATAGAAAAAGACAAAGCGTTGAATTAACTTAAATTTTATCCCCAAATAATCAGACTACGGTTGGATGTTTGGAAATTCAAAAATTTCGCGGGTGTCAAAATACCTCCTAAACCTGAACTAAATTAGAATGCCAGTCGGGGCACTGCGATTTTCTCGTGTTTCGAAATTCATCTCCAATTGTCAATCCTATCATATTTATTTTAATAAATTAGAAACACGTTGGACAATCTCCAAGTTGCTAGCATTTTGACTGTCCAAGCTGCTGTTTTTTTTTTTAAATTCATTGAAAATTCCAGTGGCATAGTTACCAATGGTCTGTCCACAGAAACGCACCAAATAAGAAAAATTACTTTCAGGACCCTCATGTAGTCATTGATAAGACACTTTGCATAATTCCACAGATTTCCTCTGACTACAGTTCCAATGCAAACCAGAGTCTCTACCAGGGTTGTAGTCGAGTTTATCACAAGTCCAGAGCCGTTAAAATCACAAGTCCCGCACAAATCCAGTAACAAAAAGCAAAGGACGAACACGCACAAAAGAATGCCTTTGTGGGCGTTCATTTGAATAGCTTGTGACAGGGCCCAGGGACTTGTGGTGGACTTGTGAAGGCTGGTAAGGACTTGTGATGGACTCGACTACAACCCTGGTCCCCACACGACCCTACCTGACAAGGGAGTGAGTTTGAGTTTGGCTGGGAATCCTCGCCGCAATCTATTTGGTTGACCCAATGGTAGATAAGGACAATCAGAATTGTTGCCTTCATCAAGAATGTTCTGTTTTATCAATGAAATGATACAAAAAAATCTACAGTTGAGGTTACTACGTTAAATACCCCAGTTGAAAAATATACAAATATTAAATTATTGTCCTAAGGTGATCTTGGGACGGTAGGCCTGCTTTTTCCCTGAGGCCACATGCGGTGAATAAATAACAATTTTATGTACTTCATAGTCATACATTGTTTTAGATCCAATGATTGGTATTACATGTAGGCTTTGTCATGAGCGAAAGTACATTCTGAGGTTTTATTAGTTTCGATACAAATGTGGATAAATGTTTTAATAGTTTGTCAGACGAAATCTAACTTTTTTTGGCTGGACTCCTTACCTGAAGAGAGAGAAGTACAGCGTGACCCTTGGGTTTTCATATCGCTCCAAGTAGCCAATAACACTGAAGATATAGGGAAGGAACAAGTTGTAGCCACTCACAAGGAGGGCTATGGCTAGGTCGCCTATGATGACGATGTCAGTCTGCCAAAATACAAAGAAATACAAAGATTGGTGTGGTTTTTGTAACATTTACAAAAATAATTTTGGAAAAGTTTTAGCCGTTTAATTCAGTAACTGGTTTGCAATTTTGTTTTAATGTGGCATTAACAGGGGTGAGATTAGAGGGGAAACAAAAATTGGAAGGGGCGCAGCCCTTGCAAGGCAAGGGGGCAGGGGAGACGTAGAGACCACGAAGACTTCAACTTTTGGGATAGTTTTAAACACCACCATTTGTTTTAAATATTTACCTTGTACAAATGTGGATAATATTAAAAAGAATCTAGGCAACATCGATCGTTGAAGATGGTGAAGCGAAAGCAGAGGGTAAAATTGGTTTGTTGCCCACTGCTTGCCGCACACTGCACACCGCACGACCGTTGCCAGTTTACGATGCAGGCAAAGATGGTGCTTGCTTAGGGATTAGACTTGTACACGTCTGCTTCGCTACTCGTACATACATGTACATGGTACAGCGCTCTATGTCATGGCACTTGCGTGGCGACTAGACTTGCACAAGTTTGCTTCGCAAAATTACTGAATTAATTGAGGGCGCTCGTTACAAAAATATGGCCCGCTGGAAGGGCAAAAAAGTGGAAAAAAAATGTGAATCCCGGAGCACACAACAAAAAAGCGGAAATCCGCTAAAAATCAGAGATTTCACAATGAAAAACAGACAACTCTCAAATCCGGACGTGTCGGTAAAATACCGGAAATCCAGACAAATCTCACATCTGAATTGTTATAGTGTGAAAGGGGTAAACAAATTTATTATCATCCCACCCTAATATTTTCGGCTAAAAAAATAAAAAGATATTTACCCACCCGAAATATTTTTTGTAATGCAATACGAAACACAGCAAAAAAATTATTGGCTGTAACCTTGCCACGTGTAAACTCACCGAGAATAACTTTTTATCATAGACATAAAAGATGAGATAGGAAGCGCCAGCGATGATACCCAACACAAGGACATTCATGATCAGTCTTAGAAACCACAGGCATAGGAACCTCATGCTTCGTTCCTGGGTTCCATGATGGGAGGCTAAATGTTCCTGTTATTGAACAACATAAAACTCAACTTTAACATGAGAAATGGCATGAGGGAGGGGTAGGAATTTGTTCAATACAGCAGTTGCACATGACTCAAAACATGGTAAAGGACCAGTAAAATGCTGTCATGTTATATGTACCACTGCTTTGTTGATGTCTGTAAACTATACCTTAGACCCTGTTCCAGCGTTGTAGTCGAGTCACGAGTCCGAGTCTCGAGTCCGAGTCTCGAGTCACTAGCCTCGAGTCCCGAGTCTCGAGTCACTAGCCTCGAGTCCGAGTCTCGAGTCACTAGCCTCGAGTCCCGAGTCTCGAGTCACTAGCCTCGAGTCCGAGTCTCGAGTCACTAGCCTCGAGTCTCGAGTCACTAGCCTCGAGTCCGAGTCTCGAGTCACTAGCCTCGAGTCCGGGTCACTTGCCAAATTAATGAAACTAAATCTGCTGTAGACTGCCAAAGTGAATACGTCACCCCTTTTGTTTGTTGGCTATAGGCAATGACTCTACACTAAAAATCACTGAACCATTTCCAGGTGCTTATGCAATGGTATTTTATCTGGCAGCTAGCCATAATGTTTGAAGCCAGTTACCATGGCAACATACATCACCAATCGGCACTCCATAGTTTCATTTACACAATATGTGAAACGATTGACAGGCTCATGCTCTCTATGCCGGCCTGGTGGCGCAGTGTACATATTCACACGTTGTACAAAATTGTATGTCAAATTGTGTTCTCGGCAAGAATAGCAGAACACCAGTTTATTGTAATACACATCACGTAAGATTTTGACTGCTTTTGTTTTTAGCAATTTTTTTCTGCTAAACAGCTTTATGAAATTGGCCCCGAGCCTGCCAAATCATACGGTCCTCATGGGGGCAGATTCTATGACGCACAACGGTAATATGCCCTCACATGTTCTTGTATTATTTTGGTAATTTTATTTTTCTGACATAACTCACAGCAAGTTCAAGATAGATGCTGCGTTGTTTGAGTTTAGCCGTACTCTCAGACGTGATGCTATAGTCCCATCCACAAAAGACTTTATTGGGGTAGAAGTTGTGATGCCGGTCGCCCGTGATGAAATACTCACGGTATGTGTTGGACATCCTGGCAATAAAAGATGTTTTCAGATTAAAGATTCAGACTGGTAATACACAAACTCATTATTAATTACACTACTCACAATAGGGATATTGTGGAGTTTAGGCAGATATTTTATTGAGGGTATGCATTCCGCTTGAATGATTTTGTATATGATTAGACAATTCTGCATGACAGACACGCCTTGTCACAGGAATAGGTGAAAATAGTTATTTGAAGAAAAAAGAAAACAAATCCAAAATTGACAAAATACCAATATCCTTACCTTACCAATATTAAGTACATGTATATTATTAACCAACACAAGCCATTCACACTGTACGACATTACTCGGTAATCATGCAACAAATTTGCTTGTTTGCTCACTTTAGTTATCTGTGACCCGAGAAATAACTAGTTTCACCAACCAGCACAAATTTCCTCTTATAAGAAGAGGTTGTGGGTTCGAGTCCCACCCGAGCATGCCATGAAGTTTTCCTCAGTGTCTTGGTGGAAGTACTGCGTATTGATTGCTTTCGATGACGTAGAACATCCGGGAATGTGTGGTGGGCAACAGTCACGCGCGTACACGCGCGCGCCAATAGACGCACATGAACACGCGTAAAAAATACTCACCAGCGTATTTTCATTCAATGATGCCACACGCGCGCGTTGCGATACGTTCAAAATATTGAGCATGCAGTCAGCTAGTAAACACGAAAGTGCTTCTACTTGATCGCGATTTTTAGCCTGAAGAAATACGTTTTTATCTTTATCGATACAACAGCCATGGCGCAACAACATAAAGCAAGGTTAAGCAACGGAGGTAAGTGCAACCAATTCGCTTTTCTTGCTCTTTTTCGCCGGTTATCACTCGAGCCACGTGCGTCATGAAAAATGCCAACCAAAATGGTGGATGGAAGGCGTGACGTCACCGGAAAGCAATCAATACAGTGCTACCCAAGGTACCAAGGTAACATTTTTTTCTCCCCGACCTAAGATAAATCACCTTCCCTGAATAGATGTAATTTTCAAAATTTTGTAACACAAAGTGACAGATGTTACTGGGACTTCAAAAAATGTTGGATCTCTAGTTTCTGGAATTACTTAATTTGATATGTGTTTTATATGGTATATAACGGAGACATTCACAGATACTTACCCCAGAGCCAGGACGACAAAAATTAACAACAAATAGCCACTGCTAGCAAAGAGATACGCCAGCGGCATGCTGTAATAGGCTGTGCCAATTATATTGATGGTCTCATTGGTGTAGTAGCCGATGTACAGCTCCGTCTCGATCAGCCAACCCTGGGGGAAAACATTAAGAACAAAACAATTTAGTCAAAAGAGGGTGCTCTGTTTATGCTCTGGAACAAAATAGGCCCGTCGGTAGGAAAACGGGCGGAACATAAAATCTGGGACGCCAAATAAAAAATTAAAATCCAGCAAAAAATTTGAGATTTAACACCCCAATAAAATTCACAGAAACTTACTTGAGACTCAAAACTTGGGCCCCTGTTCACGTCACAGAAATTGCTCCATTTAGCAAGATTCAACAGTAATTCAACTTAAAGATTTCCTGATGTGAACAAATTCGTTAGATTGCTTAATTCAACAAGGCCAATTTGTATTGTGAATACTCTCCCTTCATTCAATGCGATTTGACACAAGCATTTGTGACCTGTCACGACGAAATGAGCGTAAAGTCCTACTCCGCTATTTCCAAAAATTGAAGGAAGGTAAATTTTAGGGTTTGTAATATTTGGAAAGAGTTATTCTATTTGATTCAAAATTGTTAGCGTCAATTAAAAACCAATTTTGACGATAGCTTTCTTGTGCCTCGTAAGAAATTTTGTTTGAAGCTTTGTAAGATTTGTTTAAACACTACAACTCCTCCAAGCTGTGTTGCGTTGGTGGAATAGTTTTACCTTATGTGTTATATAACAAAGGCACAAAATGTGTTTTTTCCTTAATGGAAAATCCTCCATAAACATCCAATATACCATTGGAAAGCAATTTTTCTGCTGAATTCAAAAACACAAATAACCACTTTTTAATTTCAGCTCAATTTGTGGTGACAGGTTACATTTAGTCAATCGAGTCTGCTCTTTTCATGCTGGACGCTCGACGCACATGTGTGACCAATCCATTGTGGTGTTGCACAGCTAAAATAGGTCTGTCTGATTAACTACGCTTTGTCAAACAAAGCGATTTCCCCGATATGAAATGGGTTCATGTCACAACCTACCACTCCAGTCAGTAGCTCAGCCCCCGTGAACGACACGCTGTTCACCTGCCCGGCGCTCGCCTGCCACAGCAGCTGGGGCAACGTGATGAAACAAAACGACAGAAGGAAAACCGGTATGTTGAGCAGTAATAGCCACTTGAGCAGGACAAAGTACGACTTGACACCGCTACCGAAATGACCCTCGATTCGCTTGATGGGATCACGCCATAATTCCAGGGAGTAGGTCAGGTTAGACAGCCATTCCTTGAAACTCTCCCAGCCCTACACAAAAACACAATAGGGACCATTAGAAATTATACGCGTACAGGAAACATATGCGGCTCGGAAAAATCGGGTGGTTGTATCACGATTTTGCGTGGGTATTAATCTGAAACAACACAAGTAATGAGAATTTCACATAAATATGCTCATTTACACATGCGCTCATTTCTTGAATAAACACGCAAAATTGTGATACAACCACCCGATTTTCCCGAGCCGCATACGTTTCCCGTACGCGTATCATTTCTAATGGTCCCTATTAAAGGCACAGGCTCGTCAGCAATGCGCGCCCGCCAAATGTGTGCCACGCAATACGCAGCTCCATAGCAAAGGCATGGAGCTGCGTGTTTCGAGCACGAATTTGGCGGGCGCGCATTGCTGACGAGCCTGTGCCTTTAACACAGATTACATGATTGGAAGATTGTTAGAAATTGTGTTATCTCCATGTGTCATTTTAGAAAAATGTGTATGATAAAAAACATTATGTACGTCAACCAAAAAATACGCTGTACTTTAACCACGACCCACTTATTATTCCCTTCATTTCCAAGTGTACTCAGCTATACTCCCAGAGTCATGCCATGAAAATGGGATACCACTGGTTAAGACAGGAAAATCCTCACATCTGTACAAGAGAGCATACATATTGGTACCTTAATCAAAAGCTGAAGACTTAAGGCGGAAAAATCACACTTTCGCGCTGCGCTCACCGCATTGCATGAGCTCCCAATCGCCGATTATTCCAAAATAGAAAATTCCACTCTGGTAACTTGGGGCTTCTCCGATACCTCATTGGCTGCGCGTTGGAAAGGTCAGCGCACTGCGGTCAAAGTTCAACAAATTTGAACTTTGACCCAGCTCAAAACGTTTTGCGCGTCGCGATAGGCCGCGCACAAGCGGCAAACCAGTTTGTGTACAAACCAATGGAACAGTGTGATTTTTCCGTGATAGTGTGAACTCCCCTTTAGGCTACACAAAAAAATTATAAAAACATTGAGATGTTGAGTAAAGCATGTACATTGTGGGGCTGATGGTTGCTTCCGGCTGCTATGGGCTTAGGCTTAAGGATGCTTGTGGCTGCTATGGTCTCTAATGGGTTATGCACCAAAAAAAGCTGTGCTGTTGAAACTGTTTTTCTTTTTGTAAAATATTCTGGGGAAAAATTCAAACATCATACATATGCCATCTGGTAGCGCCAATACTTGAAGGTCCCCACTGATTTATGCTTTCTTCTGTCCGATCGTTTTTGAACTTGGTCTCTGTATTAAAACAAAAAATAACCAAAAACTTCTAATATCATCTAACACCCTGTTTACACTTGATCCCGAGCTCGGGGTCGAACACCGAGCTTGGGATCAGCCCGGATCACAAACTAAGTGTAAACACTCTCGGGACAAAATTGGCCCCGGATCAGACCCCAATATTTTGGTCTCGTATTGGCAGAGGGTTCGATCCCGAGATCGGGATCAGTTTGCGGTTACATAAGCAGTTAATCTTTACCGCATCCACTCCACAGCGGGGGAAAAGCCCGCGAAATTCAAGTGGCCTTGTACACTGTACATGCACACATTGATCAGTACATACACACATAGAGCATGACCTTTGACTGCAACCTCTGGCACCGCGCTCAAGATCACCTACAGAATGTAAATGCCGCACTCGGGATCATTGCGGTTAACACTGACGCACTCTTATCAGGGGATCCCGAGCTCAGGACCGGTGTAAACACGGTGTAAAATACAATGCCATGCCCAAACAGTTTCCACTTCAAATATTCAATCAATTTGGTTTCAGTCAACAATAACTTCAACGCCAACTATCAACAAAATTTTGGCTAAACTTGAATTACATGTATTATGACATCACATTTATGACAGTCTAAAGTCCAAACCGCTGTGTAGAATTTGCGATGCATAGTATGCAGGCATTTCTAAATACTATCTCTAATTTCCAAAATATACTTGTCCAAAAAGAAAACTTGACGCAGATGACAATAAGATACCGATGATTCTAAATGCTTTTAATAGACGTACATGTAATGTGTAAGGGACAGAGTATATAGACTTTTATAACTATGCCTCCATCTTTGTCTTGTATCCCATAGTACCAGTCAGGCACGATCAGTGCATCTGCGCTACCACACGATAGCACGTGTAATCGCCCGTTGATGATCACTCGCCATGGTGCGCGTTCTCTTGATCGAGCAACGCCTGTGCCATTGTGCTGCACACAATGAACAATTTAAAAACGGGACAAAACTATTTTTTCTGCAAGCCTCGCTTTGGTTACGTTCATTTTAATAGGAGAAAAGGGAAGATGGCCGCACCGTAAATAATAATCTACATGTACAGGGCCATTTAACTGTAATTAAAATGTTACGGACCAGACATTTACATATAAAAATTTCATTCTATTCTTTGTAGTCGTCCTACTAAACAGTCTGACTCCAGCTACAGTGATCTCATATATATGCCCCTTTATTTAGCAGATAATTTGTAAACCATTGTATAGACCGTATTGTATAGCTGCCATCTTGTAGGTCAACTTTTGTTGTGCGACCATGCATGTCCTCAAGGAACAAAGAAACTGCCCTACAAGATGGCAGCTATTTGATACGGTCTATTACCTGACTTTGCGTTTGGTGTCCATACCCCCCTGTAGATTCCTAATAATAGTCCTCCTATTAATGGTGTGCTTTCTGCCAGGTCCTTGAGTTGCGTCTTCATCGACTAAGATCCGTTCAATCATCATCTCGACATTCGCATCTTTGTCAGGATTCCTGCCCATTGACGTGGAACGACCACGCTTGAGTGATCGGTGGTTGCTCTTACGAAGCCACTTGTTGGTCGAGGTAGCACAGGATAGGGTGCGGCCTGGAGGTGGGAGTTTTTAAAGTCAGATTACATGATTGGAAAACTTTTAAAAACAGGAACAGCATCACATAACTTAAGGACAATGTTCAGCCACATAGATGCAGTAATACTTCAGAAAACCTAAAAAAATGAATTATAAACGGCCAGAGACACCGGGGAATCCCCTTGCTCTTCATGAAAGAATACTCTGGGATCTTTAAAGTGCGTTACCTAACACACTGGACCAACGGCTTTACATCCCTTCCAAAGGATGGAGCAATTGTTTAAGTGCCTTGCTAAAAGGCAAAGGTACCACAGGTATCGAACCCGCAACCCCAAATTTTCACCCGAGTATTGCAAGTCAGAGACCTAAACCACTCGGCCATGGTACCCCAATCTTTACTTTGAGGAAGGTTTTCCTAGTCAACTCGTTGATTAACATTTTGGGTCATTGCAAATGTAGGCCTTTAATCTCAGATACACATAAAGCTGAAGACATTTCTTACCCAACTGCCTGCTAGGAAGCATTTCAATAACGGAGCTAGGATCGCGAAGATTGGCTGCGATTAACTCCCTTTCAAGTATCTCATCTTGGTTTGCGTTGCTGGATTGATAGGATACACTAGATGTATTGGAAGCACGGCGATCGGCACTGGGACTTTTACACTGGTCATAGAAGGCAGGGTTGACTGCACCGGGGTAGGGGGGGGAAAGAGGAAAAAAATTAGTTTAATAGCAGTCGGTATTCAATTTTAAGACTTAGATGAGGTACAAACTTTACTTCGGTCATTTTCTTAGCCAAGCTAAAACACTATCTCCTATTCAAATGCTTTATAAGAATTTTACTTTAGCAAGTAAAATACTAAGATAAATTGTGACGTTACAAATTAACGCAGGGTGCAGAACTCCCTAAATAGCCAATCGAATACTAGGTGCTACATGCACACCCAAACAAAACCGGTCAAAGTTGGTTACACTGTGCGTGTGATGTATGTATAATTTGCTTAAAGGTGCTTCCCTGCCTTCTCAAAGTTAAGTAAAATACTTTCCCAAAAAGAACAATTTGAATACCAAAATGTTCTTGAGTATTTTTCTGAAGTAAAAAACTTGGCCACTTACGAATTGAATACCGATTTTGGCTAAGAATTTTACTTCAGCCAAAAACTATAAGTAAAATTCTTATATATTTGGCTTAAGTATTGAATTGAATACCGCCCCAGATGTCTAAGATTTTTTGATTCAGCGAGTAAAACACTAAGACAAATTCACAAGTTTATTCAAGGCACAGAACTCCATTAACAGCCAATCGAATACTGCTCATGATGCACATAACCCATCAGCATATTTTGCGCAAAACGTGCTACACGCATACCCAAAACGTGACAGCTGACACAAGCATCATGTGACAGCTGTCAAAAAAAGAAATGTTTTTCAACTTTTGATTGAAAAAAAACCAGTCAATTTCAGAGTGGGAATTTTCTGTACACAGAAGCTTTATGCAGTCATGCATAATGAAGCTGTTATGTAAATATTTTGATGGCAACTTAATTACAAAGGGAATTTTTAAATGTTTTCATTAAAATGAAAATGTGTGTTTCTTTTGTTGCTCAATATACAAAACTCACTGCTTCCCATTTCGACGTCTCCAGATGAGGAGGGATAATCCTCATCTCCATAAGCAAGGCGAGCCGATCGTCTGTCCCCAATCCGTGGTGAATTCCTGGAGCTGTGACGAGGTGATGACCGATCGTCCGGCCTGTGGGAGGGGCCAGGGGAGTGCCGCCCATCGTGTCTGACGTCAAGTCTTGGTGATTGCCTGCAATGGAACACAATGGATCTCACATTTTTTGGGTGGAAAGAGATTTTTAGGTCCTAGAAGGATGTTAAGTACATCAGTGTTTAAAGAAGCCACCATCCTATTTAGGCTGGTTCCTTACTGGCACAGAAATGAGACAAAACCATGGTAGTCAGGGGTTTACTTTCGTTCACATGAGGACGCCCATGTAAAAAAATGCTTGTGCACATGTATTTATACAAATTTATCTTTAATGATTTTCTTATACAAAGGCATCACCTCAAGTGGAATCATACCAATTGAGAGTTGGAACCACTTCTATCTTCCATTTGAGTAAGTTTTTGTAGTTAAACGATTGATACAAAATTTGGGACATTGCAAAACCTATATACAGGCCCTTAACTGTACCAACCTATTTGCAGAGTCATCTTGATACTGCAGCTGTTGTTGTAAGAAACGAGGATCAATTTGCTGAAAGTCTTGCCCTGCGGTCACCATCTGATTGGTGCCACTAGACGGGCGGCTGTAATGCGCCGTGTCTGCATATTCGTAGGGTGAGGGCGGGCCTCCAAGTCCAGGGTTGCCTGTTGTTGTATCGACAAATGACGATTCATATAGTGCCGTGTTTCGGGCTGGGGCACCGTGTGATGGGGAGCCGCGAGCACCGCGTGCTGAGGCGCCACGTGCACCGCGGGTTGGCGCACTGCGAACTGGCTTGCTGTCACGGGCAGGGCTTTTGCCACCGCGGTTAGGGCTTTTCCCACCACGGCTAGGGCTTTTACCATCCTGCTTACGGCCTTGTCGTTTACGGCCTTGGTTAGGCCTCCTGTCCGCCATGTTTTAAAGCCTAGTCCACAATTGTTGTCATGATGCCAATTCAGATGAACGCACTGAGATCAAAAATACCTGTTAAACAAAACGAAAAGAACTTGAGTTTACGTCAACTTTTTGAACCGAATTAGTCACAATCCCAAGGTTACCAAAACGTACAAAAAGTGACAATATTTTGGTTTAGTTTTCATTAAACGTATGGTGCACAGAGTAGCAAAGTACCCCTACATGTAATCTGTGCAATAAGGGTTAAACCAATTATTTGTATCTTTCAGAAACATTAACAGCATCAGTACCCCCATTACTGTGGATAAACTCAAGAACAAAATGCTCAACCCGAGGAGAGTTCAAGTTAAACTTAACACATTTCACACCAGGGTGAGCCTTTCTCCCAGGGTTAAACCCTGGTTTACATGTACATGTAGGACATAATTTAAACCAATATCGGGGCTGATGTGGACTTAGCATGGGATTGAAAACTTTCAAGTCTATAACACCACCTCAATCCCAAGATTTGTCTCATGTGAAAAAGCATGATTTGTTTAGTAAATAAAGCATAATTACATGTAAATGAATATGGCATGTAAAGTGTACATGTAAGAACTCGTATAATGCTACAAATACCCATTAGCCTACAGTTAGCCCTAAAAATAGGGCTGTAAATTGCTCGCTTTTCAAATCTGACTCATCTGCGACTGTAATAAGTCAGATTTGAAAAGTGAGCAATTTACAGCCCTATTTTTAGGGCTATCATACAGTGTGCATACCACAACTTTATTTCCCTTCCTTTTTTTGTAATCATTGAATAAAGCAAGGTAATGTACTAGCTTGACGTGCATTCATCTATAGATACAAAATACCATGCATTCAGTCAGCTATGAAATACACCGTATAGTTGCCCACCACAGTCATGCATGACAATTTTCATCAACTCTTGCCTGAAGATACATCCCATTTGTGTATGTGCAGGTAATTTATTGTACAGTAATTCTCACACAAATTTTAATTTTAAAAAGTATAATAAGTGATTTGTACTTACTTAAAATTCTCTAAAGGGAGAGTAAAAAAAATTACATAAACATTTGTTATCACTTTCCTGAGTTATTTCAAAACTGAGTCACATGGCCACATTGATAATGTACAACTAGAGTGTTGTAACCCTTGTTTTGTTTTTTTAGTTTTTTCTTTAGAAAACATAATAAAGTCAATTTTAAGTCCTAAATCCTTTATTCTTCCTTGTTTTCTTTCCTGATAAGCCCAACAAAACAACAGCTGTTTCCTATTACCCGCTCTAACCTAGCAAAAACATGCAGAACTTATTGTGCCAACTAAAATATAAATTTTGTGCACATCACTTTTTTGGGCTGGACATTGTGTGTTTGTATCCACAATCCACACTTTAGTAACCAGTGAATACAAATTTATTTATTTACATGTAATGATACCTGTAAGTGGCGGATCTCTGCTGTTGGGTATTAGAATAAATAAATGTACATTGTTATTACATGTCATTAGTTATGGTTGTGTGAAAATTGCACCTGCTAAATTCATGTTCTATGAATATATGCTTGCTGCGGACAAGCACTCTCTACACACGACATCTTACACGTTTCGGAAAGTGTTTTAAATACATGTAGTGTAAGAGTACGAGTAATCTCTTTTTTTGCCAATATTGCAAAAAGGCCTACATTATTATATTATAGGCCTAAATGATCTTATTCATTTGTATTAGTCATTTATACAGAGCAAACAAACACACCTGACACACAGAGGATTCCAATAAAAATGACCCTGCTTCAATTTGGCAGTGAAAAGGGTGGAACTAGGAAATATAATTTGAAAATGTTGCCCTTTATTGAATCTGTACAAAGGACTACCATAATAAAAGAGCCACCCACAGGGCGTGCACAAGTCCCATGCTACATGTATGTTTGTTCAAAGATCAGGACCGAATCAAGTGCACTTAGTCACCAGACACAGTGTAATAGGGTAAGGGGTCATCCATACATGTACATAATTATAAAAAGAATTTATAAACATACCGGTACAGGGCATAATTTTGATAAGAAATTTTGCATAGCAGTTAAAGGCACAGGCTCGTCAGCAATGCGAGCGTGCCACATTCGTGCCACGAAATATGCAGCTCCATGCCTTTGCTATGGAGCTGCGTATTACACTTTAAAACAATAATAACAGTAGTGTTACAACCCAACTCCATTTGTACACCAAGTGTCCCAACTTATAAAATAAAGGCCCATTGTAGCATTTGCAATGACCAATTTTGTTTTTTATGAGTTGACAAGAAAAACCTTATTCAAAATGTTGATAGCAATGGTAACAAACACCACATTTATTTCTGTCCAAAATGGTATTTCATGCTGGAAATACGTAGTTTCAACCTGTCAATCAAGCCGAACCCGCCGATCAATCACAACAGAGCTAGCAGACAGCGCCCACATAGGTCAAAGTGCATTGTCTCACAACAACATCACGCGATTTTTCTGCACATACATGTACAATTTGTACAGTGTTGTATGCGATGATCCTGGTGAATTTTTGGTTTCAAGGCCAGTCGTTTCGTTGTTCAAAGGTAAGAAAGCACGTATTTCATGATATATGACATCACTGGCCCTTCACTCGGTGTGTTCTAAGATAACTGTCGATCCTAAAACATAAATACCTTGGAGTTTTCTCCAATGAATCTGTGCTTTCCATTTAAAGTCCCATTGTTTTGTGCGTCGCCATTTTGACGATAGCGTGCGAGGCATAGCAACAATATCCAAGGGGAGGGGTTAACTGGTCACGAGCTTCGGATCAAGATTGATCCCCTGATAAAAATGCGTCAGTGTTAACCACAATGATCCCGAGTACTGCATTTACATTCTGTAGTTTGATCTCGAGCGCTGTGCCAGAAGTTGCAGTCATGCTCTATGTGCGTATGTATGCACTGATCAATGTGTGCATGTAGCCATGTACAGTGTACAACTTAAGGACAATTTTGCGGGCTTTCCCCCGCTACGGCTGTGGAGCGGATGCGGCAGGATGCAGTAAAGATTAATTGCTTATCTAACTGCAAACTGATCCCGAGCTCGAGATCGAACCCTCCGCCAACGCGAGACCCAAATCTCGGGGTCTGATCCGTGGCCAATTTGGTCCCGAGAGCGTTTACACTCAGTTTGTGATCCGGGGCTGAGCTCGGTGTTCGACCCCGAGCTCGGGATCAAGTGTAAACAGGGTGTGTTTTTCTATTTTGCTGATTATGCTGATGTTTGTGAACGCTGCAAATGCAATGTGTGTTCTACGGTCACACTAAATTACCATCAGGAAATGGGGGAAAGTTAATGTGGCAAATTGACCATGGACATGGTACATGTACAAGTATTTAGGACAAGGTCGAGGCATGAGCTTCTCATGCTTGTACATGTTGTGCACTTATTTTAAACATGTTAAATAAACTAGCCTGGCTTGCCAAACCAAGCTTACAGAACACTGAACAGGCATGACCATGACAGGGGTTGACCAAAACTATCCAAAAAATACCAATTTTGAGGGTAACTCCCTCATTTGTCTCACCTGATCATTCAAGACTTAAATTATCTCCAACTGTTCCTGAGTGATCATCTGAAAATCACGAAGGTACTCAAGATACGTCTACCTGCTTCCGTAGAGGTAAATAAAATGAGCTCTACCTGACCACGAGAGGGCGCTTCATCCATAAACTGGCTTCCGGTCCCAACATTATCTTGTTTCAATGGTTGGTCCCAAGTTCCATGTAGCTTGCTTGCTTTTTTTATGGAGTTTTTATATGGAGTTTTTATATGGGATAGGAAACGAGTCTAATCCACGATGAAGTGACAAACTACATGTACAACTTTTTGGTGCGGTGCCGCTGCGCTACGCTTGAACGACATGACCGGGAGGTCTTCCACATTCCAGCCTCAATTTTATTTACTTTTCTACTTTTCTATGTTTAATATGAACCTTTTCTAGGAGGTGAATATAAGTGCTACTTTTAACTGAGAACGAACATGTAAACAGGTCAAACAACGGTTGAAAAACTCGTGACGAAATCGCTGTGCAGCTGGATTGTTCGCCGCGCCGCGGAGCGGAGTCCGATCACGACCGATGTCGACGATGTATCACAACCCGAACGAAGCGCCAATCCACGGCGATGAAACCGACGCGTTGACCGGTAGGCCGCTATCTCGGCAAAGAAGCACACTGGCCGGGAGTTACGGTCGCGGACACAGCCATAGTGCCATCGAGTATGAGCTGCAAAAACTGGATGTTCGTGGTGGGGAGAATGTGGCTGAAAACAGGACCAAGGTTATCCGGGAAATGCCGGCAACTCTGAATAAGAAACGAGAACTCAGGTGAGTCAAAATGAGGGCTAAAAAGTAAAAACTTCAGTGGGTATCATAAACAATTAAACATTTTCTTAATCTTAGAAAACACCTAGGCCTAATGACAAATCAAATGTCGGCATAGTCGTCAGGTCCGTGATCTTGCCACCCTATTGTTGATGAACAATGGCCTATGAATATGGTCGCAACCTCACGGACCTGGTGACTATGCCGACATTTACGTTAGACATTTTTCTCATAATACAATATTAATTGATGTTATCATGGTAATATATTGAGCATGTGCACTTACGTGACGTAAACAATAGGAAAAGAACCGGTTTGTTTGTTGCCATCACACGTTTGAAGATCGTTTTTCTGCAATTTGCTTCCATCATCCGGATATGACGTGGCACAGACAGAAATTGTCGAAAGGTTTGGTGATTTGTAATAAAATTTGACATTCTCTATGTTTCTGATTTGACCAGTAAGAAATCGACGGTTGATAATGCCGTATTGTGTGTATTAAAACCATGTGTAGTCCTCTACTTGTCAAAGCCTGTTCAGCATCTAGACAATGATGCGGCTGATGACGGTAACAATATTGGCAGCCGACAGCCAGAGACACTGGGAAATTCCTTACTCATCACATAAGAGTCCTCTGAGATCTTTTAAGTGCATTACATGTGTACACAACACACTGGACCAACAGCTTTACATACCTTCCGAAGGATGGAGCAATTGTGGTTAAG
This sequence comes from Henricia sp. BOLD:AAB3569, assembly GCA_037783545.1. Lineage (NCBI taxonomy): Eukaryota > Metazoa > Echinodermata > Asteroidea > Spinulosida > Echinasteridae > Henricia > Henricia sp. BOLD:AAB3569. Next base: position 965,875 of record JBBELK010000015.1, on the reverse strand, counting down.
TGCCTTGCTCAAGGGCACAGGTAGTTTGTGCACACCCTTTTCGTGTAGTGGCTGCTTCTAATTTTGCCTCGAAATTGGAATAACATACAATTTCGTAGTGGTTTTAGATTTCCATTATTGGAAAATAATTAAAAAGAAATACTTACAACACCGTTTTTGAAGCAAGAATTGTCTCGCACGTCAATGTCTATGGACAGTTTTCATCTGCACGATTTTTCAAGGGTGACGGAACAATAATTCATATAGCCAGGAACGGAGCAAGGTGCTCCGGCTGCGCATTGCCCAAATGCAGACAGTGTATCTAGCCTGTTCGTTGATCAGGCACAAATACATAAATGTACGCAGTTTCAATTCAATTCAATTTCAATTTTCAATTCGTTTTATTTCCACACTTTTCACAAAATAATTAACTAATCAAAACATTACATTCGCTCATTATATAAAAGAAAAGTGAAAGTGCAGAGGAACCCAAAGAAGCCTCCCTTGTTAATTATGGGTCCCTAATGGGGAACCAAAGTTAATACGTCATAACTATACATCGCTCTACATACTATTGTGACAGTGGCTCACAGTGGCTTCACACCAAATTTGTAGAAATGTTTACCTTACATTTTAAATACATGTACTATTGAAGGTATAAAGATCCAGTTACCACTATTGACAATAACTTTAGCTCTCCATACAAATAAATAAGTTGCAAACTATACCTTAATTTAATACACAATACAAGAACAAACAAAACTTATGCCTAAAACCAGCATGGGAATCTTGAGATAAGTACCAGTAATACATGTATTATAAATTAATGATAATTAATTACATTAAATGGAAGTCATTTCCTCTGTGCGTACCGAGGCACGGTAAGTAAATGTATTTGTGCCTGATTAACGAACAGGCTAGATCAAGTCTGTCCGCATTTGGGCAATGTGCAGCTGGAGCCCCATGCTCCATATCCGGCGATATGATTTATGTATGCGTCGGAATGAAAAAAAACATTTTACAAATACTGAAATTATGAGGTTCGGAGTCCAATGATTTATTAATATGGTAACCCAACAAACTTCAACTGAATTAAATATCTTTATCAGTTGGTCCCCTGTACAGTTAAACCTGCTATTAAGGCCACTAATGTATGGCTAAGAATGTTTTATTAATGTTTAAAAGATAGAGTTCAAGAAGATCAAAAGTAGAAAATGTAAAGTTTACAATCTAAACTTTTAAATCAGAATGTTTTATTGTTAATTTTAATATTTTTAAGTTACAAAGTTAAAAACAGTTGCATTTATAAGTGAGCGGAAAGCCATCTTAACCGCTTGATGCATAAATTGTTTTGGTGCTCTTGTTTTATGCAATTCCTAATGACCCCCTGTACCCCAAAAGGTTAATTAGCACCCCCAATTTACAGCTTAGGTGTCCGACATGCTAATTAGGTTGATTATAGAAGTCATTGTACAGTTTTTAAATGACCACATACCGTGTTTCAACTTACCCCGTACCATGTTTCAACTTACCCCATAGGTGGGGTAAGTCGGAACAGCTGACATGGTCATGTTCAAGGTGGATTATACGAGAAACCGTCAACGAGTCTTAATATTTTATAGGCTCTATTTGTAGCCCATATGTGTACGCTTAAAGTGGCATAGTTGTTTTTTCTTTAATAAATTCTGTTAGTGCTTTATAGACGATTTTGTGAAAACTGTTCCAACTAACACCACGCTCCAGCATGTATGCATCTATAAACACCAGCAACAATCTTTAGTGTCGACCAAACGGTTAACCGACAATTGAAAGAATTGCAAACTGGTTTCCGAATTAACTGTAAATTCTCATCCTTAAAGGTGGAATCAGAGTTTATTTCTCCGTTTTTCACAAGAATAAAAAGGTATTGTATTGATCCTCGGTTACTAGAGAGACAAATTCAGAATAAAAAATAGGAAAATTCCACCACTGTTGAAAATTAAGGACAATTTTTCATTGTAAGTTTACCTCATATTTTATGCGAACAACTGAATGTGAATCGTTGCGCGGTGAACAGCTCCCTCTGTAGTTCAGCATATTGGCTGTTTTCAAAACCACCGCTTTTGTCTGTGGCTCCGGCCTGGTGTATCCCAGCAATATTAATGAATTAGGAAACTTCTTGGGCCAATGCTAATTTGAACGTTCACCCCTCTTGAGCATATTTATTAACACCAAGAGAATCCACGAAGGTAAACTACACACAAAGGAAGACATCGAATTCAAAATACGAGCCTGACCGTAAAACACCGAGCATTTTTGCGCATGTATCCACACGTCCAGACGTATCACGTGCATAGCTACGCCCTAGTTACTGCTATTTGCATATAAATTGCCCGACGACCCGTTACTTTTCATTGGGAAAATACTCCAAAATCATAAAGTGGATGGATCGAAAAAGGTAGCAGGATTTTTTTCTTTTCATATAGACTATCGACTGGTTCAAATAAATCGTGACTTTTGGCGAGGCCCAGTCTTCGTACAGTACAAACTCTGATTCCCCCTATAATCAGGATGAAATCGCAATTTCTTGGTAAAATCAAAGTTAATAAATTATGGAATCGTCAAAGCCTGATTTAAAGGGCCTTTTAAAATTTGCAATAATAGTTAATATCATCATGACATCACAGAGTATGTCTCCAGCAATAATATATAGCACACGTAAGCAGCTTTGGTTGCTATTGACAGTGTAAAGTCCAACAGCTTGCAATGGAAACACATAGATAGAATCAAATTACTAGTGTGATGTAGTGCTAGAGTAACACTGTTTGGTCTACCATTGTGTGTTGCTATGCCAACACCTTTGTATATTTTCACCACTGTCTGTGTAAAAACCTGGCAGGTGGGGATCAACTTATTATTCTATACACAGATCTGAATTAAATGTATTATTTAACCAATATGGAGAGGTGTACCTGTGTTTTCATGGACAACAGTTGAACACACATACATGTACTTCCTTTTTGTAGGTTATGTACACGTCCATTTTGCCTCGGGCTCATATGACTTGATCGAAAAAGTTCACCCGATCGTGCCTAGGATATAACTCCTGTACAATGATGGCTTTTGCAAAGAAAAGTTGTGTAATTAACTCTGTGAAAATTCAAGTAATTTGCAACATATTTGAATATTCCAATCAAATGTCAGTTGTTTACTTAGGCTGATGATTGGTCCAAAATTGTACTATTTATTTATAAAATCAAACGGGTGCATTTATGGTACACTTGTACTACACACAGCAAATCAGTAAAACTGCTTACTAGAAAGGAACTAATTCTTTTTCGTGCATTTGTTTTGCAGAATTTCTTTCTTTATTTGTTGCAGAGAATACCTATTTTGTCTATTATCTTTATTCGCACAAATTCATATCACAATACACAAAAAACATGCAATAAGAAAAAGAAAAAAAAGAGAAATATATAACCACCCACAAAAATAAAAGATGCAATTTACAAATATGTTTATCCTTAATTGACATATTTCATGAGCTATCAAATATTTGAGTACTCAAATAATTGGCACAGCTCTTTCCATGCTTTCAAGAAATTGTGCAAAGCCACTCTGTTTCCATGGTTATAAGTGCATGAAAAACAGCCATAATACCATAGTATTCAAGGGCCTACAATCCTGGACAAAATAGTTGGGACAGTTGAAGTGTGTACCCCCATTCATCCGTTCAATGGTGACGGCGACTGCTGCAGATTTCGGTGGCGCACACCCCAGCGACCCAACATTGTGCTGGGGCGTAGGGGTTGCACGGGGCATTGCCTGAGTGTTCCTGGAAGCTATTTTGTCCATGATTGTAGTTTTACTATGTGCTCACAAAATTATATACCGTACATATAAAATTCATCTACAATTGTTATTTCATCAAAAACATCACCTGAGGCAGAATTATTACACTGTACAGTTGGAACCACTTTAGTTTGAGTAAGGTTTTTCCAGTGAATTTGGTTGAATAATATGTTGGGACCTTGCAAATCCTGTGGGATTTAAATACAGCGAAATCTGGATAAATCAAGCTTAGCCAACTCAAAAATGCACTAACTCAAAGAATCAGTTGCTACCCTTTGTACCAGAAAAAAAATGGTCACTATAAAAAGGTGTGCTAGTCTGCTAAACTTAATTGTTAGCTTATTCTTGTGAGCTTTGATAAGGTCTTGAGAGGTTCTTCAGCTGACTACTTTAGTAGTACTTGATAGTACGTTCTTTTACCTATTCAGGTAGAGAAGTACTCGACTACACTGTGTTATAACACTCGACATTGCCAATCTTGTTTGGAGACCTGACGAGGGTTAGGACTTATTCAAATAGTTTTGGATTTTACTATCGGTTTTGCATTTGGAAACTGAATAACATGTGGAACTGAATGGGACAAAAACCGAATGGTACATTGCTTCTAAATTTCTAGGGGGGATGGTAGTTTTGTATCGGTGCAGAGGGTAATGCACATAATTTAATTTATTTGATGATTTGGCACGGGTTAAGATTTGAAAGATCGGAGCATTTATTATTTGATTTCATAATTTTGACATAATTTTTTTATTATTCCATTTATTTCCGTGCTTCAAATCAAATAGAAGGTCACGTACATACAAAGTTAATGTATAAGATAAAGTAATAAGTAATCCGTACAGAATGAGGAATGAATAGAAGAAAGAGAATTGTGAAGACATAAAGACATTTTCCAGAAGCCGGGGGCTTGGAATGCCCCAATACTATACATGACAAGAGCCAATGGAATTTCTCCGACATTTTATCTTATTTACTTTATTGAAACCGGACTAAAAAATGCAATTTTTTTGTTTACTGGCTCTGCATGCAAAAATGGGTTTTACACGTATGTATGTCGCTGATGAAAAGGTTGACGCACATGCCACAACTACCCTTTTGTGATAATTTTCATCCATAATAATCCTTGCTTGGGGTGGTTTCGGGTTCATTGAAAACCAAAATTCAATAGGACTAGGGGAAAGAGAAGGGAGTGTCCCTAATTTTTCATAGTATTTCAGCATTTCAACAGATTAAAATTGAACATATCAAACGAAATAACAAGTGGAATGTAATACCATTTTTTGTTTGAGTCAATTTTTTTTATTTCTCTTGAGATGAAAAGATTTGCAGAATGTAAAATTATCTAAATGTACACAATCACATTCATGGCTTTGTATAATAAAATCTCTCATTTGTTTCAATTTCAGAAACAAGTACGGCAATGAAAGGGTCAGGTCACTATCGGGCTGGAAATCTTTCAGATACAACACTTCATTGGTAAGCAGTCATTTTAATTTTATTTGGTGATGTAAATTTGATCAACTGCTATAAATGAGGGATTCTTGAATTTTTATCCTAATGCCTTATTTCTATTGAACTTTTTTTTGCTATGGTTGTGCAGTAGAATAAACTAGAATTATACATCAAACATAAGGGTCATTCTATAAATTTGTGGTCCAATTTTTCTGTCCCCTCCCCCCTTACATCTGACATCTTGTAAAATGTTGTGGCTTGTAAATTCAGGACACGTAAATTCAGGACACGTTCTTCAAATGCCTTCTATCTCAAAGAGTGATTACATAAAGTACAATTCACAAAAATGTGTTTTGAAGGTATTTTTAATGATACTTGTATGGCAAATAGCACTTATCAGGTGTAACGGGAAAAAGACAAATGTCACACTTTGGGAAAAAAATATGGTTAAAATATGGTTAAAAAACCATATTGCAAAAAAAGGGACCACCAAAAAAATAATTATTTTGCGCATGTTGCTCCCCACAGAGATGGAAACGTTTCAAGGAGAAGCTGTACGACATCGTCCTGACATTTGAAGTCTGGCGGTCATCACTGAAGGAAGTTGAAGGTAAATAAAATCAACCTAGGCAAATATCGATAAATATGAATAAAACATGGCAAATTCTCTGGCTTGCCAAAGTTAGAAAATCCACCAATGGAAATTACTGAACAATATGTCAAAGTTTCAAAATCTCCCCCTTTTTGCCCCATCATTTTGGTGGGTAGATCTTTTCAACTGACGGCTCAAACGCAATAGAATAATCACTCAAGGTGATTGTTAAAGTGCATGTACTGTGTACAGTACTGCAGAGCATATGGACATTTGCTCTGTGCATAAAGGGTTGAACCATTTGGTGTTTTCAGGGACGGTCATTAGAAAACGCCCACAACAAAGGAATAAAGTGAACAAACAAGCATTCCATTTATCAAAGGTGGTACGATGTACGTCAAAACAATACGTTGTCCACATGAATCACGCAGGCTGTGTTTATAATGAACACAATTACCTTTTTAGTAAGGCTTCAGTACCGTTATGCCGGTACATCCATAAAAAAGTGCCTTAATTGCTCAAAAATTGCTAATGTACGCCATAAAACATGTTTGGAGAAGTTGTTTGCACAATTGTAGTTGGTAGTAGAAACGGCTAATAATGTGTGCCTTGTCATTTCAACTGTCTTGTGTAGCCATACCCTTTGTGGCAGAGGGTCCCCCCAGTGTTCTCCACTACCTGTTTTGTCTGTGCGCACCGCCCGGACAAAATCAAAGAATGTACCATTAGCGCCCGGACAAAAATTTGCCGTCCGGACAAAAACTCGACCGCCAGGACAAAAATAATCTAAATGAAAGGGAATCGATTTCTACTGGGAATCGATTCCCCAAAAATATGGAATTCCGATTCCTAAAGTGGAATCGATTCTACTCAATTCCGGCGTGGAATCGCCCAAGCCTAGTTGTGGGGTGTACGCGGATATTGTATTGAGGGTATGCATTCCACTTGAATGATTTTGTATATTATACAGTTGTATCTGCATGAGAGTAGTGTATTCATCCATTAGAGATGGATGACTTAAAGGCACAGGCTCGTCAGCAATGCGCGCGCGCCAAATTCGTGCTACGAAATACGCAGCTCCATGCCTTTGCTATGGCCGGAGCTGTGTATTTCGTAGCACGAAGTTGACGCGCGCGCATTGCTGTCGAGCCTGTGCCTTTAATGGTTTAATCACAATGAATGAATTTCATTGCTTCAGTGGTTTTCATAAAGGGCCAGTTGCAGTTTCACAATCTATCATGTTATTGTTTGGTCAAGTTGGTTTCAGTTTAAATTCTTAATCACAAAGGCTTGTAGGGGTCATACTGTACGTGATGAGATGATACAGCTTGTTTTCATTTTCCTCTTTTTACTTAAAGGCACAGGCTCGTCAGCAATGCGCGCCCGCCAAATGTGTGCCACGCAATACGCAGCTCCATAGCAAAGGCATGAAGCTGCGTGTTTCGAGCACGAATTTGGCGGGCGCGCATTGCTGACGAGCCTGTGCCTTTAAAGGAAGGGACAACACAAGTTTGAAGTTAATGACAAATTTAATCAAAAATATTACCGATGTATTGCCCGGTGCATAAACCTTCATGAGAATCGGAGAATCTTGTTTTCAACTTCGGCAACCCAATTAACGGTAATTTTGATGATAAACTCTGCAACTATATTAACTATGATGACGTTAATCATGCAATGATTGCATGGATGACGTCAAGATTGATGCCTTGTTTCCCGACTTCCATACGCCAAGAAGTATGTAAAAATCTGCTGTGTCCTGACTCACGCCCTCTCATGTCCAAGCACCGAACTACATGAAGTGTACAGAGTTAGGCAACCCTTTGGAAGTGTTGTCCCTTCCTTTAATGCCTGATTTAGCGCTCGATAAACATAGCAATGGCACGGGTGAATTTTTGTTACAACCCCACAACATTCTTTTGGACATATTATGTATTATACAATGTGTGGTTCAAGATGGTCTAAACATAAACAGACCAGTGTTAATCAACGTTATGAAAATTTAGTGGCAGGCTACTCTGCCCTTGATTTTGTTTGAATTTTGAACGAAACTCATGACGTATCTGTCAAAACTTAAGACGTATCTGTCGAAACTCGTGACGTATCTGTCGAAACTCGTGATGCATCTGTCGAAACTCGTGACGCATCTGTCGAAACTCGTGACGCATCTGTCAAAACTCGTGACGCATCTGTCGCACTGTCCATTTCAGCATTCTTACAAAACCTCTCTAATAACTCAAATCTGAACATGGCTTATTTTGTCATGTGGTTTTTCAGGAAAGTTTGGTACAGCAGTAGTCTCCTACTTTGTCTTCCTGAAATGGATGCTGTTCCTCAATATTTACATCTTTGTGCTCATGTTTGGTTTCATACTCATCCCTCAGTTTGTCCTCGGTGGCGGCTATAATGCGAGTAAGTATTCCCTTTTGTATTGCTTTTAATGGATTTATGGAACTTCAATAAAGCTTTTACACCGGCGGCCATGACAGGGGGCAGGTTTTCATATTTAAATGATGTGACAATAGATCTACAAAGTACCTACTCGTGCATGACGTACTGTGACAATGTGACTGCCCCCTGTCATGGCCGCCGTCCAAAGGCTCTATTCGCAGCTCCTGGGCTGAATCTCCTGAAGCTTAGTGTCGACACCTAAACGTTGAGATTCATAGATGGGTGGCGCCATTGGCAGCCAACAGCCAGAGACACTGGGTAATCCCTTCCCTCTCACACAACAAACTAGACCAACCAGCCTTCGGCGCTTGGTTCCTCCAGTCAGTTCCTCCTAGCTAGTGAACCATTTGGGTGCCATCAAGATTGACTATGTTAAGTCTAGTCAACTACATGTATAGTTCCCCCTTAAACTTGCTCTTAATTACATGTATTTTTTTTCTCTTCATAGACAAGATAAAATGCTTAGCACTTTTACAAAATACATATATTTACCGGTAATGACTGAGTGCATGCTAATACACGTGTTCATATATTTGTTTAATATCCGCAGCATCAACATGTGAAGTACAGTACAATGAAGCTGTTGACAAGCAGTGTGCTGGCGGATTAACTTCACAGTGTATTGTCGATTTTATCAGTGGCACAGTAAGTAATGTAAGGTAGAGTTCGGGAGATCTGTTCTTGACGCGGGTAACTTGTTCTTGATGTATAGGTGATCCTGTATTGAGTGCAGTGTTCTCAGGTTGTGTTCCCGTCGTTCGGGAGCGAGAACAGACCGCCCGAACTCGGCCAAAATATCTACATTAAAGGCCTGTAGATGATCTGTTTTTGAGCGATTCTGTGAATAAAACATTATAAATCAAAAGAAAGACATAAACAAACTCATCCAAAGAAATTTCAGCTTTGTCAAATGTACCACGTTTAAAAAACCATGAAAATCCATTTGCGTTTTCTTGGTCTTGGCGGGGTGTTTCAAATATTCGTTCTCAGTTGATCGAGTTTGCTTTTATAAAGCAAACAAATTTTGGATTAAGCAATTTATTTTGATAAACAGCTGAAATTAGCCCCAGGTTCTATAGGGTGGGTAAAACTAGCAGCTACCTTTTCTCGAAAAAAAAAATTGGTCCAAAAGACTTGAAATATAGTCACAGTTGACAAAATGCCTTGGTGTACCCCTTGTGTTGTTAAACAGTTTACTTGAATATTATCAAAACTTGTATATCAAGACATGTCTAACTGTTTTAAAAATTACTTTAAATACACTACTCACAATATGTTGGGGATATTGGTGTGGTTCAATTTTTGGATTTAGTTTTTCTTCAAATGACCGTTTTCACCTATTCCTGTGACAAGGTGTGTCTGTCATCTATACATTTGTCTAATCATATACAAAGTCATTTACGGTAAGTGGAATACATACCCTCAATAAAATATCTGCATACATGTACAGCCCCCGCAATATCCCTAACTTATTGTGAGTAGTGTATTGCACAGATGCATCAAAATGTCACACCCATATATATCTATTCCTTTTCCCTTCAATAATAGGGTTGGATGGAACAGACAGAATTATTTTACGGCTTTTACCCACCGACATTCAACAGCGTCAACAGTTCCGACAGCAACACGTTTCTGCAAAGTGTCTATATCATACCAGTTGCCTACTTGTTGACAACGGCTGGCTACTTCCTATTGTCACTGCTGCTCATGGTCAATTAGTAAGTCCAAATTGGGCTCACTGCACTTCGGAAACAAAAAAGATCCAAAATGAATGTAAATAGCCAATGAAAACACATTGACATTAAACTGCAGCTCCTGCCAAAGTCACCGTCACTTTCAGTTTGACCGCTTTGAAATCAGGTGAACAGGTTATGGTTTGTCATTGGCTACATGTAGTTACATTCATTTTGGCTCAGCATGTAACTCAGGTTTGCTGCACATAGTGAGGTTTTTGTTTCGCGAGGAGAAAAACAAAATTTTGCCATTTTTCATTTTACCTCCGTCTCAGAAAAACCTCCCGAAAAACAAGTCCAATGCAGACACGGCTTTAAATTTCATAAGGCTTGTATACAATGTACCGGTACAAGCAAAGTTGGCCTTGGTGCCCTTTAAAATCCGGAGTGACCTGCACTTATTTCCATAATGTCAAAGCCCAAGGTACATTTGTCTACAGTGTACAAATATTTCAAATCCCATTTGCTTGTGAGAATACACAATGTGTGCACATCCTGTTGTGTGAGTCATATAGAGAAAATGACATCATACAACATTTAAAGGCTTTAGCTCCGAAGAGTCCGCCCTGACCTGGGGATGGTGGTGTAAGGTATTAGTTATAAAAATCCTATTTTAACAAAAAGAGAAAAAAAATGGTGTATATACCCAGCACGATGTGTGACAAAGGGACTACCTCTACTGCCCCTATACCTTGACACACTCTTCCCTTTTGTTACACACCACCCACCCCTTAAAACCTGAAAAAAATTCCTTTAAAATTCCCTGGATGTTTGAGAGACAATGGGGGAATAATGGAAGGGGGTACATATCATGCTGCATATCAGGGTTGTTGTTGAGTCAATCACAAGGCCTTGCAGCTAGCGGTGTCATGCGCCAAAAACAAGAGCGCCACCATGCAATGAGGACGGGGGAGCAGCACAGCTGCAACGCCCTTTGTGACCCGGAATAATTACTTATTAATATATTATAGCCCCTGTTGTATTATTCATCCCTGCATTGTATGTGCTGCGAACGTACGTATGTGTTGGCACGCACGCGTGCTTACAAACCGGTGCGCGCAAACCTGATTGGCTCGCATTGTTAGCTGTTCAACGCAACACGTACACATGGTCAAATGATCATTAGCATTTTGCTACCTGAGGGGTAGCAAAATTCCGGGTTGCCAAAAGCCGAGCAGCCGTGCTGCTTCCCCCATCCTCGTTGCAAGCCTACCCTGCTTCATATGACTCGGTGGGAACACAGATTTTTTTCATTTTTCCACAGCACTGCCAGAGGTTTTAAGGACAGTCTCAGCAACCAGGAGAACTACCATTTCAAGTACTGCAACAAGGTTTTCTCGGCCTGGGATTTCTCTCTGACTGACGACAAGAATGCCTCCTTGAAACATCGGAGCATCCACTACATCTTTCAGGTTAGTACTCGTTTTTGGTTAGCTGTCGCAACTGTCAAGGAAACTTTGAATTTGGCGAGTTGCCAGGAATAGCTGTGGTCAAAACTGTCTCAAGTCCTCACAAGCCTTCACAAGTCCGTAGGCCTTATTTCAAGTCGCAAATCCATTAAGATGAATTGCAACATGCCACAACTAAATCACATATCAGTTGTTTCCCCCACTCTTTCCCCCTTCCCTAGCCAGTGACAAAATCCCAGCCCTTGAGTAAAATTTAGGTGACAAAAAGCCCACTCTGGGGGACAAAACATTTGCGTTTTGCTCCAGGTGCACTGAAAATTTGATTTGTATGTGTCAAAATTCCCACCCTAAGACATAAAAAAAAAATTGACCAAATCCCCACCCAAGGCATGGGGTAGGAAGGGGAGGGGAGCACCCTAAGAAGTTAGGGTTAAAGCCCCAACAAATAATTTTCAGTTACCCAAAATTTTACTTCACGAGTTGACAAGGAAAACCCGACTAAAAATGTTGATGGCAATGGTAACAAATACCACATGATTTTTTTTCGTGTAAGATGGTACCTTTGTGGGAGAAATTGCAAAACAAAAATTGTCTGCAGACAACTTTTTTACCATTCATTCATGCACAAAAACCATGCATGGATTTTTCAGGTTTTGTGAAGTATTACTGCATCTATGTGGCTGAATTGTCTACAAGGGTCATTCTATAAATTTGGGGTCCAATTTTTCTGTCCCCTGTTACGTCTGACATCTTGTAAAATGTTGTAGTTTGTAAATTCAGGACATATTCTTTAAATGCCTTCTATCTCAAAGAGTGATTACATAAAGTACAATTCATAAAAATATGTTTTGAAGGCATTTTTAATAATACTTGTACGGCAAATGGCAGTATGTCAGGTGTAACAGGGACAGGAAAATGTTGGACCCCAAATTTATAGAATGACCCACAAGGCAATGTTTATCAACATTATTTTTTAGTTATGTGATTAATGTTGCTGTTTCTGTTTTTAAACGTTTTCCAATCATGTCTTTAATTTTCTTCTTGAAACATTATAGACTGATCTTGAAGAGGAAAGACTGAAATTAAGACGAGCCAGGCGAACAGCCTGTGTCAAGGCCAAGCTGTACCTACTGCGTCTGTTCATCAACCTGATTGTTCTTGGCATATTGGCTGGAGCAGCATATCTCATCTACTACACCACAGACTTCTCAGTTGTGGTAAGTTTCTTGGATCCAGGAAGTACCACTGGCGTTGTGCATTACAATTGTTCATTATTACTTTTTAATATAACCCCCAAGTAGATCCTTGTGATCGGATTGGACAATAGCAGGTCACGTGTCGTTCAATATTTAATCCATTTAATGCTACATCACTAACCGTGCAATTTTGTTCCATACTTCTTTTTTTTTCCTGCATGGTGCGTCCGCGTCAGCGCGTGCGTTTGTGTGTATGATGACTATGTGCGCGACCAGTGAACGCGACCCCTGACACAATTTTTTGTTTTACAACTCACAAGAATAATCTGTAAAAAAAAAAGTATGATGACAAGGATCTACTTGGGCGTTATATAAAACAAATAATGAATGTTTTAATTCGTGCAATGGGAGGAATATTTCCATTCGGTGAAAGATGGAATATGTTCCATTCAACTCGGCTTCGCCTCGTTCAATGGAACATTCCATCTTTCACCTCATGAAAATATTCCTCCCATTGCACTCATAAACATTCATTATTTGTGTACCATTACATCATGTATACAGGTTTTAAGCATATTAAAGTGCCCGATAATTGCTCCATAGAGCACATTTTACTCCAAAGCAATACCAAATATCAATCGTGTTTTAATGTAGCCCTGGACTCTCTTTCTCCCCAGCATTCCAATAAACCAGCCACAGACAGTGCCTTTGTCGGTCTTCTGATTAGCTATCTGCCGTCCATCACTATTACATTACTCAACAGTGTTGTGCCTTTAATGTTCAATGTGGTTGTTCGCTTTGAAGACTACAGTCCACAGTTTGAAATCAGCATCACACTCTTCAGGTGGGCAAATAATATTTAGGTTAGGGCTCGTCCAAAGTTGTCAACGTTTCCACGGTTCTATAAAGCGTAGGAAGGGGGGAGCGGGGTCGAGGGCCGCGTAGGACTTTACATGCACTGTAAAATGTTTATATTTCATGGTAGTGACAAAAATGTTGCCAAGTAGTATTTTGGGGTAAGGAGGGGCGGTCTTGAAAAATACTGCGCTCTGTAGAACCGTAAAAATGTTGACAACTTTGGACAGCCCCTTATTCAGGGAAGACACATAAATCTAACTGCCAGTACCGACTGCGGTACTGGCGGTTAATAGCGGTACCTCTTGCACTAAGTGAGCTGTACCGGAGCGGCGGTACCGCTGGTTAGATTTGTGTCTCTTCTCTAACGAGGCTGCGCATGTGTACAAGTTCGAATAATGCATATCTTGTTCAATCTTGGCCATCCTTTGTAATACGTCAGTAATTCAGACTATGGTGTAGTTTAAGTGTCTGGTTGTTATCCCGAATGCAACATTTCCTTTCGAACTTGCAGGTAACTTGGGTCACCTTCCATAGTGAGGAGCCATCCATTGCATGGACTGTATGTTTTGTATTGTTGTTGAATCGAACAGCGCGCATCCATGACGCGTGCAACGCGCCCATTCAGTAAACGCGCAAATAACCAGTGACAGTGGCTCTACATGTCGGAGCGCGCACGCACTTGTACCATACGCCAAAACATCGGGAAGAATGGGGTGCATGCGCAAACTATGACACAGCCCCTTATTAAGTACAGTTCCAGTCAAAAAATGTTTCATTTGTTTTTTAATTTAAAGGATTTATGAAACTTTAATCACAGCTTGTAGGCCGAGTTGCATAAAGTGTTCTCCACATAAACATTGAGATACATAGGTGGGTGGCGCCATTGGCAGCCGATAGCCAGAGACACTGGGCAATCCTCTTAGTCTTACTCTTCACGAAAGAATGTTTTTAAGTACATTACAAAACACATTAGACCATTCGCTTTACATCCTTTTTGAAGGATGGAGTAATTGCGCTAAAGTGCTTTGCACAGATACCACGACTAGGTATCAAACCCCGAAGACAAACCTTTCACTGGAGTGTTGCGGGTCAACAGCCCAAACCACACTACCTTACGACCGGGACCAAAACCAAGCATGGTTGAGCCCAAGATCAAGCTAAGTTTGTCTGGACTTCCACAACACTGCCTGTTATTCCTTTCCTCACAGAACGGTTTTTCTCCGCTTGGCTTCCCTGGGAGTGCTATTTTTCTCAATTTTCCCACAAATCATGTGCAACAAAATGGGAGAGAATGAATGCGGAGTCTGCGAGTCCGGCAGGTTACATGTAAGTATTGCTGTTTTATTTGAATGAACATTTCTTATAAACCATTTTGATATACAGACCAAGAGATTTAACTCTCTGGGCTACAATAGAGTACTGAAGTGAACGTATCACGCTTTGTGTGTCGCCAAGGTTACTGGGTCTATACAAAAACCGTTTCCCTGCTCTTTGATTACCAGCGAATGATTAGACCCAGTTACTTTTGGCAAATTATATCACAGTTTAGTGATATAGGACGAAGGCTTGCTGATCGATATCTTTGTTTCTTTTTAAAAATTCACTAGTGCTGGGAGACGTACATCGGCCAGGAATTCTACAAGTTGGCTATTACAGACTTTGCTGCCATTGTCCTTGTTGTTCTCCTTTGGGAATTTCCACGAAAGTAAGTTGTTTGAAACTTGTTTTAAAAGATAGATTACACGATTGGAAAACTGTTACAAATGGCATTACCTCCATAATAAAAACATGTGTATAAGTCAGTATCCAATCTACGTTCTAAGAAAACAATGAAAAACTGTGTCCATGCTTTCAAGAAATTGTGCGAAGGTACTGTCCTATTTAGGCTGGTTCCCTGGTTATACTGCATGGAAAACAGAGCCATAATACCAGGTTAGTCAGGGGACTAGTTTGTGTGTGCAAACACCCCTACATATCTCCAATTATCGTTTTCTTATATAAAGATACATGTATCTCTAAATATTTAATTCGGTGTGAATATTTATTCACATGTTCATTCTTTTGAGGGTTAATTAATGTTTTGAAATTCAAGAGATTGTGTATTTTTCTTTTTACAGAATCGCGGCCAAATACCTTAAGATTGGTATAGTCCAAACCTTGGGAGTCATGGAGTTTGAGATTCCTAAGAATGTCCTGGCTATTGTCTACTCACAGGCACTCTGCTGGTAAATAAAGTTTTATTTCGTACTATACTAAACGTGTATGACTACCTCTTGTGGCAAGGCTAACTGCGCCAGCCTCTGTAAGAGCTGCTGAGGCAGGGTGCGCCACTCTGCCTGAAGTGCCTCCCTGATCCAACAAAATGGATTTTCTGAGAGGAATTAACCAAGGGATTCTTTTAGAAATGGGAAATGTCACATTTCATTTCTGTGGGAATCACTTTTTTAAAACAAGTTCTCTTGGACCTGGAAGCGATTCCAAAGTAACACAGTTACGGTGCTACATGTACCTGGTTTATGCGGACCTCTTTTGTCCGCAAGTTCGTATAGTGTACTGCATGCTCGTACATACGTGTTGAATACCACATTTTGTTTTTCTTAAACCCCCCAGGATTGGTTCATTTTACTGCCCCTTCCTGCCAGCCATTAGCTTGGTCAAGTGCCTTTTCTTCTTCTACCTTAAGAAGTGGAGTTTGCTGTACAACATGGTGCCGTCCTCACGTCCATTCCGTGCTTCCCGATCCGGCATATTCTTCATGGTCATTCTTCTGCTCACATTCTTGCTGTGTATCGTACCAGTTGGATATTCCGTTGGCGCGTGAGTAAAAGGGTTGTTCTTACTTTGATACTTTTAAACAGTTTTTTACAGTTTTTTATTTTAATTTAATTTTAATTTTATTTTTAAGCCAAGAAATTAGGTTTTTCAACTCACAATTGGTTTTTTTTTAAAGTTATGCATTTGGCGACGGTGATGTTTCTGCAAATGTTTTTATCTTTTATCTTCTCTCAAAATAGAAGAAACTAAACTGTTGGGGTGTTATGGCCGAGCGGTCTAGTGCGTCGAACCTAAGTTCCTGTGCTAGTACTAGAATGTAGGTTCGATTCCGGGCCGCGACGGGTTGTGGCACCTGTGCCCTTGAGCAAGGCACTCAACCACACTTGCTCCCATTCCTGTAATTGGCGGTCCCTCCGCTGTTGGATGTGGTAAATAAATAAATAAATAAATAAATAAATAAGTTGTTTTAAGAAGACAACAACATAATCTCCCAAAAGGTACCAGAGAGTGAAAATGTGTCTAATACCTTTACAAATTTCCCATATTACAAATTTCCCATATTACTTACCGTAAGTAACAAAGACGGAAAAAAAAAAAAAAAAAATGGATGGTTGTACCAACAGTTTGCGCGGTTATTTTGTCTGCACAGCATAGGCAATGTGACTTTTTACATCAATATAACCATGTACACATCCGCACATTTCTTGAACAGCCACGCAAAATTTTGCAAGCCGCACACGTTTCCCATACGCGTACCATTTCTAATGGTCCCTATTGTCTCCTGTGGCCGTGGTCTATCTCACACTGTGTACAGTGGCCACTACATAAAAAAGTGCAAAACTGGACACAAATATCCCAAAAATGACAAAAATGTAAAACTCATGCTGAGAAATTTGATTGCTGGAAATAGGAAACGAAGCAAAATGACATTGACAAACCTTTAGAGCTACACATTCAACTGAAAAAAAAAACCTAGAAAGAGATAAAATTGGGCTTGAAGCACAGCGATTCAGGATGTATTCCATGTGTTTTTATTTTGTTTACAGCATCGAACCATCCCGTGGGTGTGGGCCATTCCGTACACAGCCCACCATGTGGGCCGTCATCACTGTCACAATCAACCAGTTTAATAACGTCTTTGAGGAAATCTTCAACTTCCTGGGCTCTGCGGCATTCGTTGTGCCTTTCATTATCATCCTTCTGTGAGTAGTACAGTAATAGACACTTTGCACGGCAGCCATCTTAGGGGGCAATCACATTGTCACTATGTCATGCAGGAGTACGCTCTTTGTAGATCAATTGTCACATCTTTTAACTAAGAAATCCTGCCTACTAATATGGCTGCCATTGCAAAGAGTCTATGTGGCTGAATAGATGACCAGTGAAATCACCCAAAGGTTGCAGGTTAAGAACCCATAATAGGGCTGTGCAGATTCAAATAACTGTAATACTAATATAATAATCTGGGGCGGATTGCAATATGCGGACTTAAGCGGGCCTCCCACTGTGTGATTTTTGCTATGAATTGGTACGATTACCAGAGACTGTCTATAGACTCTACACACAATCATACAAAATTCGTGACAAAAATCGCACAGTGGGAGGCCTGCTTTAGACCAGTCTATAGGCTTAGCCAGCTAACGCGGCATCCATTAAAGACAGGTCTATAATTATAGCCTGCTTGCAATATCGTAGTCTTAATGTAAGACCAGTCTTAAAATTTAGGCCCGCGGCAAGCAGGCTATAATCGGTCTACAATGTTTGGACATGACGCTGCATCTTGTATTTTGTGCTGAAAGAAGACGAAGAGTTGCTGCATTGGGAACAGAATGCACATTATGCCCATTAGTGCCTTTTTAGTGCTATTTGATAACTTTCGGGGTCAGTTTTTTTGCAACACACACGTGCCATCAAGTGGCTTCGTGAGGACATTTGCTTGGACTGAAATTACACAAGTATTGCCGGCTGCGTCATTTTTTTTCCATTAAGATGTGCATGTTTTTCCACCAGCGCAGCCGTACTTCAGTTAGACTAGTTTATTGCAATGCGCTAAACCAGTGGCTAAGCCGAGACTGGCCAAGTTGGATAGCCGGCTATAAAGTACCGGTCTTAGACCAGTGGCTAAATCAATTTTATTGCAATCCGCCCCATATCAAACATTTGTATCAAATATCGAATAATCGCTATTGTATTTTCATATTTTAATCAGCCTGGATCACCGTCTTATTTCTAGAACTGGTTGCAAAAACTCGTCCCCGAATATGCTGCATCCAATTAATTTCGCATAGATGGGTGACATATGGGTCATTCTATAAATTTGGGGTCCAATTTTTCTGTCCCCGTTACATCTGACATCTTGTAAAATGTTGTAGTTTGTAAATTTAGGACATATTCTTTAAATGCCTTCTATTTCAAAGAGTGATTACATAAAGTACAATTCATAAAAATATGTTTTGAAGGAATTTTTAATGATACTTGTATGGCAAATAGCAGTATGTCAGGTGTAACGGGGACAGAAAAATGTCACACGTTGGACCCCAAATTTATAGAATGACCCATATCCTAATCAAAATTTGTTATCAAATATTGAATCATTTTATTCCTTGTTTTATGTATACAGATTGGCACTCTATTACTATCACGCCATTGCCTCGGCACACAATGAACTGGCAAACCATCTTAAAGAACAGCTCATTATGGTAAGTTGAGTTGTGTACTTTCATTGGAGTACTGGTTCTTAAGACTTCTTAAGGTCGTTGATACAAATCCACGGTGCGCATGCCCTTGGACAAGGCACTTTGCCATACGTGATTGGCGCTCTGCATGGTATATTGGGAATCAACTAACAAACACTGCTGTTTTAAACGGATTGTTTAAGACTGGCCAAACCCACTTTTATTCCCATTCATAAATACCTTTTTTGTTTAAATCGGTAAAACTCACAACAATTCTTGTCATTTTGCCATGTTTTGCATTGTACCTGTACGCATGACGCGCGTTCATTCAAACTGCTGTTTGTTCGTCCGCGTGTATTGCAAGCGTGTTGTGCACGCGCACAGGACTGTGTACTTGTAGTGCACATTTTGCTTTCGGGCGCGTACAGTTTTTGTGTGTGTGTGCGTGTTCCATAAGCGCTGAATAGGGCGTGGGCCTATTCGTGTTTAAAGTGTTTAAGACTGGCCAGTCTTTATTGTCCGTTTAAAGCGGGCCTCCCACTGTGCGATTTTTTTTTTCACGAATTTCCTACGAATTGGTACGATTACCAGAGACTGTCTATAGACTCTACACACAATCATACTTAATCGTAGGAAATTCGTGGCAAAAATCGCACAGTGGGAGGCCCGCTTAAGACTGGCCACATGACGTGCTCTCAGCTAATGAATTAAATATTTAGCCATGCGCGTGCAGCATTTTCGAATGAAAACATACGGACAATGGTTTTTTTTAAAGTACGTCCATGAGCGTTGATTTGTGCACGTGTGGCCAGTGATACCCAAAATTTCTTTGATGTCGTACATAACGGAAAGCAGTCTATTACAAAAAGAAAACTCTTCTCTCGGTATTGTGTGTATGCACAACTGATAAGGAAAGTAACAAACGTAATATTTATTGTCATCAATACAGGAGGGCCGTGACAAGCACTTCTTACTGACGCGTCTCCACGAGTTGGAACCAAACACTAAGGGACACAAGAAACGCAGCGTGCTACCCAAGAAGAAGTTCAATCCACCCCCGAAGAACCCCTCCCAGGCCTGGTCGGGGGGCGGACCTATGGAAAGAGAACACCCATTCTCTACTTCATCGTAAGAAACTACGGTCAGTGCATCTTATTCAGTCAAAAACCGAGTCCGCATTGAACTAATTTTAACAAAAAGATGGAATTATAATATTTTACAAAACAATCCGAGCTGTGTTGTTTCTGTTTTGTTTAACTTAGACCCCGTTCTCACTAGAGAAATCGCTTCGTTCGACGAAGATTACATGTAGTTAATCATCGTTAGTTAATGAAGCATGCGTTCACATATCACCGAACGAAGATCGAATGAAGCTGTGGGAGGTCGTACATGCGCGTCGTGTGGTTTTCCAGTGGCGCGTCAAAACTGGGCGCTTGACACCCAACGCGCTTCGTCAAACGAAGGGAGCGTTCTCATTACAAATTTGCTTCATCGAATAAAGCGATGTCTTCGTCGAATGAAGAGGCGTGCGTTCACATCAGAAAAATCTTTGTCGAATCATCATTTAGTCATAGTTGCTTGTGTGTTAGTGGTGAGGGGGGTGGTGTGGTGGTGTGGTGACGTGGTGACATTTGCCACCCTTAAATTCAAGTGATAATAGATCTGTGACAGAGGATTCCTTAAAACTGTGTGTGTGAGATAGGTCGATAGAAATATAAAACATTCCTGAAGCAGATTTCCCTTCCACATTCTCACGTTTGTTTTTGTTTAAGGTTTACAAACTTGAATGGTCAGTAAAACATTCAGAATAAAAAAATTGCTGTTTTCTATTAGATAAAAAAACAATATTTAGGGTGCGTACATAGGAAAAATCATTTATTACCTATACTTTAATATACTTGAATGGTTCTGTAAATAAAAGTATGGATTTTAAAACGAGTTGTGTGTATAAATTGTTCATAGACTTCAAGAGAATTTTTATCGTAAATTGTCACATTTATTCCTTCCTTCCATGTATTCCAAATAAAATGGTATGTGTTTCTAGCAATGCGTGCGCGCCAAATTTGTGCTAGGAAATACGCAGCTTCACAGCAAAGGTATGGAGCTGCGTATTTGGCGCGCGCTCATTGCTGACGAGCCTGTGCCTTTAAGTTTTAAACTTCCTGATTATATTCTGTATTTCCGTTGGCATTGTTTCACAGACCAAATGATTTTACTCCCATAACCAACGATTTCATTATTGAGTTTTGTCAATATAAAACATTTTTACCTGTATTTTTTTAATCATGTTTAGACAAGGTATTACGTCCAGTGCTCGACAAATTGGTTGCCTGGAAGCCCCAGGACAACCAAAAAAATGCTGGGCTATGAGAAAACCTCAAAATAGTTGTCCGTGGACAACCTGGCAAAGCTTCTGGACTACCAAGTTGACATCATGGGCATCCATTTTGCAAGCATGCAGTTGCACACGGGCAACTGCCTTAATGGGGGATTTGTCGAGCACTGACATGTATCTTTTTTCAGTGTAAATATACTGTAGACTATTCTGGTAACTAAGGCCTCCTTCCCTGTACGTCCACCATAGCTGGGACGTGGCCAGTGCCAACTATGCGTTATGCTATAATGCCAAGCCGTTAAATTGTCGTCACTTCCTACAAATTGTCACGTGCATCAGGATTTTGAGCGTAATTTTTCGTGACACGCATCGGTAGCGCTGTATTCCGAACAAATTTTGAGCAACACGCGTTTAGAAAATTTTCCAGGGTGTGCGTGCGCATACTTGATGCCGTTTAATACGCAGTAGCATTTTTCCTACAAAGATGGCGTCTGTGAGAATGGTCAATTGTAAGCATGTGTGTGCGCGCGAAAAGCGTGTGGCACGGATGTGCACTGTAAAAAGCTGCGTCTCTGCTGTGGCGGATATGTACAGGGAAGGAGTCCTTGGAGTGGTCCATTATTTCAGCAATCCTTCCAATTTATTTTTGTAATAAAGATGATTATTACCGTTGTCATGTTTAGCTAAAAATCATTTTTTGCACGACACTGAAAAAAATATTTCACAATTTTCGCCTTAGTATTGGTGCATACATTAATATTTTCAGTTTGAAGTTTTGAACATGTCCACAATCATATGTAGTAAATTTTGAGACGCTGGGTGACAGCAAACTTAACAGTACCACGTGATCAGTCCACTATTGTTTGCGTAATTTTGAGCATGCGCACTTTAGCGCAAGAGTGACGCAAAATGGTCATATGGGACTGTTATGTTTGCTGCCATCAAGCATCTCAAAGATTCCCATTTCAATGCAGAGTAAAAACAATTACAAATTCGATTGAAAATCTCCACCATTCCTTACATTCACATATAAGATTTTACAAAAACAGAAATTGGTGCCTTTTTTCCCTGAAAAAACTTGAAGCTATCTAGATGTTGTTGATCAGATTATATTCAATGCTTTGACATAAATCTCATAATATATTTTGATTATTAAAATTAATGTTTTACAGTTTCATATTTGTACAAGTGCCTCTAGTCAACAGCTAGCCGTAAATTGTAAGCCTGTTCAACGAATTTAAACATTGTGGTGTATGCAGTTTTTTTCATAATAATGAATAAAATACAGTTTTGAGTTGAACTGAATGATTTTTAATTGATCCCAGAGATCAAGCATCTTTTGAAAATTATGCTGTGAATGGTTTTATATATGCCGTTCAAAGACGAATGGCGTGTCGCCAATAAGCATGCATCTGACGGTCATGTGTTAGCACTGTTGAACTTATGTTTCTTAACACGTTGACTGACGAGTATACTCCTAACAGGTGTACCGGATTCTGCCACTATGAGTATACTCATGGGAACCCCCTGCGAAACTATGCTCGGCAGTTAAAGTGCGTCTAATATTTTTACCTGATTCACAATGGAGCCTGAAGGACATCTTATCCAGCACAATTGCCATGGCACAACAACCAACAGCAAGATAAAGCAACGGAGGTAAGTGCAACCAATTTGCTTTTCTCACTCATAAGCACTAGGCCCATGGGAGTCATATCGTCAAATGACACAAAATGGCGTCACACTAACATCTGTATTTTGCAACTAAACACAACTAATATTTTCTTTTTGTGAAACTTTGTAACGAAACCCACTGCAATCAGACTTGTTCCTTGAGTTTGAAATGTCCAACTTCTGGTTCAGGTCGAACGTGAACAAATGTCCTTAACATCGTTTTTTCTGGTAGATTCGGCGCTATGGACCGACCAAACTCGGTGTCTGGTCTAGGAATCCAGCGCTCGCGGGTGAAGTACACCATGCCTGCTACCTGGGCTGATAAAGTCCTGTCCCTGCCAGTTCGGACCTGGAGGGGGAAAAAAGGTAAAATTCAAACGGTGTATAGACCGTTTTCACGGGCGGCCATGACGGGGGCAGACACCTTGTCATGACTGCCTACGCAAAGGGTCTATATGTATGGTATACTCTCCCAAACGGAATGCATTTTTCTTAAAATAATTCTTGTTCAGCTCAGAAGTTTGAATACAGTGAACTTGTGAATAAGGCACTGATCGACCAATCACTTTTGAATCGCTTTCAAGACTGTTCTGCTTCAGTGATTTCCTTCAGATTCTAGATGACCTGGAGCCGATTTCACAAAGCGATAAGACGCGTCTTAGGAAGGGTCACTCTTCCTATCTTGGGACATTGGGATTGAAATTAGGACGCATTGAACTCGTCTTAACTTTTGTGAAATCGATATCTGTTTGAACAAAGTGATTTCCCACAGTAATGAAATGTGACATTTTATGTTTCTGGGAAAATTCTGTAGTTAAGGGCTTTTAGAAAACCATTTTTGTTGGGTTATCAACCTGATTGAACCTGCATGGGATGAGCTGACCGCTGCATCCGCATGTCTTCCAAACAACCAAAGAAGTGCAAGAGCTCAGGGAGTCACTTCAGGCAGAGTGGCGCACCCTGCCTCAGTGGCTCTTACAGAGGCTGGTACAGTCAGCCTTGCCACGAGAGATTGTCATTGTTAGACTTTGCTGACCGATAAAATGTTACACCTTTCAGCCTCCTCGATCTTTCAATCACAGTATAATTTGCATTCCTTTTTTTTAGTACTATATATTATGCAACTGCTTCCCTTGACTCGACAGTAATTATGAATACGTACAAAGCTGCCTGGGTACCATCTAAACGCCATCTTCTGTCGAACTAAGATCATACCAGGTTGGACATAACTTCCTGAAAAGGCAAAAAACAGTAATGTGGAGTTTATTGACACTGTTCTGATTTGAGAGTATTTAAAAATTGACCATCACTATTTTGTTCTTAACACGACTTATAAACCATCAGTAAGTGTGGATTGGATGGAAAACTTCAATTCTAGCAGGGAAAATATTTATAAACAACATATAACTGTCTGAATTACATCAGTCTAAAAAGACTACAAAAATTTAAGGTTATATAAAAGTTTAATTTGACTGAAAAAAATCAACAATAACTTTAGTTCTGAAAACCTTCTGGCAAATGCCAAAACCCCTCATTTTAAAAGACATTTCAAGCCCTTTACACATGAAATAACATGTCTTGTATTAGATTACTTTGCAATTTATTTTGATGGATCTGCCTTGTTAAAACAAGAATTATAGAAAAGGAGCATCAAGTGTTCTAATTGTGACCCGCTCTGCAAAAAAGGGTCTTAAGTCGCGCTGGCTAGTATTCTTTTTGCGACCATCAAAAGAAATCCGCGGCAAATCCACGCTCAATAAAATACCAAAACACAATGGAAATTCCTGGCGGTGCCCAGATACCGCCGGGAATGTCTGCGTTACGCCTGGAATTTATTTTGTGTTTAGGTATTTTAATGAGCGTAGAAATGCCACAGATTTCTTTTTATGGTCGCAAAAAGAATACTAGCCAGCGCGACTTAAGACCCTTTTTTGCAGAGCAGGTCACAATTATCCAAACTAGTAAAAGACTAACGTAAAAGTCTGCATAGTCGTCAGAGGCAATTTCATAAAAGGTCTTTAGCAGAACAATTTGCTTAATCCAAAATTTGCTTGTTTTATAAAAATGGGTTAATACTAGTCAAAATTGTATATCAACTTGTGTTTTTTAGCAAGAATGGCAAAACACCCGTCAATAGTAATATACAATACATAATATTTTGACTAAAACCCATTTTTATAAAGCAAACAAATTTTGGATTAAGCAAATTTTTCTGTTAAACAGCTTTATGAAATTGGCCCCTGGTCCGCGAGGTCGCCACCCCAGTATTCAGCAGCCATTATATTGTTCAATAGGGTGGTGAGGTCACAGACCTGGAGACTATACCAACATTTATGTTGCAGTATGATATGATTTATACCTTCTTGCATTTTGAGGCCGAGCCTCTGGCCGGGACTTTTACCGCCATGATTCCTTTTACTACTACTCGCTTTCTTTGAGGCCCATCTTACGCTATTCAGGCCAAGTGCTGGGCCAATCTGCTGGAAAGCACTCAAATATGAAGCTGTAATTACCATAGAAAGACAAAAGAAAATGCCGGAGTCTAACGTAAAAAAAAAAAATGTCGGCATTGTCGCCAGGTTCGTGAGGTCGCCACCCTATTCATCAGCCATTGTTCATCAATAGGGTGCCGATATTCGGACCTGGCGACTATGCCAACATTTACGTTATAGCTTAAGTAGGCCTTAACTCTTTGATTTATGTGTGTTTGTTGGGGGCGGGGAGGAGGGGGATGTGGCAATGTGCATGATTTTGCGGAAAGATTACCGTGCACGGACATAAATTGGGACCCTGCACTAAATTCCCATTCCTGTAATTGGCGGTCTCTCCACTGTTGGATGTGGTAAATAAATAAATAAATAAATAGTAATTTTAAGTTTTTCTTTAAACAAATCATGACATTTGCATTCTTAATTTTACGTGTTTATCATCAAACTAAAATACAGTTTTACATGGTTCGTAACAAGTCATAAATCCTGGGTGTCTGTACTGTGCATTACTAGCTACTCGATTTCGCATTTAAGGGGCGACTTGTCCAATAGTAAACAACCCGATGTCAGTCATCTCGCCCCATCGGCAAATGGGGTGAAGCGACGACAAACAACGTTTGATCTTACCAGATTTAATAACAAATTTCAACGAATTTTGTGTAAAACAAAAAACTTGTTTTTCAAACATGGTTGACATGCGAGAAAGCGTGAATATAATGATAGACTTTAGGCCTAATCCATTTTATGCAAGTTTATGTGAAAGAACGTGTTCAGTGTAGTGCGCCCTCAACTTATTTGTCTCGTGGCTTCGAACACATTGCGCAAATTTAAAATTGCGCAAGCAAACACGAACGCGACGTTTGCTGTGGTGGATTGCCCAATTTTAAATTTGCGCGTTTAAAATTAAAATTCTTGAACCACGTGGTGGCGCTCTGCATATCTGTAGCACATGTCTGTGTGAGCGGACGTGTCTAGTCTGACTAGCGAGAAAAGTTCGGTGTTTTGATAGAAAAAATGGCTGAATTTGTTCACCAGAATATTGAAGAAACTCTCCAGGAGCTTGAGCAATTAGAGCGTGTTGGTCTGTTTGAGAAAGCTGAAATAAAGTGAGTTATAAACAATGAAATGAAAAGAATTTTGTACGCGTGACTCACTGTCACTGACCATGCTGACTGAAGTTCTCTTGACTTTGCCTCTCCACCCCGCCCCCCGCGACGGTGTTTTGCCCTTGTCGCCACTTGTCCCTTGTCGCTGCTTGTCCTGTTGTCGCATCACCCTGTTGCCGCTTCGCTCCATTGCCACTTCATTTCGTCGCAGCTTTGCCCCATCGCCACTTTGCTCCATGGCCACTTTAAGACCGTAGCCGCTTTACCCCGTAGCCGCTAGTTTATGCCTACTTTTATTCAAATGTATTTAAAAGGTGAAAATAGCCCCAAACTGAGATAATACACCTTTAAGGAAAACAATAAAACTGTTCAATATTTCCATTTTTTCTCTTCCGCAGAACCATTGTGAAGAAGCGGACAAGTTATGAATATCGACTTGTCAGACTCAAACAGGATAAGCAAGATTTCCTGCGTTATATTCAGGTTTGTTTCATGACAAACACTTACGAGAATTACGAGAAGTTTTTAGGGAGGTCCCAATTATAGATAGCCTGGACAGGTGGGGTAGTTGTTGAAGTAGTTTTGCCGGTACATTTCGTTGCACTTTTACTAAATATATACATGGAGCATGGAGCTAGGATATGTACAAGTTGCTCGCTGCCCACATGGCCCTTTAGGCTTTAGCATCTGTTTGCAGAATAAAGTACAAAAACTGTACTGTACAAAATAGAGTAAGAATTCAGAAGTTGATCATTGATATTTTTCTTTATAATGACCTATCAAGTATTAGTAAATTCAAATTTGATAGGAAAAACCCCAAATTTAAGAGTGGGAAAAATCAAAGATTTTCTTAGGAAACACTTTCAGCCAGTCTGTCATGTTTTGCACACAAGGTCTAAAGCCACAACTACGGTACTCAATTCTTTCCAGTTTTCCAAAAGAAATCTTTAATTTTTCCCATTCTTAAATTAGTTTTTCTTCCTCAGCCAGCCTAAAATAGAGGAAATATTGAAATTTACTGATCAATTGACCAGTAGGATAATGTTTAATTTATTTAATTTCCTGAAACTTATTCATGTGTATTTATCTCTCTTTTTCTCTGACTTTCTCCCCAGTATGAAGTCAATCTTTTGGCTTTAATTAGGAAAAGAAGAGAGGTGAGTGACACTTTTTATAATTTTATTTTATTAAAATATTCATCTTCCATGGCCTGGATAAGAATTTAGTACTCGGACGTCACTAATTTTGCTATAAAATTATTTATTATACACCAATAAGTGCAAATCTAATAAAGAAACCAAAATTTGGAGGGGAAAAAATATGAAGAATTTACTAGGAAAAACGTATAATATTTATGAGTTGTCCCATAGGCTTAGTGCATGAGGGCCTATGTGACGTCCGACTTGTAAATTTCTTTCCGTGGCCTGTACTACAGTGATTTTTTTTCGGTATTTTTTTCGTATACATTGAACAAAGATTTTAAGGAAATTACCTGCTGGAATCAACACATAATGTAATTTTAAGATATACTTCCCACTTGCACTTTTGTCGCAAATGTTGCTTTTCTGTAGAAAAATCACGTTTTCTTCCTCAAAAATTGCCTTTAGTTAGTGCACAAGATAACCATTCACGCGCGCGCACAGCGCCCTCTGTTGTCGCGCTTACGCACAGACCGCTCGCCACGTCATTTTGTGCATTACTTTATGCAGTAATTTTATCATTTATTTATCTCAGAAATGCAACATTTGCGACGGAAGTGTCAGTGGGAAGTATATCTTAGAATTGAATAAGCTATCGATTCCAACATATAAATTTACCCAAATCCGTGTTCAATGTATATGAAAAAAATACCATTTTTTCTTTCCATTTTAGAGAATGAACTACTTTTTCAAGAAGGATGAGATCGAGTATGCAGTTATCAGAAGGATCATGAAGCTCTTCCGGGTAATAATTTCTATATTTTTTGACACCAAAATTTTGTAAATTCATTGTGCATGATGAGTTGTCATGAATCATTCAAACATTTCAGGACCGTTTTATTTTAATTTTGTTTTTAGAGAGCATGCACCATGTTCTGTGATGATCAGAAATTGTGGTTCTCGCACATCCAGTTTTGCAAGAAGTGGGTAAGCATGACTCGATGGAGCTTGTTTAGACTTTTCCAGAAAATGCATTTCGTTCAATCTTGCCTAACAATAATATAAATCCCTCCCCAAAATACCAATGTACAGCACTGTGGCAAAGCGGTAGAGGATTGGGCTTGCAATTGGAGGGTCGTGGGTTCGAACCTCGATGCAGTCGCAGGCTTTTCCATTGGTCTGGAAAATGTAGCTGTACATCGCCACTAGCATCAGCTGGTGTAGCGGGCCCCGGCCACCCAGTCATTAATAGGTACCTGGTGCTTGCACTGGGGAAGAAAACTGCAGACCTGAGCAGTAGTCGGCTCTATCGCCGGGTTAAATGCAGGCTCAAAAGCTAAGGAGTCCGGAGTTGAGCGCCCGCAGTAAAGCGCGGATAGCGCGCATGCATCTTCCTTTCCTTTTCCAAAATACCATCCATGGAAAGAAAACATGAAATTTGCAATCTCTAATTTGGATGTGAAAGCAAAAAGGTTGGTGTAGTTACTGCACTGCTTTATGGAACCGGTTAAATTAGTTTACAAAATATCGGTGGTTTTTTTTAACGGTATCTTTAAAAACATGCAGATTGCAACAGAGTTAAGACCCTCAAAAAAACCTGTCATCTGATTGGTGCATCGCCGGTGACGTTGAATTATTTGATTTTTCTATGTTTTTTTTTACCTTCAACAGAACATGAAGAATGAACTGAGTAGACTCTTCACAAGACTTCTCAAGATGCATTCCAAAAACCCTGGTAAGATTTGTACACATTTATATCAGGTTCGTCTCGTGTAAAGATCAACATCTGAAACCAAGTCAGTCGTTCAGACTGACTACAACAGTCAATTTTTCAAGTTCTAGCAAACTACGTTGCTTTAAACGGAATCCTACATAAAAATTCAGGCATATTTAATTCAAATTTTGGGAATAATTTTGTTAGGCACGACTAGCGTAAGTGAACTACAGGGTGTCCATAAAAAAAAGGAAACCCATCTTTAAATGCAAATTATCAGAAATCTGTGCAATATTTCAGAAAGAGGTGTGTATGTAAGGAAAGTCCGGTCTGTCCTCTGTCCAATGGTACCAGGGTCATTGTGTAACTGTCATGTATGACCAAACATGGCCATTATGAAAGGTGGTGAAATCATCACTGTGACAAATTAGCACTTCACTTGAAAGTGGGATAAGGGCAATGAAGTGATGAAAGAACACATTTCTTTCCGAACCTTACCTTACAGATAAATTCAGGGGTGTGTGCCCTCAACATGCCCACCATTTCTCTCGTTACACAGCTCACATCGTCTCCTCATGTCTCTGACTGTTCGTCTTATCATTCCATGGTCTTAGCGGAGGTGATTAACAGCAAAAGAAAGTTCAAAATGCCCACACATCCATTACCACACAGGAAAATAACTTGTCACAGTGATGATTTCACCACCTTTCATAATGGCCACACTGTGCAAAGTAAATCATTTTGCTGCATACACATTTTTCTTTTGATGGAAATTCTTTCCTGTAACAACATGCAGAACATGCAATTGATCCAAAGAAAACTAGTTTATTTTCTGTGTATTTCTTCATCAGCTGCACTAACCTTGCAAACAAACATATTCTTAAACCATTGTTTAAATATTTCAATAACGATGAAATATTTGCCCTATTTTGACTTTCTTGTGTACAGGCTTGTGGATCATAGCTGCCAAGTTTCAGATGGAAGATAACCAGTCTTCAGAGAATGCTCGTAGCTTGCTGCTAAGAGCCATTAGACACCACCCAACCAACCACAGGCTTCGCATTGAGGTATGAATCAGTCTTTGACGTGCTTCACTCAAATAGTATCTAGTGTGCTTGTTGACTTCCATTAAAGGTTGACATCATTTGCAGTGACCCGTTTTTTTTTTTCATGAGTTGACAAGAAAAACCTTACCAAACGAGTTAATAACAATGGTAACAAACACCACATAAATTTATTTCTGTCCAATATGGTATTTTGTGTCAGAAATTAACAACTGAAGGTGGTTTTCTTAAAAAGTATTTTGCAAAAGACTTTTTTTTTTAAATTGCAAAATACTTTAAAAAAATTAACAACTGAAGGAGGTTTTCTGAAGAAAAAAAAGTCTTTTGCAAAATACTTTTTTTTACCATTCAACTCAACACAAAAGCCATGAATGGATTGTTCATTTTTTCTGAAGTATTGCACCTATATGCTAAAATTTTCACACGGCAGTTTCATCAACATGGGCTTCCTTTAATATGCAATATCCTTTCCTTTATTTTACCAACAGTACTTTCGGATGGAGTTAATGCATGCTGATAATGTAAGTTCTTAAATTGTCTCCCCTTAGTCATTTGAAGTGATCATGATTTTATTTTTCATGATTTGATATGGGTCTTTCCACACCAATGGGCCTATTTGAAAAATAAGTCAATAATTCCTTTAAGATGTCTTTTGTTTATCTCCAACTTAAAGAAATTCCCTTGTACTGTTCTGGGGAGATAACTTTTGCCCAAAAATGTAAGAAAATGCTGCCACAATATACTTTTCTGAAAAGCTTGTGTACAAATTTTCCATATACGTATGTAACGGTGGACAGACAAAAATGTCACACTTTTGTCTGTCCACCGTTACATACGTATATGGAAAATTTGTGCACAAGCTTTTCAGAAATGTATGTTGTGGCAGCATTTTATTACATTTTTGGGCAAAAGTTATCTCCCGAGAACAGTACAAGGGAATTTCTTTAAGTTGGAGATAAACTAAAGACATCTCAAAGGAATTATTGACTTATTTTTCAAATAGGCCCATTAGTGTGGAAAGACCCATATAGCATTGTATCTGTTTAAATTCGTTGACTGAGTTTTGCTGCAGAATATGCTCCAGCATAGCTTATGAGGCATTAATTGAGAAGTTGATTATGGCTTCATACCTTGTGTGCAAAACAGAGGAGACTGGCTAAAAAGTTTTAAAGTGTTTCTCACAAAATCTTAAATTTTTTTACTCCAAAAATTTGGGTTTTTTCCATCAAATCTGCACTTACCAATGCTTGATGAGTCATTTTAAAGACAAAATTATGATAAACTTCTGAACTTTTCCTCTCGGGAGTAATAAAATTGACGAATTTTTCTTCACTTTTAGCAAAGGAAACGCTGGGCTCTTCTACAACAATCTAAGATTGGGGCAGAGGAGGGCGTGGAGGACACTGTGATGCGGGGTGGGATAGCTAGGGTTGTCTACAAGATGGCCACTCATGACATACCAGGTAGGTTACAATACTTGCAGATGGTCCAAAGTTGTCAACAGTTGTACAAAATGTAGGAAGGGGGAGAGGGTCGAGGGCCGTGTAGGACTTTACATGCACTGTAAAATGTTCACACTTTGTGGTACTAACAACAAATGTTGATAAGTAATTCGGGGGGAGGGGAGGGGAGGGGAGCTTCAAACATACTACTCTCTGTAGAACTGTGAAAATGTTGACAACTTTGTAGGGCGCCTTACAAAAAAAATAACTAAAAAAATTCCTAAAATTTCCAGGGTTTTTTCTTCTTCATGTGTTCTGTCTAAGGTATTTATGAATACAAATTAACGGCCATGTCAACCCTTTCACCAACAATACATGTGACTTCATAACATTAACGTTCATCTCAATATTCCTTCATAAGGTGACATCGATCTTCACTTGGCCTTCATCCCGGTGTGCCAGAAATTTGATTTCACACAAGACCTGGAGGAAGACATTTATCAAGAGTAAGTGTGCTACAGTTACTTGAAAAGTAGTACAGTGCAACTCACATTTTTGTCTTCAGATACTCAGCTTAAAGCCTCAATACATAATTTGCAGTTATCCAAAATGTTACTTCACAAGTTGACAAGAAAAACCTGACTAAAAGTGTTGATAGCAATGGTAACAAACACCACATGAATTATTTTCTGTGTCAAATGGTACCTTTGTGGAAGAAATTGCAAAGTGAATGTGCTTTTAAAAAATAAATTGCCTGCAAACATGTTGACGTAAAGTACATGTAGCTTACACGCGCAGTTTTCCAAACCTCAAATCTTATTTTTTTGGAGGGGGGGGGGGGGGGGGGTGGGGTGGGGTGGGGGGAGGGGGTTGAAGGGGGTGCAGTGGGGAGCACAAGGGTGCACAACACTTTTTTGAAGTACATTTGTATAATATTTTGAAGTATCATTTTTGTGATCAAGCTCTAAGTAACATTACCTCTGCTACCGTACTCTAAATTCATTATGATTTTGCCAGCTTGCAAGAAGCCTATCCTGAGAATGAATTGATGTGGAATGCCCAAGCCAGAAGACATCTCACAGCAAGCAATGAAGGTAAAATATATAGCTGCTCATAATCGTTAACCGTTGTTGCACATGTCACAAATTCCTGCTGCATAAAGTCTTTTGGTAATTTTCATCAAATAAATTTCGTGAATAATTGCTGAATGTTTGGATATCATTTTGTGATGGTTTTTAACTTTTTTGTGCACTTTCTGAAATTGCCTTGTATAAAGAAAATCCTAACTGAAAAAGTGGTATTTTCACCCAAGAAGAACATTAACCATACTACTCAGATTTTGCTTACGAACACTGGTAATTTTTCATATTTAATTTTACTAAACGTAATAATTACAAATCTTATTGCTCCATTGTGTAAGAAAACAGGTTACAAAAAATTAGCATCTTACGTTATTTCCAGGATTTATATAAAAAATCAAGATTAATAAGTGATCCTTGGGAAATTTTGAGTAATATATTATGTGCCTATCAAAATGTTGCCAACGAGGAACAATGTAGCAGTGTGCTTTTGTGTTCCTGCCTTTATGAGATGAAAGAACGATAAATTTCTCTTAAGCAGATACAGAATCGATCCAATTTACTGAAGAGACGCATTGCCATGAGGTATTCGAAAGGGCTGTGGAGAGACTACCAACTGTCGCAATGTGGGCACAGTATGCCAACTTCTGTGTGGAGAGATTAGAACGGGGTGGACCCAGCGATATCAGCGATGAGGTATGTCATATCAATTGCAGGCAAGTTTGAGTTGTGTGCTGTGCATTTTTGTAATCGCAGGCCTTGCAAGTATAGACCGTATCGAATAGCCGCCATTACGTGGGACACCTTTTGTTACTTAAACCGTTCAACAATGGAAGCACAATATGTGCAACCATGCATGTCCTTGAGAAACAAAGAAATTGCCCCACGAAATGGCGGCTATTCGATACGGTCTATAACCAGCACGATATGTGACAAAGGGACTCCCCCTACTGACCCTACACCTCAACACACTCTTCCCTTTAAAACCTGAAAGGAATTCCTTTAAAATTCCTTGGATGTTTGAGACACAATGGGAGAGCAATGGAAGGGGTACCTTCTGTCACCTATC
Organism: Henricia sp. BOLD:AAB3569; assembly: GCA_037783545.1. NCBI lineage: Eukaryota > Metazoa > Echinodermata > Asteroidea > Spinulosida > Echinasteridae > Henricia > Henricia sp. BOLD:AAB3569. Next base: position 931,816 of record JBBELK010000015.1, on the reverse strand, counting down.
GTACTGCATATGCCTCGCAAGTCGATGGGTGAATAGCCCACTAGCTGTTTAAATGAGCTACAATGACATTCTATGTGCAAGCCAAACTTGGGATAAGAGAACAATTGTGAGGGCTCTATTGGGATTTGAACCCAAAACCTCTGACTCACCGGGCAGACACTCGATGAGCATTCATATTTTGCACATTCATACTTATTTTGCTTTTTAAACAAACAAAACTGTTTACCAGCATAAAATGCCATCTTTTTAACAAATGCCTGATTCATTCGGTTTGAAAATTATAAAATAAAGTGGAACATTTTTCAGCCTTTAGAGCAAAGATATTTTTGACACTTTTTTTTGAGACATTTTGTACATTCTTGCTTTTCACTACAGAGAGCCGAAAAAACGCTGCATGTCTTCTTAAGGGCTGATAACAAGTGTGAATTAACAACAGACATATACTTGAAATGGGTGAGTAGTTGTGCATGTTTTGGTAAATTAAACCAAAGAATTTGAAGAATTTCCCCGAGGGGTGGTGCGGTGGATATAGGGATGTTTGGGGGTGTTTCAAAATAACATTCAAATTCATGCCCTCTAACAGGCTGCTCAGCAATAACTAACAGTTATTTCACATGTTTCATGAAATATCTTGTGTGTTGGGCATTACCAAGCTTATGTGGACCCACAAATTTCATTCTGGAATGGTTGTTTGTAAAAAAAAATACAGGTTTATTTAGAATATCATGCACAAATAGTTTGGTGGTGTCAGTGGCTAGGTGGGGGTGTCTAACCTTCAGAACTACCATTTTTAAATGTCGCATCCCGTGTGTTTGGGAGGGGAACTGCTTAAAATACCCCCAAAATTACTTTTAATTAGAGTATTGCGCACAAACAACAGTCATTTTTTAGGGAATCTGTTGCGAAATCCAGGAGGATTGGCAGTTCTAGGAATGCATAGTATTTGATGAGCTGATAACAATTAGAATGCGCTGTATCTCTAATTCTATTTCCTATGTGTATATCAGTTGAGAGTGCTGCAGAACCTGGGTATGATAGATGAAGCTAAGCAAGTAGCAGCATCAGCGACTACAGCTCATAAGCGCTCAGTTGCATTATGGGAAGAATACCTTAAATTAGCCATGACGGATGCAGGGGCAGGTAACAAGATAGACTACTAAAGTGTGATGTCAGTTACAGGGGTTACTGGGTCTAAACATTCACTGGTAATCTGAAACAACCACTGCTAAAGCACAGTTCACTGGTTTTAGTGTAGACCCAGTAACCTTGGCAACACACAAAGTGACATTTTTACTTTAGTACTCTACTACAAACGTTTACAGAAAGTTACTAGGAAGGTACATTTTAAAACTTATATTCTTCCAGAAAAGTGACAGTTTTCATAATTAAAATATCAGATTGTGATCAGAACAGAAATTTAATGAATGTGGTGAACTTGCGGATAATAAGGCACAGATTGACCAATCACTTTGGAATCGCTTTCAAGACTGTTCCACTTCACTGACTTCCTTCAGTTTGAACAAAGTGATTCCCACAGTAATGAATTTTGACAATTTCTGATTTTCTGTTTCTGGGAGAACCTTGCAGTTACGGGCTCTCAGAAAACCCACTTTGTTGGGTTTTCAACCTGATTGAACTTGCGTGGGATGACACTTTGTCTCAACTTGGACTAAACCTTGTGTTGAAGACAGATTACATGATTGGAAAACTTTTAAAAACAAGAACAATATAACTAAAAAATGGTTGCTGGCTACCACATAGATGCAGTAATACTTCAGAAAACCTTAAAAATCATGCATGGTTTTTGTGTTGAATGAATAGTAAACAAATTTGGAAACAATTTGTTTTTTAAGCACCTTTAGTTGGCAATATCTCCCACAAGGTACTATTTTACACGGGGGGGAAATCATGTGGTGTTTGTTACCATTGCTATCAACACTTTTAGTCAGGTTTTTCTTGTCAACTTGTGAAGTAACATTTTGGGTAACTGCAAATGATGTATTAAGGCTTTAATTATTCTGTCATGTTGATATTACTGTCATGTTGATATTACTGTCATGTTGATATTACTGTCATGTTGATATTACTTGCAGATAAAGACCATCTTTTTACTGAAGGCTCCCATATCTTTGATAATGCCATCTCCTTCGTCAAGGCCAAGGTAACGTCAAAGCAAGTCACACTCTGATTGGTTGAGCTCTTGTTCATTGATTGGTCGAGTGGAGTCACTTTTTTTTCTGAGCCATTTCGAGTCTACTTTTCTGTAGATAAAGCTTTTGTTTTCAAAATGAAATTTTTGATGTGTACTTACATTCTGCTACTGGAGATGCATAGAAGTTCAACATTTGTACCCTTCATTAAACCTGAAACTTTTCAAAGTTAATGTAGCTGGTGTTGTGTGTTCAAATGATTTTTAATTGGGAATTGGTTGCCCTTATTAGCATATGTTAAAAATTCACAGTGTGCTCAGGTGGGACTTGAACCTCCAACCTTGTGTATTTTAAGGGAGACGAGACAACAAACACTTGTCCAGTGGGTGGGTCTGTGGTGAATGACCGGTTCAAATCATTTTAATAGTGAGTACCGTAGTTGAAGATTCATTGGTTTTTGCTTTCCCTAACAAATATTGCTATTTTTGCTTATTGCCATTTTTGCTTGTTATCAGCATGCGCTACCTCTGTGGAAGTTGGGACTAGACTGGTGCCTCATCTTTGACCCTGAAAAAACACAGGAGGTATTTCAGGTACAACACATTCTCTTATCTGTTCAAGGTGTTTTGTTTTTTATAAAGGGCCACTCTTAATACTGACTTTAAACAGAGTCAACAGAATCAGATTTTTGTTTTTGGTTTACAAAAGCTTGTTGGGCATGCTATCATTTAAAGCCATTTTCTACAAATATGGTTCATTCCATGAATTTTGAAAGTTTTTATTTTTATTTTTGCCCTCCATAAATCAGTAGTACTCAGAAATTTCAGCTGTTGAATGACAAACAAAATCTTCATTGCTAGTAACACATTTTATGGCCAGGCATCAGCTTTTTATATATAGTGCAAATACAGATTTGACATTTGGTGTTTTTCAACAGATTTTCTTGAACCACACAAAAACTCAATTTAGAGTCGTCAAAAGAAATGTCACACTTTATGACTCAACTTTGGGGATTGACCCAAATTTTAAGGTAATGTCCACTTTTTTATAGAACTTGCGGGAAAAAAATGACGTGCTTATATTTGTTTGCAGGCTGCCTTGACCGAGCCCTCTGTGATTTCCTCCCCAATGAAGACATTGTACTTGCAGTGGGCTGCTACAACAAAAGGACTTAAAAAGACAAGGAAAATATACAAAAGGTAATTAGCCTGTATAGGCAGGTCATATTGAGATTTTTTTGGGGCGTGGGGTGGGGGGGGGGGGGTATCTTGGGGGGGAGAGACTGTGAAATTGTTGAAATGTTCCATTAACTCCCTAGGGTGTATGTAAAATCATATTGATTTTTTATGAGTGTTTGGGTAACACTTGTAAGTTTCCTGTTTTCTAGCAATGGATAGTGTTTTTGAAAGATATTTAATATTAGTGTAAGTTTTATTGAAACCCATATTCTTGAAACAATCCGACCGCGCACCTTTAAGAAAATATTCAGGATAACTTCAGTGTCTCATCAAACATTCAAGGTAAAAATTTGAAATACATGTAGGACTATTATCAGTTTTTTTTTGTTTTTGCAAATTCCATAATAAAGGTGGTTATAATTTTGTTATTATTATTTTTTAGACTGTCCAAGGAGAGGCCCTTGTCCTTGGATTTCTTCAAGCAATACATCAGCATTGAGCAGTGTGAAGCTGAACCCAATATGTCCAGAATACACCGCTGTTACGAAGACGCTCTGGCAGAATTTGGTGCAACTACACCAGGTCAGTTTAAACCATCTCCAATTTATTAAATTTAGTCCACATTTAGCATATTGCTCATGAACAGTCACGCATGTGTATTGCTTTTATATAGTCGACCCAAGTGAATTTTGATTTCAATGTCGTGTGATTCACTGTTCAAAGGTAAGAGAATGCATATTTTAATAATATATGGGTCTTTCTATAAATTAGGGGTCCAATGTTGATGTCCCCTGTTAAATTTTACATCTTGTTTTTGTAAATTCAGGACACATTCTTTAAATACTTTCCATCTCAAAGAGTGAGTACATAAAGTACAATTCATACAAAATGGTTTAAAAGCCATTTTAATGATTTTTGTACGAAAAATAACACATATCAGGTGTAACGGGGGACACTAAATGTCACACTTTTGGACCCCTAATTTATAGAAAGACTCGTATGACATCCCTGTATTACTAGTCCTTTACTCAGTGTGTGCTAAGGTAACTGTCGACATTAAAACATAAATAACGTTGAGTTTTCTCCAATGAATCTGTGCTTTCCACGCCGAGTCCTATTGCTTTGTGTGTTGTGTTTCGCCATTTTTGCGATAGCTTGTGAGCAATAGCAACTGTATCTAAGGGGGTGGGGTTAATTGGGCAATCTCGGAACTATGCATTTGACTCAATTATATTTTGTTTTTTTAGTCTACTTTTTCTTTAATCTTTCACATCGCCAAAGTACTATAAACCGCATTATCTTTCTAGATTTATGGCTGGACTTCATTCTTCTTGAGAAAGACACTCTGCGTGCCTCTGAGCTTCACTGGCGAGCAACTCAAGCCCTCTCGGGTTCAGAATTGGAAGAATTCAACAATGGTTACGTACTGCTGCAAACAAACCGTATCTAGGTGCTACTGCCCTGCAATGATGTAAGTGGATGCTGCTTTTACACAGGCTTGTGGTAACTCTATAGGGTGAATTCCATTGAGCCTTTTCGCCCGTAAATGTGAGGCACGTAGCTTCCAGAAAAAGCAAGAACGGAGGGAATTTGGAGTGAAACTAGGTACTGAAAACCAAAGAATCACATATTTGCCAAGTTTTCTGGGCGTCGTTTCACACCAAATTCCCTCTATTTACATGTGAAAAAGCTCAGTGTGAATGCAGGGCTGGAAATTCACGGAGGCCACGGAGGCTGTTGCCCCTGGTCTTGGCCTTGGTGCCCATTTGGAATCCTTTCATAGACATTTTTTAATTTCCATTTTTAAATGGAAGTGCCCTTTTTAAACTCAAAAAAATGCCTCCAAATCACAAATGGCAGTGCTCTTTCAGTGACGAATTTCCTGCCCTGTGAATCCACCAATTCACCCTTACAAAAATTAGTCAACGATGTCAGACGTATTCAAAAGGACTTTACACATTTATGTGCATTTTTAAAGTACAGCATGCGCAAGATTAGGCAATTTTGTCATGTTAGAGGTTGTAAATTTTTATATTGAATTTTTCCCATCCCAGTGTAAATTTGAGCACCAATATACATTAATTTTTTCCCTCGTATATTTGGCCAACTCCAGTTTTAAAGTACATGTAAATCCTATATTTTAATGCATCGTATTTGGAGCGCTCCCTAATATAAAACTCCTCCAAATATAAAGCTTTTTTTTCTCTTCAAGTTCCATATGTTCGGTTATAAATGAAGGTGCTCTGTACAATGTAATGAATTTCATTTGGAGAAAGGCAGGTTTTTTTTTATTTTTTACAAAGTTCGACTCTTTATTAATGTCTCATTAATATATACCGTTAATTTAATTATTTTCAATGAAAAGCAACAAAGTATGTCTTATATTTATAATTTATACACGGACTGCTCACACAGGGAATGATGCCGAAATAGATTCCAAACAAGCTAAATTTGTTAGTAATTTTCTGAGAATTTGTTTTGAAACAGAAATTTTTTGCCATTTTTGAGAAAATTGCTGGACTAACCCCTCATGAAATTTATCATTTTTGGTTAAAAAATGTATGATTCATTTATACTGCCGAAATGGGTTCCAACGGGCTAAATTTTCGTTAGAAGTCATTTCAGAGACATTTTCAAGAAAGTCAATTTTTGGCCAATTTTGAGAAAAAATGCTGGACTAACCCCTTATGAAATTTATCATTTTTGGTCAAAAAAATTATGATTCAGATTTTCTTTAAAATTGCAGGAAATGTTGCTCAGAACCCATAGATGATATTCCTTTGACTGCTCAGCCAGGGAATAAAATTCGAAAAAAAATCTCCATGAATTTTTTCTTAGAAATTAGCTTGGGAAAACTGCCGAAATGGGTTCCAACTGGCTAAATTTTCGTCACAAGTCATTTCAGAGACATTTTCAAGAAAGTCAAAATATTTATGATTCAGATTTTCTTCAAAATTGCAGGAAATACTGCTTAGAACCCATAGATTGAATTTGACCTTGACTGCTCACCCAGGGAATGAAATTCAAAAAAAACACTTGGATTTTGAAGAAAGTCAAATTTTTGCCAATTTTGAGAAAAAATGCTGGACTAACCCCTTATGAAATTTATCATTTTTGGTCAAAATATTTATGATTCAGATTTTCTTCAAAATTGCAGGAAATACTGCTTAGAACCTATAGATGATATTCCTTGAATTTGACCTTGACTGCTCACCCAGGGAATGAAATTCGAAAAAAAATCTCAGATTTTGAAGAAAGAATTCCAATTATTTTTTCTTAGAAAAACTGCCGAAATGGGTTCCAAACGGGCTAAATTTTCGTTATACGTCATTTCAGAGACACTTTCAAGAAAGTCAATTTTTGGCCAATTTTGAGAAAAAATGCTGGACTAACCCCTTATGAAATTTATCATTTTTGGTCAAAATATTTATGATTCAGATTTTCTTCAAAATTGCAGGAAATACTGCTCAGAACCCATAGATGATATTCTTTGAATTTGACCTTGACTGCTCACCCAGGAAATAAAATTCCCAATTCAAGAAAGTAATTTTTTTGCCAATTATGAGAAAAAATGCTGGACTAACCCCCTTATAAAATTTATCATTTTTTTCAAAATTGCAGGAAATACTGCTTAAATCCCATAGATGATATACCTTGACTGCTCACCCAAGGAATGAAATTCAAAAAAAATCTCAGATTTTAAAGAAAGATTTCCATTAATTTTTTTCTTAGAAATTAGCTTGGGAAAATTGCCGAAATGGGTTCCAACGGGCTAAATTTTCGTCAGAAGTCATTTCAGAGACATTTTCAAGAAAGTCAATTTTTGAGAAAAAATGCTGGACTAACCCCTTATGAAATTTATCATTTTTGGTCACAAAATTTATGATTCAGATTTTCTTTAAAATTGCAGGAAATACTGCTTAGAACCCATAGATGATATTCCTTGAATGCTCACCCTGGGAATATAATATGAAATTTTGAAATTTTCGTATTTCATTTATTCAAAAATTTAACAATTTGAAATCATTATATTCTGCATGACCTGAGTGACACTTTACATATGTCAACAGTCGCATACAAAAATACACAAGAAATATGCACAATCATCGATATTTTCATCCATAGCCAAAAAGATTTCCCAAACACTTGATTGTTGTAGCAAAAGTATCTAACAAAATATAGAGCTACAAAAGAAACACAAATTTTCAGTTCAATCAAAATTTCAAATTACTCACATAACAGCTTTATTACGAGTGACTGTACAAAGGTTGTATGTACTGAAAATTACCACTCTCAAACTGATTGCTTTTTCAATCAAAAAGTGAAGAAATCTTTTTTTTTGCTCGGTATAACTGCATTCAATAACCAGTATAGTTATTTACAAATAATGTGCTTTTCGAGGTTTTTTTTAACATAATTAATATTTATATATTAACATATAATTTGTGATGCAATTTGTGATGGAAATATCCCAAAGAAAAAATAATGATTACGAATGTATCAAATTGTGTCATTATCCCTATTAAAAAAATCACCCGTTCATATATAATAATTACCACTTTGAAATTTGTAGTAAAAATAAAAAATCATAGCATCAAAAATCAAACGGCATTCGATGGAGAACTCTTTGTAAAATTCCCAACTGTAGTCAACAAATGCATCTTATTCTGGCAAATTAGCTAGAGTTTGAAAATGAGATACAACCAAAAGCATGTGAAGCTTTTCCTCGTCTGTGACAAAATAAAATTTTCTGTACAAAAAGCCAAAACGGGCGGGAAAATGTACACGACATTTCCACAGATTTGTAACGGTGTAGTCCTTGTGAAGTTTTTACAACAACAAAAATAGGCAAGAGTTTTTAGAAATATTTGTCTATGGTGGGTGGATGGGTTTTGTGCATGAATGTAGGTTTCTAGTTCTTACCATTTCAAGATGGCAGATCTTGGTTAGATCTGCAACAAAAACAAAATTGATGACGTATCACATGTTGCTTTGAAAAAGAATTTATAATTTCCGACAATTTGGTGCAACAGGTTCAATTAAATACTGTCCAATTCTGCCTCATATTAGGGATGGGAATTTACGGTTAATTCAGAAACCAGTTTGCAATTTGCAAGTGTCAGTTAACCGTTCGGCCGACACCAAAGGTTGTTGCTGATGTTTATAGATATGTGCATGTGCAATGCACACAATACCCCTAGGCCCCCAAAATAATCATTGAACCTACTTTATGTTTGCTTGAAAAATTGTGAGCATGGAGTTTATTTTATTTTGAAATGAAAGACAGAAGAATTTCTTTCAAAATATTTACCAAATGGAAGGACAGGAATACACAATCGGGCAGTAACAAGGGAACGGAAATTGACAATTCGATGACATGATATTTCCCATGACATGAAATTGTACTGTTTTTGTGGCGTTTGTTTTATAATGCAAGCTAAATGGTATATATACTTAAATTGTAAGCCATGTCAAATTGATGAATTTTGCAAAATGAGCGGTTAGCGAAACATGCATGTATGAACAAATAATGGTCACTGGTGGAAGGTGAAAAAGTCACTTGCTATTATGAAATTAAAAAAAATAATTTGTCAAAAAACTACCTGTTGCATTCAAGTAATACTTGTGTACTTGAAGCTACATGTAAAGACTCACACTTTTACAGTGAAAGGTGTGTAATGATTTAATTACGGCATGAGAGACAAGTTTCGGTTTCGTTTTTGAAACTAGTGGCTTACATCACATGTTATTTGATAGACTGGTTGTTTTGTCCCAGGGTACTCGATCTTGTGTGTACCGAGAATCGATGGTCTGCACAGATCCGTATCTGTGATTAAAACACACATCTTTTAAATGTGCACAAATTTAGCACTGATAAAGTGTAATATGTTTTTACCTTGTGCATTACAGTTACACAAAGACTAGCTGGGAATATCAGTGTAGGAATTTTTCATATTTTGTTGAGCATTTTTGGCTTAGAACTGTGCGAAATGCATCTGATGTCGCACAGTCTTAAAATTCAAATTTCTCTGCACCATAATTAATGTGTGGTATACAAGTACTATGTGTTAACAAAAACTGTCATTTTTCAACGGATTTAAACCAAAATTTCATATCATGTAAATGAGGCCCGACAAATTGTATTGAGTGATTTTCATCAGTTTTGTCCAAAAGGTTGAGATTTAAACGCCATACGAAAAAAAAAGTCCGTTTCAGAATTCGCCACTGTCGACTTTGCCTCCTTCAATGTCAATACGTCCCTCGAGACGGTGGTGGAATGCGTGTGCTGAGCCGAAAGCTTCTGAGGAAAGGCAGGATCACTCCAAATGTTACGCAAACCATCTTGATCATTTCGCACAATTCAAGAGGTGCAAAGGGACCTCAGACATAGACAATTTCCTTGACAATGGCGGATGCCAAGTCGAAAGTGGCAAATTCTCAAATTTAGGGTTTTTATTTCGTATGGCGTTTAAATCTCAACCTCTTGGACAAAACTGATGAAACTCACTCAAGGAAAATTGTTAGGCCTTATTCACATGTGAAATTTTTGTTTAAATCTGTTGAAAAATAATAAAGTTATTCAAGATTAAAGGTAGGACATTTTATGGTACATGTACATGGACTGAATATTCGTATCACCTAATTATACTTAGTAATGCTTTTTTGAAACAAAAATAAGATATCTTTAAAATACTATATACATGTACATGTATTGCAAAAGTATACACAATACATATTTTTAAAAAGCAGAAGTGTTTGAGAGTAACAAAATGCAGCAGTTACTCAGATTTGGCTCCTAAATGTAACTTCATGCATGCATGAAAATTACAATAGCCCAGGTACCCGTTATCTTGGCTGTGTCTACCACAGACAAACTACTGTATCAGTATTTGGCGCGCTACGTGCGGCAGCTGAAATGACGCACCACATAACAAAAGTGTTATCAACTGTTTAAACTGCCAAAATGCCGTTTGCGCGCATCGGCAAAAACATTCTCTGAGCATGTTTTAACTTGCGGTTGTGCACACCAGCAAATAACCATTTAAGGCCATTTCGTTTCCGAGGAATTTCGGAAACGGTTATCGTTCTCAGTAAAAACACGCTTTAAGATGATGCCCATGCTTAATATTTTTACCTAAGAATTTGTGATTTGTCACGACGAAATGAGCGTAAAGTCGCACTCTGCTATTTCCTATAACGACGGTTCAAAAACAAAAATTGAAGGGGAGGTCAATTTTAGGGTTTTGTAATATTTGGAAAGAGTAAGTTTTATTCTATTTGATTCGAAATTGTTAGCGTCATCCAACAATTAAAAACATCATTTTCAGACCAATTTTGACGATAGCTTTCTTCGTGCCTCGTAATAAATTTTGTTTGAAGATTAGTAAGATTTGTTTGAACACTACCGCTTCTCCAAGCTGTGTTGCATTAGGGGAATAGTTTTACCTTATCATTGGAAAGCTCTTTTTCTGCTAAATTTAAAAACACCAATATCCAATTTTTGAAAACCGACTTTCAGCTCATTTTGTGGCGACAGGTCACATTTATCTTCCAACCAACACCCGACATTTAAAACTCTTCATTTTGAAGATAAGTAGTTTCATTTTGCACTGACCCTAATTCGTGGATGTCATTCCCTTCGATATCGCCCATCAGTGAGTCGTTCTCCTGGTCCATGCTCTGATTACCGGAAGCCAGTAAACTCTGAAACACCGGGTCGCCGATTTGAGGGTCTGGGTTGGCTCCGGTGCTGGGGCAAGATTTGTGCCACCCCTTCGGCCTGTACGGCAGAGAAAAATCAAAACAAAAACCGTCAAAAATGTACCACAACAATACAGTCGAACCTGTGTATAAGGACCACACAGGGGAGATAGGAAATAAGGTCTTTACAGCAGGTGGTTTTTCATGGTGGACACTTTAAATATTTAAACTTGTGACTTGCGTATGTGCGTTTATAATAATATGGACTTGTACCAGGCACTTACATGAGAGACCCACCCAAGGTACCTACACTATCATTACCCCTGATCATAGGGCTCAATTAAAGGAAGGGACAACACTTGTTTGACGTTATCGATGAATTTACTAAAAATATTACCGATGTATTGCCCGGTGCATAAACCTTCATGAGAATCAGAGAATCTTGTTTTCAACGTCGGCAACCCAATGATGATAAACTCTGCAATTAATGCAACTATATGCTGCGCCATATTTGATGACGACGTCAACCATGCAACGATTGCATGGATGACGTCAAGATTGATGCCTTGTTTCCCCGACTCTGAAATGCTGTGAAGTATGAACAATCTGTTGTGTCCCGACTCACGCCCTCTCAAATCCGAGCGCCGAACTGCAAAAGATGGCGACTTACATGAAGCGTACAGAGTGAGGCAACCGTTTGCAAGTGTTGTTCCTTTCTTTAAATCACTCCATATACAATCTCAGCTCCCTAGGGAGTATACAGCCCCGGCTGTCTATCAGGCACTCAATGGCTAATCAAACACAACAGCATTCACTACCCTCTCAGATACCCATTTTACTCCCGAGTGGAGAGAAGCAATGTGTGGCAAAGTGCCTTACTCAAGAGCACACATACCAAGGACGGACCAGACTAGGATTCGAACCCACAACCTTGAGAACTATAGAAGATCTTCAATATGATCATCTAGACTCTATACTTATTAATATTTGGCCTTAGATAATTTGTGAGGCCTTTTTTAGTCTTGTGTGTGGCATCTGAAAACCACTTTTGATTGTTACCATGCCTATTTACAGCATTTCTGAGCACTGAGTTTTATAAAGTGTTGCAGTTAAAGAAAAATGTTGGCCACTAAAGACTAATCCGACGAATGAAAACTACGGTGTTTCTCCAAGGTATTTACATGACGTCACAATAGAAATACACCGCAGTAACAATGGAATAACCACAAGAGGGTGGGCTCACTAAATGTTGCTCGGATTACACTATACGTAGTGTGAGACGTTCTTCTATGAAGATTTCTCAACAACTTGTCAATTAAGATTTTGAGTCATTACAAATAATATGGCAGACATTTAAATCAATATTGACAATTTAACAATTTTGGAAATGGCTCCATTTACTCCAATTAAGAAGGGTGGCGTTGCTGTGTGTTGTTTCTCTTACCTCAAGAACGCTGCCAAGAGTAACGGATCTACTCTTTTATATCTTTCATCAATGATGCTATATCGGACTATCTCACTCACAATGACTCCCACTATGAAAGTAGCTAAACTGGAGAACATGCTGTACCACATGAATGACACCTGCATGGGGACAACAAAACAGAGTGAAGTCAACACGCAAAACTTTTAGTGAGTGAGTGAGTTTTGGGTTTAGCGCCGTGCCGGCATCAGTGGCCATATTCACGGCGAGAATATGTAGATATATAAAACAATAGGTAGTAATCAACAATAATCATATGAATTGTGGAGTAAGTAAACAATTATCACGTTGGAAAAGAATAAGAGACATTTCAAAAGGATTGAAGAACCATTGTATAGAAGTATTACGGTAGACTGATTCTGGGCAGTTTTCCAGGAGAATCCCATGGGAGGCGGGCTATGGAGGATCCCTCAGACACACGGCACCCTGTCTAAATGGGTCCCGCAAGGCCGGCCGTTTCCCTACGCAAAACTTTGAGGCATTGGATTCAAATGTGCCAAAACTTCTGTACTATCAGCAATTATAGATAAGGTGACGTTTAAAGTTGTCAACATTTTCACAGTTCTACAGGGCGTAGTATTTTTCAAGACCTCCCCCAACCCTCCCCCCTCCCCCTCCCCTGAAATACTACCATGACATGCTAACATTTTACAGTGCATGTAAACTCCTACGCGGCCCTCGACCTCGCCCCTCCCCCTTCCAACGCTTTGTAGTTTTGTGAAAATGTTGACAACTTTGAACAGTCCCTAAATGCATGAGGTTTCTTACCCGATATAATGCAAATGCGTCTTCTTTAATATTTCCGTTTTCATCTTGATGTAATGCAGCACCTATCATTATCCATATAGACAGATAGAATCCTACTAACAGACCAATTAAGGCTCCCCTGCAGAAATGGTAAGAACAGAAACAAAATTTGAGCTCAAATGTCAACATTTCAATTTTGAAAAACTAACAAAAGGTGACATTTGTGAACTGACACGTCGTAATCAGGAATATGTAGCCAATGCTGTTTCAATTAATGGCCCAGTCAATCGACCTTTAACACGGTGCGTCCATCTTTGTCTTGTTCCCCACTGCATAGTACGTGTATGTGTCAGGCATGATCAGTGCGTGTGCGTGTCTGCCTGATAGCGCGTGCAGTCTTCCGTTGTTGTTTTGAGAGAATCAATGTCCCCGCTGCGCGTTTTCTTGATCGCACGTCATTGTAATGCACACAATGAACATTTTCAACACGGGGCCAAACTATTTATTTCGGCAAGTCTCGCTTTGGTTACGTTCATTTTAATAGGGGAAAAGGGAAGATGGCCGCACCGTGATAAAGGTCTATTGGGTAATATGCGGATAAAAATCTGGACAGATTCAATTTTTCAGGATTTTGTAGTTTTAAGAGTGTAGTTATCACAGATTATCGTCATTGTTGTAATTAATTATCATTAAAACGATAATTCGGGCATTTCACAATACATAGCGCCACCAAGCATTTCTGTCGGAGCAGTCGACACATTCGTTTATTGCACAACCAATTCAGATCCTATTTGAAAACGAATACCTGATTTAGAGGTTGAAGTGTATTAAGGAAGCCTAGATTATTTAAACAAGGTTAACAATGTTTGCGAAGAAAAAAGATCAATCTATGCTCTTTTCTTGAGAATGGACAACATAATAATATGCTTTTTCACACGTCTAGCAATGCTCGTGTCGACTCCGCATCAAAATCAAGGTGGCGCCTGTGAAATGCCCGAATTAAATATGAATCTCTGAATGATCTGTAACATTAACTGTCATAAATTTTAGGCTTTGACTAGCTTACCCCGTGTTTGCCCTTCTGTACAGCATACCAAGTGAGAACACTCCTAGTATAGGCCCTCCCATGCCGCCTAGCACAGTGTTGGCAATCTTGATTAAGGAGCCTAGTTTAGATGCTAGGAAAGCCAGACCGATGCTTGTAACACCAAAGCCGGCCGCTGTTGATAGAAAAATGCATGTATTGATCACACTCAAATGACGTCACTTCCTTACAGATTGTCACGTACATCAGGATCTTGAGCGTAAATTTTTGTGACGGGAATCACATGCGCCGTATTTCAAACAAATTTTGAGAAACACACGCGCATGTTTAAACATTTACCAGGATGTACGTACGCGTACTTGATGGCGTTTAATACGCAGTAGCATTTTTCCTACAAAGAGAGTGGTCAATTTAGGACCTGAGACAGGCTTGTGGCCACGTTTTTCCAAGTCAAGTCCCAAGTAAATTTTACCTAAGCCAAAAGTCAATATTAGCCCATGTCCAGTCGCAAGTCAATTTTACTAAAGTTAGGTCACAAGTAAATTTTACCAAAGTCAAGTCACAACTAAATTGAAGAATTAGACTTTTTCCAGTTATTTTTCAAAAAGTAGATTATGAACAGAAATCATCGTGTTACATGTACCAAGTAATTGGTTACCGAGGTTGTCAACAGAACACAAACCACATCAGTTCCAATGGAGCTCAGATTATGCTTCACCAAGTGCTTAAAGATTACTTGTGCTTAAACATTTTGAGGGAGAAAGTCTGATCCTTCGTTGAGTAGTGTATTTATGGCACATAAGTTCTTAAAAACTCTTTGCAATAGTGGCCATGCTTGTGGGCAAGTCTATTTTATGCAATAGTGAAAACACAAAATATCTACTCATGCCTGATGTATGTAAACAAAACCTCCAAATTAGCCACTGGTACAAAAGGTCTATAACTTACTAAGTATCTTTGAGATGACAGTATCTCGCCGATCCTGCGCTTGACTAACAGCGACCGAGGTGCTCGTTGTCGAAGTGCTTGGAACCGACGCGGTCGTAATCGAGTCACCATTAGCACTGTTAGATTCCATGTTATTGGCATCCAAATCAGGCAGAGGTTTTGCTTTTCCCCTCCATGGTCGGACTATGTCCATTAATGTAACGGCTGCAAGGGCGTTTAGTCCTGAAGCGACCGTACTAAAACATAAAATGCAGTGTGTTAAAGGCCCTATGTATTATTTGCAATATAACACTTTTTACAGATTCGTGGAATAAGAGTGTAACATATCTAAGGAAGAATGTTGGTAAACTAGCCTGAAGAAATGTTAGCTACATAGATGCATCATTGCTTCAGAAGCCCTTGAAAATCTATATATAAATCTTGTGTACAAGTGAATGGTAAAAATGTCCCGTGCACGGGACTTTTTTAGAAAACCACCTTCGGTTGTCAATTTCCAGCATGAAATACCATTTTGGAAAGAAATAACTTCATGTGGTGTTTGTTACCATTGCTAGCAACACTTTGAGTAAGGTTTTTCTTGTCAACTCATGAAAAACAAGATTGGGTCATTGCAAATGATTATTGGGCCTTTAAATGCTCAATAATCATTTGCAGATGAAACTCTTTTTACGAATTTCAGGAATAACAGCATTACATAACTAAAGAATAATGTTGATAAACTGCCTTGTAGAAATTTCAGCCACATAGATGCAGTAAAAACCTTAAACATTCATGCATGGTTCTTGTGTTGAGTTAATGGTAAAACAAAAATCATTAGCAATGATTTTTAAAAAGTCCAAGTTCTATAGGGTGGGTAAATCCAGCAGCTACCTTTTCCAGAAAGGAAGTGGTCAAAAAGACTTGGAATGTAATCATAAGAGTTGAAAAATGCCTTGCATTGTTTAACAACTTCCTTGAATGTTATTAAAACCATGATACTAAGGCCCGCTTCAAATGTCGCGCTTATGCCGTGTCGAATTAAATTCAACTTGATTTGTTTAATTCGACACAGCACAAGCACTACGTTTGAAGTCATTTGGCTCGGCAAAATGAGTTCGACACGGCAGAAGATTTTAGCTTGACAGGGTCTGCCTTGCTAACTCAATTTAGTGCGGCACAAGCACGGCTTGGCTTCAAACGTCGTGCTTCTGCCGTGTCGAATTTAATTCAAGTTCGAAGTTGGTCCGCAATTTTGTTCACAACTAGGAATGCGCATGCTCGCAGCGCGTATGTGAGTAAAGAAATAACCAACAAACAAGTGCATCAAAATAATAAATATGGCGACGTACAATGGACAGAATGGAAAACGCACGAGCACAACGTCCATGACGTGCACAATACTCATCCGCCATGTTGGATGTATTTAAGCTTGACTGGGAGTTTGCAAATAAATTCGACGTTTGAAGCCACTGCCGTGCTAAAATCGTGCTAACGTCGAATTTAATTCGACACGGCATAAGCGCGATGTTTGAAGTGGGCCTAAGACATGTATAACTGTTTCCAAATTATTTTAAACACATAGTAGAAATTGCACAGAAATTTCTTTTTAAAAAGCTGGCAACTTGGAAAAGCCTTTGTTTTTTTAAAAAACAAAAACATCAAAATGTCCACACTGTGGCTCCTATTGTTATGGAAGGACTCTTAAATAGGTTGAACGTAATTTACCTTAGTGTCCCAGCAAATAAACAGGCCACAAACAGACCTTGTATGCCTGGTATTGAGCCAAACTCTAGGCTCACGAAATACACTAAAATCTGAAACAGAACAAACATTTCAGTGAGTTAATTTCAAGTAATTATTTGTCTTACTCCCACTTTGCAAGGAAATTTGCAATAATAGGGAGGTTTCGGTCGCATACGGTTAGGCAAAACGACGACTATTAGTGAATTTTACGTCATCGATTTGTGCGTACTTGTGGCGTTTACACAAATATCCCAAGTGTTGTTTTGTTGTTTACACTGATAGCAACGCCTCTACACCTTAGTGAAAAACGGACACCGAAAGGTAAAGATTTTGAGGTTTGGCTAATCGTAGTCGTAATCACTAACCGTGCACACCGAAACCTCAATCAAATTTGATCTAAACGTTTAGACAAAAAATCATTGCTTCAGAATGATTTTAGAACGAATCCACCATTTGATCAGAAAAAAAAAATTTCTCAAACGGAAAATAGAAATGGATCTAACTGTCCACTGAATGATTCCGCCCGAGATGATATATGTCATGTTTTCAATACTGGAGAGACTTTTTCATCATATCTCTGTGCAATGTCATTTATCTTCTCTCAAAACAAAAGAAATATCTTAAGACAGACCTAAGGAGATAACTTAAGCAACAAATAGTGCAACAACATACCTTTCTGAAAACCCTGTGTAAAAATCTCCTATTTAATATATGTAACATATAGGACACTATACTGACATTTTTTTGTGTCCTTGTTACATACGGTATATTGGATATTTGCACACAGGGCTTTCAGGAAGGTATGTTGTGGCACTATTCGTTGCAGTTAAAGGTCTTTCCAGTATTGAAAACAGACACATATTTCACGCAAGAAAAACAATAACTAAAGATGAATTTATGTAAATTTCTTTTCAGCCATTGTGTGAAAGAAACTAGGCCCCTAACCACCATAGTATTATAACTGTGTTGTCCATGCACTATAGCCAGGGTACCAGCCTAAATAGGACAGTGGCTTCACACAATTTCTTGAAAGCACAGACAGTTTTTCATTGTTTTCTCGGAATGTAGATGAGGTACTGAGCTGACTAACACACAGGTTGGTTTTTTTATCATACATCGTTAATGGCAATTTTAAGTTTTCCAACCTTGTAATCGGTCTAGACTGCATTTTTCATTAATCCATTTTACGACAAAATATCTCCCATGGGCATACCTGATCCGGACTTTGGTAGTCTGGCGTGTAGTGTGGATTGGTACAATTTTGAGGTGTCGATGTCGATGTCGATGTTATTGGAACTAAAAGGAAAAAAAACCAAAAATTGATCATGTTCAAATGACGTCACTTCCTACAAATTGCCACGTGCATCATGATTTTGAGCGTATTTGTTTGTGACGCGCATCGGTTGCGCCGTATTTCGAACAAATTTCGAGCAACAAGCGCGCGTGTTTGGAACATGTTCCATCGTGTGCGTGCGCGTACTTAAAACGCAGTAGCATTTTTCCTACAAAGATGGCATCTGTGAACGTGATCAATAGACACTTTGCACTGACAGCCTTGTTAGAGGCAAGTTTTCTCATCATCATCATCATCGCCCCCTCCCCCCTCCCTGCCCCCTGCCTCCTCCCCCCCTCCCCCCAAAAAAAGGAAAAAGTATGAAAAGGTGTTGACTTACCTGGTGTAGTAACATTCCAATTAGGTTGTATTACTGTTTTACAATCTGAAAAGGTACCAACAAAATATCTGAATTTGAACACAATAAACTGGAGTGATGTGTCTGTATACAAGCCGCACAATGCATTGTTACTTCAAAACTACAAAGCAGGAATGTATGAATTCCTTTCACTGGTCGCCAGTGAGACGCCTTGTGTTAAGTCTACGGAACAGGGCAGAAAAAGTTTAAGTATTTTCAAGGAAATTCTTAAAATCAAGGAAACTCTTAAAATCACTTCCATTTAAAATATTAACACGTTTTGGTGGTTATTAAGACATTATAAGGAGAATAAGTGGTGGCCAGTAAACGGAATTCTTTCCAGCAGGAATTCCAGCAACACAGATGCATAAATGCTTCGGGAAAACCTGCAAAATGTTTGCATGGTTTTTGTGTTAAGTGAATGGTATTTTCTTTTTTTTTTTATATACTGAAAACCAATTTTTTACAAAAAGTACCATCTTTGACAGAAATAAACATGTCGTGTTTGTTACCATTGCTATCAAAACTTTGAGTAAGGTTTTTCTGTCGACCATGAAGTAAAATTTGGGGTCATTGCAGATGATATAATGGGCCTATAAACTTGTTTCTGAAGAACACCTGTGTTTCTTTTGTTGCTCGGATCCTTATGAGTGTTTTGTTTTCCTCAAAAACAGATTCTGCTGCATTTCTTGTGAGATAAAAGACCCCTAACGAAGTTAACACAAACAAAGGAACTCACTGTTGTAATATGCAAACAGGACCAAACCAATTAGTCCAACTAACGTCTGTACGAAAAAGATCCCTGGTAGTCCAAACCACACAGACCTGTCAACAGTAAACACAATAATAAGCCATTTGCAGTACATGTACTTTGTTCAAAGCAAAACCTTTACAGAGAACAAATTTCACGGAGAACAAGGCATCAATTTCTCCTGCCACCTTGCCTTTTTCTTATTTATGGACATGATGGAAACATTCATCAAGCTCAAGACCAGGAATAAGGTGTGTGGCACTCTTGCCTAAATAGTCACCGTTTTTGGATATTTCAAATGTGCAACCGGATAGAAAAATCTAAATTAATTTTGTTTTGAAGCCCAAATCTTACCTTTTGGCTTCTTTGAGATTTTTGGCAGTTAGAAATCTTTGTACCGACGTTTGGCTGACGGCCCAAAGACTAAGCACGGTGAAAGTATTTCCCATGATAAGACCCCAAAAGGACAAGCGTTGCGTCGGATCAGCGGAAAAGCTAAGAGGCAAAGAAACAGAAATTTCACCTTTTAAAGGTACAAGGGTCATTCAAAAAGTTGTAAGCCTCGCCCAGAAAGAAAAGTAATATAACATTTGGGGATTCTGTGGGTAATATCATGATAAACTACTTGGAAAATAGTCAAACCATTAATGGGGGATATTCAGCGTTGTAAAGACTCGAGTCGATTCAAGTTCCAATTTCCACTGACTTTACTTGACTTGAGACTCGAATGCAGTTTGACTCGACTTGATGACTCAGGACTCAAAGGCAGTATTTGACTTGACTTTGGACTTGAATGCAGTTTGACTTGACTCAAAGGCAGTTTGAGTCGACTTGACTCAAAGGCAGTTTGACTCGACTCAGGACTCAAAGGCAGCATTTGACTTGACTTGACTTGACTTGGGACTCGAGCAAAGGGAGACTCAAGTTTTTTTTGGTCATTTTGAGGATTGAATTGTATTTCAGGGTCTTTCTATAAATTAGGGGTCCAATGTTGGTACCCCCAATGTCACTGTTACATTTTACACTATGTTTTTGTAAATTCAGGACACATTCTTCAAAAACTTTTCATCTCAAAGAGTGAGTACATAAAGTACAATTCATACAAAATGGTTTAAAAGCCATTTTAATGATTTTTGTACGAAAAATAACACATATCAGGTGTAACGGGGGACACTAAATGTCACACGTTTGGACCCCTAATTTATAGAAAGACCCATATGCACTCAAAGGCCGTTTGAATTCCATGAAGCTTACAAGCTCAACACCCATGGATGTTGAGAATTTGATACCATATCATGTGTCATATTTTTCTCATTACCATTCTTAAATTTCGAGCACTCGATCCATATATTTCCAGAGATATTATAAAAAATCCACCGAAGTTTAGTAAACTAATTTATTCGGTTACATAAAGTGATGCAGTGATTACACCGACCTTTCTGCCTTCACATCCAAATTGGGGATTGCAATTTTCATATTTTTATCCCATGGATTTCATAATTGTTGATAAGAACAAAATCCACTTTTTTTTTTAATCTCAGGCCAATTTCATAGCGCTGCTTAACGGCCGATTTCCTGTTAACCGAGCATCTGCTATTCCATAGGCATTGTTAACGGTAAGTAACTGAAAACGTGGCTTAACTACAGGGCCAAACTTTGCCGCGGCCATGAAATAGCGCTTAACTCGTCTGCTATAGTAAGCACGTCTTTTTAGCTAATGCTTAAGCAGCGCTATGAAATTGGCCGCTGGTCACACTCCTTTAACTCTGTTTTCGACTTACTTAAAAAAGTCAAGATGATGATGATCATGGTTATACTTCCATACATGCTTCATACCACCAGCTTGAACAATACCCATTATGGTGATGGTCACTAGAGCTCCGAATAGAACTAGGAATTGAAAAACGTCTGTCCAAATCACGGCCTTGATACCTCCCTGTGGAAAAACATGAGAGGTAATTAATTAGAAAGTATAATGGCGCATCAAGTATATGGTTAAAAAAACGCAAATTGTACTGAAAGATCGGGGCGGTGAGAGATGCAACATATTTTATCAGTCAGTAACATGTGGCAAGGCTGGCTGCACCAGCCACCATAAGAGCCACTGAGGCAGGGTGTGCCACTTTGCCTGAAGTACCTCCCTGAGCGTCTGCTCCAGAGGTCAGCTCATCCCATACAGGTTCAATCAGGTTGAAAACCCACCAAAATCGGTTTTCTGAGAGCCCTTGACTGCAGGATTCTCCTAGAAACAGAAAATGTCACATTTCATTGCTGTGGGAATCACTTTGTTCAAAAACAGGTCTACTTGGATCTGGATAAAATTTTTGGAAGTGGAACAGTCTTTAAGTGATTCTAAAATGACTGGTCGATCAGTGCCTTGTTATCCACAAGTTCACTGTATTCAACTAACCTTTGTTCTGATTAGAAAATGATATTTTAAGAAAATTGCATCTATTTTTTAAAAGACTATTGACCCCTTTTGAACATGTGCGAATACGCCATTTTGGGAGTCTCTCTCTGGTGGGCGTAACGCGGTTTAATTCACCAATGGGAGCCTTAGTATAGTGCGTTACGCGTGCTATAGACACACACAATGCACACGCACATTGCTTCCACAATGACGCGGCATTATTTGACTCGCAAAATGACGTCATTAGAAAGGGGTCAATACTCTAATATAACACATGGCTGAATTTTTGCGAGGTGTCCGTTTTTGAAATACCATCAACTAAGTCAGATTACATTTCCTTTCAAAATTTGAAGAGAATTACACCCATTTTAAAAGTCCAAGAGTAAAAAAAAAAGGTATGATTACCTACCAGTGATGTGTATATGGTGCATAGTACCCCCGTAGTCAAGACAGTAGCGAAAATTGGGAAATTAGTAACTGCAAAGAGAAACAGATTACAAGTGCAAGATATCTCCCGAAATCAGGGTTTTTTTCTCTCTGAAAATATGCTTATTCAGAAAGTAAAAATTCATAATACCCACCAATTTCATACAGAGCAATATAAAGGAACTTTTTCTTTATGACCTATTAAATTTGTATTTTTTTTTATTTAATGGGTTTAAGGATTTTCAATTCGTAGCTTGTAGTCTGAATTGCACGAAGCTTAAAAGTGTCTTCCACCTAAACATCGAGATACATGGGCATCATTGGCAGCCGACGGCCAGCACTCTTCGTGAAAGAGTGCTCTGGGATCTTTTAAGTGTGTTACACAACACACTGGACAAACGACTTTACATCCCTTCTGAATGATGGAGTCATTGTGGTTTGTGCCTTTCTCAAGGGCAGAGGTACTACGGCCAGGATTCGAACCTGCAACACCAAGTTTTCACCTGAATATTGCAAGTCAATGGCAGAAGCCACTCGGCCACGGTACCCCATTTTTTCAGTATGAAAGACGTAATCCGTGTATGTCTGGTTAAAGGAGCATGTCCAGATCACATTTTTGACGTCCCAATTTTTCCCCATGGGCGAGATTTTGATACCATATTATTTGTCACATTTTTGTCATTACCATTAAGAAATTTCGCATTCTCAATCCATGTATTTTCAAGGATATAGTCAAAAGACCACCAATGTTTTGTAAACTAATCTGGTTGCATATAAAGCAGTGCATTAATTAAACCAACCTGTTTGCTTCCATATCCAAATTTCCTGTTTTCTTCCCATGGATAGTATTTTGGGGAAGAATTTTTAAAATGATTTTTTATCCATTTTCTGTAAAAATCTGAACACGTTTTTTTATTATATAAAAAAGGCTTATCTTACCTGCTTCTAACGCCAAGGCTGGAGCATAGAGCACTACTGCAAGATACAACAGGGTTTGTACAATGAAGAAAAGGGCACCAATGGAACGCACCAACGGGCTGAAACGCTTGTGGAGATACTAAAATATAAAATAAGGGGGAAAAATTAACAGGTATCGATTTCACAAAAGTTAAGATGAGTTCAATGTGTCTTAATTCTCATATCAATGTCCCAAGATAAGAAGAGTGACTCTTCCTAAGACGCGTCTTAGCGCTTTTTGAAAACGGCCCCCTGGTCATGTATTTAAATCAAGTAACAGGTCTCGGCAGTTAGTACAAATTATTAACTAGCCATTGAGACCTGGGATCGATTTCAATGCGCCTAATTTCCATACCAACGTCCCAAGACAAGAAGAGTGATCCTTCCTTAGTGCTTTGTGAAAAAAAGCTGTTCGACAAAATGCAATTGCAGTGTTCTCCACAGGTCAAAATTGTGTCCAGGCAGGTCAAAATTGTGTCCAGGCGCGCCAAAGTCGCTCAGCAGGGGGTTGGGGGAGGGGTGGGGGGTGGGGGGGAGGGGAGGGGTGGGGTTTGGGGGGGAGGGGAGGGGGGGATGGGGGGGGATTGCAATCGCGGTGCGCACGCCCCCCGTAACTACGCAGCTGCTGTTTTTGGTTTTTTTTTTCGGGCGGCCAAGTTTTTTGTCCGGGCGGCAAATATTTTTCCGGGCGGCAAATATTTTTTCGGGCGCTAACGGTACCTGTGATAATTTTGTCCGGGCGGCGCCCCCGGACAAAACCGGCAGTGGAGAACACTGAATTGGAAGAAAATGCAAATATTTATGAAAATTTTAATACTGCTAAGTTTGGAGATTGCCGCTATTTTCTTTACAAAATTTAGTCCGATGTTGCCATTCTTTTTGAAGTTCGTATCCGCTTTTCAGTGGGCCTTATTTCCTGTTCTTTGTATAATATTAATAATGAATGATGAGTTGCACTCGTTCAGTGCAATGTCTTTTGTTTCGTGGGTATAATTCTCCTTTGCCCTAAAGTACCCAGGGGTTAGGGTTAATGAGAAAACTGAATTCTGTATCACAAATAATTTTTTGGGCACTTTAACGGAGTACTAAAGTGAAACCGTCACCCTTTGTGTGTTGCTAAGGTTACCGGGTCTACACTAAAACCAGTGAACTGTTTCCCTGCGCTTTAGCAATGGACATTTCAGATTACCGGTGAATGTTTAGACCCAACTACCCTAGCAAGTGATGTCACACTTTAGTAGGCTATTCTTTTTCAAAGACTTACATCATAGGCACTTGTCAGACCGAGCCCGTGAAATACCGGAATGAATATAAGAGCCGTGATTGGTATCGCAATAAAGAAACTCCAGACGGCCATCCAGTACTGAATTCCGTATACAAAGACTTCGGATGGGATTCCCAGTACAGTGATTGCCGAGAGATAGGAAGCAATAACGGAGATTGCGACGGGGATGCTTCGCATGCCACGATCGGCCATCAAGAACCTGACGAGAAATGGACAAATGATGGGTGTTTGAATAAATATGAGTCAATTTTTTGAAAAAAATTCCGTTTACTGGTTGCCATTTTTTAGGGCACCATTTTTCCCATGGGTTTTTGGATTTTGATACCATACCATTTGTCATATTTGTCATATTTCGTGCTCTCAATTCGTATATTTTCAAGGATATCGCCAAAAAAACACCGATGTTTTGTGAACTAATTTATCCATTCCATAAATCAATGCAGTTTTTACACCAACCTTTTCGCTTCCACATCCAAATTAGAGATTGCAAATTTCCTGGTTTTTTCCCATGGATAGTATTTTTATACGACTGTTTGGTTAGAATAAAATCAATTTTCTGGAAAAATCTTGTCACCCTGAATTTGGGAGTGAAAAACATTCAACAGTTTTCTTAAAAATAATGTTTCCACCATGTTCCATAGACTTAACACACGGCATCTCAGTGGCGACCAGTAAACGGAATTCATACCAAATTGTTAGTATACGTGTAATTAGCCATTTGCAGCCAATTCTTCACCTTCAAATGGAGGTGCAGTTTAGAAATTCCACACACTATGTTGTTGTTGCTATGTGCTGCACGCCACTGCCTAGCAACCAACAGTCTGGTTGCTTCATGCAGTTGGGAAAATTTAAGATTTTTCTCAGAAGATTTTCAGCCAGTCTCATATGTTTTGTTGCACAAGGTCTGAAGCCATGATCAACTTCTCAATTCTTTCTAAAACATTTTGTAAAACTGGCCCCTGTCTCATAAGTTGTTCACAAGGAACCAATTTCTAAAGTGCATAAATTCAACTAATTCTTAACAAATTTCTCACTTGGAAGTTGTATTCTGGCCTTCCCCAACACACGCATGGTACAGTCCAGTCAGGGCCGAAACTGCCAACATGGCTGAAAATATGACATAATCCAACCATATGAAAGGGTGTACGTCCGATTCAGTCCCTGCGTACATCTTGGTGTTTGTTCGCTCTTGTCGTGATATAGGAGCTTGTGACTGATCAGATTCTGAAAATTAAAAAAAGAAAAGTTAATTTGGGCATTTGTTACTTTTAGTACTTTAGGTATACATTGAACAAGGAATTTAGGAGAATTCCTTCTGAAATTTACAGCTCAACAGTTTAAAGGCACAGGCTCGTCAGCAATGCGCACGCACCAAATGCATGCCACGAAATACGCAGCTCCATAGCAAAGGCATGGAGCTGCGTATTTCGTGGCACGAATTTGGCACGCGCTCATTGCTGACGAGCCTCTGCCTTTTAGTATACAGGATTGGTAAACCGTTACAAATAGTTTTATCCCCCTTGTGATTGAAACCTGTACATGTATGCATGATTAAAGTGGTTTTGGCGTGACACGCACTCATCGTTTGAATGATGCACACACTACATGCGGGCACTGTTCAAACGATGTGTGCGTGTCATGCTAGAAATTCGTAATGGAAGGAACGGTCTCGAAATCGGACAGAAAATTTCACTTTTTCCAAAAAGATAAGTTATTACACCTCGGCTTAAACCTCAATACCCATTTGTTCATCAGATGTCGTGTATTTGTGGCCATTTTGAGGGTGAAAACTGTTACTTTTATGGGGCGTGAGAGCTGGGAATTAATGGATACTCGTTGAGGCCGATGACCTTGGACCATGAAAAAAAGCGATATTGTAGCCGCCGTGCAAGTTACTCAGACTAGGCTTTAATGTTGATTTCAGCATTCACTGCTTCAGAAGCCCGAAGGTTAAACAGGATGCACAAATGAACAAGAAATGGTTGTTGAATGTCGTCACAACGGTGAGTTTACTGCAAAATAGTCACTATTATAGTTAGTTCTGTAAATACTTTACAAAAAAAAGGTGTAAAACCACAGAACTTCAGAAGAAGGAACAAACACCAAACATGCATCATGACATTTCATGTGCAATAATGACGTCACTGCATGCAATATTTTTCTGAATAAACAGAAAAAGCTGAAATCAGACTAGCTTATCCGTTCTTACCCGTTTTATTCAACTGTAAGAGCCAAATAGCGCCAACAAACAACAGAACGGTAACTGCAATGGTCTTTTTCCTCGTACATGTACGTCGCTATTTGTCACATTATTGACCCTAAGGTCACAAATCATCATCACGAGCTTCTTTCTGCTGCAGTAGTCCGTTCATCAACTACATGTAAACAGCGCCCTCTATGGAAACTGACCAATCCGTCTCAAGCCGGCCACAGCCAATGGCATGGATCGGACGCTTTCCATCTGAACTGATGTATAATTTTAAGGCGTAGCCAGACCGGGGCCAACTTCATAAAGCTGTTTAGCAAAAATATTTGCTAAATCCAAAATTTCTTTGCTTCATGAAAATGGGTTAGCTGTCAAAATCTTATGTGATGTGTATTTCAATTTACTGGTGTACTGCCATTCTTGCTAAAAACACAAGTTGACAAATTTTTGACTATAAGCCCATTTTTATAAAGCAAACAAATTGTTGATAAAGCACATTTGTCTGCTAAACAGCTTTATGAAATTGGCCCCTGTACATGTGTATTTACCGGGAAAAAACTAAATACCGGTAAACATTGAAAAACACACCAAAAAACACCCCAAAACATACACAAAACACCGAAAAATTCCAGTGTTCTCCAATATTTAGTGTGTTTTAATTATTTTTCTGGTGTTTTCCAGTTAATCTTACCGGTTAGTATTACCGTTTGGGTACAGCTTCAACTGTTGGAGCAGCATACTCCAAAAAATTAGGACATTTACAGCAGCGCTTTGTATTTGGAACTGCTGGTACCAACAATTTTCCAATAAATCCTTTTGCCAATACAGCCACACAAAGACTCAATAAAAACTGCAATATCACCAACTTTTTCTTAAAAATATAGCACATAATATTCTTTTATTTTTGTCATGTATACAACAGTTTGCAGAAAACCAAATTAAGTCACACGACAAAGTGTCATGCAGTACATGTCGGTAAAAACAAAGGAAAAGGCTGAAAAATGTAACAAAGAAATTATGTATATGTATATATCTACAAGTAAATAATTGCCTAAAAAAATAATCACATGTGGGAAGTTAACAGTGATTACGGTAATGTGGAGTTATTAAAATAAAAATCCAGATTCACACCACTTGCGACTTAAAGGCACAGCTCGTCATTGCGCGCGCGAGGCCAAATTCGTGCCACGAATTACGCAGCTCCATGCCTTTGCTGTGGAGCTGCGTATTTTGTGGCACGAATTTGGCCTCACGCGCGCATTGGCGAGCCTCTGCCTTTAAGTAAGAAATGAATCATGGCAGATTTATATCTTGGATGTACAAAGTGATTTTGGGATTTTAAAAAAGGTATTTTTTTCTTATACATTAAACAAGGATTTTAAAGAAATTACCTCCTGGAATCAACAGATAATCCAATTCTAAGATATACTTTTCACATGCAATTGTTGAAATGTTGCTTTTCTAAAAAAAATTCCATTCAGTTAGTGCACAAGATGAACCATTTACGCGCGCGTGCAGCACCCCTTTATTGTCGCGCGTACGCACGTAGCACTCGTGCCGTGATTTTGTCCATTACTCTCTGCAGTAATTTTATCATTTATTTATCTCAGCAATGCAACATTTCCGACAGAAGTGCAAGTGGGAAGTATATCTTAGAATTGGATGATCTGTTGATTCCAGGAGGTAATTTCCTTAAAATCTTTGTTCAATGTATACAAAAAAATACCAAAAAATAAAAAAGTAAAACCTTTTCTCCATTTGCTGAAGTCATTAGCTTTAAAATGAGAGATTGTTTTAAAAAAGTGCAGTTTATAAAACTGACTTGCTTTTTTGGTTGTACTAACATGATGGAACCATTTGTTTTGCGAACAGAGCAAACCAAAACATTGACATGAAAACAGATGTGTGATTCAAAAAGTACCTTCTAATTTTTCTCTTTGTTTTAAAAATAAAAACAAATGTGAGATTGAAAGGTTCATACCACCCTAGGCCCGATTTTATGGAGTTGTTCAGCAGAATAATGCTAAGCACAGAAAGTATTGAGCAAAATACAGGTTACCACCTAAAATGTCATGTTTGCCAACTTTCGCTAAGCACAAAAGTGTATCAGCACAAAAAAATTATGCTTAGCAAAAACACGTTACCAGCTAAAATCTCATGACATCTGTAAAACGTTTGATTGGTACTCGGATAATTTTTGCTGAGCACAAAAATGTTGCTATGCAATATCTGCTAAACAACACCATTAAGCACAGAAATTTTCTGAGCACAATTTATTTGCAGGGTTACCAGCCAAAATTGCCAACTTGTGTTCTTAGCAACAGTAGCAGATATATGCTGCACGATGAGGTTATTCTCATATACCCATTTCATACTGGCGCACCAGAGTCGCGCCGAACTAAATTATCCCAGAAATTTGAATTAAATTCGACGAATGAAACAATTTGGAGCGGCTTGGTTCGCCAGAAGTCGAAAGATCGACTGTTTCAGTCAGTCAGAACGACTGAAGAGCGACTTGGTTTCAGACGTCGATCTTTAGTGTGCACACAGCTCGCATTAAGAACGCCGATCTGAAACCAAATTTTAGAATCGAAGCTACTTGAGGAGCAATACAATTAGTTAGGTGCAACTCTGGTGCGCCTGTATGAAATGGGTGTTAAGGTTTAACTTCGAGATTTCACTGTATTCTAAGCATGGGTAGGACGACCCAACATTAAAGGCAGTGTACAATATTGGTTTTTGCCAGACATTTGAGTGACAGATGCATGCGGGTGGTGTAGGTAAAAATTAATATAAAAACACTGAGCTTTTTGTCAACATTTGCATTTGTGAATCAAGGGAAAAAAATGAAAATTGTGCCATTTAATACCATATGGCCCGGTTCCCTGACAAAAATCGCACTTTTCTCTAAAACTAGTGAAAACCTGGTGCTACAATTTCTGTGCATGATTGCTAATTTTCAGTACTTTTTCCCAGGGTGCTTATTTTATGATAACTTGGACCTTTCTCAAGTTACCCAAAAAAAGAGTTGTGCATAGCAGTTGTATTGGCTTTTCTGATATTCCCCCCAACCTACTTGCAGACCTAAACACAACTACCGGACAGACAAATTCTTCTCCTGACAAACTCATCAACTCTCTTAATAATACTTTACAATGCTCCTTTGTTTAAATTTATATATAAAAAGACCAGACTTTCTCAAAAAAAGAAGCCTGGTTGTTTATCTGTACAGGTTGGCAGTTTAATATAAGTATTTCAACAAATATACAAAAGCAGAGTGACAGTTCGGAAATCGGAACTTTTGTTATCGACACGAGCTGAAACCAATGCCTAATGATATAAATATTTTCATCACTGATATGAATTTTAAGAGGTTTTAAATATCTGTTAATTACATATAAATTAAAGGATTAAACCTTGTATGACACAGACTGGGGATGCATTTTTATCTTCAAATTTTCCAAATTCATGTAAAAAACAAAAATTGTAAAAATCAACCAGTCGAGTTTTTGAGATTTTCATAGGAAATGTCTCCCAGAAAAACATTTTCTCCATTATTTTCAGATTAAAAACAGGGACAAGTAAACCACTTCTAGTAATTCCAGTTATGCACAGTCCGACAATTGTTTTGCAAAAAGTGTTAAACTATGCCAATCAAAGATTATGTAGCGCCATAGCAGTGCAAGGCAGATGACTAGTAAAATTCACCACTGTAACTGCATAGTCGCCATGCCGACCATACAAAAGTATGCATGCAGTGCAGCCACTGTAGTGCTGTCATGCATCCGGTGTGCTATATACTAAATGAATTTAGCACACCCATGCAAATTTCACAAAATGGTAGATAGTTCTCCATCTTGCGCCACTATGAGATCTTTGGATATTAGTCTTGGAAAAATACACTGCTCAGAAACAATAGAGGAACACACTTGTATTTTTTTGATCATGGTAACAAAATTTAGTTATAAAATTCGGAAAATATGGTAAATAAATTACTATCCACAGGACTTAAGATCCTCACTGCAAGCAGTTTGGTTAATATCTCCACAGTGACCATAATTAGGATCTGAATTTTGGATCTGCCATAAAACTACATGTAATTTCTTCCAATTTTGTTGCTAGAACAATCTACAAAGTGTGTTCCTTTCTATTTTTAAGCAGTATATATGTTATGTAACACATTTCTGCATTCTAAGGCAGTAAAGTGTGTTTATAGAAATGCTGGTTTTAGAAATTAATTACATTGATTCTCTGTGGTTAAGTAATTTGAGGTAGACATTATTTTAGGACTACGTCACTGTATGTACACAGACTCCATTCGGGAATGACCATTAACTTGCCCTTTCAAAGTGACATGCTATCAGCCCTCCCCTAACCTGCACCCCTCCCCTGGAAATTTACATAAACCTGTACATGTATGAATAGGTTTGCCATGCCGAACTCAGAGCCCGGTTCTTACTTCATGCGAAAGCGAACATGAAAGCTAATTTGACGCGACACCAAACTCGTTTCAATTTGGACAAATGTTTGCAGCGAAATGTTTGATGTCAGATTTACGTTATATATGCGTTCACTTTTGCGTAAAGTATGAACCAGCCTTAACTCCTAGCCTATTGCTTCTGTGGCTCAAACATATCAGACCCAAGTTGCAATGCTTCCATTGAAACGGCATCTTTAAAACTCCAATTTTTTTATAATGCTGATTTGTAAATAAAATTGGACAAGAAATCCAAAACTGTTCCTATATTCCAAAAGAAAATCATCTTTTTGTTTCTATGTGGCAGTCATAACACCTTATCTCCCAGTTGTTTCCTTCCTCACATATGCAAATTTGCACAAGACTGTGGGATTATGGATCAAAGTTGTTATAAAGCATTACACACTCTTTATCCAAGATAACAAAAATAATACCCACTTCTTTTAAGACCGAGTTGTAACATTTTATTTTACACAATTTTGGAAGTGCGGAAATTAAGTCCTTCTCAAGTCCTCATAAGCCTTCAATTGAGTCACAAGCCATTCAAATGAACTCCAACAAAGGCATTATTTTATGCGCGCGCATCCATTCTTGCTTGTAATTGGACCTATGATGAACTTGTGATTAACGACAACCCTAATCGTCACCAGTTTAATTTATATATGTCAGGTCCAAGTAAATTATTACCCAGGAGAACTTATTCCATCATTTGCGTTATGAGGTCTGTGATACATGTAAGCTCAGTCCATCTTCTCCACTTTCCCAATGATTTTGCCCTGGTAGATGGGTAGAATTGTGTAATCGTCCGAGATGATTTCATGAACAACTCCGGTGTCGAATTCGTCGCTTGGAGTCTTGAACGTGTACCTGCAGACAAAATAAACAAAAATGAGAAATCCAGTTAAAGACGGGTATTAAATGATTACATGACTTGTGTTAAACTTTGATGGTATACTGTCTGAACTTGGAACATATCGTCGCATAGCTGACGAAATGACGAATGTGCAGCTTTTTAAGCACCGCATATTTGTCACTTCGTTTAGCTATGCGACGATATGTTACCTTGAAAAAATCAATTTGAACAACAAATTACTAGTTTATGATTTGCTGAAGTTATCCGAGGGAGATATTGTTAAAAAGTAAAATCCGCTAAATGGCAAGTGATGAAACACACATCTCATAAAGTGTCAAGCCTGTGGAAAGAAAATAATGCACTTTGTCATTCTGTAGCTGTTGGATTGGCGGATTTTCTTCAGCAGTGTCTCTTTTGAGAGCCGATTACATTTTAAAGTTTTTTACTCAACTCTACTTGATTCTTTACTCAAATTATTTTAAAGGTAAAATTCTTTCTTGGGACTGATTATCCTTAAATTGGATAAAGCATTCCAGTCACTAAGCACACAAACCGGGCAAACAACAATGTCCTACTAGCCAATTGCATAAGCGCGGAGGTATGTAGACCCTTCTTATAATAATAATAACCCCTGTGAAGTAACATTCCACAGGGTCAGGAAAACTTTGGCGAACCGCAGAATACTTTATAGGAGTCACAACATTTCTTTCCAGTTAAGGCAGTTGTGTTGTACAGTGAAGCCCTGGGGCCAGAGAATCAAATGTTGGAAATAAGATGTCTTGGACAGCTGCTTGCCTCGGCCAGTTGTAAGTGTAACTCCTCGGGCAGTGTCTTGAGTGCCAAAACAAATTTCGGCGGCAAATGGCAAATCAAAGATGGCCGCCCGGCAACCACTGTTTTCCCAACATGGGAGCCAGTCCAGGGGGCGCAGCATCATTACAGTGATTCCAGTTAAAACTTGTGTGTGTGTTCCACAGTGTCAAAGCCAAGCGGCCAATTAAAGCCGCCGGTTTCCAGTTTCAACCGGCTCTTTCCAGTTTGGGCCGCACCAATTACAGGTAATCTTGGTGTTGCTGATGACACGCCAGGGGGCGGCGGTGTGCATCAAAGGCCACCAGCAGGGGAGGGAATGGCAAAGAGAAAGCCTACAGTTTCTGTTTCTAAGTTGAGGATAAAGAACTAATAAGGAAAGATTGTAGGTGGTGTGACCCCAGTGCAGGGGCAATAGCAAAGGCCAGGGAAATGCGTAAACACATATTGGTTTAAACATTCAACTTCGTTAAATCATTTGCAGAATGTACATTGTAAAATGTACGACAGGCATCCCCGTAAGGTACTTGCGATAAAGCTACATTATTGAATCATGCACATTTTAAAAATTGAAAATAGAAAAGCCATTATGCAATCTAACAAATGTGCCATTTTCTTTTGAGTTAAAAATAAAAATTAACAGTGTCAACTTTTAAGGCATTTTAGGTACAATATTTTACCTACATGCAACACAAAGTTATTTACTGAAGCCTAAAGTACATGTATTTTTCTCGTCAAAAAACTGACACTCAAGTCCCCTTTTTGTCTAATGTATTATCAAAGCTCAGAAGACCTTGGCTTAAAAGTTAAATGCTGCGTGATCCAGGGCCAAGAGGAAAGCAAAACAACAACGTGATTGCATCTCCAGCACTGCAGACCCAACCATCCATACGGCTACAACACGCACAGGGACGGCCATTTTTTGTGGTTGTTTTTGGAGCCCCGAGGGCAAGTAATCACTAAAATCGGCTGGCCAGGGAGCAAGCAAGACTTCATTTCCTCATCGTTATAACAACACCAAACACCGTAGAATACACGGGTGGCTGTTTCATTTCCTCTTTTTAGAATGAGACCTCATTTTTAGGATGAGCTTTCTCAACTCTTGAATATTCAGGAGGTAGTCATGTTCTATTTCTTCATTCCAGAAAATTAAAAGGCCTCCTGTATTATAGTGTTATAATAATAATGAAATATTTACCGTGTGTCTAAGTTTTTTTAAAACGTGATAATTTCACATCCGTTTATATTTTTTAACAACATTCATAAATAGCCGAGACGGTTCACCAATTCCTATTGGTCGAGAACATGTCACGTGTCGGTTTTAACCCTGAAAACATTTACTTTAAAATGGGACGTGCAAGCGATAATTATGTGTTAAAGGACCCGGAATTAATTCATAAAATGTGAACTTGATTTTTATTCCAACTGCAATCTGCAGCCATTATTCACTTGTTTTGACTAAGCAAAACCCGGATAGCTGCAACTTGGGTAATCACGATCCCCAGAGACGCTTAAGCGTCATCCATGCCAGTGTTAATCAGTGCGGGGGCGGAGCAATCAGGAGCTAATCACACAATGAAAACATTCTTAGTGAAAAAGTCGGCTTATCGACTTATCCACGCCTGGATTCTGGGCTGCCTAGACACGGTGATTTCAAATTAGAAAATGGTCTTAATACTTGTTTGGACTGCCGATTATCATTTCTCCAGTGTAATGACTGGGTTTATGCCGCGCAAATGATTTTGGTCGTTCCTCGCAATCTCCAGAAGCCAGTGCCGCCATGGTCTGTAGTGTTTACTTTGGGCTTTTGGCAAACTCAAGCTCATTTCAAAAATGTACTTCTAATCACTACTTAGATGGAGAGGTTGCATAGTGAATGGGAATTCGTTATTGAGAAGATTATGGTATTATAAATAAAAATTGTTTTCTTTGCTTTACAGCTATGAACTTTCTGCCCGGAATTTCCTGGGTTTTCGTACTTTAAATGTTAAAAACAGTAGGATGTATAATTTGTGAAGAACATAACACGTAGGTACTATTAGGAGTGTTTCAAAATAAAATATATGTCAACCAGAGTTTGAAAACTTCAAGTGACCTGAAATAATCATATCTTTTGAACCAGTGTACACTACATTTTTTAAGAAGTGGGAAACACTTCAGAATGAAATTTGTGGGTGCAAATAAGCTTAATAATGCCTAACACATAAGATATGAAACATGTCAAATAGTAGTTAGTGCTGAGCAGTCTGTTACAGGAAATGAATTTGAAATTTCTCGAAATTTTGAAACACCACAATTACAGGTGAAGGGTGAAGGCTATCCAGCTAAAATCTTTGAGTTTCTTATCACACAACATATAACAGCACTTGGGAAAATGTACCAAACACCTCTGCCAGGAAGATCGGGATGACCTTAAAATATGCCCAGTGCTCCCTCCACCAGCCAGGTGTTAATCCCCACCAAATCAAACCAAGATGCATCTTAAATCAAACGACACCCTTATTCCCTTGTTGGATCTTTCAGCAGTGGAGCGAAGCCAACTTGTAATGGGGCTGGGGACCCCCTGGCCAAGGCAAGAGCCCCCAGGGGGTTGGTATTAGAGCTGGAGGGTGGGCAAGGTAGCAAATTTTGCTCCCTGTATTCACAAGTTCACACCTCGGTCCGCAAACTGTGGTTCTAAATTTGTGAGTGAACACTCCGGCATTTAGTGCTTATTTTTAAGTCACTACTGAAGGAAAACTGTCCGAGGGCGAACATCTGAGATACATAAGTGTATAAATCTTTGACAGATTCTTTGCAAACAGAATGTTTGTTACAAGGAAGCATTTCCCTTAATAATACTTGATTAACTCAAAAATTGGGAAACAAAATGTGCAGCATGTGAGGTATTTACGGTAGGGGGAAAATAATCTGAAAATTGGGGGAAAATAAAAATGACATTTTCTATAAGTTAAGTCTTCCTGAAGCCCATGGAAAGTTGTAAGCCCTATGGCATGTGTTAATAACTGCAATAAGCAGTCTAAAGCAGATGCAGGCAGATTTACAAACGTAACTGAAACTGGGCGATTACAAAAAATATTTTATGAAAAGATGGTCCAAACTTTAAATACAATAAGATAATTCACAGAAATATAGAAATAAGTTCTACAGTGTGCATCACCTCTTTAAATAAAGCAAGGAATTTTGACGATCATAATATTTGGAACAACTTTCCATAAATTTTACTCCACCAATAAAATAATAAAATTTCATTTGTTAACACCCAAATCACAGAACCTTTAGAAGAATATACTTTTATAAAGCCTACATGTTCCTATATTTTCCCAACAGATACTTGAATGTTCATGTCATGTGTGCATCCTAGCTTTAACAAAATCTGAATGACAAGACCGATTTTTCAATAAATCAAAATCGGAATGACACTCGCGAGTCATTCAGTTTTGCAAAGCGTAATGAAGCAATATGACAGCCTCCCTTCCTCCCCCACCCCCTCCCCCACCCCCCCGAGGGCTATGTTTATCCTCCGCGCGCGCCCTGACCCAGCGTCCCACTTAAACACCCTGCATCGAATCACAGGCAACGTGTGGTGTTTTCCAAAGAGGGACGGACTGTCACACTTAATGTGATAGTGATTATCGGGGTACGCAAGGGGAGAGTCGAATCCTAAGCGACAACCGGCCGGGCTTTTAGAGCTAAATTAACTAAACGGAGTCAGGAAGTGGTTTTCACGTCGAATTGATTCTGTCCACGAACGCTCTTGATCCTAAGTACTGAAATTTTTTTCTCCGAAGTCGATGCGACTCGGAGTTTGTCAGAGCTTGTTAGATATTGCAGCATCCCAATTTGGACTTGCACAATGCCAGTTAACTACACCTGAAAACAGTTTTAACGAACACGAAACTGTTTTTAAGTGCAACTAGGCAGTGTTTTGGGGTTGCAGTCCATACACTGATAGAATTAAAATCCTTTCTTTATATTGTTGAATTATTGTCCCTATGTTTTCAATACGATGACTAACACTGTATAAAAAGACTCGTGTAGTATGGATTAGATATTCTGTTGCCATTCTTCAGTTACAATTACTTTCTTTGAAATGTTATTAAATTAATTATATTAAATTATGAAAATACAAAAGCCATTTACAAGCAAAGCTAGCCTTCCCATATTACTGCACGGTCATTTGTATTGATCAATTTATACATGTATCACATACTGGCAAACCAATATGAAGGAAGCTTTGGATATAAATGCACTCTAGCACCCTGGGGACGAAAGTGAGATTTAAGGATATTTTCAGATTTTTCAGCAAAATCCGGGAGAGTTAGAAAAATAAATAAACATGACAAGAACCAAAAAAAAATTTACAGAAAGAAAAAAAATGTTTCTCTCAAATTAATTTAGAATTCTTACCTGAAGTCTCCTTTCTTTGAGATAAGTGTCTTAAACTGTGCTAGCGTGATCTTGTCACCAGGTAGGGTGGTCCGATACGGGATGGGATCGTTACAGAAGTAATAGGCCACTGTAGTAGACGACATCTCTTTGCCGTCAGGTGGTGCAAACGTCCGCGGCTTGGATCCACTCTTCCTTCTGTACAAGAAAGAGTTTCGGATGAAGTTTAAAATTAATCAAAAATAGTATACCCTTCAAACCTTCTTGCAATATATGATGTGAGAGTTTGTGTCAAGGATTATTGTTTTAGAAAAAAACAAAAAATTTTCGAATAAAAAACATAGGCTCAATTTCACGGCACTTTCCAGCAGAAAATACTGGCTAAGCAAAGTTTTTACTTAGAAAAAATTGAGAGTACCAGTCAAAAGTAACACAGATGCAATGGTGTTTTAACTGGTAACCCATTTCTGACATGTACAATATTTCCATGCTAAGCAGGATTTTCTGCTAAAATAGCTTCACAAAATTGAGCTGTGGTCAATGTTACTCCCAAGTTTCATTTCAATTAATACACTACTCACAATAAGTTAGGGATATTGTGGGGTGTATGCAGATATTTTATTGAGGGTATGCATTCCGCTTAAATGATTTTGTATATGATTAGACAATT
This sequence comes from Henricia sp. BOLD:AAB3569, assembly GCA_037783545.1. Lineage (NCBI taxonomy): Eukaryota > Metazoa > Echinodermata > Asteroidea > Spinulosida > Echinasteridae > Henricia > Henricia sp. BOLD:AAB3569. Next base: position 893,917 of record JBBELK010000015.1, on the reverse strand, counting down.
GTATCTGCATAACAGACACACCTTGTCACAGGAATAGGTGAAGACGGTCATTTGAAAAAAAAACAAATTTCAAAATTGAAACCATGCCAATATCTTTAACTTATTGTGAGTCGTGTACATTTAACTCGTGTATAAATGTACCAGAGGATATCCACATTAATTTCGGCTATACATAAACCTATATATCACAATCAGTTTCATCGACATAAAATCATCAAGTTAGTTTGCAGCCTGATTGGGTTGGCCTACATGCATAAATCAGGCCCCAGGCCATGCTACACAGATACTGCGCTCATATTAAACACCGACTTCTGTCTTAATTTCCCTTTACAGAATAGGAAATTTGGGTGCAATCCGTGTCACTCAGTGCTGCATTTTTAACCCGTCGTTGCGTAAGACATTACAGATCCATCAAGTACCCCCCAGTATTGGGTAGTACACAAAGGGCAGGGGAAGTAACACTTTACACATCCGCTAAGACACAGACAATAAGCGCGTACATCTCAGCTGTGAAATTAAATTGGTTTTTAGAGTGTGACATGTCACTCCTGTGGAACGCTTTTCTTTTCAAGACATGTCACAAAGTATTAATCAGGGATATTTTTTTTAGCACATGAAGTAAATTTGTCAAGCTCTGCAAGCTTAGCTAATTTCAAACAAGAAAATGTTCCTATCATATGGTGTTCTCCAAACTATTAAAAATTTCAGTGGTGATCATCAGGTTTTATTCGCCTACCACCATGTTTAAAATTTGGTCACGAAATTGAAAATTAGGCCTTCATGTTTCAAAATTTTACCACCAGACTTTAAAAGTTTTACACGAAAAAAAACGTCCAATGCGGATACAATTAAGATTTCTAATGCATACCTTACGCACGAGGAATAAAAGATGAACATATTACATTCTGGTTGTTACCAATTTTAATTGCAAGGAGTTAGGGCTCAACTTTAAAAAATGGCCCGTTCTGTGAGTGTCATAGTTGGATGTGAACCAGCTACCTACCCTGGATCTTCGGCCATGTCAGGTGATACCACCGGTGCCATTTTGGCAGGGGCCGAGGTCACACGCGTTGGAGGGTTGTTAGTGGCAGGTCGTCTCTCTTTACGCATTCCGTCCGAATGCCTGCACAATAAGACACAGAAGGAAAAAGACACATGCCATTTATATTGCAGAAGAATTGCTATGATATAATGCTTTAAAGATAAGCAAACGTAAATACAGGATTGAAAAATGATAATTAAAGATGATTTTATATAAATGAATGTGTACACACATTTTTTTACAAGAGCACACTCATGTAAATAAAGCAGAAAGTATGCGCACGCGCAATGGGAAGAGCTTATGGGATGGATTACAATCGAACAAGAACATATCTTGTCGTTGACCGATTATGATACGATTATAATAAATTTGGAGTCACTCGCACAAAATCTTGTAATATTACAATAAATTGGGAAGTCGTAATTTGTGTGACCCCAGCATTAAACACCGGTTGGGTTTATCATACACATCCTCAATCACGCATGAAAATAACATCGTTTATAACAGTTTCCCAATCTTATAATCCATCTCTACCAAGCACTGGTATTTGGGTCGAGTCACAGTGACCTATTCTTATTGCTCTCCAGGGTTACATATATACTGCGTGAATGGTACACACATGGTGCACTATTTTTAGGGAGGGATTTAAAGATCTAATACCGGGATAGTCATGCCATCTTAAGGGTTCCCCCCAAGGACTAAAAAGATCAGTGCTTGAAATGGCTTCTTCTGGAATCGATTACGTTAACTGCACTCATCAGTATATGGACTCTGATATGAAACCTTTATGTCTTGATTTGATACACGTTATATTGTACACTAAAAAACCTGAATCTAGGGCCAATGCGGAAAATCCACAATACATAGTGTGATCTAGTCTTGGCTCCAAGAGCTTCGTTGTTTGTTTATTTGTTCTCGTAGCATGCCGTCTGCGCGGTATTTGATTCTGCTGTGTGATTGTTTCGACATTGGTATCGATTCTTACGCTTTTGACCAGACTTTGACAAAGGTCTTCGACATTAACTTTTTCTTTGTTTTGAGCCAATATTCCCCCGAAATGTCGGGGAACCGCAACTGAAACGATCACAAAGAAGTGTGAACATCTTTTCAAGAGTCTTATCTGTCAATTTAATCTGTCTTTTCATCAAGAGATGCAGCATGATGCACTACCTTGCTGTTACAAACAGGCTTGAAAAATAGGCTAAATACCGAGTCCACACTATACACGTGGGGCTAGCGAGTTATGGTGGACACTTTTCATGCGTTAAGCAGAGCGAATCAGGGCCTCCACTTAACTTGAACTCTGGACACCTCCAAATTTTCCTCCATTCCCTTAAGTTTCGACTAGACGAGATTTTACTGTAGCCGTTTATAAGACAGTGGACTTTTACCTTTGTCTCTGTTTTGTGGAGACATCTATCCTCCTGCGCACTTCTTCCAGAACCGTGAGCGGTTCCGGGGGTTTATTGATGGGCATGCTGGGGTCTTGAACGATGGGCTGGGTGGGTAGGTAAGGGGAGCTGCGTTGGGGTAGCACCTTGGTTGCACAGTGCGTCCGCTCCTGAGACGTTGGGCGGGACGTGTTGTAGGCGACTGGCTTCTTTGGCACGCTGTGGACGGACGGGGAAAAAAGAGTTTAGGCTGGATAACATTGAATCCTTTTAAAGCATTATGCGTGTAAATTGTGAACCTCACAAAAACGTGATACAGGGGAAATTTGGCTTAAAGGCCCAGTTCACTTGCAGAAACAACAGCATTACATAACTAAAGAATAATGTTGACAAACTACCCTATATAATTTTCAGCCACATATGCAGTCATACTTCAGCAAACCTGAAAAATCCATGCGTGGTTTTTGTGTCGAGTGAATGGTAAAAACAAATGTGTATGGACAATTTTTGAAAAACACCATCAGCCAAAAATTTCTTCTACAAATGTACCATTGTACAAAGAGAAACAAAAAAATGTGGTGTTTATTACCATTGCTATCAACACTTCTAGTCGGGTTTTTCTTGTCAACTCATGAAGTAAAAGTTTATGATGTTATGGGGCTTTAATTTTAATGGATTTTACAGAAGCGTATTTCACATATGTCGTCTGTCGAGAGACTGACAAATGGTCCATGAATTGAGGAATCTCGACAGACCGTCCCCCATCCACAAGTAATTTATTTGCAATCAACTCTGCATGAGCAAGTTTAAAAGCGAATCCGTATACCTTTGCCTGTGTTGTGGCATAGATGATGTTTGAGTGATATCCGGCGACATTCGATGACTCGACCTGCGATATTGCTTGCTGCATCTCTCTCCATCCTCGATCCATAGTTTAATGTGCTGCTTTCTGAATGGAGAAAATCAATGAAATATTGAATTCTGTTCAAAAGGTTTAAATTTTTCCTTAACATTAAACTGTCCTTGACATAATTTAACTTGGAAAAAACAACATCGTGATTATTCCACTTGCTGTATTTCATCTGGTATTTTCATCAAGAACGTACAACATGCAAATACTCAATTTTAAACTTGGCAGACTCCAACTTTTTGTTTAAATATCCGATTATTGCGTGACAAATCTGCAAGCGAGCCGAATTTATAATAGTCAATGCCACTGCTCCTAAGACAATAAATTTACCTTTCATTATCCGATGGTAACGACGGCGGACCTTCGTATATACCACTATCCGTCGTCTTGGAGATTGACGAAATATCTGACTTTTTACTTGACTTCTTCGTTTTAACATGCCGCGACGTGTCCGTTATCAAGTCCATGGTTATACTGTCTCCTCTCGCCCGGAGTTTATGGTATATTGAGTCGCCAGTTTCTGCAGTCATGCTGGCAAATGTTCTCTGTGCCACCGCGTCTATTTCCATCTGTTTGGCCTTCTGGTGCATGAAGTGTTTGTACTGGTCGACATTGTAGCCGGGCGTGTAAGCCTCCTTGCCTGTTCGCTGTCTCTGCATAATGATTTTACCTTGCTGTTGCAGTTGATGATGTGGTATCATCTGTTTAACGTTCATACCAGGCGGTACTAAGGATCCGGTCAACGGATTGGTTACTTTGGCACGGTGGGCCCGCTCGGGCGACCGCGACCGCGGGGAGTATTCGCCGGGCGTGTGCCTGGCCGAGTCCACGAATACACGCGAGAAGTGGTCGTCTAGAATGCTGTTTGGGTCGTCTTCGGGTAGTGCTCCTTTCTCAAACATAGCAGCTGATAACCTTGAGGCGTCGGTGGGAACCAAACCAGTGGTCCTATCTGGATCCGACTCCTCCTCCTGATAGGCAGCAAGTACAATACGAAAGTTAATATCAGACAGAAAATAATACCAATAGACTATTAAAGCGTAGAGGAATAATTGCGTTTAAATATTCGCTGTTAATCTAAAACATTAATTGCCAAAGCACAGGGAAACAGTTTTAGTGTAGACCCCGTAACCTTGTTAACACACAAAAGATTATTTTCAGTTTAGTACTCTACACTAGAACCTTTAGATTCAATAACTTGGAAATCTTTAAAACTGGTTCATGTCTGAAGCCTCAATTTCTTTTCTGCTACCTCGCAGAAAGTAGAATGGGTATGAACATTTCTCAAATAGCCACCACATTATGCAACCCCTTGAAACAAACTATGACTTGTTGCTCCCTTATAGACCAGATCAAAAAGCTGCCATGTTCGGGAGCACCTTTTGTTACTTGAACTGTTCAACAATGTAAGCACAAAACGTGCAACCATGCATGTCCTCAAGGAACAAAGAAACTGCCCCACAAGATGGCAGATATTTGATACTGTCTATTGACCAATTTGTGGAAATAAAAAAATATCACACTTTATGCCTCAACTTCATGGAATTTCATATATGGCTATATTTAGTTTCCTCCCCCGTCTTGTCCAGTAGATGGCTAACCATTGGCAGCATCTTACCTCAACTTTGCGTAACCTTGCCGAGAGTCGCTCCTCCGTCTCGCGTTGTCTCAAGACCCTCTCCAGCTTCTCTGTCAAGATGCGTGCAAACTCGGCCGGCTCCATAAGTTGGACCTCCTTGGCAGGCCGCTGTGGGATCTGATAACAACAAGCGTAGTTACATGTATATAAAATGTCAAGGCTCCCAGCACTTATTTTCCCCCTGAGTTTTCCTCCGAGTTTTCAAAATTCCAGGATAATTATTTTAACCTATTTCCAATTTGACACGTCTTCATAGCCAACAGACCTTTATCACGATGCGGCCATCTTCCCTTTTCCCTATTAAAGCCAATGTAACCAAATCGAAGCTTGAAGCAAAACATTTATTATTTATTTATTTCTGTTATATTTTGACAGGGTAGCCCCTTCAGTTATAAACTGCTATCCTTGGGGGCCCTGTATAAGGGAAGTTTGGCCCCGTGTTGAAATGGTTGCGTGTACATCACAATGACACATGCGTAGTGCAATCAAGCAAATGCACAACGCGAACGAATGGATCTTTCACTAACAACCTTGGCAGTTTATGTGCGCTATTGCGCGATTGGAAAGATGCACTGATCGTGCCCAGCACATATGGGGAACAATACAAATATGACGCTGGCGTGATAAAGGTCTATTATCCAGTGGATATGCTGTTTAGACATGATATAAAATATAACAAAATGGCCACTTTCTGTTTCGGGCCAGTCGAATTCCCCGACTTTTCCCTAAAATATGGGACAAAAATGGAAAAGGCAAGGTATAGACAGTCGACGTGAAAGATGATTATGGATAAATCGTGGCTATCTTACTGGGAAGGGAGGGAATGAGGCGACCCGTCCATTTTGCCTGACGTTGTTCTTGATTGCCCGGGACTGTCGCCTTCGTTGCTGTTGCTTCTGATGTCGTCCCATCATCGGTCCCCCATCACTGTAAACAACAACAAAAGTAAACAACAAACATAAACAATAGTTTCTTTTGGATAATTCAAAGACATTGGCAACAAGCAGCAATGCTAGTGGCAGGGGGGAGGGGGGGGGGGTGGTTTGCATTTGGGGGCTAGACTCTCCTAACAGACTACTGTGCTCCTGCTGTTAAGACAACATTTTGCTTATAACAAGGAAAATTATTTGTCTTATGATTTCGTTCTTTATCTTTCTTGATAATACAAGGTTTCTGTTACAAGGGAATTTGTAAAGTCCAAAGGACGCCTTATTATTAAGGTTCGACTTTGGGCATTTTTAAATTTTATTTCTGAGCAAAATTAGCTCATGTTTTCCCTCACGTAAGGTTTAATTTTAGGGACACAGCGGACAACTTTTAAAAAAACCTCTGCATGTCAAATTCAAGGGTAAAAATAGGGAAAAGTGCAAATATGTTTTTGGCCAACATCAGCTTGCAAAGGGAACTGGGACAATAGCCCATCAAGTTCCATGGCAGTTATTGTGGCTAAAATAAAAATATAATAACATCTTGAAAACGTGGAACGAGCGAGCCTCAAAGACTGGTTATGTAAACAAACTACACAAATACCAGAGTTAACCAGGTTAAATATAAATAAACCATTCCATCTGTTTATCTGTTTTGCAGGAAAACATTGGTAAATTTAGCCTTTATAAATGTGGGACGAGCCAACAAACTTTTAACAAACAAAAACGGCCAAAATAATCAAACCGGCAGCCAATTACATACATGTAACTTTTGTCTGAACTTCAAAATATGCGGCCGATGTCTATAAATAAAATCTACATGTAAACAGATATAAAAAATAATAGTGCCAGACAGTATAAAAAAATTCCAATTTCTTGTCCCCAAATAAATTGTACAATAAACAAAAACATCCATGTCCCAAATCTTGTCCCCATAAATTGTGGGTGAAATGAAAAGTGCAGATACACTTTAATGACGGGACTAGAGGGAAGTGCTTTATGCTTCTGATGTCAATAAACTAGGAACTGCTAGACATCATAAGCATGTGTACGTAAACGTTCAGTGGCGGATCGGCTCATCCCCCCCGTTCATTGACTTGTTCATTGGATTAATGCACTTCCGTGCACAACATTTGCATAATTTTGTACAAGGCATGAACATTGTATGCTATATCAAGAGAGAAATCTGACAAATGGAATTCAAGGCAGGGTGATCATGCATGCAATCTGCCAACTGTAAAATCATTTGCATTTTATTACAAAATTATTTGCATTTTTTACAACATCAAAAGCATCTTCAGCATCACTGCCAGTGACCTCGCAGAGACAGAGGTCGTAGGTCATATGCAGACAGTCACCCTACAGCATACTGGCGCACGCCTGATCAGATTACATCGTGCATGAGCAGCCTGGCATTTCGTTCACCCCTCCAATGCTACATTTGCACTTGGCTACGGGATCTGTACAAAGTATCTTATTCTGGGGGGGAAAGAGATCCTTGGTCATTGACCCAACGCATCCCCTTTGGGAAGGATTAGTTGCCATGCCAACGCAAGGATTTTTTTTCTCTTATTGGGACTGGACAAGTGAACACCTCCAACAAAAGAATAAGGGGAAGGACTGGCTGGGAAACATCCACTAGGATTTGCTGTATTTTGCTCTTCAATTGAAAAAACAAATTATCATGATTTTATCATTTTGGCTTATTTAATTTTTTCTGCATTTTCTTATTATTGGGACTGGACAAGTGTACACTTTAAAACAAATGAAAAAGGGGAAGGACCGAAAAACATCTACTACGATTTGCCGCATAATGTTTTCTTCGATAAAAAAACCCTATAATTTTATAATTTTTTCTCATTTCAATGTTTGCAAAGCCCGTACTGAAACAAGAGGTCTTTTATACGCCGACTATTTCGAAAAAAATGCTCTAATGCAATTTAAAAATATCTGCGTACCGGGTACCTTCGGGTTTATCTTTAACGTACATAGCAGATATTCCGCCCAGCGAAGCTGTTGACTAAATATCCCACATGATAAGCATTATCTCACCTTGCCATCCACCTTCAATGTACATTGTGTGCGAGGATGAACTCAAACGTACTTTCCACAAATCAATTATTAACACTATTATAGATGCATCCCGTCTGTCTAATATCTAGACTCATCAATTACTATTTAATATTTGCGATATTCAGAGTACACCGTACACTATCTTTCTTTTCTGTGTTCTTACAGTTTTTGATGTTTTTTTTTCTCATGTGGGGGAAAAAGGACAGTCGAGTCAATAGACAAGCAGATGCTGCAATTGAAAATCAAATTGTTCTTTTGCGGAATCAAAAGTACACTGGTGTATCCTCATGTACTTGTAGTATGCAACTTGCAGAATACAATTAAATTGCATATTATTATGGAAAGTAATTCAAGAAATAAAATGCAAAATTTTCACATGCATAATCGCTCAGGAATATTTTGCAAATTTTGCAATTGCGAATCGCGCAAAATTACAACATGTCATGTATGATGCTATTTGATATCTACCGGTACGAAATATTTTGTTTCACATTTTTCACCAAAACAGAAGATAGAATCATAACTGCAAAGGAGGATTCTTGTACGTTGTGTGTGGTACCGTAAACCACAAACACTAATGGAGAGTCCAAGTGAATATCGTTTTATACGTCACTTTTTGTTGTTACTTATGCAATGCTTCTTTGCCAAAAAATACTGAACCATCTTCTTGTGCTTTTGTAATGGGTGCTTTGGCCGACGGATTAATGTTATTGTTAAGAGCCAATTACCAAAGCATACGACATCATTTTTTGGTTCCCCATATGTTTATGGTCGATTAGAATATTGGGACATCGCAAATCCTGTATACATAATGACAGCAAATATCGCTGTGGTTAACATCCCCCCACTGTCCATTGAGTTTTTACTATGATCGAGATGAAAATCCACTATGAATATATAGTGAGTAAATCTGTACAACTCATTGCAAACGCGTACATTCTCAAACGAGCCAAACCATAAGAAAATCAATGTATTCAACCCAAACACCACCTGCGCAGGCCGTATCCGTCATTGGTCGCTAGACCATGCCAACAAACGCTTACGAGACGTTTCACACATGACTTGTCCGGATGCCAATCTCTAGCAGCTTTCACGGAACGAGAGAAGAGCGGGGGAAAGGGGGTGGGAAAATGGGAGGGGAAGTTATCATGATGACACAGTGAGTTCACAGCTCGGACGTGTTTTCAATAGCAACACCTCTCTTTTTTCTGCCAATATCGTACGTTGACTCGCGACGTGGACTCGCAGCGCAACCAAGGTGCGATTGCCCTTTGAGCCAGGCAGTTTGGCCATCAGTCATTTTACTTTCTGGTACGGATTTAAATTGGCACGTGGAGGTGGGAGGTTTAGCGACCTTTTGTGCGAGACACCTCAACTTCTCGCCACCTTGGGACTGAAAAGGAAACTGAAGGCAGAAAAGTGGAAGGGTTTTATTAGCTTCGAACGCTTGGCTTTACAGGGAGATGAACACATTTTGAGTGGGTCTGTGTGGGGGGCGGGGGTGTGGGGAAGGAGGGGGAGTTTACCCGACTCCTGTTACCAAATTGACGTTTTCAAGATGGGCCATTTTAAAAAGGCAGAGTATGGGTCAGCTCAGGCACAATATTTGCAGGGAAGAGTTGAGGCTGCAGTGAGGGGGGTATAACACCATGTTCTCCCACCGCCACCCCCAAGACCATGTTCACACAAAACGACAAACTTTTAATTGTGTCTCTCAAATCAATTCTATGGAATGCAAATTGCTGATTGGAATGGTGCCAGTTACAATGTATATGTTCCCAATTTCATTGTCAAGACAAGGATTGAAAGGCATAGTCTGGTACCTATTTTAATAAGTAGTTTGCACTCTATTGGACTGATTCAGGGAACAGTTTTGCCCTTCCACATGAATAGGTTCTATAGTCATTTTCTTCAGTTACCATATCAGTATGCAAATGAAGACACTGAATAGCAAATATTTAGACCTTGTGACTTTTACCACCAAAAATAAATTGAAATTTGTGAAAACTCGCAATGAAACTTTAAGTCAACAAATTGTCTGCCAAAAAGTTGTTGCTACACCCCTTGGAACAGGCACATCTTTGGTCCAATATGCTGTTTCATAAGCCACTATCGCCATCCAAGTACGTGTCGATAGAAATCATGTTGTCCTCATCGGGATTTAAACCCAAGACCTCTGGGACTCCGGGCAGATGCTCTACCAGCTGAGCTATGAGGCACAGTGGTATACTCCCCAAGGTTTCCCCCTTCTGACACACAGGGCAGATGCTCTACCAGCTGAGCTATGAGGCACAGTGGTATACTCCCTAAGGTTTCCCCCTTCTGACACAAGGGGCAGATGCTCTACCAGCTGAGCTATGAGGCACAGTGGTATACTCCCTAAGGTTTCCCCCTTCTGACACACGGGGCAGATGCTCTACCAGCTGAGCTATGAGGCACAGTGGTATACTCCCTTAGTTTTCCCCCTTCTGACACACGGGGCAGATGCTCTACCAGCTGAGCTATGAGGCAGAGTGGTATACTCCCTAAGGTTTCCCTCTTCTGACACACGGGGCAGATGCTCTACCAGCTGAGCTATGAGGCACAGTGGTATACTCCCTAAGGTTTCCCCCCTTCTGACACACGGGGCAGATGCTCTACCAGCTGAGCTATGAGGCACAGTGGTATACTCCCTAAGGTTTCCCCCTTCTGACACACGGGGCAGATGCTCTACCAGCTGAGCTATGAGGCACAGTGGTATACTCCCTAAGGTTTCCCCCTTCTGACACACAGGGCAGATGCTCTACCAGCTGAGCTATGAGGCACAGTGGTATACTCCCTAAGGTTTTCCCCCTTCTGACACACGGGGCAGATGCTCTACCAGCTGAGCTATGAGGCACATTGGTGTACTCCTTCAGGTTTCCCCCAAGAACTTGTTTTCTCCGAGTGTTGCAAGGATGCACAATTGGAAAAAGTACAAAAATCGTAACCAATTGTTCAGAATCTTGTAAGAATCTTGTTACATGTAATACAAGTTGTTTTTTTATTTGTTGATCATACAATTCCATTCAATATTAATGCAATTTATCCTCTAGTAGACGAGGCACAGCGTCGCTTACATTGGATTATACTCAACAATGGCTCTTCAATAAATAATACAAACTAAGCAAGACCTTGACCAAAATTAACTGGATTACAGACTGAATGGGCTCTTAAAGCGCAGAGCCAGGGTCAAAATTTTAACATTGGGAAAATATCATTTGCCAATCTTATTTGACGGCCATTATTCCGCTATGATAAACCAATGAGCCAATGTCCTATGTGGATGTCAGTGGCTTGCATTTTTTCCTTGCGTATCTTCGTTTCCTTGTCCATCTTCAATTCATGAGGAACGTCTTCGGGATAACGCTCGGCCCCCAGGGGTCTGATGCTGGCAGGTGACTGGGCTCCGAGAGCACTGCCAATCATATAACTCGATCAATTTCATACGCGGCTGAATACGCATTTATGCCCGCGAGGGAAAGTGGCTTGACCTTGTCCCTGCAAGGCCGAGGGCTCGCCTCGCCCCGTCTGCGGCTTGACAACTTATTCACTTCTCTGTGCATCTTTGCTGGAGCTTTGTAATAATGCTAATCAAGGTACATCCTCATATTTGATAAAAAGCAACATTATTTCTTTCTCACAATAACGACGAGATGAATTTGTTACATCAATTTCTACGTGTAGATGGGTTTTGAGGCAGTAATATTTTAAGGCAGTAATAACTGTATTAAAATCAGTCGCCACTCGGAATTAGATAGTTGCATAACTTCTCAGATGAATTTAAATAATCATGTACCGCTGTTACTTTTTCTGGCCAACTTCTGCCCAGGAAAATTGACCAGGGAACACTTTCCCGAGACGAAAAGTCCAATGCGGACACAGCAAGTCGGTAAAAGTGCTCTGGAAGTGTACTTCCGGGCCGTGAAGGTCAAACTGCGAAGGTACACTGCACATGCTCTCCCACGGTCTCGGTAAAATTTTACTGTGTCAAAAGGTCCAAATGCGGACAGCAGTAAAATTTAGCCATTTTTCATTTTACCATCGTCTTGGTAAAACCTCCCAAAAAACAAGTCCAATGCGGACATGGCTTAAGATATTTCTTGTTATAAAAATTAGCAGTTTGTTGTATTAACAGTACTCTTGTATTAACAAGGTCCCCTGTACATACACAGTATGCGCAGATGTACACATGTACTTTACATGTCCTTATCCAAGGTATACTGTAGTAGTCGTTTAGCTTTTGTAGTGGGGAAAAAAATACAACCCCAAAAAAATAATCAGGCTCGGGCTTGGCTGTATAAAATCTAAAATCTGCTTTTTCATTGCAAATGTTTCCTTCTTCCCCCAAGTTCAAGAATCTTTTATTGCAAAACCTCTCCTATAATCCAATTACATAAAGCATTGAAAATCGGCACAGAGGCATGCAAAATCCCTCTCGCTCTTTTGTGGGCCAACTCGGTATCCTGTGGGCTGCCCTTCGACGAAGAATGCAAACGGCGGAATAACTGCACTCTGGCGAGAAAGGGTTAAAAAAGGCACATAGATGGGGATCTTGGGGCCCTGTCTGTATGCAAATGAGATGCAGAGAGTAAGGGTCTTTGAGATGGGATTAGCACCTAGGGCTTTGCAGAAATGCCCATTGAATTGGGCAAGGTGGCAAGCTCCAGTGTGTTTTTGTGTGTGACTGCATGAGGCTGGGATGAGATCAACAACACTGTAATTGCCTTGTGGGCTGTGTGCTAGCACGCGATCTGCCGTGTACTGTTATTGCTATGAATGCATGTTTCTTGTCAATGAACATGTATCAATACATGTAGCAGTATCACCAAAATTTATTGTGTTTCTGATTGAAGATACATGCATAAACCTTGTGGTTTTTATTTCAATTTTATTTTAAAATCATTTTTTATTTGTAATATTTTGTTAGGTGGCCAATTACCATGGGAATGAGCGAACAATCATACAGTCCTCATCGGGGTTTGAACCCGAGGCTTCCAACACACTGGGCAGATGCTCTACCACAGATCTATGAGGCACAGTTGGACACTCCCTCAAGTTTTCCCCAAAGACCCGAGAGAAAAGGTGGTTTCTTAGGTAAAACCTGAGAGAGTACATGTACTGTATATAAATTTGCCTCACAGCTCAGCTTGTAGAGCATCTGTTCAGTGAGTCAGAGGTCGAGGGTTTGAATCCTGGTGAGGACCATATATGTTTTCTCTCATTCCCATATGTGGTTATTTTTCGTAGATGTGTCTTGATTTGAAAATCCAATTCTCCATTTTATATGAAAACATACATTGGCAAATTTATGCATGCGATTTTTTTACACTTGTGGGGAAGTTTTTACTGCACCTTAAATCAGTACTACCGGTACATGTATGTACAATTTCTGTTTTTTATTGCAAAAACAATAAACCTTTTCAATGTTTTCTTCTCTCGTTGGTCCCAGTGCAACAGAACTTAACCCAAGAGAAACCATCCATCTCCCAATAATCTTATTTGTGAATCTCCTGGCACAGGCCACACCGGATTCCAAGCCCCTTTCCTTTTAAGGCTTTTAGCAAACCATAGTCAATCAGCACTTGTAACAATGTTATATTTGGTAATTGGCAGTGTGAATAGCGGCCCGCTGAGTGTGGGACCGCCGCTTTTCCCAGCTTGAACCAATGGCGTGTCTGGAAACACATGGCGCTTTCTGTTTCATTTGCCGCTACAATCAAATTGAATTACATTGGAAAAATCAACTCAAGCCCCTGAACTAGAGACTTACTTTGGCTGCCTCTCTCCGGGGGTTATAGAGAGAGTTAATTTCTTGAGCGTTGGAGAGCAACAACTGTTACAGTTCAAAAATGTGAGGCTACTCTTAGGGGGTTTTTATCAAAAAGCAAGGCAGGCTGTGCCGCCATCCTTTCTTTAATCTCGACCTCGGCTCTGACTGATATGTAGAGCCGTGGTGAGACGGTAGGATGCAATCCAAACAGGCCGTCGGAGCATCGACATGCTCAGCCCACCCGACATCAATAGCTGCCGCTTTTCCCCTAGACAATCTGATCAGGCAGGCATGTTCAAATAGACGTTTATCGGCAAATTTCTCGGCTGACGGCATACGCAAAAGGAGCATGGCGGCAGAACAAAGAGGCCGCTGTTTATGAAAATTTGATTCCGAGATAAAAGCCTCCACAATGGAACACACTGCAAGCCAGTCTCAGACATGTTACCGACTTTGTATTGGGGGGCCTTAGAAATGCACAAGATCCAAAGGCATACTGTAAAGTAACCGACTATAGACCGGGTGTGGATGGAGAAAAATGGCTCAAATGCTTAACAAAACCACTTTATGCGGATTAAAAGAATTGTCACTTTAAATTACGTCAATAATCATGTGTGGGACTGAGCGGGCTGCTTTTCTTCAATGAGTCCAAGGCCTGGGAGACAATGATTTGCATTTTCACCTGAGGCGATCGCCTGATTTCATTATGCCGCTCAGGATAAAGAAACCTCAATTTAGAGATAAGATCATAACTAGGTCAGTGGGTAAGGCTCCGTTTGAAGTTGGCGAACCTTTACAGTTTCTTCGTTTTAAACCTCAGAGGGGTTTTATGATTGGACTTGCTGATGAGGGGGCGATATGAGAGGGGGAACTGGGAACGGGGAACAGCAAGAATGGGGGATGGGGGAAAGGAAGGAAAAATAGCTCTACGCTTTCTTACGGACTAGTTCTGTGAACATAATATGGCAGCGGACCGCTGGGAAAACAATTTCCTGGAACGGGCCTATTACAAACTCTGCATTTTAACCTGGCTAATGTATTACAGCTCCGCTTCAGGGGAAGTGAATGCCAAGCAAACAAGTAACTTAATGATGTAAACAAATGTTTATTTGGGATTATGAAAATGAAGTCTGTCCCTGCTTAATACACCATAGTACATAGTTTGATTTCCATCTGTACTTGATTAGTATCCCATTACAGAAAAGAAGATTTCTGGAATTTCCAGGGAAAAATTAAGCAGACGATGTGCCCACAACAGCAAACAAAAGGTTGTGTACTTTTACTAGGTCTAACAAGTTTTTGAATCCTCATATGCAAAGTACACATGCAAAACAAAACAGACAATTACCAATATGAAATGGACTTTTACAGCTAATACATTTCACACTGTAAACAAGTCAACTGGATCCTGCACATTGGTGGTCTGCCCGGGTAAAATTGCACAGTGTGAATGTTACATCTTGCCGACCTACATGTATGATCAGTAAACGACAAGTATTTAGGGATTTCTACAGATAGAGTGAAAGGGATTTCCACAAAAATCCCACGCCCCCTCCCTCCATAACCCCCCCCCCCCCCCCCCCCCCCCACCCCCCCTCTCCCCTCCCCCTCCCACACAGATCAAGACAATGTATTTTACATGTACTTACATGCTAGAGTCAGTAAGCGACATCGTGTCATCTGAAATAGCATCACTTGACAAGCTCTGCAACTCCGATTCGTTGGTGGAAACGGCGGGCGCGAAAGACGTGAAGCTAGGGTGGTATGGACTGAGTACTCGGGCACTGCTGCCTTTAAGGTAACACCTGCAGGCAAATACACCATAAAACAAATGAATTTTATGCATACTTGGATTGATATATTTTTGTCCACTGGTGTGAATTACACAGCAGCATTGTGGGTACTAATACTTGTACAGTACCAAACAAACATGACTGAACTGCTTTACAAGAGCTCAGTTGTACAAAAAGTAACAATTAAGCAAACATTTCTGGAAAGTACGGTATGCTCTAAACAAGTTTTCAGCTGTGCATATGTGGCATACCAGTATATGCCACAACATACATGTATACGGGCCTATTCAGTATTTTGCACATGTCTCAAAAATACTGCACAGAGGGTCAAAACAAAATTATATAAAAGGTATACTATGAGACACAAAAAATGCACACAGTTATTTTTGGAAGTACACGTATGGTTTCTCAATGGGTCATATTGGCTATATAAATTACAATTTACACTGGAAAAGCTGGTTATTGTTTTATTGTTTTATTGTTTTTTTTTAGTTTTTTTTTATTTTTTATTTGTTTGCTTCTTGTGCTACCCCTTTAATGCCACTCACTGTTTTGGTAGCCTTGGTAGTCAAATTGGGCATTGCATGTATGCAGGGTATATGTTGACATGATGTCTTTATAAATGCATGTTTATAGGTAGCATTTATATTAATACCATCTGCAGCAATGTGTACTTCATAAAGTCATAATAATGTGGCATCATATCTCAAACTGAAAATCTAAAAACATTCAATATTTCTACACTTTTGAAAACAAACTCAACTTTCAACACAACATACTCATATGTTGCGCTTCATGGTTCACCACAGCCAACACAAAAATCTCTTACAATCACTAACAAACAGTAGCAACAGCCAGAGTCGGTGTAATTGTTTAGTAATGTTTACACATTACATCAATTTATTTTGGTAAATATGTCTTCTGTGAAACCTTGAGGGAATTTGAAGTTCACATCTTGACTTAGTTGAACCTTGTTACTAAGGAGTGTTTGAAGATTATCATATTATCAAGAATTGTAAATTTTCAGGTTTTTGTAGTTTTAGGAAGTGTAGTTATCGCAGATTATCGTCATTAATGTATTCAATATAAAAACGATAATTAAGGAGGAATTTTTGGTGATCATTACTAATGAAAATGATTATGATATCGACGATAATCTGTGATAGCGACACCTGCAAATTTAAAGCACATTCGGGTGACAAATCACCTTTTTTGGTCATTAACCCGAGCGGCTATATTTGGCCCAGGTTCAGCAGTACTTTCACACACTCATCCAGCTTCGGCCATTTGCCTGCTCTGCCAAGTAAGGCTTAGATCAACACAATTTTTCGGCCACACTGCCTGCCCAGTGGGACATCAGTGCTCCCACAGTTTGTGTTATATGCACAGTTTGGGCATACAAGATGAAAAACACCTCTTTTCCCCCTTTATTTTTGTATTTGTGTGGGCTGTGCAGGCCGGTTGATTTCAGCAGGGATGAGGAATAGCATGCATTGTTAAAGTGTGCGGTTGGTTGAAATGGGTAAGGTCAAATCGAAAGGCTAATGGAAAAAAAAGCAAAGTTAAAAAAACGCAAAGTGAATAGAAAAGGGTCATTGGCTCGTGTAGACTACTGGTAAATGGTGTTCCATTTTCCATCAATAGTACTCTGGAGCAAATGTGCATGAAATGACGTCATTTTAACATCTGGCTATCTACTCATCTTTGTCAAAGGTCCGTTCTAAGGGCTAGCCAAGTGAAAATGTGGGACACCGCTCATGCGAATGCAGAGTACCACTGGTGCACGAGGGCGCTATCGAGGAAACTGAGCGGCAAACGAAGTCTTTGTGAAAATCGCATTTCACTTGTCCGCCCCTGAACTGTCAATCAAATATGTTGTCGTAAACAACTGAAGCTACATTGTATAGTACCGCCCCCATTAGGCAAGTCTAAACAAAGTTAAAGAGGAAGAATCCCCCTTGACGAAAATCCAGCATTTAGGCTTTTTTTGATAGTCCAAACATCCCTCTTGCCGACGTGGATTTTTTATTTTATTTTAATTGTCGGTTTTAAGTGGATAAATTGCAAGCAAAAGTGCGCTTTTCGAAAATGAGATTTTTGCGATTTCGGAAATGCTCATTAGGTATTCATGACATGCGCGTGACCCCGTGACGCAATCCTGAGAAAGAGAAGTCAACACGATTGTTAGCTCCATACGTTTACACGCAAAAAACTTGGAAAACCGTCTCTGTTAGATGGTGTTTTTTGAAGAATTTTGTTGGTCCAAAAAGCCAGATATATGCCCAGTAGCTGCGTGGTTGTATGTTTTACCAGACACTATGAAAAAAAAAGAGCAGAAAGATTTTATTTTCTATTACCAAGAGAGAGAAAAATGAGTCGCTCATTCTAACTTGTACCGGCCGATGTAACACGTGGGAACTATACGGCCCGCAGTGAACCGTTCAGTGCTGCAGACAGACCGCTGTGAATGCCGTTCGTTCCGTGACAAAACCACCCGTCGCAATGCACTAGTATTTACTTCAAAAGAGCTTCATTGTGAGCCACAATTTCACCGTTTTTTCACAAAACAGGTAATAGTAGATTGTCATATTACATGAAGTGTTTTTCACGTTTGTATTTTGAATTACAAGGACAAAACAGGCATGATAAACATTCACTTCGTGTATTTTCCATTCAATACTGCACAGGCCGTTTTGTATGTTTCTCAGGATGACGTCAAAACCCTGTTGATAAACAGACCAAGTGACCTCGATCGTTTCAGAATTTCGGGTGAAGAGGGTCGGAACTGCTTTACGTTTTAAGCAAAAGCCTGTCGATTTTTTGTGAAAAACAAGTTGTGATGGTGTTGTAGACACATACACCTCCATGATAAACAGAAAAACTCAAAAAATGTGGAAGGGGGGATTCTAGCTGTTTAATAGGTGAATTGTTTTGTGAGTTCTGTTATAAGACATTAATTAGATCAGTTAGAAAGATCTCTCAAAGCACAGAGTAATTAAATTGCAGCAGAAATTTTCGAAACGGCTTTGCTTTTAACTCTACAACAAATCAACGATACAATTCTCACGTAGAATAATTTTGGATAGAACATATTTCATTTCACTGTACGTGTAATTTGTATTAACATCAGTGTACACTGAACAGTTTGAATAATATATTTCCCCAACCGCACAGACACATCAACATTTGTGTAAGATTATCCCAAGAGTGCTTTTGCCATCTGCAAAATCAGTTAAAGAAACAAAATTAGTAAGTTATTGAGAAGGTTAAAGCAAGCAGCCAAGTAACCCCGAGAGTAATTCGGACTTCTGGTTAGCTAGTAAATGTAATAGCTCATATGCCATGCCAAATCAGCTTGGAAAGAGCAAAACACATTGACATGTGCAATGGAGAAAAATGATAAATTTAACTTGAAGCTCAAATGTGGATGCAAGTAACAGATGGACATATTTTTCTAAATTGTCCCAACTTGTTCAGGAAGCATACTTGTATTACTGTGTACAGTTGTGGTACATGTATGGACTCTTTTATGTTTTTAATAATAAAGAATAAGTTTTTATTGGTTAAAAATAAAAAGGTCCAAGGACGACTGCACTGGATATTGGAGCAGCATGTTCTTCACTTTTCAAATACAATATTTAGACCCTTTGTATGGCAGCCATTGTTAATGTGTCATGCATGAGTAAACAGTGTAGATTTATTGTCTCATCATTTTAATAAGAAAACCTGACCCCCAACATGGCTATTGGTGCAAAGTGTTTACAGTGTTTATGCATCAAAGCACTGATTGTACAGGTTCTCGTCATAACACTCGTTGATATAAACCTCATTCTGATGTTCTATTTCTCCCAAGTCCCACCATTATTCATCGTGTAAATTAATTGGTTATTTCACTCTCTTGATATTATAAAGCTTGTATTAGTCTCTTGAAAGAGTGCTATAATGAGATTTTACTGCACATACATACATGTACATGTACAGTGTACCGTACCAGTTAACTGTCCTACATTCTGCAATGTGCTTGAAACAGTATGGTGCATATGTACACTGTGCATGTATTTTGCTATGTTGCCCTACGAACTGTAGGCCTATGTCAAAAGGTCAATGTACATGTATGGATACTGCAGTAAATGTAAATAGATGCCTTTAACTCCCACTTTCCTTTTTCTTCAAATCTGAGACCATAGACAGACAACTGGCTTTATTTTTAGTTTGAAGTTCATTCAGACATGTGTAATCTTGTTGTCTAAAGAAAGATCGGAACAATATCGCTGGATGTTTTGCTTTCCATTATTTAAAGCAAGTCTAGTGTATCACACAGTGGGGTATCAACTGGCGTGGTGCTAAACACAACACAACAAAGGAGTTTGAGCCAAATTCTGTCTTGCATAATCACTGCTACAGACATGTGTGTGTGTGTATGGTAGTACATCTAGCAAGAGACTAGTGGCCTTGAGTGCATGGTCCAATGCAACATAAAGGCACAACTCAAGACAAACGAAAACACAGGATTTCTGAGCACATGTCCAGCTTGAATGTGTGCCTATTACTTAGGGGGGAGGTAGTTATTATGGTCTTTGGCTAGAGAGAGTAATTATTATAAGACATGGCCTATAGGTCATGACATCTGGGAATTGTACTACAGTATGTAATCTATCCTGCATCTGTGCTGTTCTCTCAGTCTCAGGCTCCATACTGTACTCATGCATGTTATTCGTACATGTACTGTACTTACATAGTCTAATCAACATATTCAGCTAAATACACGTAATACGGGAATTTTAAGTACATGTAGGCCTACCCCTACCGGTAATTCAATGCCTTGAACATACATGTAGATTACGGGTTTGAAAAACTATTACAAACAGCTTTTTTCCAAGTGTGATGAAGGATGCATATTAGGGATGGGATGTTTAACCGGTTAACCGTTAAACCAAAACCAAAAAAATGAAAAAAATTAAAAACCGGTTTTGCCGAACGTTTAAACAAAACACAATTTTAAAAATGTACACTAGTTTTCACTTCAGAGGGTTATTTGTAATGAATTCGTTAAATTGAAATAAATTTATATAGGGTCGTAGTAAAATTTTGACTAGATAAAGGTTCAACGATTATTTTGGGGGCCTAGGGATTTTGTGTGCATTGCAAATATTTGGTGTCAGCCGAACGGTTAACCGGTTAACTGACACTTGAAAGAATTGCAAACCGGTTTCTGAATTAACCGTAAATTCCCATCCCTAATCTGTGTATAGACCGTATCGAATAGCAGCCATCTTGTTGGGCAACAATGTCAGCACAAAACATACAACCATGCATGTCCTCACTGGACAAAGAAACTGCCCTACAAGATGGCAGCTATTCAATACGGTCTATAAGTCAGCTCAGAAAACATTGAAATTTGTACGAAGCCACCATCCCGACTAGGCTGGTTCCCTGGCTACATTGCACAGGAATCAGAACCATAATACCACCATTTGTTATCACGATAGTCAGGGCCTACCGAATTAAAATGGTAGTTTCATTCATCATGAACGCACCCTTGTAAGAAGCTGCCCTAATGTTTGTTACTGGAATTTTAGAAGTTTGAAAATATTTGTCAGAAATGTGTAAACAAATCCACACAGTTAGTGGGCCCCTAAGCAAAAATATTTGAAATGACTCCTCTGAATATTTTGACATGACTCAAGATTGAACTGGTGTTACATGTACAGTATGCTTAAGACAAAAGCGACGTCTTAATTATTTATCTTCATCTTTACATGGGTCTATGGACAGTGATCTAGCCGGCTACATGTACCTAGCACATGCTATTAGCTTGTGTGTACAGTGTCATTTAAAAGTATATAGGGCTTTTATAATTTGGATTGAGTATAGGATGAATGCCTTTGAACACAGTTATTTCCCTAGGGTTTATATAGATGCTGTTTCCACCATGTTTGACATACATAAGCTTTCAAGAAAAAAATATGCCTATGAACAGTAGTTCACAGTTCTTCACCTTTGGCAAAAATTAATAATTTCCTTTTATAATTTATCATGATTTTAGTATAAGACCAAATTCTTGGGAATTATTGACATTTATTTTGAGTTCATAACTGAGCAAAAAACGACTCCCTACGATCTGTATTTGAACTGGCCTCCATTTCATGCATTTCCTAAGTGTTGTGAATTGACCCCACGACCTTAACCCTTGACCCCAAATTCAATACTGGCCTTCCTGGAGCCATGGGGTTAATCTCTGTGTGTGATCTGCATGTAGGCACATAGTAAGCACTTACAACCAAAATAATATCACATCACACTTGTACATGTATATTCATGCCATTCTCAACATATTACATGCCAGAACACTGCATGTAAAATGTACCTGTACATGTATGTGGGTCATTCTATAAATTTGGGGTCCAACGTGTGACATTTTCCTGTCCCTGTTACACCTGACATACTGCCATTTGCCGTACAAGTATTATTAAAAATGCCTTCAAAACACATTTTTATGCATTGTACTTTATGTAATCACTCTTTGAAATAGAAGGCATTTAAAGAATATATGTCCTGAATTTACAAACTACAACATTTTACAAGATGTCAGACGTAACAGGGACAGAAAAACTGGACCCCAAATTTATAGAATGACCCATGTGAAAATGTCATTTTGGTTGTTTGACAATTCAGCACCTTCCTTAGATATTCTCCCATATGAACAGGGAAATTGTATATTTCCTGATTGATTGATTTTATGTGATTGTGAGCACTTCTACATGTACCGGTAGTTATTCAAGAAAATGACAAATGTATGTGTGTAGTTCTACATGCAGGCTTGTGCTTGCCGACAATGTGAGATACTGCAAACCAAAAGTCAACTATGTAAAACTCAAAAATCTTGTTGTTAATATCAAAGTACCGGTACATTTCAGAATTTAATGGGTAAAAATTACTTCCACTTAACATCGTTTGGACAGATGCAATAATTCCTTTCTTCATAAGAATTTATTCCCAACTACATTTAGCACTACACAAGCAAAAGTGTAAATAGTTTGTGCCTATTCGCAAGATGAACTTGCCCAGGCAAAACAAGCAGTAGGTTTGCATGAAGTAAGTGTAAAACAAAGAGTTGGAAGGGGATGTAACAAATCTAAATTGACCCCAAACCAAAGATGTCCCAAACCCAGGGCCATCCCAAACCGGGGCCAAGATATTGTTAGTGTGAAAAGACTTTGAAAAAACTGTTTGTTTATTTAACACTTTTACTTTTAGGCAGGTAATTATAAACTTTCAGCAGTGTCTTTCTGGGGACATTATTTCCTGTACCGGTACATGGGAAAACACAATACTTTCATACATGATGTACAACGCTGCTTGCTGTCCCTAATTGGCTTTCACCCCATGCAAGACCCATAGGGCGATCTTTCCCTGAAGTACGGCTTTGTCCCATCAA
Organism: Henricia sp. BOLD:AAB3569; assembly: GCA_037783545.1. Taxonomy (NCBI): domain Eukaryota; kingdom Metazoa; phylum Echinodermata; class Asteroidea; order Spinulosida; family Echinasteridae; genus Henricia; species Henricia sp. BOLD:AAB3569. The sequence continues at coordinate 870,914 of JBBELK010000015.1, read as the reverse complement.
AGGTTTGCCTTTAACTTGGCCTTCATGCTGCAAACCGCTATGGGAGCGCTGGGTTTCATTGTGAAGTCTCATGCAGCTAGCTGCGCACTGATTATGAATTGCACAGATGGTAGAATCGCAACATGGGAATTCAGGTTTCTTGGCTCAAAGAGATTGGCTTTAACTGGCTAGGTCAGCAAGGTCGACCAGAACCATCCCTGTTATGTGCCCTCCGTAATTGAGAAAGCAACCCGTGAGTGTGTATCTGAAACTCCACTACACCATCTGCACAGGGCTCCGGGCCAACACAGGGGCTGCCGTCCCATGCTTACAGTGTAGTTGGGGGGAAAAGGACCACGCTTATGAAAACAGCACTACACTTGTCTTTTGGCCTTGACAAAAAATTATGCAAGGCTTCAGGAAATCTACTCCAAACCCAGAACGAAAAAGCACTTAAAATTAACTGCCACCTAAGTGGGGGGTGCTATCGGGTCAGACAATGCAATTACACAGCAGCACATGTAGTTGTAAGCCAGAAATAGTGATTTGAATATAGCACTAAAGCTGTGCACTCAATGCTCTGAATGAACAGACTGGATTGCAATCTCATTTAACCAGGGGCCATTTCAAGGCAGTTGCCCAACCTTTATGGGCGAGCAGTTTTATGGCCTCACCTTATTATCCCCTGATCTTTTGTTGAGTTTTTATTCGTCTGTGGCATTTCCAACAAATGGCTGTTTTACATCCCTGTTGGAGCCAGCCTGGTTTGCTGCCAGAGGTTTATGACTGTCGAAGACAGTTTGCCTAAAAAAGGTCCCCTTTCATGAGTTCAAAGGTTTCTTTCTTATCTTTCATGACACACTTTAGCAGCAAATTACTTTTTAACTGTTACTCTGTGAAATGCCAGTGAATTATATTTTTGGCAATGTGTACCCTCCTACCGTACCTTATCTTACAGCAGCAATTGTTGTACTATAGCTGTAATCATGTTTCAAACCAGACTCTACGTGTACATCTCATATAATAAAATGCGAGTCCGAGTTTCCTAAGAAAAAGTCCAAATCATCAAAGCAAAAATGTTGATAAGATGTTGATAAAATATCTGAGTGGCTTAATTTGTTGGCACAATTTTCGGAAAAGGGTGGAAAATTATTATTCTTAATATGCACTTTTATTTAGTGAACCTATACAAGATTTTTCACAAAAAGAAAGAAAAATCATGCTTCAATTTTAAATTACAAATCTGTGTTTTAGAGTTGAAGATTTGTCAAGATTCGTCAGTTTCAGCATCTAGGCAACTAACATAATTGATTCTGTGAGTCACTGTCCAAGCTGGCTTCTTCAGCATGATATGCGTATGGGATATAGTCGACCACACACACGAAAAAAGATGGTCTAATGCGCTACTCTCTGATATCATGCTAGCCCTGTACAAAGATAGGACATTCAAATGCTTGGCAATGCTGATTGCACGCTGGTCATGTATCCAAAACTCAAGTACACTGAGCTGTGTGTTATCTACACTCTTCATGGCGCCAGAGTTGGCGTTTGTTTGTGCAGACGAGTGTTTCATGAATTTAGCTTAAGTTCCAAATGTGTACCAAGAGACTATAGCCTGAATACCTAAACCTAAAAGTGTATTACCAAAATGTGCGACATGTAAATTTATTTCAAGCAATATATTTTGCGCAACTGTAATGTTTATTGCGAAAGTAAATTATGAATAAAAGCTCGCTGGAAAGGTTACAGAATGTGAGAAAAACCAGAAGGATCTGTGGGTCCAATAGTTCAAATGCGTGTGTGGGGTCGCTAGGCAGTGACCCAAGATTGGTGCATTACATGGATTATCAAATAAAGTAAACAATGGCCCAGATATGGCCCAGATATGGCCCCTGAGGTTTGGCTACTTGTACCTTATCATGAAACAAAGGTTGCTAGCTACAATTTTAGCCTGCTATATACAGTGTATGTAATGCAAGGTACAATATCCCATTACAAGAACTGAACTGGCCCACATTGTACAATGTAAAAAAAGCGGTGGGAACAGATCTTGCGGTTCCTCTTACTCCACAAGGAAAATCAAGATTGTAAATTAATAACGCTAGAAATGCTTTGTACATGTACCTACCGGTACTGGTACTAGTGGTAGGCATACGGTACATTGTTGTACGCACTACATGAATTTGTTCATAATTGATATTAGGCCTAAGTGCTTTCAATGGCAAATTTATTTTACGTCCCAATCAAACATGCAGGTTGCCCCTTTAAAACTTAATTAAATGGAACTGTTTACTTCTGGCATGACAACGCCCCCAAAATGAACAGAAACCAGATATAAATGTTTTGCACACAACGTCGTAAAATATGAGCCATGTGTGAAAATCTTAAAACTTGCCGTGCGCGCACTTAAAAGAAGGCAAGGCTTGGCTGAGCTGAACTTGTTTGAACTCTGCATATAAATTGTTCAAGTACATGTAAACATCCTCGTAAACATATACACCTCCTAAGTCAATGGAATAAACACTGGGCATAAATGGAGCAGTGCTTGTGTTTGTTTTTCACCTAATTTATCACCGAAAGGGCAATTTCCTTCTTTTCCATAAACCCTGTGAGATATCTGCGAGGATGGGAAGCAGCGCTACAATGTAGGTCCGATGTGACATTTTGCTCTTTTGCGGCGGCGTGTTCAGCGTGTTGTTAATATAACTTTAAACCTTTTCCTCCTCAACATTCCCCCCTGTTTAAGCATCCAGCCGGCAGCCATCTTAGAATGACCTGCCAAATGGTGCACTGGCTATTCTCAATTTACTCCAGTTGAAAATTTAAAGGTACATACTGTCTGTCCTTCAATTTCACCTCAAATTAATGTTAAAATTGATAACGTTTGGTTTGCCAAAATTGTTTGTAAATGAGATATCGGCCTTAATAGCGGACAACATATATGTACCAAAACCAGGGCAACAGAGGCAATTATTCCAATTATCTTGGAAAATTATGAGCAATGGGTTGCATTCCACTTATAAGAATGTTGCAAAAATTTGCCACTAGTTACAGTGTTATTGTGCACTTGACTGTGGAAAGCTCAGTACCAACATTGCAAATACTTGTGGCAACGTTCATAATAAATGAAACACAGCACGAAATTGCAAAGGCCTAGTACAGAAACGAATTGTTTGAATACATACCCTTCCTGCGCCTTGTTCGTACCATGTCGATTGAACGTTGTCTTCATAAGCATTTCCATGGTCAGGGGTACCTGTCCTTGATTGTTCGTTGCCATCTCATCGCTAGGGATGTCCGTTAATTCAGCATCCTCCGGTAACGTAGGCAAGTACCCCGTCATTCTAGAGTTGCCACCACTAGAGCTACATTCACTGCTCTTTGGGCTAATTCCCCCATTGTTGATATATTGCACGTACAAATCCGACTTGAGAAACATTGGATAGGTGGATTCCCGAATGTGTTCCTCCACCTCGGCCTGAGCTGCATCAAACAAGGTCTCGTCAAACATGGAACTCCGAACCATCCCTGCGATGTTAGTTCTCAATGCTGGAGAGATCTTCACCACTTGCTGTCCGTCAGCTTTGATGAATTTCTTGTAGATGACCTTGGCCAGTTCGTTTCTTTTCGGGTCGTCCGGGGACTTTTTCTTAAAGCCCTCCGTGGCCAACCAAAACAAGAGTGGGTCCTGTGCATTTTCTTGCACGAGGAACTGTTTGAATAAGCATATCCCATCTTCGTCCGACAGCAGGGCAAGTAGACTCTCCGTCCAGCGAGTATAGGGTGGGGTTACGGATGCTGAACCCTCGGGTTCGAATCCCAATGGCGCCTCGTCCTCCATGCCTCCTAGTCCTGACTGCATGGCCGACGCAAACTTAGTCGACCTGCGCGGTGTAGCTGAGAGAGATCGTTCCTTGCTGATGGCCGGATGTCGCGTTGTGTCATTCTCTTCACCTGGCACTGGCGGACGTTGACTCGTGGGCAGGTTCGCTGTGAAGTTTCCACCACTATCTGCCATGTAGTGGTAGATCTGAAGAGTCATGACGCTGTAGGATGCGCACAATCTGCCGGCAGATCGTTGTCGATCAACGACATGAGTTACAGACCTGCATCAACTTGGATCGGCCAACTAGAACACAAATATTATTTCACTCGCGGTAACTCAGTGGGACTCCTTATCAGCGATGCAACCGCTTCAACTCACGCATTTACATGTAGCTGCAGTCTTAGAAGCAACCTGGTTGGATGGCCACCAATTAACCATAAACTAGCGAGTGAGCAGTCTGCTGTAAACATGCCTGGGCAAACACAAGAAAAAAGCAATTCAGAAATTCAGCAGTTTAGTGGTAACAAGCTACATGTAGGTGACATTCACAATAAATGGCATTAGTATCTGTCTAGTCTCAAAATAAACAAACGTTTTTTTAAAAAGCACACTGCAACAGTGTGTTCATTCGCTTATTCCGTTTCCAATCATGTATGAAAAGTTATCCCTCTCAAGGGAAATTGTAAACAAACCAACAGTGTAATAAACATTACATCATAATCATAGCTAATCAAAACACTTGTTTATTTCTCACTTAATTGCAGTTATCTCAAAGTTCCTGTGGTCGAAAAAAGTTGATTATTCTGTTATGCAAGACATACATGTAGCCTTAGAAATGTGAATACATTGCCCAATGCACACATGCAACTTCACCACTTCACTACACTACACTACACCACACAACCAACCCCCCCTCCCTCCCCCATGAGCGCCTTACTTTTTAGGTGGATGTGTGCACTATATAAATATCCATTATTATTAGTAGGAGTAGTACTCATGTTTAAGAGGTTATTGGTCCAAGCCTCACAAGTGCTGACATGTTTGTGTCCCTAGGCAAGGCACTTAATCGCAATTGCCTCGTCAACCCAAGCAATAGTTGGGGAGCTGTTGGGGAAATGCCACAATGTACGGTAAGTGCTGATGGGTTGTGTGCTATGGCCAGGCAGCCACCAAGATGAAGCGAGATGATTCTGGTGATTCCCTGATGATGGCTGTGATAATAATGGCAACAGTGCCTGGAGTACTTCCAGATAGGCCTAGCTGAAAGTATAGGCCTTAATTTTTTACTAAAATTATATTATTAGAAGTCATATACTTTCAGAACGACAGAATTTTTCTCCCATCAAAAACACGGCTCCAAACGGAATCTTTAACCAAGTCTTTTTACAGGAAACTAGAAACTGCAATGTTTTGGTAAAATCAAAATCTCTACACGTTCTACATACCGCAGTGGTCATTATACTCCTAAAACTTGCGTACTCCTTTTTTCTCAAATCGACAAACTCACCTCACCATGCACGTATGTAAAAAAATTGCCCCGTATGGCTGGCGCATTTAATTATGGGCTGGCACCAGTAGGACAAAGAGGGCGCTATTCACAATGAACAGTCGAGTTCGGGCGGTCTGTTTTTGACACGAACCACACAGCCCCAAACGGCAACGAACGAACACGCGTACCTGGACGCGTGTCAAAAACAGACCGCCCGAACTCGACCGATCATTGTGAATAGCGCCCTCTTTGTCCTACTGGTGCCAGCCCATAATTCAATACGCCAGCCATACAGGGTCATTTTTACATATGCAGCTTGATGTGTGGCAGAGGGTATCCCCCTACCATTGTTCCCCCATTGTGTCTCAAACATCCAAGGAATTTCCAAGGAATTCCTTTCAGTTTTTCGTGGGGGTTGGTGCGTTAACAAAAGGGAACAGTGTGTTGAGGTATAGGGGCGTTAGGGTGGAGTCCCTTTGCCACATATCTTGCTGGGTATAACGTGCACGGCAAGGTGAGTTTGTCTATTTGAGAAAAAAGAAGGGGAGTACGCAAGTTTTTAGAGTATAACAACCACTGCAGTATTGACCCCTTTCGAACACGTGCGAATATGCCATTTTGGGAGTCAAATAATGCCATTGTGGAATAAAGTCATTGTGGAAGCGATGTGCGTGCGCGTTGTGTGTCTCTCTGGTGGGCGCAACGCGGTTTAGTTCACCAATGGGAGCCTCAGCATAGCGCGTTACGCACTCTATGGACACACACAACGCGCACGCACATTGCTTCCACAACGACGCGGCATTGTTTTACTCCCAAAATGACGTCATTGGCACGAGCTCAATATAGAACGTGTAGAGATTTTGATTTTACCCGAAAATTGCAGTTTCCGGTAAAAGACTTGGTCTCCATGGTTAAAGATTCCGTTTGGAGCCACGTTTTTGATGGGAGAAAAATTATGTCATTATGAAAGTATAGGACTTTTATTATCATTTCAGTAAAAAACAGGTCTATACTTTCAGCTATATGGAAGTAGGCCTATGCCTAGAGTATCCTTGAGTTTTGTGCACTACACACAAAATCCAATGTTATTATTATCTGAAAATGTATTCTTTTCAGCTTTGATTTATTGAGAATGTGGCTAAATGTGGCCCAGGTACATGTAAATCCGCACATACATGTACAGCACAATGACATTTTTCTCTAACAAAATCAATCAATCATATTAATAATAGGCATGCACACATTTGTTGTGCTAACATTCACACAGCATAACTTTTAGTATGACAGTATGAACACAAACATCACATGAATAACAAACCATGAATAAATAGTGTACATTATATGGGACGCCTGTAACATGTACATGTACATGTAAAAACATGTGTGCATGTACATGTTCCTACCAACATCGTACACAAGCAGTGATGCAGTCAGTACATGTGCACTGCATCACTCTAGTGCATGTACTCACCATGCTCACCGCGTGTTTTCCACATCGTACACATGTACAAAACCTAGGAGCCCGCGGCGGCGCGGCAGCGACGCGTACGTGACGGTAAACTACACACGACCAAACCGGCATGTGTTGTGCATTGACTTCGGCCTACTCAAAATCAATTCGTCAATGTTAAGATCTTACTCAGTTCACAGCGGACGAAATAGTCCCAACTGAACACTGCTTTATCTCCACTCGCTGGCATTCGGCATGGCCACCAACATTACAAACGCATTTTGCGTCTGATAACAGGACCGCCATGAGAGAATTCCTCGACCGTGCATGGCTGCCGTACCGCGGCGGCGACTGGGCCATACACTGCATGCATGTGTCGTTTGATAACTCACGTACCCGCACTCAACAAAGCCTTCATTCATTCACTTACCCCAAACGCCGATCAGCCATCCTGGTACGGTTAACAATCCCACAGTTTGTAACGCCAACTCTAGTACAACACACAGGAGTATTCTCTACAAGGATTTCTGCTCTCCGAGAACCCGAATTTCGGTGTTTTAGCAGGGCCAGAGCGTAACACAGCTCCGCTGACCGAGGTAGCGTCTTCAAAAATGAGAGAAGTTTTTTTCTAGTGTGTTTCAAAGTGCAACACATCAAAGCGTACGCCCGCCGCCCGATGGCTCCCAAAGGGCAGTGACGTTTACACAAAGGAAAAGCCGCACCAATCAGCGACCGACTTACTTTAGTGCGGCGGAAATGTGCATTCGCACAATAGGGGTGTAATGAAACTCGCCAAATATTTCGTGCTTAACATTGTGGAAAACTAATGGCTCGTTATCGAGTTTAATAAAATACAGTGTGGGTGTTGATTACAAGTCACATTTCAATGTACAAATCAAAGAATTGTGACTGTAAGTGAGTGTTGTTTGTCCTTGATTGGTGCAACGTGCGGCTTTTTAATCGCCCCTATTTTAATAAATGGAACATTCTATTCCCCGAGGCCATTCGGCATTCTAGCGCCAACACACAGAGAGAAAGGACCGCTCGGAAGTCCAGCGGGTCAACGTTGCGTGAAAGGCAAAGCTCGGTGGTAAAGGGGAAAAGAGAAAAAAGGGCCGCTTCCAAATGATTCACTGCTTCACTCATGTACTTACTGTTGGCGCTATGGAGAAGGGTACGGTAAATTGATGAATTGTGCAAAACAAACGAGCTCCGATTCAAGGATCTTCGGGCAGCCTTGTTAATGGGCCGGGTCGGTCCACAAATCCACATCGTCCAGTATACACTGCTGCATGTGCAGTCGTGGAGTATGTTTCCTGTATTATGGCCTGGCCACGATGCCCAGTATGAACCGTATGAACAGCCGAAATAAATGGGTCCTGCCGGTTTCATTCAGATCACCCAGCGAATTAATTTGCCGTTGACCGTGCCGGGTCGCGGTCCGGTCAACTGCGGGCCTGCGCGCAAGCCAAGCTGGCGCCGGTTTAAATGAACCAAATTGCCTTGCAGGGTTGCCTTTTTTCTCCAACCAACCAACAGGAAAGACTGGGCGAGAGATTTGCGAGTACTAAAAAGCTGGGGGAAACACGGGCATAAAACAGTGGCGCTCTGATAAAACCATGAAAATATGTTGACTGGGCTTGTGAGTTTATAATGTGGTTTTTATAAGCTAGGTATTCTCCTCCATGCTTGTACTGGTTTAGTACTTATACTTGTTTAATACCACGCAATAACGCTGGTCGTCACCGCCGCAATGAGTTATTCAAGCAGATCGTTAAACTGAACAAGACCGTTAATAAGAATTTATGGTCAAAGTTGATGTTCTGCGGTGGTCAGACGCTTGTCTGTATATACGAAACATGCCCTAATAAACTGTTGGATGTAGTGCGTGCTTGGCGGCAGTAACCCGGAGCCCTCTGCTAGCACTTATCACTTTCCAACTCCAGTGGGGTTTCGCCAAATGTTATTTTATTGGAACCAGGGGTACGTTTTTTCGAGCACAACCAGAACATTATTTTATGATTAATATTTATTCAACCAATGACCAGCCTGGATCGTTGGGAAACAAAGCATTTCATTGGTTGGATCAGTAATTACATGTACGTCAGAAACATGTTTGTGGTTATGCTCACAAAAATATCGAGTGTAATTACAGTCCCTAACTTCGTGTTTCAAACTTACACATGTTGTCTACCTTCGCTTCGAAAATGTTTGCTATAGAGAGTTTGAAAGATTTTGTGGCAAATATTCGATCAGGGATCAATTTCACAAAAGTTAAGACAAGTTCAATGCGTCCTAATTCCCATACCAACGTCCCAAGATGAGAAGAGTGACCATTCGTAAGATGCGTCTTAGAGCTTTGTGAAATCGGCCCCAGTTCTGCAAACGAGATGTAAATAAACCATAAATTGCATTTCTTGTTAAATTTCTCTTGTTAAAACATGTAGAAAGGCTAACCATTATTATGCAGTTACTAATATTCTGCTGTTGGGCTGCGTATGATCATGGAGCTATAAAAAAATCTCCATGGTATAATCATGCATTGTGACCGCTATTCATACACTGTGAGTCGAGTCCTATCCTACTGGGCGGACGTACGACCGCCGTTAATCATTTATCACTGCTAATAAAAACAGCCCGGGCCGTGTGATGTTGCCGACAACAAGCGGACCGCTTTACCGAGTCGGTTTTATCTCCTGCCAGCATATCGCCCATAAAAAAAACCATGCAGAAAGGAAAAGCAGGAAAGACCGCGACCATCCATGGCCTGCCGCGCTAACAAAAGACTCGGGAATGAAAGGGAACAGTGAACTGGATGAACAGGATTAGGGGGCCTCCCGTTGCAAAACGCCAACATTATACGCCTATGGGCTAAACCGTTGATTGTGGACCCAAAAAATCTTACCACCTCGTTGTAAGGTGTTTTTTATATTGAATTCTCGCCACCCTAGTGTATAGGGCAAAAATGCAATACTCAGGAAAATGAGCAATTATGATTATGAAGAGATTAAAACGACAGTTCCAGCCACCTTTGAGTTTTCCCTTTGTCGGTAGCCGCCGGGAAACATCAAAGGATATCACTGGTGCAAAAAATGACAACTGTTCGCTCGCTCGCCGCTCGTATTTTGATTGGAATTTTGTCCATCATGAATATGGGTTTTCATTTTACATTTAATTTGTTTTAAATGTTTAAATGAATTTCGTGGTGCCCGAATTACTTCGGCTTTTGAACACGGCTTTATGTTTTCTTTATGGGAAAAAACTGGAAGTGCCAATTAGTCCTACTCCTATGTGTAAGTTGCAGTTACGATCCCCGATCATTCTTTCGAAAGGCACCCGGATATACGGTTATACGTCTCAGGTTTCTGTGGTTTTGTCATGGGTTTTGTGATGTAAAACACAACTCGCTATCTTCTGTTTACAGGGCGGCGCGCGCGGCACATATCGGGCCGGGCCAACAACGGCCAAAATCGTATGTAAATTTCGGATTTTTGGTATTTTTCCTCGTTGCGTTTGCTTAGTCGGGTTGAAAAAGTGTGAATTGTGGAATATATATGTACAAACGGTGCAAGTATCGAAAGGGATGTTTTCGGCAAAATGAGAAAATTATCAATTTGTTTCTCAAAAATCCTTTTATTATTAAAGGTGAAACAACTTCAAGTCCCGGTCACGGACAACATGCATTATATCTAACTTCCGTATTATCTTGCTGCCGATACTGCCTTTTTGTATCACAACAGCATATGGGAAATATAATGCACGCGCGCCACTGTGTCAAATCCAATAAAATGCAAAATCAAAAATAATAGATTCGCCACGCATTTGTCCGCTAGCCGGAAGGATTGGCTCTACATAATAAGATGATGGTATATTGAGACTTGGCTAGAGTTTCTCTATAATTGTCTTACAAATTCAATCATCGTGGAATCAATTCGGGAATTTATCCCTGAAAGTTGCATGGCTTTGTGATTTTAAAAAGATCACAGAGCGTGTCTTTATAAATGTTTCTTTTGGATGTTGGCAATTTTAAAAAGAAAGAAATGGCAAACGTAATTATACAATATGAACCAATGTGGGGCCTAGCCTGTTGTATAGGCATTCTACACGAAATCGTGAAATTGTATAAAGGTTTCTACGTTCAAATGAAATTTCGCATTCACGATCAATGCCATGAGCGTGCTTACGCGACCATACCATAAGCAGAAACATGTTTCGGAGTTTTTGTTCAACCAACGATTGCGTTGGTGACTCGACTGTCAACCGAAGTCAGTCATTTGCATGCTTTTCACGGTGATACGAATTTGCCTATTCATGAGCAAATTTGTGACGTCACATTAGCCAAACATGAAAATCACATCTGCATTTTCTCTAACCTACTGGTTCCATTTTCTCCAACCTACTGTACTGGCTGCTGAAACTATTGTCATTTTTGGTTATTTGACATCGTTTTATATTTTGCCTTTAAAGGGACAGGCTCGTCAATGCCCGCGTGAGGCCAAATTCGTGCCATGAAATACGCAGCTCCATGCACGAATTTGGCCTCACGCGCGCATTGACGAGCCCTGCCTTTAAGCCATAAAACTTTAGAGGTTTCACGGAATTTTGTGTGTTTTTACTTTACCTTTCTCTTGTGCGTTCCCCGTGAAGTGATATTCCCAAACAGCGCCCTCTTTCAGTACGTTTCTGTGAGACAATTTTCTATGCTGAAAAAAGCGCTACTTTTATTCATTTAACATCAAAATAAACAATAATAATGTTTTTCTAAACAAAATATCTCTCATATGAAGCAAAGGCTGTACGTACAGTTATTCAGCATTTCAGGGCCCGTTTAATAAAGGGAGAGGCTATAAGCCAGGCACTCCATGCATGACCCGAATGCGGATCGCACAGTTCACAGCTGCAAGGGCCCGAATGTGGATGTGTATGCACCTGCACGTACACGATGTACATCAATTGGGTACATTCCTTCCATAACCATGACGGGTTCGTACACGGGCTGTGATGGGAAAGCACGGAGTGCCTGGCTTATAGCCTCAGTCGTTTAATAAAGTGGCCTCCTTTATTTCCCGTCATGCTTTCAAAACGTGAAAAGGCCCTCTATCGGTGAACCACCAGAACATGACAAAATAATGGTCGATTGCTCAGCTCAAGTCTACGATAAACATTTGCCTGGTTCCCAGCATTCGCCACTGTTCCTAACATAAAATTTACACGAGCACCAGCTCATTGCATTAAACAAGATGGCAGCTTCCACGAGCACGGAGAACGAGAGGAAAGTTGACGAAGCTGAATCCGATGTCGATGAAGAAATCGAAGAGGTCACCTTTGAATCTTTGGTATGGGAGAAACTGTGTTGATTCCTATATCCACATAGGCCTACTATCGACTTTTCTTATTATGACCATTTAGTTTGTCTCAACCGATGTCGGTCACATCGCTCGTTTCCACTTCGTTGCATGTTCGTCTTCTGTCTTCGGGCAGTTCGCCCCATACCACTTCGCCCCATACCACTTCACCCCATCGCCACTTCACCCCATCGCCACTTCACCCCATCGCCACTTCGCCCCTCCCCCACTACCACTTCGCCCCTCCCCCCTCCCCCTTAAAACTTCGCCCCATTTCCCGATTGTAATTAGTCTGACCGTAACTGATGCTATTGTGAATGTTACTTGTTACTGTTAGTGATATGTCTCTATTTCTTTCTCCATTGTTTTGCTTACATTTTACTGTTTAACGTAAATGTCGGCATAGTCGCCAGGTCCGTCAGTCCGTGAGGTTGCCACCCTACTCATCAGCCATTGTTCATCAATAGGGTGGCGAGGTCACGGACCTGGCAACTATGCCAACATTTATGTTAGACATTTAATAGATGTTTTATATTTCCTACATTATTTTTTTCTTTGTGAAACTTCAGCCAATAAAAAAGTTGTAAGCCATTTTCAAAACATGTCTTTAAATTACATTATTACACCCATAGTTAGCTGACATTTATTAGGCTAAAATTTGGCACAAAACGAATCTCCTTAAATCATCAACAGTTTCACAAGTCTGTTTTACAACACAAACCGTTATTTGGAACGTAGATTTCACCATCAAACAAAAGTGTTTAAAAAGATTCATATCGTCAGAGAATACGCTCAGATACTTTCAATTCAATTAATTCTATTAAAATAGTTTCAGATGCATATTGTTGAGATATTTCAGAGTGCAATTTTCATGTCCGGCCAGACTGTTTATATCACATTTTGGGTTTACTCTTGAGCTGAGATAAAGTTTAAACCCACTTTCAGAGGGTGCCGATGTATTTTTATATTTTGATTGTCGTTATGATTGTTTTCCCCATTTTTTTACTATTCTCAATAGGGTGTTGTTGATGTGCTCTGTGAAGCTTGCAAACGTATGAAATGGAAAACGCCAACGAAGATTCAACGAGAATCTTTACCACTCAGTCTTCAAGGTTTGAAATCCTAAGAAGTCTTATTTAAAATAAAAAAAATTAAATTACATGTTGCCTGTTGTAAGCCTTGACAAGATGAAGACTGGAAACTACAGCGATTTTCCACAATTCCAGTTTGAAGTCTTATGTTTTTTCTGTGCTTTTCTGCTGTGTTCCTAAAGTGACATGCCCCAAACAGCGCCCTCTTTCTGTGAGTTTCTGTAAAGAAATTTTCCAAGTTGAAAAATGCAACTTTTTATTTATGGGGCCCCAAAATACACAGTAGTACTGTCTTTCTAAACAAATAATCATTAATACGCAGCACAAACTGTGCATCAAGTTATTTAGCATTTCAGGGCCCTTTAATGAAATTAATGACGTTCATAATATTGTATTATTTCACAGGTCGAGATATCATTGGCCTAGCAGAGACAGGTTCAGGCAAGACCGGCGCCTTTGCTATCCCCATACTGCAGGCTTTGTTGGAACGACCTCAGAGGCTCTTTGCTCTGGTACTCACACCAACCAGAGAACTGGCTTTTCAGATATCGGAACATTTTGAGGCACTGGGAGCCGGCATTGGCGTCACTTGTGGTTTGTGGAATTTCTTTATCAATTTTATTTTTACTTTTGTTTAAAATGAGCAAAGAATTGGAATTGAAAAAGGTTTTTTTTCTTTCTTTTTTATTAATCAAATCAACATCAATGCCAATTACAAATTTATATTTGAAAGAAAGAAATAATAATAATATGGATATGTATATGTATATATATAGATATGTATATCAAGGTGTCTGTCATGCAGATACAATTTTCTAATCCTATACAAAATAATTCAAGCGGAATGCATACCCTCAATAAAATATATGTGTACTCCCCACCATATCCCTAACTTATTGTGACTAGTGTTCTTACCAGTATAACTCACCATACCCTTGTGTTTTAACTAAACTCCTCAAAAAAAGTTCAAGTTTGACTGACGATTTCTCTCTTGTTGCATAGTGATTTTATATCATTGGAAAGCCCTGTTATTCCTCTTTACGATGATGTGTCATTTGTTATGATTAAGCAATTGGGGGATGTGCAGCACAGCTGAATACGGGGGCGGGTGTAAAGTGAAATGTCACAAAATGCATTGCTATTGTCAAAAAGTGCATTGACACATTTCCATCCTCCAAGCAAAAGGGGAATGCACTGCATGACAATAGCAGTGAATTTTGTGACATTTCACTTTTCACCCACCCCTGTATTCCGCTATACTGCCAGGGCTTGAAATTCATCACTGAAAGGGCACTGCCATTTCTGTTTTTGGAGTCGTCTTTCGGAGTTTAAAAAGGGCACTTCCATTGGAAAATGAAAAAGTCTATGGGAGGATTGCAAAAGGGCACCAAGGCCAAGAGCAGGGGCAACAGAGGCAATGGCCTCCGTGGCCTCCGTTAATTTCAAGCCCTGTACTGCACATCCCCCAATTGATTAATCATAACAAATGACACATCACTGTAAAGAGGAATAACAGGGCTTTCCAATGATACCAAATGCAAGGGAAATGATTTAGTAACAAGAGAGAAATCGTCAGTCAAACTTGACTTTCCGAACTTTTTTTTGAGGAGTTTAGATATTTCGCTATATCGTGTGTGTTACTGACATGAATGATGCAAGTCGTCTTTTATATTGCAGCTGTAGTTATCGGAGGTATCGACATGATGACACAAGCTCTACAACTGGCCAAGAAACCACACATCATTGTGGGTATGTGTTAATCCTGTGATCTTTCAATGTGCCACCAATCTTTTTTAGTGTTTTAAATTATCATTTTAGCGGCAAGATAAACGAGTTCTGTTAAAACACTGTGCTAGCCGAAAACATTAAAAAATTAGGCCAATGCTCTTTGCTTTTTGCTGATGTTAAACAAGTTTTGGTATTTTATCAATAGTGTTTTGAAAGTAAATACTGCTAGACATGCATGTCCAAAATGAAAGTCCAATCAGCAATGCACCTGTTTATTCCCAACGGTTTATTCCTATCTTGTACATCAATGTACAAACCAAACAGACTGGACATCTCTGTACTTTTGAAGGTGATTGACTTGCATGACGGTGCTGTGTGGAAAATAAATTGCGTAGTTTTGATAATGTTAGAAAAAATGTTTAATGATGTAAGGGGGACACCAAGGTTTTTATTTTGTTTTAATTATTTTGTTTATTTAATTTTCACAATTACATTTCAAGTCTTTTGACCAGTTCGTTTTGGAAAAGGTATATTGTTTTACACATCCTATAGTACCTGTACTTCATCAATTAAAAAAAATACATTATAAGCGAAATTTCAAAAAAATTTCGAATAAAAGTCACACTTGGATC
This sequence comes from Henricia sp. BOLD:AAB3569, assembly GCA_037783545.1. NCBI lineage: Eukaryota > Metazoa > Echinodermata > Asteroidea > Spinulosida > Echinasteridae > Henricia > Henricia sp. BOLD:AAB3569. The sequence continues at coordinate 855,374 of JBBELK010000015.1, read as the reverse complement.
TGGAAAATTGCACTAATTTATTGAATCATTCTGGTCATGTTTTGGGTAATATCAACAGGTAAAGATGTTGCTCAATTTCAAAGGCCATATACCGGTATTTTTTATTTGGTGAATTTAATGGTTCTCTGAAATCCGGTATTTATTAAAAATCAATTCCAGAAGTGTCACGATGTAAGGGGGGACCTTTTACAAATTGTCCAATGTGGACAGAGCATTTCAGTATTACTTATATTTTGGAATTTCAAATTATTTTTAAATTTTTTTTTTTAATACAGCTACTCCAGGTCGTTTGGTAGATCATCTTGAAAATACGAAAGGTTTCAGTCTCAGAGCATTGAAATATCTGGTAAGTGACATTTTTAATTTGTCAAAAATCCTAATTATTGATCATCCAGGGCTTGATATACCCACTTGATAACTGGACCGAGGCCAGTAATTTACTTTTAAACATTAGTCTATAGTGCTTTCTGTACTGCACTAGACCCACAGTCCAATGTTTTGTTGTTCGTCATTTTTCTTAATTGACATGCTGTTGCAAATGTACATTTTTTGGCTGTGATCTCGTACAGTGTTTGGGTCACTAGACCTGTACACTTTTAGTTGAAATGTGAGCCCTTGTATTTCTGGCAGTCGAAAGCAGAAACCAAAATATAAGGAAGTTTTGTTAAGTGAAACATATAACTCAAAAACACTTTAATTTCAACCAAAAACATATGCCCCTCAAAAATATAACATCCGTTTAACTTATTTCCTTGAGGTTTAAGTTAAGAAGATTTCACTGTAATAGCCACAGCTGAAAGTAATACACCAGTCTACATGTAATGATTCAGCCGGCTACTAATGACTTGTGTGTAATTTTAAGCCGTAGCCAATTAATTTGGATTCAGGCTAACACTCAACTGTTACCCTTGTGCAGGTTATGGACGAGGCAGACCGCATCTTGAATATGGACTTTGAAGCAGAGCTGGATAAAATCCTCAAAGTTATTTCCAAGGATAGACACACGTACCTCTACTCCGCTACAATGACCAAAAAGGTGATCTAAAAAAAACATGGTCGTAAGAAAAAAAATCGGCCGAAAATATTCTTTTTACTTGCCAATTCTCGGTATCGGTATCGGCCTCGGCCTCAACATTTTTATACCGGTCAAGTCATAATCTGAAGAAATTAATCTTTACAGGTAGCCAAGTTACAGCGAGCATCTTTGAAAGACCCTGTAAAAGTGGAAGTATCTAGCAAGTATGACACGGTGGAGAAACTACAGCAGTTTTATATCTTCATTCCAGCTAAGTACAAGGTAACTGATGGGTCTTTCTATAAATTAGGGGTCCAATTTTGGTGTCCCCCGTTACATTTTACATCTTGTTTTTGTAAATTCAGGACACATTCTTTAAATTTATTTCATCTCAAAGAGTGAGTACATGAAGTACAATTCATAAAAAAATTGTTTAAAAGCCATTTTAATGATTTTTGTACGAAAAAAACATATCAGGTATAACGGGGGACACTAAATGTCACACTTTTGGACCCCTAATTTATAGAAAGACCCTGATATAAAACCGTTATGGTTTTTCAAAGAGACAATAAAAATAATGATATCGCTCATGCACAGATTCCTGTCATCTGATTGGCTAAAAGTTGAGGCATTAAATTAAAGAACTGTGACCAGTACACACATTTGACCCACCCATTTTCCCATTGGTATTGAGATTTTGATACCATATCAATTATCATATTTACATTAATAATTAGGCCAATGCTCTTTGCTTTTTGCTGATGTTAATCAAGTTTTGGTATTTTATCAATAGTGTTTTGAAAGTAAATACTGCTTGACATGCAAGTCCAAAATGAAAGTCCAATCAGCAGTGCACCTGTTTATTCCCAACGGTTTATTCCTATCTTGTACATCAATGCACAAACTAAACAGACTGGACATCTCTGTACTTTTGAAGGTGATTGACTTGCGTGACGGTAATTTATATTTAGGTAATTCCCAAAATTAGGGGTCCAAAAGTGTGACATGCTTTTTAAGATTTCCAAGTGATTTTAGTGATTAAAAGTGGTTTCCCAGTAAAAAAATTATTATTTTTATTTCAACAAATGCCACTTAAATTTAATGTTTGTGTGTAGATATGGCACCAATGTTAATGCAAACTCATTCTACAGCCAATTTTCATTGGCGTAGGTTACCCGGGACACCAAATTCCTATTCAATTTAATGGAACAAATTATGAGCCTTTATGGTCTTTTGTTTTGAATATTTTTCAGGAATCAGAGAACAAAATTTTCAAGAACATTATGCTGCCCCCTGTAATCACAGTCCATTACTGAGAATTTGTGATCATGAGTGGTGATTTTTGAAGCAGAGAGTGTCGTACGTAACTGGAACACTAAACATTTTGGACCCCTAATTTTGGGAATTACCAATATCTCATTACCATTCTGAAATTTCTTGCCCTCAATCCGTATATTTCCAGGGATATCGTCACAAATCCACTGATGTTTTGTAAACTAATTTATCCGTTCCATAAAGCAGTGCAGTGATCACACCAACCTTTTTGCTTCCACATCCAAATTGGAGATTGTAAATTTCCTGTTTTCTTCCCATGGATAGTATTTTTGAGAGGTATTTTATATGATTGTTAGATAAAATCCATTTTCTTGAACATGCTCCTCTAACTAGGCCTCATGCGTGTAGAATTCTGGGAGAAATTGACCAAACCTATACTTTTCTCGTAGGATTGCTATTTAGTCTACATCTTGAACGAACTAGCTGGTAATAATTTCATGGTATTCTGCAGTACTTGTAACAACACACAGCGAGTTGCATTGATGTTACGCAACTTGGGAATGACCGCTATTCCTTTGCATGGGCAGATGTCACAGGTAAATATTGACCTCCCCTAAAGAGCAATTCCAGAAATTCAGTTTTACATTTCAGAGACTTTGAGGGCTTGTAATGCTTCACGTATTCAAGTTGTTTGATTTTAAACACATGTTCTTCGTGTATCCTTGATGGAAATGTATTTTCTGAAAAAAATGATTGTCATGTCATTATATACGTAAAAAAAAACACTTGGTACATCAGTACACGATTGTTTTATTTTTTTAAAAATATTATCATTATTATTTTGTACTTGGCCATAATATTGCTCTTGATATGTTTTCTCTCTTGACTCTGATAGTGGTCTGTCGTGACAGTAGATTATAAGGACACCAACAGTGAAAAGAAGTGTCCTTACTCTTAAACATTTGCTTTAACATGTACATGTATTTTTCTTCTTATCATTAACTTCTAACAGTCCAAAAGATTAGGAACGCTGAACAAGTTCAAAGGGAAAAGCAGATCAATACTGATTGCAACTGATGTGGCGAGTAGGTAAGTGCAAAAAGCATTTTGATCCAACTTAATAATCTGGGGTGGATTGCAATAAAGAAACTTAGGACGTCCTAACCCCTAGGCGTCCTAACTCTGACATCACTAAGACATCATAGATGATTTTGCCTTGCAATAAAAAATTATGTGTCCTAACTTTTGTCCTAGGACACATAAAATTTAAGACACATAATATGTGTCCTAAGTTACGTCTTTAGAAAATTTGTTTGGAATTTAATGCTCGATTCCGACAAAAGGAGCCTTGTGACTAGGATCAAAACTTGATTTCTTGATAGTTTGACTTTCTTAAGAGTTTTCACTGGAAGGTAGTTACGATTCAAGCTGGACCTTTGTTAATTATGAAAGTTTTCACAATATATTTCACGCCACTGTCATGCGTGCGTACGTACGTACGGCAGCAACGACCGGCGAATGCATGCGCGACGGTATGCAAACACACCGGCTGCGATTGAAACGCCGTTCACAACGTAAAGACATACAAATATATATGTCTTAGCTAAGACGTCCCAACTTTTGGATATTGCAAGACATTTTTCAATGTGTCGTAGCTAAGATGTCATTAATTCAGTTAGGACATATGATGTGTCTCAGACTTAAGACGGTTATATTGCAATCCACCCCTGGGCCTAGTTTCATAGCATTGCTTGATACAACATTTTAGTAGTGTCCTCGAAACACTATCAGAACCTGCATTTGAAGAGTTTCATTGCAAAACGCTGTATATCCATTTTTGGCATTTGGAGAAAACTGCCAATTTTATATTACAATTTTGTTTTTTTTTGGGATATGGTGTTTACAGTGTTTTGCAATGAAACTCTTCAGTGTTTGCATGTGTGAGTACAAATACTTTTTCCTCCAAGTACAAGTTTCAATACGAGTACTTTAAAAATCATGTTTTTCTTTTATATTTTTACAGGGGTCTAGATATACCTCATGTTGACATTGTCATTAATTTTGACATTCCGACACACTCCAAGGTAAGAATTGAAAAGTGCATTGATGTTCTCCCCTGAGTGCCCTTATGTAGTTCAACAATTTTCTTGAATATAATATTTTAAATATTCTACACTATTTAGAAAACGCATGAGAATTTCTTGTTTAAAATGGTGACTTGGAAAAGCCATTTTAGTGGCTGTCCGAAGTTGTCAACATTTTCATGGTTCTACAAAGCGTAAGGGGGATGAGGGGGTGGGGGTGGGGGGGGGGGGGGGGGGGGGGGGGGTGTGGAGGTGCGTAGACATGCGTAGACATGCACTGTTAAATGTTTACATTTCATGGTAGTGAAAAAAAAGGTTTATATTAAGTAGTATTTTGGGAGGAGGGAGGGAGGCGGGTCTTGAAAACTACTACGCTTTGTAGAACCGTGAAAATGTTGACAACTTTGGACGGCCCCTTACAAAATGCCTCAAAATGTCACACTTTTGCTCCAATTCTTATAGAAAGATCTCTATGGACCTTTTGCAATGGATTTATTGTCAACATTTAAATATGGTAACCTGTCATGGCTGCTGTTGTAAAGGGTCTGTTTCCTCCTACAGGACTACATACACCGAGTTGGCCGGACAGCAAGAGCAGGAAGGGCGGGAAAATCCATCACATTTGTCACACAGTAAGTCTAAAGAGAACGCATATTGGAATTTTGTTGTTTCAGCCGCTTCACAAAAACCAAGGCCTAGTTTCATAAAGCAGATTGTTTCCCTCTTCCAAATATTTTCTGTTTGGAAGAATCCTCTAGTTAAGGGCTCTCAGGTTATCAACCTCATTGTGGGGTACCGTGGCCGAGTGGTTTGGGTCACTGACTCGCAATACTCGGGTGAAAACTTGGGGTTGCAGGTTTGATACCTGGCCGTGGTACCTGTGCCCTTGAGCAAGGCACTTAAATACACTTGCTCCATCCTTCGGAAAGGGATGTAAAACCGTTTGTGTGTTAGGTAACGCACTTTAAAGATTCCAGAGCATTCCTTCGTGAAGAGCAAGGGGATTCCCCGGTGTCTCTGGCCATTTCTAATTCATCGTCTTCTCCTCGTGGGTTTCCTCACGCTTGCGAGCGACAGTGCAATGGGCACTTTTGAGGAATCCTTGGTTTCAGTACCAGAAAGAAGAAGTAATAATAATAATAATAATCTGTATGGGATGAGCTGACCACTGCATCGACACTCTCCATACAGCCCTACGCGGCGCCAAATCTCAGGAAGGCACTTCAGGCAAAGTGGCGCACCCTGCCTTAGCTGCTCTCATGGCGGCTGGTGCATGTAACATAAAATGCCTCCTTAATCCCGACAATCAAAGTAAAAACTTGATTCTTTTTTTGAGATTTTTTTTTGAGATTCTTTTAAATTTATAATATGTGCAATATCTTTTCACTCTGTTAGGTATGACGTTGAGTTGTACCAGCGTATTGAGCAGTTGATTAACAAGAAACTGTCCCTGTTTCCAACTGAAGAGCCAGAGGTCATGTTACTGATGGAAAGGGTTACTGAGGCTCAGCGATTTGCTAAAATTGTGAGTCAAAGTTTGCTTTTGGCCTTGTGCAGAAAAAGTAAAAGAATATGCTTCAAATTCAAAATATATTTTATGTAAGTCAGCAAAAATTATAAAAATAAAAAGAGTGACATGCTCTTGAATAATGCTCTATACTAATAGACTACTTTCATCTGATGTCATGCTTTCTGCCATTTTATTTGGTATGTGACGATCATGACCCACGTGTTCTAAAGCATATACCTCTTTTACTTTACCTTGCTGTTGGTTGCGCAATTTGTGCTAAACTGAGCTAGGCTCCATTTTGAATCGCATTTAAGGAATCAAGTTAAATAACAGTCAAAATGGTATAAACTGCATTGACAGGCAACTGATAGAAGAATTCCTGGGTCGTCCAAAGTTATCACAGTTCTACAAAGCATCAGGAGGGGGTCGAGGGTCGCATAAGACTTTACATGCATTGTATTACAAAGTGTTGACATTTCAAAGTGTTGACCTCAAAAAAGTAGTATTTTGGAGAAAGGGAGGGGGTCTTAAAAAATACTACTCTCTGTAGAACTGAAAATGTTGACAGCTTTGGACTGCCCCTAAAGCAATCATGTTGAAAAACAATCAAAATGTTATAACCTGCAATCGTAGGTAATGGACAGAAGAATTTGTTTAGATAAAATTATCAATCATTTGTTTTAATGTTTTTTGCAGGAAATGAAAGACCACGATGACAAGAAGAAAGGTCGGGGCAGAGGGGGAGCAGAAGATGACAGTGAGGAATCACTGGGAGTCCGTAAGAAACTCAAGATGTCTCACAGAGGCGGCAAGAGATAACAGCAGTAGATACATGATGTTGGGCTTCACATCTAAGGCAGATTGGTCGATATTAGCTCGTGGCATGGAACCACCATATTGACTAAACATCGAGGCTGTACATGCAAGAACAATGACTCCGTCGCATTGTTACTGTCAGACTGTGACGGTTGGCTTTCATGACGTAGTGATCGATTTTAAAAAATGGCGTTTGCATGTAGAGCATCCTTTTGAACGCAACCTCACAAGAAGCCTGTACTAATGACGTTTCTGATAACTGAAAATGTCTTTCAGTTTTCTGCAAACTGTTGTTCTGTAACTGTTTTAGAAAACGATATTGGTTAAAAACAATCCACAAAGAGATGAATATATATACACTGTACTCTTCCAAAAAGTGTTACTTAGCGGCTGTTATTGACCTTTGTCACGGTGCGTCCATTTTCGTCTTGTTGTCCATAGTACATGTCAGACACGATAAGTGCATCTGTGCGACCGCCTGATAGCGCGTGTAATCTACCATTGTTGTTTTGAGAGAATCACGCTGCGCGTTTTCTTGATTGCGCTACGAATGTGTTATTGTGATGAACACAATGAACATTTCAACACAAGACAAAACTTTTTTCTGCAAGCCTCGCTTTGGTTACATTCATTTTAATAAGAGAGAAGGAAAGACGGCCGCACCATGATAAAGGTCTATAAAAGCTTGTGCGGTCAGCCTTGCCACAAGAAGTGGCCATACACAATACTGATATACCCAGCACGATATGTGGCAGAGGGACTCCCCCTAATGCCCCTATACCTCAACACACTCTTCCCTTTTGTTAACGCTCCAATTCCCCCTAAAAACTGAAAGGAGTTCCTTGGAAATTCCTTAGATGTTTGAGACACAATATAGGAACAATGGTAGAGGAGTCCGTTTGCCACATATCGTGCTGCATATGAATACTGACCAATAGAATAATCTATCCACCTTGATCAGAGTATGATTTGCAATTCATTTTTGAACTGTATATTTATTTATCAAGTTGGATTTTTTCCCCGTGGTGAAATTGGTCCAAGCATAGAAAATATACCTTATGTTTTCACATTTGATTTCTTGAAATGGAGAAAGAAAATGAACATAAAACTCCTTCATTGATTAAAGCTAAGCTTTGTCATTATGGTGGGTTGACTAAGGACTGTTTGCAATTAAACTTTGCAATAAAATTGTTTTGGCCATCTTAAACCTTTATTTTCAAGAAAGCTAAAGAGTGCCTTCTCTACTTTGAATCTTAAACCTCTTGAATACATTAAAAGACCGTCTTTGTTGCACATTAAAGAGTTGACAGAAAGGAATGTTGATGTTTCTTTGTTGTGATTTTATATCTAAAAGATAGATTGGTGAAAGAATAATAGGCATGGTGGGATTCATTTTAAACAGTGAAAATATTGTCAATAGACTCTTTGCACCGGTGGCCATGATGGGCAGGTTTTTTTATATTTAAATGATGTGATAATAGTTCCACAATGTACACACTCGTGCATGACGCAGAGTGACAATGTGACTGTTCCCTGTCATGGCCGCCCGTGCAAAGGGTCTATTGCAATGTCATTAAAGTGTTACATTATGGAGGTTATATAAAATTGGCTTTTTAGTGCCTTTGGGTAGTAATAAACACATGCGAACTAACACGGGGTCATAATCACAATAATGTTTTAGAGGTACACTTTATTTATAACGATTTCGACCAGCAATTAGTCTTGGCCCAAGACTACTCTAGTCGATATTTGTTTGTGTACGCGTTGGCCATATAGTGCGCCCTCTTGCAGCACTAACGGACCAGTCTTTGCTCACAAGAGTAAGCAAAGGGCTGGCCAGTTAGTGCTGCAAGAGGGCCCACTACTGGGAATGGCCAACGCGTACACAAACCAATATCGACTAGAGTATAGTAGTCTTGGGCCAAGACTAACCAGCGATCAGCTTTAGATGCTTTGACTCGTGGAAGCTAAACGAACAGATCCCAAAGGCGTGCAAGACAGCATCGATAATAATAATAATAATAATAATAGCAAGTTCTTATATAGCGCATTCCATGTCTGTCGACATCTCAATGCGCTTTACAAGTACCTAGAAACTGCCTAAACATCGAGATACATAGGCGTGTGGCGCCTTCGGCTGCCGAGCCAGGAACACCGGGGAGAATCCCCTTCTCTTTACGAATGAATGCTCTGGGATCTTTTAAGTGTGTTACACAACACACTGGACCAACGGCTTTACATCCCTTCCGAAGGATGGAGCAAGTGTGTTTAAGTGCCTTGCTCAAGGGCACAGGCACCGCAGCCTGGGATCGAACCCGCAACCCCAGGTTTTCACCCGAGTAATGCGAGTCAGTGGCCTAAACCGCTCGGCCACGGTATACCCCACAATGTGATAATAGTTCCATAAAGATAGAGGGCGCTCGTCGGCTTAACACAACATGACAAACTTAATCAAGCGCGCGACTTTTGGAAAGGAAGGTTTGTAAATTAGTGGGGTTTTATCGAAAAATTGGGCTGCCACCAGTAGGTTTTTGCAGATAGTCAGATAGTAGCTAAGTAGTTTCTGTTTTACCCTAATGGAAAAGCACAAATTTAGGAGTATTTTGGTTAATATGTTTTGCAGTTGCACACAACTTTACAAGGTCTGAAGCATATAGCCCGAGCCATGAATGATGATCAACTTCTCAATTCTTGCCACGAAAACAGTTAACATGGTTAATTGCAACATACAGTTTCTTAGAATTTCCATGCAGTCATGGCAGTAGTACCCAGACGATCCAGGTGGTATCCGAGTACTGCCAGCTAGGAATGTATTTTAATGAGCCTGGATCTATCGATCTGTCACTGTCAGTGTCACTATAGCGGCCTGCATGCCCTAGGCTAGGCGTAGGCCTAATTAAAATTTAAATACTTGCAAAAACTAATTTTCACAGAATGCATTCAAGGCTTGCTTTAAATAGTGGAATCATGTTAAATAATGGGCCTACATTTGATACAAATCATTTAATTCCTAGGTGTTTTTTCCCCTCAGGTCTGACATGTCTGAAGGATTTCATTATGTCCTAGGCCTAGTTGTTTCTCGAGTGTGCAGCCAACGTTGAATCAAAATGGATGACATCATGGACACCCCAAAGAACCCGAACAAACATGAGGTAAAAATTGGATCATTTATTTTCCCCCCACTAATAGAGCAGTTTTACAGCTATCACGGGTCACTAAACATCTCCCGTGTTTGTCCTCCAGATCGGACGAGAACAATAGAGCCTGTGCTTTTCTGCTAGCAGCCACATGCGTTTCCCCACGAGGCTCTATTGTTCTCTCCCCATCTGGAGGACAAACATAGGAGGGTCGTGACCTTTTGACCCCATGTGAAAGCGTCTAATCATTTGCAATTCATTCAGATTTGTACCTTTTTGGGAACACGTTAAGTTGAATTTTCCTGCTCTTTTGACTGTTGAAGTACCGACTAATGCCAATTTTCTTAATATCATTGCCATTAGGACAGAATTTCATACCCGGCCATTGCCTAGAATTGTTTTTAATTTCTGACACTTCGCATATCCCCATAGTCAGATAGTCAATTCTTCGCACTTTTCCTGCTTAATTTTATCATTAACATTTTCCTCAAAAAATTTTAAAAGTATTTATCAGCCATAAGATAAAAATCATACCTGGATATGGAATGCAACCCTCCATTTTGAAATGTGTGCTGTAATTTTGTTTTCTTTTTCTTCAGAATTGTTCTTATACGATATTAATCTCTTTGTATTTCACAGTTGAGGCAAAAACTGGAGAGCATGAAAAAAGCGTATGCTCAGACATTACACAAGGTTCAGGTAGGTAAAATATCAGGGCTTGATATTAGCCTTGCGGCTTGGGCCATTATCAGCGTCCAGGTCCCTAGCCAAGTTTAAACTTAAAGTTTAAGACCTGCCATAAAACCTGTATTCACTTATTCAATGCAAAAAAAAAATGCATCTGAGAAGATTGTTTTCAGTGTGTAATTATAACAAGTTATACCGATACTACATTGCAGGGTTGTATTCGAGTCCATCACAAGTCTATCACAAGTCCAGAGCCGATAAAATCACAACTCCGTGACAAGTCCCGCACAAGTCTGTCACAAGTCCAGTAACAAAAAGCAAAGGATGAACACGCACAAAAGAATGCCTTTGTTGGAGTTCATTTGAATAGCTTGTGAGTTGAATTAAGACCCAGGGACTTGTGGTGGACTTGTGATGTACTTGACTACAGCCCTGCTACATTGTCACTGCTGTATTCTGTGCCCCAACTTGGAGTGACCCACATAACAAAAACATGACTGTCTTGTCTGTTGTAGAAATCTGAGAAGGCTAACAGAGCGCGTTCCTACGTGCAGCAGAAGCTAGCAGAACAACGGCAACATGACGCTAGTGATTCTTCCCCGTCGTGCACTCACAGATTGAAAAATATGACTCCAGGGGAAGGATTTCGTCATATGCACGAGAACTTATCTCCTTTAGCTGGTATGTATATTTAGGGTATCTCAAAAAAAATGTATGGAAAAATACTTTGAAATTTGAGTGCCATGGATTTTCTTTTTATTAAGAACTAAATGTGTTTTCTTAAAGGAGCGTTACCAGATTTTCTGGAAATTTTATCTTGATCTAATTTAACAATCATATAAAATACATCCCAAAAATAATATATCATGACAAGAAAACAAAAAAATACAAAATATTAAGGTGAAAATTTGAGAGTAATTTTGATCACAAGTAGTGACATAAATCGATATCGTGCTGTTTTCACCTTGTCATTGTATACTACCTCTATGAAATTGATCTCATAAAAAGCTTGAACATTAAATGTAATGTGTTTAATAAAATAAAATAATTTGATTTTTCAATTTCAGTAATAGGGGAGCTATCAAATGTTTACCTTGACGAAAATCCTGCGATGGACTTTAGGGATGACAACCAAGGCGCGAGGTCTACAATGACCACAAGACGTATGCAAAGAAAGAGGCGAATTGTTTCCTTTAGCATTCCAAAAGAGGACACGCCTAAAAAAAGCTGCACTGTTGAAACTATGACAGCAGATACAGATTGTCTGGGACATTCTGAATATGATTGTAAACAACGGGCAAAGACTTCTGCAGATAAAAGTCTTGGTTGTGAAGAGGTTTCAAAGACCAATGAAGTGTCCCTTAAAATGTCAACTGGTGTAGGAGCTACTTCAGGTTCTAGTGATTTGGTGGTTAAGGGAATCATGAGCCAAAATGATGTGTGCAGCGTTTCAGAAGTCACTGACCAAAGTGTTCTTATTGTTCCAGAATCGCAGTTTATGGACACGATTGACTTTAAACCTGAGAAACGAGTATGTGAACATTTGAATGCAACAGCAAGTTATGATAAACCTGATTGTATTTATGTCAAAAAATGTGAGCATTTATGCGAGGACGGCAAACAAAATTTAGAATCCGGTAGTTTCATCAAAGATAATTCTGAGGATTTCTCGGAAAAGCCAGCAGATTTGCTTCGTACTTCATGTCATCATATACAAACGGACGATAATAGTAGCACGTCCAGCGGCCAACAACATACAACTAAAATGCAAATAAAAAGAGTTGGGCGAAAAAGCAGAAGGCGTTCGAAGCATGCACGCGAGCTGACCGTCTCAGACATCAGTATGAAAGAGATCGTGGAGTCACAAAGCACGGAAGAGGGAAGTCATACGTGGATCGAAGGATTGATGTTTCCAGCGGAGTATTACGTCAGGCGAACTCGGAGCATGACGTCAAGTGAAGGGCAGAACCAAAATTCTGAAGGACGCACAGAAGACGCCAGTACAGAACTTGTTCCAAGGAGTTCTTTGACTGAAAGTAGTAAGGGTTTACCTCATGAAAGACTTGATTTGCTGTGTTCAGACAAGATGTCAATAGATTCTTGTGAATCATTTGTCCAATCCGATTCAGATACGTCAAAATCCCAGCTTTCGGAGTCAATTTTGAAGACCGTACCTGTTCTGCCACTAATGCAAGAATTCACTGACAAAGACTTTGTGGAATTTTGCCCAGGAAAATCAGTAAGAAATGTGAAAAGTAAACGACAGAAACAGGGTCCAAGCAACAAGTCTTCATTGGAAAACATTGAAACCTCGTCAAGCTCTGGGTCAGCGACTTCAATCCTAAAAACTCAGAATGGGGATTCACCAAGTCATACACCTAGTTTACAACTGAACAAATCGGTGTCAAACTCCCAAAGAAACGTCCTCAATGAATCTAAGAGTAAATGTGCAATTAGGCAGTTTCATTGGGCTGCGGGAAAGGTCAAGTTACCGGAGACTGAATTCACGCTGCCGGAAGATGACTTTGGAGTGCTAAAACTTGCAAAATCTCAAAGCACCTCGGGAAGTAGTACTCCAGCTTCAAACTGTGTGACTGCACACACAGGCTCCCTGGATAATATTGAAAATTTAGTTCAGAAACCATATAATCTGGAACACTCGGAGATTAATCAACATGGCATTCCTAACACTGAAAAGAAATCCTCACCCGCCATTCAAATCACCAGCAATTCAAAGGATGAAATGGTTACGAAAAGCCGCTCGGAAGTCTCTCAAACAAAGCACATTCTACACAGCCAACTCTCCCCAACTCAGTACCCCACCGGCTGTAATCGCGCACATCCTGTTCCCGATTGCACCCCTGGGTGGTCTCCAACCTGTACCCCTCATGTAAGCTCTGGACCCAAAGCTCTCCCCCTGCATTCTCCAAAGATGTCCGACCAGACGCACTCCCCAAGAAACGAGGATGGAAATAAGGAAAATCTATACAATGAAGACCATCCTTCCAGTAACAAACAGATTACATGCAGTGTGCCTCAGAGCTCCCAAACTAACTTGGATGCAAGATTTTCAAGTGATATCTCTGAACGTCCACGTTCGTTATCTGCTGTGCAACAATCGGTACCAAGTCAACAGAACTCCAAACTTTCTAATTTTGTACCCACGCCTGAACAGGCTAGTGACTCCCAAGCAAACGAGTTCCCAGGTACGCGGAAGGATGCTGTTTCAACAGACGGTAACACTACACCTCCTAACCTACCCTTCGATACCGGACCTGTTGGTACAAAAAGCAACATTAACCAGGTATCTCCCTTTGCTGGCGTGGCTACGGCATCGCCACATGGGAGGGCTGAGGAGCCTATGGCAATGTCACAGTGTGAAGTCAAGGTTCCAAACGATGACAATGATGAAACTAATGGTTGCAGTGAGCAGCTGATGCTGATGGGGTGTTTGCAAGTAAGGGGCCTTCCAAAGTTGTCAACATTTTCACAGTTTTTACAAAGCGTAGGAAGAGGAGCGGGGTTGAGGGCCGCGTACGACTTTACATACACTGACAAATGTTACTAAGTAGTATTTTGGGGGAGGGAGGGTTGTCTTGAAAAATATTACGCTCTGTAAAACCGTGAAAATGTTGACAACTTTGGACAGCCCCTAATGTGTAAAATAAAAATAGTTTTTTAGTCAAATTTACAAAAATATATTGTGAGGGTGTCTGTGAAATTCAAATGAAATCCATTTGCACTTGCATGACACGTACATGATGCACTATATAGTAAGTGCTTTTTGCCAAGATAAATGCTAGTATATAGTGCATAAATTCCATTTAAAGATCGTATGGACTAAAGCAATATTTTATAACAGGACTTTTCAGTGATGTAATAATGACAATATAATTTGTTCGCGACCCAGCTCGCCCCGTAAAACTTAAAATCCACAGTCGACTCTTGACAATTTAGGGTGTTTTCGGCCATCCACATTGGACTAAATTTGGTAAAATTTATGATGATCTCCTTAAGTTCTACCAAAATTAGTCAAATGCGAACACAGCTTTAGTTCTAAAACGCCAGTCGCCGGCTATTTTGTTTTTAAGCTAGACTTTTATTTCCTTGCTGCAGCATGATGTCCCGTGGGAGGCAAGCCCCACAGTACAAGATGTGACTGGTGGTAAGATGAACGTCGGTGATAACAGTGTATGTCTCTTGGCTGTAATGTACCAACACACCTTGGTCATTTGGCAGAACAGCTCAGGTGCAACGGAGTGGGAAATACTGCAGTCTTGGACCGTACTGCAGGTAAACTTTGGACCATGTAAAGTTTTACTATTGATTTGCTTTTTAAAGAACGATTTGAAAGGGGTATGGCCAACAATGGCGTCGCTAGAGGGCGGGTGTGGGGTTATTCATTTTTGTCGGCAAAATCATGGTACTGTCGGCAAATTCATGGTGGTGTCTGCCCAAAATAGTATGAAATTAAAGTGATATATCACCGCTTATCAAAATTCCACGGCTATATCGGCGCTGGTAATAGGCTACAATACATTACAATATGTCGGCAAGCGTTGTCCCGCGAGGGCGCTCAACTTGTCACCAGCAAAATGTGCAATCATGCATGTCATCACGGAACAAATATAAACTGTCCTACTAGATGGCAGCTATTCGATACGATCTATTGCACGAATTTAACTGGTTTACATTATTTTTCTCCTAAGAATTTGCCAATTTTGTCTTTATTCAGGAAGAAGAATTCTCGTATGTGAGGTTTCTACCATGTAATGCAGACAGCACAGTGTCCCTGATAGTCGCTGGTCAATTTGCCTCGTGTTCTGTCAAGTAAGGGCCATACATTTGTGCTTACAAACAACCAACTAAATTCCTACACTTGGAATAAAAGTCTGCCTCTAATCCTTTATTAAATAATCCTTTGCTAAAATAGTTTTTAAAAATATTTAAAAATTTAAAATTTTAAAAATCAGCATCGACTTGCTAGACCTGGGGCCGATTTAACTAACGTAAAAATTTGCGATTATCGTAAGTATGATCGTTAACTTCAATTCCATTGTACGTCAAGTTGCGATGGATTACGAGTTTAGCGATTGATTTGGGCATTAGCGATCACCGCTAAGCGTTAGTGAAATCGGCCCCAGCTCAGTACTTTCAGACATTTGTGAGAAATAAGGAATAACCCCAGGTAAATTTTTTTTGGAAATTTTAAATAATTCTAAATAATTCCATTGCCTTTGTATTGTCGCTTTTTCAGCAAATAGTTTGCTTTCGTTAACTAATATTACGGTTTCTCTGTTATAGATTGTTGAGATATGACACTGTTACCAAGGAGACTCAGCAATTGAATGTGAACCTGGGCCATTCAAATGCAGTTCCAGCGCCTCACCTACTATGTCCAACTCACAAGCAGGGCTTTGCTGTTGCCGTCAGAGCCAAGGACGATACTAGTGATGTGTACCTTGTTCGGACGGGGACAAATACTTGGTAATTGACAACAATTTCAAACTAGCAGTGGCAGCCTCGTTTCAGATGCTGAGCCATTGTATTACGTCACGAGTCTTTTCATTTGCAAATTCTATCACGAAAGAAAGCACCAAGACCCTCGCTCTGGTATACTTTTACAGCCCTTTTGTAGCAATGAATTACATTAATAAATATGTGTTCAGTATTTCCATTTTGAATTTTAGTCGGTTAAATGCTTTAAATTTCTTGTTGAAGCGATATTGAGACAGTGCAACTGTCGACTGGAATGGACACAACGTTGAAGTCACTATTACTGGTTGATGGTGTTGAGGGCCTACTGATTGCAACAACATTGGATAATCATATACTGCTGTGGTGAGTTTTTATGTGTTTGTGCTATAAGGCTGTCGTTGAGGAAACTTGCGTTTACTGAAAATGTACTGAAAAAGGGTGCGGAGTAATTATATATTGGATGGCTTTGAGGGTGATATGAGAATACTGAGCGAGTGCGGTATATTCTCATATCACCCAAAAAGACATCCAATATTAATATTGTTATATAAAATGAAGCTTAATATACCTTCTTTGTTTTAAAAGAGATCGGCAAGATTTTTGTCTGTATGATGTTGAAAACTTCAGTTCATTTTCAACGTTTACAACTGCATGCACTTTTGTTACTGTACTCACACATGCAGTGCATTCACTCGATGCACGACGTGCGCGTACGCGTGTGCTTTGCTGCGCCCAGCGTGGACGCACATAGGATTAGGCCTCTGTGCTGCACAGTATCAGAAACGCATTATATCCGCAAAAGCTTCATTTTATATAATAATAATACTTTGAGTAATACTTTTAATTATATACTGTCAAGTTTAGTATCATTAGGTTGTCAATTTAGGTGTCTTTTTTTGTTGTACGTAACTGTACTGTGTACGTCGGAATTTGTCAAATTTGGGACTGTCAAACGGTTTTCTAATGTGAACTGGTAACATTTTATCCAGGAATTATGAAATTGGAAGGCTGCTTAAAGATGTACCGATGGAGCTGCTAGACACCTGTAGACATGCATCATGCTTGAAAGCAACTGCAGAATCAGTGAGTATAAACATGCAACTATGGAACTGATTCTCACAGTAATGTCTAGTGCTAATAACTTAGATCATGCGCTATCCTGCCAAAACTTCTCGGTTTATCTCCCAAAACAACAGAAACATCAGGCACATCTTGAGCACATTTTGGAAAAAAAGAATAAAACAAAGACTGTTCAACCCCTAAAACTTGAAACTTGGTGAAAAAGTCAAACATGGAAATTGATTTAGCTTGCGTCGGGGAGACTGAATGTTAATTAGGGTATGTTTTGCCCTTTCCCGACGTAATTATGACGAAGTCATGCCTGGACTCTATTTATATACTAAATATGGTGGTGTTATGCTTAAAGGATTGAGCAATTTATCAACATTTTCTTGGGTGGCATTTGTTTGGGTCACTCGTCTGTAAAAGAAATAACTTATTTTTTCTGAGAAGATAACTTAATCCTCTTATAAAGGGCAACAAATAGTGTGACAATATGCTTGTCTAAAACAACCACGTACAAATTTCCAATGCAGCGTAACAAAGACAGAAACTCCATTTGTTTTTATTACAGGGACTATTATTCCTCGTTATGATCTTCCATGACGACCGGACACGTCCTAACGCGAGGTTACGTGGGTGTGTTGGTGCTACTGTGGTGCTTAATCCTCTCACAGACAAAATGATGATACTTGTGGAATACCGGACTTCAGATGAACACACAGATTTAAAGTATGTGTCATCGGCCATTCCAGTGAATTAACTGGGAATTAGTGACTGGTTTCAACTGGTTTCAAATGGAACCAGTATAAACTAGTTAGAACCAGTCACATGAAATAGAACCAGTATAAATGGAACCAGTATAAACTAGTTAGAACCAGTCACATGAAATATCTGTTAACTAGAATGTTAATATTTCAAGTTTACACTGGTTCAAAATCTCTACAGATTTTGAACCAAGGTCATTAATTATTTCAGTTGATAAATATCAAAGTGACAAATCAATACAATTGGTGAGACAAAAAGCATCACATGTGGGACACACGTGCATATATTTCTAAAACAACCAGAATGAAATTTGTGGGCGCACATAAGCTTGGTAATGCCCAACACACGAGGCATTTCATGAAACATTTGAAATAAATTAGTTATTGCTACGCAGACTGTTACAGGACATGAATTTGTACAGGACAATATTTGTTATTTTGTCTTTGGAAAATGCCAGGTAGACGGATTGATCACTTTCCATATGGTACACTCGGCCTTTTAAGACAGATTACATGATTGGAAAACTTTTAAAATCAGGGCCAGCAACTTTACATAACTAAAGAATAATGTTGATAAACTGCCTTGTCAAAATTTCAGCCACCAAGATGCAGTAATACTTCAGAAAACCTGAAAATCCATGCATGTTTTTTTTGTATAAATAAATGGTTAAAAATTTTAAAAAAAAACACCAGTTGGCAATTTCACCCACAAAGACACTTTAAAAAAAAAAACACTTTTACTGGGATTTGTCTTGTCAAAGTAAAATTTTGGGTGCCTGCAAATGATGTATTGGGGTTTTAATGCTTCTACGTATCTATCCCTTATATTACACACACAGCCTGGTTGAAGGCGTTCTACACGGCAACAGTTTGTTGGTCCAACTCTCTGACGGAAGTCTGCACCAATGGGACGTCTTCACTGGTAACCTCATGAATTATTCATTAGGCCAACCAACCAGCCACACACTGAGGAGTGCCAGTCTATGCAAGTCATGGGTGGCCATACTTGGGACGGACCAATGTCAGCAAGTGTATGGTAATGTGAAGGTGACCTCATGAATTATTCATCAGGCCCACCGGCTACACACTGAAAAGTGCCATCCTTCCTCCATGTTTAGATGGACCTATTCTAGTAGCTGTATGGTAATGAGACATACTGAATTATGCATGACAGGTGACCATGCAGTACCCTTTGGACTACAGTAAATGTCAACAAGTCAAGCTGGGTTCACTAAAAATCCTCTTAACTCAAACTTAATTCATTCCCACCGAAAGTAGAACAATAAATTTTACCTTGCTTAACTGAAACTCTGCTTTAAATTGGATATTTGAATGTATTACCTTGAGTTGAGTTGACTGAGTCAAACTTACGCACCTATCAATTGTTTTCCCCACCCCTCCCCCCTTGCTGCCCCACCCAAAACTGGCCACTATAAAGAGTTATCTTAAGCATTATACACATGGCATTTAGGACCAAAGGTGGGTGGCCACTATATGCAGGTGGCCTTAATAGCAGGTTTCACTGTAGTGTTAATGCGACAGGATTTTAATTTTTTTTATTAATGTACGAAGTATTGTCAGACATTGTTGAAGTGAAGTTGCCTTTTTTCTCTTCAAATGCATTATTATCAGCGCTAACTGTTCTCCCTTCCACACTTTGAATAGATTGTGACTTGAGTACTGTAGGGTACCGTGGCTGAGTGGTTTGGGTCATTGACTCGCAATATTTGAGTGAAAACTCTGGTTTGAAACCCGCCCATGGTACCTGTGCCCTTCTGAAGGGTTGGTCCTGTGTGTTGTGTAACACGCTTAAAAGATCCCAGAGCACTCTTTTGTGAAGAGTAAGGGAATTACCCAGTGTCTCTGGTTGTTGGCTGCCAATGGCACTGGCTGCCTATGTATTTTGATATTTAGGCATATAATGGATGTAGAGCGCTGTGAAACCTCGTGTAAGAGCGCTATATAAATGACAAAATTATTAAATTATAAGTTAAGACCCAAGGATTTGTGGAGACTTGCAACTCAAAGCACTGACAACAGTATAGATTCTTGCCATGTTTTGCTCAAAACTCGGCTTACAGTAACTTAATGAAATTTGGCTGTAGTTGTGAAAGTGATCTGTTGATGGTTTTATACATGTAGGTAACTTTTGTACCAACATAAGATGAGAAATAAAACCAACAGTTCTCATGAACTATTTAACTGCAATGTTTCAATGTTTGTATTTATTGGTCGTTTTGATTAAAATTTGTTGCATTAATAAATTATTGTTCAGCATGTATGTCTTGTAGTAATTCAAACTCGCTTTCTGTTTGATGCCATAATTTCATTCATTCATTTATTCATTCATTCATTGATTTATTTCCATGCTTCACGGATACAAGAACATGTTTTCATGTAATAAAATAATTTAAACTTTGGAGTAGACATACATGTACATTCATGAAATGACTTAGAAAAAGCATAATTGACTTTTAAGAAATGTATGCCGTAAGCATGGCAGGTCCTCGGTAGAAAGCCAAATATTGAACTATTGTGACTTTTTGCTTATCCGTTAAAGCCCCTGCTCAGTATTGAAAATCTCGAAAATCAGAAATGTTCACAGATTTACAGGGTTATTCAAGTGAACTTTAAACAAAAAACCGTTTGAATGCTAGTACTGTGAGCTGGACACACTTCATTTTGCCCAAAATATTCCAAAAAGTAAATTCTGCGTGAAACAAATGTCAATCACTGAGGTAGACAAAATACAAAGCACATTATTGTCTAAAAATTACAGCGTGTGCGCCTACACTCTAAAAGCCAATTCTTATGCATTTGAGTAAGTTTATGCTTGATTGACAGAACCACATCGTCAATGGAATTAAGGAACTTCGGCCAAACCCACGCCGGGGTTCGTGTGATCTCCGACCGTCGCTGAAGAAACCCGACCGCCTTCACAGGCCGTCCGGTTCGTCAAAGGCGCCCCAACGCAAGGCTCAGACGCGGCCGACCGTGTCAGAGGCGGCCAAACGCGAGGTTCAAACGCGGCCGACCGCGTCAAAGTCGGCCGGAACACGGGGTTCAAACGCGGCCTGCCGTGTCAAAAGTCCTGTGCACAGGACTTTTTTTTTGAAAACCACCTAATTTTGGACGAAAATAAATTCATGTGGTGTTTGTTACCATTGCTATCAACACTTTGAGTAAGGTTTTTCTTGTCAACTCGTGAAAAACAAAATTGGGTCATTGCAAATGATACAATGGGCCTTTAAAGACACTGATAGTGTGAGTGGTTAACACCAACAAGACCCACATTCCACGTGGTGCACGTTTGGCTGCCAGAACACCAGCACATGTTCAGGACGTTAGGATTTGTCTGGAACAGTAACCTCGCTGCTGAATCCATGTGACAAAAGTAAAGATTCCTGCCATGTTTTGCTCAAAACTTGGCTTACAGTAACTTAATGAAATTTCGCTGTAGTTGTGAAAGTGCTCTGTTGATGAGTTTTATTCATGTAGGTAACTTTTGTATAAGATGAGAAATAAAACCAACAGTTCTTACGAACTATTTAACTGCAATGTTTCAATGTTTTTATTTATTTGTCGTTGTGATTAAAACTTATTGCATTAATAAATTATTGTTCAGCATTCATAATTGAACTATTGTGACTTTTTGCTTAATCCGTTAAAGCCCCTGCTCAGTATTGGGAATCTCGAAATCAGAAATGTTTACAGATTTACAGGGTTATTAAAGTGAACTTAAAAAATTGGCGCCGTTTGAACGCCAGTACTGTGAGCAGTCAGGGGCGGATCCAGGAATTTTTCCAGGAGGGGGTTTTGCCACCAGGGAGGGGTTTTGCCCGTCAGATTTTTATGTCAGCTTGTTTCGGACAGGCGGACACGCAAAAAATGCATTACATTATATTTGTTGGTGTCTGAGCAGGGGGGGGGGGGGGGGGGGGTTGACCCCCAAAACCCCCCTCTGGATCCGCGCCTGGAGCTGGAAACACTTCATTTTGCCCAAAATATTCCAAAAAGTAAATTCTGCGTGAAACAAATGCCAACCACTGAAGTAGACTTGCTCAGAGTTTGGGGGACAAAATACAAAGCACATCATTGTCTAAAAATTACAGCGTGTGCGCCTACACTCTAAAAGCCAATTATTGGTCATTTGAGTAAGTTTACACAATGAGCAACTAACAATGGAAATTGGGCACATAAATGGTGTGTGCCAAATTTCCATTGTTAGTTGTTATGCTTGATTGACAGAACCACATCGTCAATGGAATTAAGGAACGTCGGCCAAACCCATGCCGGGGTTCGTGTGATCTCCGACCGTCGCTGAAGAAACCCGACCGGCTTCACAGGCAACCGTCGGGTTCGTCAAAGGCGCCCCAACGCAAGGCTCAAACGCGGCCGACCGTGTCAAAGGCGGCCCGAACGCGAGGTTCAAACGCGGCCGACCGCGTCAAAGGCGGCCGAAACACGGGGTTCAAACGCGGCATGCCGTGTCAAAAGCGGCCTAATCGCGACGTTCAAACGCGGCTTTTATACAGTAAGTGTTGTTCTTCTGTACTGCTGCGCCGAACCATAGCCGACGTTTGGTACCAAAGGGTTCCGTGGTCAACGGTGCTTCTTTTCTGTCCTGAAGATTGACATGCTTTTGTCCTGCCCTTGATGGAAAATTCCCCGTCATTATTCGGTTGTTGTCTGTCAAAGTGGGCAACTTGATTCATATGCATCACAATATGTGGCAGAGGGTATCTCCCCTACCATTGTTTTCCCCCTACCATTGTTTCCCCATTGTGTCTCAAATTTCCGAGGAATTCCATTCAGTTTTTAGGGGGAAGGGGGTGCGTTAACAAAAGGGAAGAGTGTGTTGAGGTATAGGGGCGTTAGTGGGAGTCCCTTTGCCACATATCGGGAAAAGTATAACTTGATTAGAGTGGTCATGGAGTGGTCGAGGAAAACTGACACTTAAAAATAAGGTAATTTCGTTTTAAGGTAAATCGTGATTCTATCATTTTATAACAACAAGATGGACGCTGTGAAACAGTTTGTGTTCAGTTTATGAGCGGACCAAATTAGTTGCTCTTACCTAGAGGAAATTTTGTGAACTTTTAGGGAGTAAATCCTACATCGCAACACTATCAAAGGTCTGTTGCAGAGGTTTTAAAGGCCCTATGTATCATTTGCAAGATAACACTTTTTACAGAATAAGAGTGTAACACATTGGTAAACTAGCCTGCAGAAATTTTAGCTACTTAGAAGCGTCAATGCTTCAGAAAACCTTGAAAATCTATATATGGATTTTGTGTACAAGTGCATAAATGGTGAAAAAGTCCCGTGCACAGGACATTTTAAAAAGTGTTTTCCAGCATGAAATACTATTTTGGACGGAAATAAATTCATGCGTGTTTGTTACCATTGCTATCAACACTTTGAGTAAGGTTTTTCTTGTCAACTCATGAAAAACGAAATTGGGTCATTGCAAATGATACAATGGGCCTTTAAAGACACTGATAGTGTAAGTGGTTAACACCAACAAGACCCACATTCCACGTGGTGCACGTTTGGCAGCCAGAACACCAGCAAATGTTCAGGACGTTATAAAGAATTTGTCTGAAACAGTAACCTCGCTGCTGAATCCATTTATAATAAGTGATTCAGCAGCGAGGGGCTTGGGATCGAACAAGTTATTAAGTATACATGTATAGAGAAAGCGCTTTTATTGCATTATGATAAAAATACGTTTTTGGTTATATTCATGAAAACGGAGCCCTGTTACAAAACATTGTATATCGGAGAAGTCCTAATTAGCATAATTATTTCTTTAAACGATTAAGTAAGACTCACGGCTGGTGGAAATCGACATGAATAGTTATCTCCTGATGATATCTCTCAAAATGATCAAGTGCATTATTGTCAATATAAGCATTTTAGCTTCCAAATGATTTTTTGAAGGGACAATAGCTCGCACCATGCCCTATAGACTTGATGACAATAGCACCGGTTCGTCAATGGAAGAAAATTTCGGCAAAACTCGGATTCGTATGACACCGACCGCCGTCAAAGAAACCCGACCTGCTTCACACGCAACCGCCGAGTTCGTCAAAGGCGACCCGTACGCGAGTTCAAACGCAGCATACCGTGTCAAAGGTGTCCCGAACGCGAGTTCAAACGCAGCCTACTGTGTCGTCTCCTATGACTGCCGCGCGGAAACAATAGTCAGCCATCAGTACGAAAAGCCGCCGTGAGCCGCGGCGCCTCTTGTCAGAAACTATTGTCAACGAAATGAGTGCTTTTGTTCGTGCTCATGGAGAGATCTTTATATACAGGGCTCACAGAAGTTCCCCATCATTTCTCGTCTGAACTCCATCGAGCAAACATCGTCTGCCTACCCTCTCAACTCCCAAAGCTTTTATCAGTTCTAAGTTCAAATCGGTCTACTTCGAAGTTTTGTCAACCAGCATGGCACCATCTTTGCCTGAAGCCAAAGCTGAGTTCGTGTCCCGTTCGTCGGGCAAGAAGGCCAAGAGACCGAACTACCGTCGCCGGGTGAAGCTACCGTTCACCTTTGCAGAACTCATCACTATTGCCATCAAGGTAAGACATTTTCGAAAATATACATTGTACTGAAAGGAAGGCAGATTGTCTTCATTAACAAAATGAAATTCCAATATATGAATGTTTGCCTCCCACTGTGCGAAGCGGCAACTATACCAAACTCAAAAACACTTCGCTGATGCCGGAACTTTCCTAGATACAATTTTTGTTTTCTTAAAGCGGGCCTCCCACTGTGCGATTTTTGCCACGAATTAGCTACGATTGGGTACGATTGTGTGTAGAGTCTATAGGCAGTCTCCGATAATCGTACCAATTCGTAGGGGAATCGTGGCAAAAATCGCACAGTGGGAGGCCTGCTTAAAGCGGGCCTCCCACTGTGCGATTTTTGCCACGAATTTCCTACGAATTGGTACGATTATCGGAGACTGCCTATAGACTACCGTCGCCTGCAACTGATATATCCCGACGAGGAGATTGTTGCAGTATTTGACAGATACAGATACAGAGACTCTACACACAATCGTACCCAATCGTAGCTAATTCGTGGCAAAATTCGCATAGTGGGAGGCCCGCTTAATATAAACACATCGTACTTAATTGTGGGAACTTCGCAGCAAAATCGTACAGTGGAAATGCTCTTGATTATATCTGTGAATCACGAATCTAATTGCTCTTAATTTTTCTCAATTTCTGCAGGAATCTCCGAATGGCATGCTGACACTGCGAGACATTCTAGAGCACTTGGCAGCCAAGTACGAGTGCTTCCAGGGTTCCTACGTTGGTTGGAAGAACAGCGTCCGTCACAATCTCACGATCAACGACTGCTTCACCAAGGTGCTCAAAGACAAGACCAAACCTAATGCCAAAGACAACTACTGGGCTCTTAACCCGGACTGCAAGGCAGCCCGCCTTCGGCCAGCTTCCCCGGACCAACAGCCCAAGGCTCCGTGGTCCTCTAGCGTCCCTGCTCCTTCAGCTACATCGCACGCAATCCCAGGGACGCCGACCGCAAACGGAGCCCAAAACAGACCAAGTTTGCCCGGGCAACCCACGGCTACCTCCTCCAACAACCCCGAACTGATCTCAACCACTCCAAGCTCCGTATGTGGCTTCCCGCGTGCCGATTGGAAGAGTCTCCGGGACTTTTCCATCCCTGACGAAATCACCAACTTCTCACTCTACGACGACGAGTGTTATGGTTCGGCACTGGTCCACAGCAGAGATGCATGGTCACCTCAGTACAGCACTGGTGTCAGCACCCGGTACCACCCCTACGCGAACGGCGGGAAAAGCTTCGGCAACTTCCGTCAGCACCACGAACGCTTCGCTGGCTACTCGTACCACTCTCGGCACGTGGCGAGAAGAACCGATTGTTGCCGAGATGGGCCGTGCTTCCTCCGTAATAATCCGATCATCGTACCGGCAATCCGCGGCAGTTTGGGACTTGACCCAGACGAGATGGCCCTGAGTGCGATCGAACGTTCGGTTCAGGTCTTAGACAAGATCCGGCCATGTGACCTCTTGAGTGCTGAGTTTTGAAAGTTTAATTTGCTGTTATTGTTCAAACCACTGAGACACGATTATAAGTTTCATAAATTATCTAGATTAGTTTATCAGTTATTGCATTTTACTTTGTTAACATAGTTACGAAATTCTTCTTAATTTATGACCAAAACAATAGATTATCCTACCTAACTCATTTTTTTTTCAAATGAACGAAAAACGTATAACCAAAACGGAAATACATTTAATATTAGTTAAGTTTGTTGTATTTCAATTTTCCGATACTTACATGAACTTATCTTTTTAATTTGACAAAATAACAAATTGTAATTTTAGTTAAAATAAACAAATTTATATTTTAAAACAATGAGTAATCTGAATTATAACCAGAATTATAACTAAACTTATATGAACTTCTTAATTTATGACAAATTAATAATTTTATACCTTTTTAATAAAATGAGCAAAGTCTAAATAACTTGAAATATAACCACAACTGAAATACGTTAGCTAATTAAAGTTTGTTGCATTTTCAATTTGCCAATAATACAAACTTCTTTTTGATTTATGAGAAATTAATTACTTAAAATTTTACTTATTATAAGTCAGTTTGACAATGAGCAAAGATTATTTGAGTATTTGAGCGGAAATCGAACTTATTTTTAACTGGGTATTTTATACAAGTTTGTGTGCCTTTTTGTGTATATATTATCCAATTTTAATATGCATTTTATTTTCAGAATATTTGAAGTTTATTGGTTAATAAAACAAAGTAAGTGAAGAACGTCAATCTTTTTCATCCGTTCAATTTTATTTTTATCATTCAAGATGTCTAAGATACCCACCAACATTTCAAACTTAAGATCTAAAAATGATAGGGGGGTTCCAGGGCAGCCCGGCCCGGTGGACGCCAAAATATTATAATCCATAATATGACAATTTTGAATTTGAACTTTTCCGATGTTTATGCCAATTTTACAATTTCCCAAACCAGCCGGGTTTAAGGCAACGGCCGTTGAGGGCGTTTAGGGAGTTAATTTTGGAGAAATTTTAGTCCGTCAAAGAATGGATTTGATCCATCGTTCAAAGGATATCCCATACTGCATACTAGTAGTATACATAATATGCATAGTGCTGGGATTTATGCGGGAACCAATTTGTTTCTTCTTTACTCTAAAAAAAAAAAAAAAAAAGTAGTATTCCCTTAAAACAATGAGTTAAAGAGATGTGATCCAATTATGTATAAATTAGTTTACTAAACTGCGGTGGTTTTTTTTACGACGTCCCCGAAAATATACGGATTGAAAACGCGAAATTTCAGAATGGTAATGAGAAAAATGTGACACACAATATGGTATCAAAATCTCAACACCTATGGGAAAAAATGGGAGAATAAAAAAAACTGGTACACTCCTTTAAACATAGTGTCCCTTGAACGACGGATATTCTGTTGAACAACCTATACTCCGTTCAATGGACGTTGGTCATTGCCAAACGCGTAGGGTGCGAGATGGCATATGGCAATGGGTGTGATACGGCGTTGGGGCGAAGTTGTCATAGGGCGAAGTGCCCATGCAAAAGGATGCACAGGGCGCGTGGCTGGCTGGGGCGAAATGACTGACCGTGTTCGGGACGACTTTTGACAGACTGCACAGAAATGTAACTTGTGATCGTAAAATATATCACCTCCATGCACAAAGTAGCCCTACAACTTCAAAAATATAATACGGTCTGATGTTTAGAAAGGGGACGACATTATTGAATAGCCTACTTCGTCAAAACTGAGGGAATTTCAGGAAAGCTAAACACAGCGAAACACTTTGATCTGTTGGAACGTTCGATTTCGAAACGAGACGGATTTGGCAAACGCAACGAGACATTGCGGTGAATCATAACGAGTCACTAGCCCACACTCTACCGCAGTGTACGCACCGCGGGTGCAGGCCGATCGAGTGCAGCCATGATGCAGAGTATAAAGTGTGTTGTCGTGGGCGATGGGTGAGTTCAGTAAATTTACGACGGGACGGTGTTGTCGCCAGAAAAAATCTTTATCTTGCCCACTAAAATCTTGCCATTTTTAAAGAGCATTTGGTATTTTTTAAAGGCACACCACAGGCTCGTCAGCAATGCGCAGGCGCCAAATAAAATCGTGCCACGAAATACGCACCTCCATAGCAAAAGCGTGGAGCTGCGTATTTCGTTGCACAAATTTGGCTGGAGTATGGAATCTCAACAATTGTTTGGCCAGTTCCGAATATTTGCCAGTTCCGAATAATTTATTTAACAATCTTGCACATGTAAATACATGTAGGCCTACATGTAATTCAAAAAACCAAACACTCAAAATAGTTTAACCTAAATATCGGCATAGTTGCCAGGTCCGTGACCTTGCCAACCTATGATGAACAATGGCTGATGATACGGAATAGGGTGGTGAGGTCACGGACTTGGCGACTATGCCGACATTTACGTACGTTAGATTTGAAGAGCAACTATTAACCTTTTTAATTACGTAATTTGTCTCGACTTTTGTCGCTTCTGTAATCAATACGGGTGCTTTTTTCAAGTCGGTCCAATTTTACGACCATCAACATTTTGGCACGCTGTGAAGTTTTACACAGAACTACTGAGAAAACTGCAAAACATTTGGTTCAGGGAATGACTTGGAAATCTGTGACGTCATCAGCAGCACAGTCGTGACACCCTTGCCCCCGCCCCTGCCCCCGCCCCCGCCCCTGCCCCCGCCCCCGCCCCACATTGTAGGAAATAAAACCCTTCCAGAAATCCAAACCCTGATAATGCCCTAATTCCCCCATCCTCTTTCTACTGTCTTCCCTGTTGTCAACTCGTATACAAGTAACTTGTATACAAGTAGCCATTTCCTCTCCGTGTGCAGGGAGAGGGGCACATTTTTGTACCTTAGCATGACGTATGCCGCCTCTCAGTGCCAATAGTGCATGAAATTATAGTAGAACGTTGGACATCGGACATTTTCCGACCACTTACTGCAAGTCTGCATTTGCTCGTACCAACCATGGATGTGATGGTGCAATACACAGGAATGTGAACTCAAATAAACGTCTTTATGTCTTGTAAACAGCGTTACAAGACATCGTTTGAGGCATAAACGTTTTTTGATACGTAGGTCTCTTAACATGGCTGGTGTCTGTTTGAGAATTATGTGTGGTCTAGCATGTCTAGTGGGTACACAGTTGTGCTCATGATCAAACGTTTTTGGGTTCGCGTCCCACTTGTGCCAACGTGTTTGTGTCCGTGGGCAAGACGCTTAATCTCAATTGCCTTGTCAACCCGAGCGATATTTGGGGAGCTTTTAGGGGGAATGCCACTGCCTTGGCCAGGCAGCACCCTAGTTAAAGGGAAATGGTTCTGGTGATTCCGTGATGGCAGTGATATTGGCAACATCCTGAGATCTCAGGGAATTTCCACTCTGCAAAGCGACGTGACAATACCCTGAGGAAATACACGCAAATATGTGGAGCGAGCCAGCTGTTGTCTTGAGCCAGCTGTTGTCTTGAGCCAACTCACGCCAGAGTCATTTTGATGTAATTTAATCAATTCGGTCATGTTATGCCGAAAAGAAACGATTTCTATACTTTCCAGAAATTGTATTGGGTTCCGTTCCTTATGACTGTCCCATTCCTACCAAACTTTCAAACGACGAACTTTATTTACTCCGCAGTTTTTCAAATTAATAACAGGGATGCATGCTGACGAATGTAATGGAACGGATTCCCAGTATTCTTTAAATAGCAGCCAATCGCCGACGCGGACAACGGCCAGCATTACCGAGTATTGTATCACATGCATGCACGGTGTTTACAATCTACGCGCGTTACATTTGAATGCCTGCAATCGTGCTGCATAATGCACTGCAAGCGTCCTGATTGGTCCAGCAGAGGCGACAAGATTTTTTGTCGCTAATCCCACCGCCAAATGGGGCCTTTTTCAACAGGGCCACTGTACGCAGGAGTTAGGGAGTGCTTTAAAGGGGCACTGTTGCAAGAGGATGTATTGGCAACAGCGCCAGTAGTACACGCACGCCTAGCGTAGACATGTATGCTAGCCTATACAATAATCCACCATTACATGTACTATCATTAGAAATGCAAGGGTTACCGTAGGTTTGTTTTAAAAATGTGAAATGTTTGTAAGAAAAATTATTCATGCAGTGTGCAACTGTACTTTGTCTGACAGATAGGTCTGTTACTTGTAATGACAGTATTGATGCAGTAAACTGCCTTTGTGTTTCTGCTTGAGTTGTCTCAGTCGCCAGGTTAATGATGCGTGGAATATTCATTCATAGTAGGAGTAGTGTTAGCACACTGCAGTGCTAATTTTGGACGCACAGGAGGGGTTATATGTATATTAGCAGATGGGGAGATGTGGAACGTTATACAGTGTACGTGTACATGTCTGAAATTATTTTGCACAGACAAGGGACACTGTATGTACTGGAGGAAAATTGATTTGAATACTGTACACAGCACTATACACTAGTAAACAGTACAATACACAAAACTGAAATGAAACTAGGCCCCTGATTGCCGTGGTATTATAGCACCTTATTCCGTGTAATATAGCCAGGGTTCCAGCCTAAATAGGATGGTGGCCTTTCACAATTTCTTGAAGCATGGAGACGAGTTGTCATTGATTTGTCAGAACGTAGTTGAGATGCTGAGTTGACTTACATGTATACATGTAGTATACACTGGTTGATTTTTATCATACACATCCTCAATCACACATGGAGATAACATAACGGTTTTCCAATCAAGTAACACACATGTATCTTTAAAGATGGACTGTCCGTGTTTAGGCCGATTTCGGCGTAAACAAATATAAAAGTTAAATTGCTTTTTTTCTAGCTTAGAAAAAGTTATCAGCTTTCATTTGGTACCAAGAACGTAAAAATCCGTTAAGGATTAATGCCAGTCGATTAAAAACAAGAAATAATAAAGGGCACATCCCGCTTTTTAATTGACAGGGTTATGACGTAAATAATTTACATGTTGTACCGGTACATGAATAAAGATCTGCACTGTACTGTGCCGCACCAGCCGGTACATGTACTGCAGCTATGTGCATGCAGCATGTGTATACTACATGTACATGTACATGTACACACGAACATACATGTACATGTATGTCGCTCGTGAAATGGGTCGGCCTAGGTCAGAAGCTATGAATATTCATAGGTAAGCCAATTAGAATGAAGCCCATTAACAAAAAGGCTTGTATCTCCAATTCCCAACGTCGGCAATTAAAGTTTTTTATATTACAGAGACACGTAAGCTTTCTAAATTCGTTCGCTTGTGTAAATTAATTTGTTAATCCTTTCAAATCCAGTGCAGAAATCCCAGGAAACTTTGTCAGTTAGTTTTCATTTTAAACCTCTACCTGTAGTAAAAAATGTTTTTTACTGAGACAAAAAAGTTCAGTGCAGACAGTTTGTTGTGTTGAAAATTTCCTGGGTGTGTGGTGCACGTCCTTGCGGCCATGATCACTTGCACTGAAGCATGTCACCTCGTGTCTGAGTCAGCTCTTTTATTAACAATATCCATGAAATTTTCCTGTGTTGAAAGAAAAAGTACAAACAAAATACAGCGGTGCATGTCCATGTTTTGGTATAAGTTTTGCCAATTAAATACAGAAGATTTAATCATAAATTATTGTTGCTTTGGGTATACCTTCTGTATTCATTAATGTCTTCATTGGCCAATCTCTCACCGATTGAAATTCTTGTTTTATCGCGTTACATTGTCCACATTTTACTGGGTCTGCAGTTTCGTACACTATATTAATGCAAACTTTACTTTTTACTGTACATAGCGGGATATGTTTTTCTTTCTGAAATGAATATTGACTGAAGTAACTGGGCTGGAATGAGACATAGTTGGTTGAGATACGGTATGTCACAAACGGTGACCCAATTACATTGAAAAACCTACCTAGCTTTTGAACTTTAGCATACAGAATGCTGTAAAATGCCAACCAACCCTTCAAAGTTGCCCCTAACTTCACCCCATTGTTTACTCTCGCATAAACAACATGGTGGTTCAAAGAAAAGTTTCCACCAATAATTTCTGGACTTGTACTGTTCTCATGCAGTCTTCTCTTATTGTGAAATTGTCCTTGACAAAAAAATTGCATCTTGAAGGAGACACTTGAATGGTCCTTGTACTTAAAGAAAGTACAGTATCACCCCGTTTACACTCGATTCGCCTTTGCCGAATCGAACTCCGCAATTTCCAAAAAGGGGAGTTGAAGCCGGGTAGGCACTAAGTGTAAACGCAAAAGGTGAATTGAAAAAGGCGGATCAGACCCAGGTCTGATTCGCCTTTTCAA
This sequence comes from Henricia sp. BOLD:AAB3569, assembly GCA_037783545.1. Taxonomy (NCBI): domain Eukaryota; kingdom Metazoa; phylum Echinodermata; class Asteroidea; order Spinulosida; family Echinasteridae; genus Henricia; species Henricia sp. BOLD:AAB3569. Next base: position 823,131 of record JBBELK010000015.1, on the reverse strand, counting down.
GTCACCTTTGGGGTAGGGTTGAACCCCGCAATTGCGGGGTTGAACCCTGCAATCGTCAAGGTCGCTTGTAGTGTAAACGCTACCGGAATACAGATTCGGCAATTTTAGTGTCCTTGGGGCGGTGCCGCAGTGTTGTAGATTTAATTGACCAATCTGGCACTAGTGCAGCAACACCTAACAGCTCATGCATGCGCTGCAGTTACATTTAGTGGTGACTTTTGCGGTTTCTGAAGCGAGTTGAAGCGATTTGGGGTGTAGTGTAAACGCGGCAAATGTTCAGTTTTGTGGTCGCAATGTAACATTTTATTGTTCAGTAATGTGCGTCAACACCTCTTGTGGCAAGGCCGACTGCACCAGTGTCTGTAAGAGCCACTGAGGTAGGGTGCGCCACTCTGCCTGAATTGATCCCTGAGAACATTTTTCTAAGGCTGTTTTCAAGAGGCGTGGCTCCAGAGGTCAGCTCATTCCACGAAGGTTGAAAACTCAACAAAATCAACTCAAGCAGAAAATACTGCTTAGCATAAACAAGTTACTGCTAAAATCTCATGCCATTTGTACTTTTGATTGGTACTCTTCCAATTTTTGCTGAGCATAAAAAATTGGTAAGAAGTATTTTCTGCTTAACAGCGCCCTGAAAATAAAATGAGCCCCAATGTCATCACATGATGAAAAATTTATTACATGTAAATGACCATAGACTGGGTGGCTGTCTGAAAATGGGTGGTTATATTCAAATGGTATGATAAATATATCCTACACATTTTCCCATAAACATACAGCCCCCATACGCCTGAAGTGCATATGTGTGAAATTCAGCTTGAAATCTTCCCACTTCGCTCTGTCAAATGTGCAATAACATTTAAATTATTTATCTTTTGAATTAATCAACACTGTACATAAAAAATGCGATGTCTAGAAATAATGAATGTACATGTACAAAGGAATAATATATATTTCCTCTCTCTCTCTTCTTCACAGAGCCGTTGGTAAAACATGTTTGCTTATCAGCTACACAACCAATGCTTTCCCAGGGGAGTATATCCCTACAGTGTAAGTATTAACAAAGGGCATAAGTCGCTTCGTGCACATCTTGGGTGAATATAACTAGAAATCAGTGGCATTCAAATACGAAAACACCATGGAAATTTTAGGCATTACTGCCTGGAATTTTGGGTACCACAAGGAATTTACATTTTGTGTTACCTCCACTGACTTAATGTTTATGGTCATATAAACTTGGCCCAGGCTATTCAACATCCAACTCTTTTCCCTTCAACGGATCAAGACATAGATGTAACTCAAGAAAATTTCAGTTTGGCAAGTACTAATTGGTGATTTGATGATTTGGTGACGAACTGGTGATTTGACAACTACCCGGTAAATGCAATCCGCCACTGGGGTTAAAAGTCACTGGAGTAAATTTGTCCCCCTTTTTTGTTACTTTAGGTTTGACAACTACTCGGCCAATGTTATGGTCGACGGGAAACCAGTCAACTTGGGATTATGGGATACGGCAGGGCAAGAGGACTACGACAGACTCAGGCCTCTCTCATATCCACAGACAGTAAGTTGAATATACGTGGTAGGGTAAACCCATGGGACACCCTTCAACGCGGTCCCAACCAAAATTGATTTAGCAAGATCTCGAGTCACGTAAATTGCAATTACTTTGTCAAATTTGTAAAATTTCTGAACCAAATTTCATCTATGACATTCATCGTAAATAAACATGCAGCCTGAATTTGTTCATCGTATCTTGTGTTGTGTTGCTTTTGAAAATTAAAACGACACGATTTACTCGCACAAAAATCTTCGTGATGTTTACATCGCCATTTTGGAATTAGCGTTGAACCACTGCTCTAGAAGGATCCCAGAGATCACAGAACTCCATTAGGGTCTGCGCAAAATGAACAAGTTCATGACATATCTGTGCAGATTGGGATCCGGCCCAAGAGGCTTGATTCTAGTATTTGCACCCATATTTTTGAGATCTGAAAACCCATTGATTTTAATATGAATCAAATACCACAATAAATCTTGAGTGGTCATTCAAAAACTCTTACCAGTGAATTCTGTCATCTTTAAAAAATAAAAATAAAAAAGAGAGGCAAAGAAAGAAGACGGCAGGCCAGCGACGTACCCAAGCCAGTGCTTACCACATGTGTTCAGCCTCATGTGTTAACACCACTGATTTTTCTTTCTTTTTAGGACATATTCCTCATCTGTTTCTCAGTAGTCAGTCCAGTCTCATTCGAGAATGTCAGAGCAAAGGTATGTATCATTTCAATATGTGAATCTCTTTTGTTATTGTATTTTTGTACCTGTTCACATTAGGGGAATCGCTTTAATCATTAGTTATAGAAGTACATGTATGTGTTCACATCTTACTCATCAAAGACCGAACAAAGAGCAGTACCATTCACATCAAGCAACGGTTAACGGAGATTGAATTAAGCTGTGCAGTGTCACGATGACCTGATTGCACATGTGCTTCAAGTGTCAGACCTGAAGCATCTGACGCTATGAGAGCTCAGTGTAGTTTTCAGTAATGGCTGGCATGTCCAAAAACCACGCTTGCTAGACGCTTGACGCTTGAAGCACACGTGTAACCAGACCTGTCAAATAGCTTTGTAATGTGATTGTCGAGCCATTCACGTTACAGTTTTGCTTCGTTGAATGAAGCTATTTTGCTTCATCAAATTGGAGAGATTCTAATCTTGTCAAAAGAAGAGGTGTGTGTCCTTATCAGGAGATCTTGGTCAAACAGAGCGATTTCCCTGATATGAACATGGTATTGTCATCATTTGTCTCCATTTTTCCTGTCATGGTTTTCCTGACCTTGTTTTTCTGAACGTCATTGTTTCATTATGGTGTTGTTTTTACTGCAGTGGGCCCCTGAAGTCAGGCACCATTGTCCCCAAGCTCCCATCATCCTCGTGGGCACCAAGCTTGATCTCCGTGACAACCAAGAAACCATAGAAAAGCTGAGAGAACGCAACCTCAATCCAATCAAATTCAACGAGGTAAGGCCGATTTCAGACATTGTGCTTCTGCAATTTTAGTTTTTGGTATTCAACACGGTACAAGCATGACATTTGAAACCAATTTAGTTTGGCAACGTTTTGGCTCGGCAGAAGTATTTTGGCTCGGCAGAAGAATTTTGGCTCTGAGGAAGCTTGACAGGGTTTGCCATGCTACTTTTGTGCTTAAATACATGTACCTTTTTAGCATAACATATGCAAGGAATGGTTTCAAACATAGCGCTTCTGTCGTGTTTATGTCGCCTAAAATTTAATTTAGGTCTGAAACGGGTGCATTTATTAAAGGTACATTCTGCCTTAAACTGCGCTGTTTTGGGGGACAAAATGCACCCCAAAACTGCTGCAAGGTATGAAAAGATGATAAAATAGTACAATAGGATGATTTACGCAAGCATGCCTTCAAAATGTCTTATTCGGTTATAATTTATTTGATCGAGATAAGCTGTGGAGTTTGGGCCATTCAAATGTTATGTCTGGTTTTAATTGAGTTCTAACATTAACCTGATAGATAACCTAAGTTTCTGTCTTGTTCACTGTTAACCTTTGCCCCATGTGTGACTTGTTTACGTAGTGCATGGTACTGACAACTCAAATTACAGAATGCCTTTAGTATGGTGCAAGTCTCAACAGTTTTGGTCCAAGGCCAATTTATGGTATATTGTATTGATCACTCTCAAATGACGTCACTTCCTACAAATTGTCAAGTGCATCAGGATCTTGAGTGTAAATTTTTATGACGCGCATCGGCTGCGTCGTATTTTGAACAAATTTCGATCAACTCGCGCGCGCGTTTGGAACATTTTCCCAGGGTGTGCGTCCGTGTATTTGATGCAGTAAAAAAAATTCCTACGAAGATGGCATCTGTGAGAGTGGTCAATTGTTAGGCACCCTGCCGTTAAGCTATGTATTGTTTCTTGTTTTTAATATTACTAGTCCCAAGTCTCATGCAGAAAAACTCAAGTCGAGTAAGGGTACCAGGGCTTTTTGGGTGTCCTGTAGACATTTTTCCTTTCATTGTTGCAGAAAATAATTTGCGTTTTTTAATATTTTCTCTCTCAAGGGCATCCAAATGAACAAAGAAATCGGCGGAGTCAAGTATCTGGAGTGTTCGGCATTAACGCAGAAGGGTCTGAAGAACGTCTTTGAGGAAGCAATCCGAGTTGTCCTCTATCCACCCAAGATGCCCAAGAAGAAAAAACATCACTGCAGACTGCTTTGAAGCATCGTTCATTTGTAGACTTTTTTAAGAAAAGAAATGCTTTACGTATTAACTGGGAACTTTGCCCAATTTGAGGTGAATTGCCGATGTTCCCATGACTGCCGGAATAACCAGTGTGGCGCGTTTCTGGTTGGACAACATAAGGAAACCACCAGCAGCAGCAGAAAAGGTTTTGAGCTTAATTTGCGGGAATAGGGTTGGTTTTGGGACACCTGTTTATTTTCCAGACTACAGAGGGTGACATTGAATTTGTCAACCAAATACATCTGAGCAGCACCCTGTGTAAAATGGTCATCCTTAGCTGGACTCAAGCTTTCGTCTCTGGAAATCTTAAAGGGCCATCCAAAGTTGTCAACATTTTCATAGTTCTATGGAGCGTAGTATTTTTCAAGACCCCCTTCCTCCCCGAAATATTACTTATCGAAATGTTTTTGTCACTGCCGTGAAATGTCAAAATTTCACAGTGCATGTAAAGCTGTACGCTGCCCTCAACCCCCTTCCCCCCCCCCCCCCCCCCCCTTCTTACGCTTTGTAGTTCCGTGAAAATTTTGACAACTTTGGACGTCCTCTGGAATTTGCATTAAGTAACATTAAATCCGTATGTCTGTAAACTTCATAACTACCAAATAGACTGTATTCCTGAAAGCGTGAGGGCGCTTCAAGTGGCCCGCGCGTTATGTTCGAAAACAAAACGCGCTATGTGGGCACGCGTTACAAATTTTTACTTTTACTGGAAATATGTGCCCGGGCCTGCACTCCGCATACGGGACTTTTCCCCCACGGAACGGTCCATTCCGCCCATTTTCCACTGACAGACTGGGCCATTTTCCCCCAAGTCACCAAGTTTGAACGCCCTCACGCATTCAGGAATACGGTCTAGTACAGTCAAACCTTGTTATTAAGAGGTCCTAGGGACTTTTCAGTAAGTGTTATAACCGGAACCTTGTATTATCAGGAATGAAACCAATGAAGGATCGGGTCCTGAAATTTTCTTTGTTAAGGGGCTTTCCCTAGGTCTGTTTTGCATCCGTTTTGCGTGCGTTGCGTTTGTGCTGCGCTCGTCCGTCTGTATCGGTCTATGGAGCAATTCAGACGCAAACCCTACGCAGACGGATGAAAAACGCAAGACAGATGAAAAGAAAAACGGACTAAAGGAAAGGCACCTTTAGAAGCAAAATGTTGTATTAACGGCGCTCTTATTATCAAGGTTGACTGTATTGTGAAATTTTTAACGAACGTGTGTAATTATGGTGCATAGTTCCCCTCTTTCAAGACAAGTGCAATCAGTTTTCAGCGATAGTTGGCCGATCATTGTAAGAAACACTTAACTTTTATTTCGAGCACTGCCTTCGTTTAGCCAAATTTTATTTAGTCCTATGTGTTTTCCCCCATCAAATACAATCCATGAGCAAGAATTTATGTATTAGTTTTTTACCATTAATATTTGTAAACACTGCCTCCAATTTACAAAATGTAATCAATCCACATGTTTTTTCACTTTCAGAAAATGACAAAAGCCACTCAGATGTTACATTAAGAGCCAACAAGGTTTGCACATTTTCAATTGTGCAATTGTGTGAATGTATTCATTTTTGTGGTATTCCGGGCAGATATATTCATGACTAGATGCAAAATGCATGTGAACCTCAATCGGATATTTAGAGAAATAGAGTATTACACCACAATGGTTGTCACAACACAATTTATTTTTATCAAGCCACCAGGATCAGAAACACTGTCAGTAAAATGGACACCAACCAAATAATTTAATCAAGCATGTGACTATGATACAGTAGATTGATTCAATTAAATGAGTATGACATAAAACACAGTAAACGGGCCAGTAAGTTACTGCAACATTTTTGTAATGACAAAATCAAATTTTCCAAAACCTTTGTTCATGGATGGGTGTAAGGCCAAAAAAAAGGAACTGTGTTTAGTGTAAGTTGAAGTCTCCCAAAATGATGCGGCTTCTTTTTTTTTGAAGTATTTTTGAAGTATTGAGCTCGTGCCAATGACGTCATTTTGGGAGTAAAACAATGCCGCGTCGTTGTGGAAGCAATGTGCGTGCGCGTTGTGTGTGTCCATAGCGCGCGTAACGCGGTATGCTGAGGCTCCCATTGGTGAACTAAACCGTGTTACGCCCACCAGAGACTCACACAACGCGCACGCACATTGCTTCCACAATGACTCAGCATTATTTGACTCCCAAAATGGCATATTCGCACGTGTTCGAAAGGGGTCAATAAGTTAAAAAAAAAAAACTTTCACATGCAGGGTTGAAAGTGAAGTGCACGCTAACGCCAAACATAGTTCTTCTTTTTGTTGGCCTAACCTTAATGGGTAAAACTCAATGGTTTCAACAAGGTTGATTTTTGTGCACAAATTGGAATTATTCTCAATTTTTAACTAAAGGACATAGAAAAATGCCTTTAACCTTTTACCATCCAATATTGTTTTCTTCAATTGCATTAAAGTGATAGCGTACTGGCTGATTTATTATGTAGAAAATGTTTTAGAGGGTTCATGTATACACGAATCCGGTTGCTAAGGACTCCTTCCCTGCAAGTCCGCCATTACTGGGGGCCATCCACTGCCATGCACTGGGCGCTTTGTCTTGTTGTTAAATCGAACTGCGCACAACGCGTACGCGTACACAGGCTTCGCAAGCAAATAAACGCGCACAATTGTTCGAAGTGACAACATAATGTAACAGCATATCATCAACACAAAACCCACAGTTCGTGGCACTGGATGGCCCCCAGCTATGGCGGACGTACACGGACCATGACTTTGCAGTTCGGATTGGTGTATAAGATATTGACAAAGCAACTTGCTAAGGGGACGTCCAAAGTTGTCAACATTTTCACGGTTCTACAAAGCGTAGGAAGGGGAGGGGGATCAAGGGCCGCGTACGACTTTACATGCAATGTAAAATGTTGACATTTCATGGTAGTGACAGAAGTATTTTTGGGGGGAGGGAGACGGTCTTGAAAAATGCTGCTCTCTGTAGAACTGTGAAAATTGACAACTTTGGACAGCCCCCAATGTAACGGAATCTTACTGGTCCTTTTTTTTGTGTTTTATGTCACACATTTGATATTACTTGGATGCATGCATCAAAAGAATGTACATGTATTAGTATACTTAAGCCATTTTGCCATGTAGGGTAATCTGTAAATACCTACTTAATAGGAATGAATGAACAAATTGTAATATAATGTAGTATTTCAAGTGTTGAGGTGACTTGCATGTCTTTATTTAAAAGGTCAACAGTTAGCCATTTTAAGGAATGTGAATACATGATTAAACAAGGCAGTTTCACACTTTCAAATGTAAAATACTACTTATTTTGTCGTTTAACAGTTGTTTGAAAATGGACGCAAGTGCATTAACAGCAAAAATATTTCATTTGCATACAAAACGATCCCTTGTCTTCTTTGTAACACTATTCACAATAAGTTGGGGATATTGGTATGTTGTCAATTTTGGATTTTTTTTTTTCCTTTCCAAATGACTGTTTTCACCTATTCCTGGACAAGGTGTGTCTGTCATGCAGATATACAATTGTCTAATCATTCAAGCGGAATGCATACCCTCAATAAAAAATGTGCATACACCCCACAATATCCCTAACTTATTGCGAGTAGTGTAATTTTTTTTTAAATATGTGACAAAGTTTCTCTGGTAATTATTGAAAGCACCGAGTTGTGTTCCTGTAAAATAAAGTTCATTATCTAAGAAAGAAAAACATTGTTTCATGGTTGATAAATGTGTCAGTTGTGAATTATTTTTATTTTTAAAATTTGTATTTAATATTATTTTTTTAAATGTTGTTTGTGGGGGAAGCTGTTTTCATCAGAAGCTACTGTGAGGCCGTGTTCGAATCATTTGGCTACGTCTTTAAACGAGCTCGTTTAGATTTTTCCAGAAAATGGATTTCGTTCTAATCTAACAATCATAAAATGCCTCCCCAAAATTCTATCGATGGGAAGAGAACAGGAAATTTGCAATCTCCAATTTGGATGTGGAAGCAAAAAAGATTGGTGTAAATTTTTGCAGCTGCTTTATAGAACCACGGAGGAAGAACCAGATAAATAAGTTAACAAAGCATCAGTAATTTTTTGACGATATCCTTAAAACTATACGGATTGAGAACGCGAAATTTCAGAATGGTAATGAGATAAATATGACAAATTATATGGTATCAAATTCTCAACACCCATGGGAAAAATTGGGGGTTAAAAAAAGTGATCTGGACATGCCCCTTTAAGGCGAGTTGACAGGCTGGCACAATAAATAAATAAATGTTAATCAATGAATACATTTAAAGCAAATATTAGTTTACGTGTATGCACTTAAAATATTAAATATGAATGTTATAAATCTATTTTTACTTAGGCCTAACGATTGATTGATTATTTAGTTAAGACGATTTTTAATAATGTAAAAGTAAATAATATTACTGAACGAGGAGTCGTTACCAACAAAACAAAATGGCGGAAAACGGTGTTGCAGAAAACGTGACAAGCACGGAGATTCTTCAGGTCCTAGCTCGTCATATTAACTGTCTATCAGAAAACAACCGAAACACCAAAAAGCGGGGACTTGAGGCTATTCGTAGGGAAACTTTGGGAAAGAAACCGCCTCTAGATTCTGAAATTCTGCAAGGCGTATTCGGTGGTTTACTCAAGCCGTTGCTGCAGTGCTTTGCAGACGGCGTTGAGCGCTGCCGCGAGCAGGCGATCGAGATCGTTTCGAATTTCGTGGATGTTGTTCCCTCCTCAGAGGATGCGTTGCCATACCTCATACCTACCATGGTTCAACGACTTGGTAACCAAGAAATAGTTGAAACCTCTGAAGAACTGCGCTTGCATCTTCTAACCTTACTTCTAAAGTTTGCAGAGAATCCACGAACAAACAAGAAACTTGCACCGTATCTCGATGATCTTGTTAAAATATTGCAGCGGACTATAGTCGATCCCTTTCCAGATGTTAGAAAAGAAAGCTGCAAATGCACGTGCCTTGTGGCTCGATCGATACCGGAGCACTTTCATTTACAATCGGAGAGTCTTATTGCTCCTCTTTTGCACTCCATCAGCCACCAACATGCTAAAGTTCGCACACAGTGTATTTTAACAATTGGGGATGTCTTGCAATTTGGAAGTCACAAACCAATGGATCAGGTCATTTCGCACTTGGCTCAACGGCTGTTTGATCAGTCGCCTCAGGTACGAATGGCCGTTACTACCGTGGTCGGTGGATGGTTATTGGACTTTGTAGACAGGTACTCCTACCATCACAAGCTCATTCCACTGTTACTCTCCAGCCTGACAGACGAGATGCCAGACATACAACAAAAGGTGAAAGTTGATTTGATTTTTATTTATTTTGTTGACTTTTCATTTCGTTTCGTTCCTTGTGAAAAGTACCATTGTTACTTTTCCTGTTAACAATTTAGAAGTTGACCATTTTCTTTAAAATGTCTTTAAAAGTTTAGCAGTAAAAATATTTAAAGATTTTACGAAGAAAACTGAACAATGTGATTTCTTTGTAACTTCTTCACTGAACATTGTCACTATTTCTTTGATACATTATTTTCAGGCTGTTAAACTTTGGGAGGATGTTGGAGATAAATACGCACAGGAAAACGAAGAAGAGCTGAAGGACCAGATGGACTTTGGAAAGACTGTTAACCTACCACCTGGAGAAAGTATGTTTTCTTTCTTTTATGCAAGCATTGTGTTAGGTCATTTTAAAACAAAATGAACAAATAAAAATACACACAAAAAACCCAAGAAAAACAAAACAAAAACAAAATACAATAAAATGCATTCATGCAAACACATTTTATATATGTATATTTGCTGCTAAAATAAAAATGCTGTTAATTGAAACAGAAATTCCTGTAAGTGTCAGACAAGCCTGGGACACCAAACATTTTTAGACCCCCAATTTAGGAATGATCCCCAATGTGTGATGATGTAATAAAGTTTAACTAACATTTTGATTGCAATTTTTCCACGTTTTAAATGCATATATGTTAAAAAAAATTCCATTATGTTAAATTTATCAGCTCAATCCCAAGTCACAGTTATAATACTTTCACTTCTATCACATTCTTTGCAGCCAAGCGACCCAACTTGGGATGCCGTACCCTCATCTTCCGCAACCTCTCCAAGATCCTACCAGGTCTCCTCCACGACATAGTCGACTGGAACACCTCGAATCGCATCATGTCTGCCAAGCTGCTACGCATCTTGCTGCTGAACGCCGAGGACCATACCACGCAACACATGGAGAAAATACTGAGTGGAATGTACAAGGCTTGCAGTGATGAAGAGGGGGAGGTGGTGAAACAGGTGATGCCATGATTCGCATATTTCACTAAATGGAGTGCCGTGACCGAGCGGTCTAGTGGCACATACTTAAGACAGTGATTAATTCTAAAGGTTGTGGGTTCGAGTCCGGCTCATACGTGGTGTGTGTGCCCTTGGGCAAGGCACTTTGCATTTTCATCCAGGAGTAAATGGTACCTGCGAGGTTGTGAATGTGATATGCATGATAAGGAGGGGGATTTGGTGCAGCCTAATATTTTTGGCTAAATAAACAGAGGTCTTTGTTATGAGCCTTACAACATTTTGTATAAACTTGTAGCAGCTTTATTTTTATTATTTATTCTTTTGATCAATCTAGGTTCTCCTTTCTGCCGAACTCATTGGCTTCTTCGTGGATCCAGCGATCTACTGGAAGTTAATGTCATCCACAGTCCAATCAGCACAGAGTCCTGGCGTACTCCAGACGCTTGCTGCCCTGATACGTGGATCCACTCAAGAGGCCATTCGTCCACAGCTGCAGGATATATGTGGAGTGTTAGTTGAGCCTGATGTCTGCCGAAGTGAACAGGTCAGAATTTTCTGCACCGAAATTTCATTGCCTTTTACAAATTGTGGTTCGTTGTACTGTTTCACGAATTCAGGATTGTTAATTACATGTACCTTTGAAATGTCAGTTTTTAGGATAAAGTACGTCTGAACATTTGCTGGTAATCTGAAACCTCCATTGCTAAAGCACAGGGGAAACAGTTCACTGGTTTTAGTGTAGACCCAGTAACCTTGGTAACACACAATGTAATTCATCATTGGAACTAGCCAGGGCCATTGCAGTGTAATTAGCCTACTGCTGTTTACTGTGCGGGATCATTCCAGTGTAGTTAGCCTACCGCTGTTTACTGTGCTGATTTCTGTGCTGATTTCTGTGCTGATTTCTACATTGGCCTTTATTCCACAGTATCCGTTTTCAGACATCGTACCAGGTCCAACTTGTGTCTTGTGTAGAAGCCATCATTACAACTAGCCAGGACCAATGCAGTGTAGTTAGCCTACCACTGTTTACTGTGCTGATTTATTCCACTCTATCTGTTTTCAGACATCGTACCAGGTCCAACTTGTGTCTTGTGTAGAAGCCATCATTACAACTAGCCAGGACCAATGCAGTGTAGTTAGCCTACCACTGTTTACTGTGCTGATTTATTCCACTCTATCTGTTTTCAGACATCGTACCAGGTCCAACTTGTGTCTTGTGTAGAAGCCATCATTACAACTAGCCAGGACTATTGCAGTGTAGTTAGCCTACCGCTGTTTACTGTGCTGATTTATTCCACTCTATCTGTTTTCAGACATCGTACCAGGTCCAACTTGTGTCCTGTGTAGAAGCCATCATTACAACTAGCCAGGACTATTGCAGTGTAGTTAGCCTACCGCTGTTTACTGTGCTGATTTATTCCACTCTATCTGTTTTCAGACATCGTACCAGGTCCAACTTGTGTCTTGTGTAGAAGCCATCATTACAACTAGCCAGGACTATTGCAGTGTAGTTAGCCTACCGCTGTTTACTGTGCTGATTTATTCCACTCTATCTGTTTTCAGACATCGTACCAGGTCCAACTTGTGTCCTGTGTAGAAGCCATCATTACAACTAGCCAGGACTATTGCAGTGTAGTTAGCCTATCGCTGTTTACTGTGCTGATTTATTCCACTCTATCTGTTTTCAGACATCGTACCAGGTCCAACTTGTGTCTTGTGTAGAAGCCATCATTACAACTAGCCAGGACTATTGCAGTGTAGTTAGCCTACCGCTGTTTACTGTGCTGATTTATTCCACTCTATCTGTTTTCAGACATCGTACCAGGTCCAACTTGTGTCCTGTGTAGAAGCCATCATTACAACTAGCCAGGACCATTGCAGTGTAGTTAGCCTACCGCTGTTTACTGTGCTGATTTATTCCACTCTATCTGTTTTCAGACATCGTACCAGGTCCAACTTGTGTCCTGTGTAGAAGCCATCATTACAACTAGCCAGGACCAATGCAGTGTAGTTAGCCTACCGCTGTTTACTGTGCTGATTTATTCCACTCTATCTGTTTTCAGACATCGTACCAGGTCCAACTTGTGTCCTGTGTAGAAGCCATCATTACAACTAGCCAGGACTATTGCAGTGTAGTTAGCCTACCGCTGTTTACTGTGCTGATTTATTCCACAGTATCCGTTTTCAGACATCGTACCAGGTCCAACTTGTGTCTTGTGTAGAAGCCATCATTACAACTAGCCAGGACCATTGCAGTGTAGTTAGCCTACCGCTGTTTACTGTGCTGATTTATTCCACTCTATCTGTTTTCAGACATCGTACCAGGTCCAACTTGTGTCCTGTGTAGAAGCCATCATTACAACTAGCCAGGACCAATGCAGTGTAGTTAGCCTACCACTGTTTACTGTGCTGATTTATTCCACTCTATCTGTTTTCAGACATCGTACCAGGTCCAACTTGTGTCCTGTGTAGAAGCCATCATTACAACTAGCCAGGACCAATGCAGTGTAGTTAGCCTACCACTGTTTACTGTGCTGATTTCTGCACTGGCTTTAACAAGGGATGACATCCTCAAAAAGAAGGTAATCCTCGTTAAAGTAGATGTATACCCAAGAAACAAAAGACACTATTCAACAAGTGCAATCTGTAAATTAGGGTGGATTCACACTGATCTTTTTCCCACGCGATAAAGCGCATAAAAGTGCGTCGCCTCAAAAAAATTACACTGTGATTTTTGGTGCATCCGTTCACACCAATTTATTTTTTAGGTGACGCACGTCAAATTTACGTGTATTAATGTGGTAAAAAAAGATCATGTGAATCCAGCTTTATTTATAAACAAATAATAAGGAATATGACTTTTCAAAAGCGCATATGGATTTCACAAAGAATGGCAATTGCAGCAATACCTTGTAGTATGGGTGCTACCATTTTGTCCAAAATCTGGGTAAACAAATTTACATTTTTGCGTACAACTTTTTCGTGTATTGTCATAGGAATGCACGAAGAGGTTGTATGTAAGAACATAAAGTTCCTTTTTGTACTCAACATTTTAACTGAACCTTTTTGAATAACTACAGATCAAGGAGGTCATACAATCCCTGGCCTTAGCGCAAGGATTGGAAGACAGCAGCACCCTCTTTAGAATGCACACTAAACAGATTCTAGACTCACTGAAGGGCAACTATGAGCAGTGGACTAACTACTCAGTGGAGAGACCGATCTTTGATACCTTACTCACCGAGTCTGGTGAGTAATAAAGCCGAAATACAGGATTTGAAATGTTCTAAAATTTTAATCAACTGTTTGACTAGAAAGCTTTACTGAAATGGAAGATAAAAGTGGTTCCAAATGTCCAATGCAATTGTTCCAAGTTATCCTTTAACAGGAAAATTATAATTGAAGATGAATTTATATAAATGTGTGTGCGCACATTTTTTTGGCAAGGGTGCCCTCATGTGAACAAAACTAGGCCCCTGACTGCCAAAGTATTATGGCTCCATATTCCATGCAGTATAGCTAGGGTTCCAGACTAAATAGGACGGTGGCTTCACATAATTTCTTAAAAGCATGGAAAGAGTTTTTCATTGTTTTCTCAGACCGTAGACTAAGCCGACTTGTGTGGTAAGTGAACGATAATGACACAAGTGGCTAGTGAATCGTGTTTGGTGACTTTATACCTAATTTTGAAATCACTTGGCTGTATTTTAGAGAGGAAAATATATTATTTTTGTCCGGGCGGCCAAGTTTTTTGTCCAGGCGGCCAAGTTTTTTGTCCGGGCGCTAACAGTACATGTGATGATTTTGTCCGGGCGGCACACCCGGACAAAACCAGTCGTAAGGGCAAAACAGGCCCTAATTGACATCCTCAGTCAATTTGTAACAGTTCTCCTATCATGTTATTTATGTTAAAAATTTCCAAATATCCCAGGTGTTTTGGTGACTGAGATTCTGGACGAAATCTTCCCCGTTCTACAAGCCAACCTTCACCCAGACAAAGACCCAGAGCTTCGTCTCAAGTTCTTCTCTCTCCTGTCCCGTCTGGTGATGAAAACCGGCCAATCAGACGAGGCCAGGGCCAAATTTGGAAGCTTCTCATTAGTCGTTGTCAAGGAGATGGTCATACCCAACTGCGTGTGGCATGGCGGACGAACGGCGGCCGCTATTCGGACTACTGCTATATCGTGTCTCTGGGCTCTATTGCAGAGTGGAATGCTGACAGCAGAGCAAGTAAGAGATGCGTTTACTAGTCCAGATTTTAGACGGATTTATAGGGACAACTTGTCACAGTGCTGATTTCAGTAGCTCTGATAACAATCATCTTTTGTCTTCTTTTTTTAAGTTTTAATATTCAGTAGTTTTGCGAAAATAAGAAATTAAAATTAGGTTGGTTTTTTTTTAGGATAGGTATGCTTTTTTATCTTGATATTGGACTTGGATGGTTCAAGTCCAGAATCCCCTTTATAGAAGATGTCATCTCTATATACCGGTAATTTGTATCTCCACCTCAGGTCATCGCCGTCATGGATGACCTCCAAACACAGCTGACATCTCTCCTAGAAGACAACGGTCGCTCAACACGCCTCATCACCTGCCGTGTCTTCCAGAAGATCCTAGCCCTGTGCGGTCCGAGGTTCGAACCCGACCGCCTTCACACGATGTACATGGAGCTCTTGAAGCGAATGGACGATAGTAGCGATGAGATACGCATTGCTGTAGCCAAGACGTTTGAGACGTTCTTCAAGTGCTTCCCTGCCGACTATGATAGGGTGTTATACAAGGCTCATCTTGAGACACTGTATAGAGGGCTCCTGGTGCATATGGATGATCCTGATAATGCCATACAACAGGCTGTGCTAGGTAATAATAATAATGATAAGATCTTATATTGTTGATTCATTTTGTCAAAACTGTTTCAGAGGGTTCATAGTATACACTACTCACAATAAGTTAGGGATATTGGTGTGGTTAAATTTTTGATTTTTTTTCCTTCAAATGACTGTTTTCAGTGATTCCTGTGACAAGGTGTGTCTGTCATGCAGATACAATTGTCTAATTATATATGGAAATCATTCAAGCGGAATACACACCCTCAATAAAATATCTGCGTACACTTTACAATATCCATAACTTATTGTGAGTAGTGTAAGATATGGAGCTTATTGAGCTTGTGCCAATGACGTCATTTTGGGAGTCAAATAATGCCGCGTCATTGTGGAAGCAATGTGCGTGCGCCTTGTGTGTGTGTCCATAGCACGCGTAACGCGCAATACTAAGGCTCCCATTGGTGAATTAAACCGTGTGACGCCCACCAGAGACACGCACACGCACATTGCTTCCACAATGACTCAGCATTATTTGACTCCCAAAATGGCGTATTCGCACATGTTCGAAAGGGGTCAATAGACATCAACAAAGGCTTTTACTGCTTCCTGTTTTGTTTGTGTTTTTTTTATACTGTGTTTTGTGCTAACGTAAGAGAACTTTTCTGCCCCACCTTCTTTGCCATGTTTTTTGTTGCATGCTTTTACAAATTCCTATGATTGAACCTGCGTGGGATTAGCTGCCCACTGTAGTCGTGCATCTCCCAAACATCCCTAGATGTACAGGAGCTAAGGGAGGTACTTCAGGCAGAGTGGCGCACCCTGCCTCAGTGGCTCTTACAAAGGCTGGTTCAGTCAGCCTTGCCACAAGAAGTGATCATACATGTTACTGACTGATAAAATATGGTACATCTCTCAGCCGCCTCAATCGTTTGGTCAGAGTATATTTTGTATTTCTTTTTTTGAACCATATACATGTGGATACCAACCAAATTGCCAACGTTTGCCAATAGGAGAAAATCTACATGACGTACCTTTATATCATTGCTCAGATATTTTAAGATAGCTTTATCATGTTTATTTCACCAGATATCTTGAAGCAAGCTGCTCCACTGCATCCTTCACTGCTCCTTGAGGAAGTTGAGATGGTGCGACACAAACACCGCGGCATGATGTACTGCGATGAGCTGATCCAACACACAAAGACACTCTTAGCAGAAACTGACACTTGAAATGCCTTTTATCTTTCTGAATTTCACAAAAATTTAACCCCAAAAACTGATCTTAAAATTCTAATGGATGGGTATTGTATTTATATCAGTACAGTCAAATGCCTGGTGTGCATTGGGCTAAGTTTTGTAAAATGATACCGTGAGCCACTGTTAACATACATTCTATAAAAGTAATTCTTCCGTGCGTCTGCACTTGGATTTATTTTTGGCCCGTAGAATTTTTGTTGCCATGTAAAACCTTGGTAAAGCTTAAAGTAATGTGTCACCTCCTCATTCAGGTCCATATGGAAGTTACATAACCACAACGTGTGTTCTTGGTTTTACATTACATTGCCCATCTGCATGGGACATTCCAGTAATGTAAAATTGACGATGTAAAACTTGCAACGACAGAGCGTAAAACTTAGTCGACTGTCGACACTTTTTAACAAAAAATGTGGTCATGGCTTTAGCCACTACCTGAATAGACATACCACCTGGGCCCAATTTCATAAAGCTGTTTAGCAAAAAGAATTTGCTTAATCAATATTTTGTTTGCTTTATAAAAATGAGTTAGCAGTCAAAATCTTATATGATGTGTTTTACAATCGACTGGTGTTCTGCTATTCTTGCTAAAAACACAAGTTGACATACAATTTTGACTATTAACCCATTTTTATAAAGCAAACAAATTTTGGATTAAGCAAATTTTTCTGCTATACAGCTTTATTAAATTGACCCCTATAAATAAAGAACAACAACAACAACACCTGCCTAATGCGACCAGTGGCTGCTCATATTGTCCCAAGGTATCCATCTGATTCCTTATAAAAAGACCACTTGTTTAAAGGAAATTTTCCTGTCTTCTTTGGGTGGTTATTATAATACACATGTTAAACTGAATTTGTATTTTGATAAAATATTCTCAACAAAAAGGGTAATAGTAACCAGGGTTTCATAGGAATTTTGTAAGTCCCAATACATTGTTCTTCGTTGTTTTCATTCCGGATTACACAAGGTTCCTGTTATAACAAGGTAATCTGCCATGTCTCAAGGACCTCTTATTATTGATGCACAGTGTAGTTTGTGTACTTTTCTTGGTAGTAATAAAAATAAACTGATTTTCAACTATTAGAAACTTGACAGCATGTCTTAGGCCCTACCAGTTATCAAATATTCTGTATGAGAATTTTTGGGTTTTTAAAAATGATTATGCTTTTGGAAGTTGTTTAAGTTATCTTAAATAAGGTAAAGAAACTTTGCTGAAAAAAATATCTTGATTCGGCAAATGTCAATTAAAAATTAATTTAAAATTAATGAATTAATGGGTCTGTAGATCTTCCATCTTTACTTATTTAGAGAAATTTGTTAAAATGTCATGAAGTAATCTTTGGTGAAAATATATCATCCATCATTTTGCAGAACAAGCTTCATGTATAAAACTTTTGTGAGGAAAATATTTTGGGATTTACACTTTGTCATTTCAGTCAGGGTTGTGTATTATAGGATTGGTTTGTTTTGGCGACGACGTTTGTTTTCGGCCATTCGAAACTCCCGGCGCGGCGTTTTGCAGTGTTCTGGCAACACAAATAGACCGTATCGAATATCTCCCATCTTGTAGGGCAGTTTCTTTGTTTCTTGAAGACATGCATGGTTGCACATTTTGTGCTTACATTGTTGACCAATTTAAACGACAAAAGTTGCCCTACAAGATGGCAGCTATACGATACGGTCTATACGGAGCTTTGGATGCGGTCAAGGAATCTTAGAGAGCTAATAAACAATTTTTAAAATGTTGTTTCCTGTCAATTGAGATTACTGAATATGATGGTTATGCACCTATCAATTGTTTTCCCCACACCTCCCCAACCCCCACCCCAACCCCCGCGCTGCCCCAACCCCTAGGTACGTGGGGGTTTGGTCACGTTTTTCATGCCCCAGGATAGGGCATTTGACCCTTTAAAATAAAAAAATGTCTGTGCATTTGTATACAAGACGCGCATGTTTTGCACCCGAGGGTGGGGATTTTGGTCACCTCAATGTTGCCCCAGGGGTGGGGATTTTGTCGCGAAAAAAAGTGACAATCGCCACCTTGGGGTAGCCTGGGGGCGGGGTGTGGTGGAGGAAACAATTGATAGTTGCATTATGATATTCAAATATTATCTAACTCAAACGATTAGCGATCTTTGAAGAGTTTTTGTCTCATATCGCATGATATCGGTGCATGCCACCATTGTAGTCATGCATAATGTATTTCAGGTGCGTTAGCCAATCGGAACTATCATTTTACACACGGCAAGTAATTCCAGCACGTCACTTTTGTTTAGCCCCACAAAAAAAGTGACAGCACCTTTAAATAAATGGACCTGTTAAATGTAAACAGCGCCATCTGCTGTTCAAATTCTGCGAATACCGTCAGACGTTGACATTTGGAGGAAAATGGAGGTAAGATCGCTCTCCGTGTCCTACGTGTACGGTGTACGCCCATGTCATAAAGTAGGAAACATTGGCATGGCATTTGCATTAGTCATGTTAGTAAACAGCGTATAATTCTGTGGCATATTATTTCTACCTCTTCTGGAGGTTATAGGCTCCATAAGACTGCAACTGTCATGACTGTGCTGTAGTGTGCAGTGCCAGTGATTGAGTGAGTGTGTCCGGTGTGCAAGTTGCATCATGCCGTGTGCAAATCTATGGACAATGAAACATGGCAGAGAAACTTATTAAATTGAATAAAAACTTGAAGCATGTTTGTCACTAATAAATTCGGCCTTTACTTCCCTTTCAAATATTAACACGTTTTGGTGGTTATTTTTTTTGAAGGCCAATCACCATGACCACAGCCGCACAGCCACAGCAGCAATGCTCACGCACCAAATTCGTCCCACGAAATATGCAGCCCTGTGCCTTTTCTACGAAGCTTCGTATTTCGTGGCACGAATTTGGTGCGCGCGCGCCTGTGCCTTTAAGGAGAATAAAGTGGTGAGCTGTGAATTGAAACGGAATAAACCTTGTTCGGCGCCTTGAACACCCAGCAGGGTGGATATGTGCGCATTACAAATCCTATTATTATTATTATTATTATTATTATTACGGTTAGCAACGCCATCTTGTTCACGGGGCACTTCGAACACGTGTCGCCGTGTGCATGCGCAGATCGTAACTATCAATGCACAGTGACCTAACAATGCATTCATATACAATTTGCGCACGCACACAGCAATGCGTGTTCGAACTGCCCTGTGAACAACATTGCGTCGATAACTGTGAAAGGGTTAATTCTTTCCTTTGGTTTCAAGAATCCGAATATTCAGATTTCGGTTTTTCCCAATTCTGTCTTTTACTGTATGACTTGTTTATGTTCTATGCAGATTTTGTGACAGCTACGTACATTTAGGAAACCAACCCAACAGTCATGATGATGATGGCTAGATCATACAGTCAGTCTTTCGTCCAGCGATGCGGTGTCCTGGCAACTCTGTTAGTTTGCCTCAGTTGCTTGGCAAGCACAGATGCTGCACCGCTAGCCGACACAAAAGGTAGGTATTTTTTTCGTTTAGATTAAACAAAGATTTTAAGAAAATTACCTCCTGGAATTAACAGATAAACCAATTCTAAGACTTTCCACATGCACTTTTGTCGCAAATGTGGGAAGTATATCATAGAATTGGATTATCTGTTGAACGAAAAAAATACCAAAAGGTACACCGGTCATGCCGGTGCCGATTTGAACAATTTAATGTTTTCTTAAGTCATTTCCAAATTATATGGCAATGTCCTGAAATTACACATTGGTCTCTAGTAAACACTTGCTAAACCGGCTTGCCTATTTTCCATAGATTTGTGTGTGAGAATTTTAAGACATAGCCAGGGTCCAATTTCATAAAGCTTTTCAATTTTAAAGAGCAAGTTGAAATTAGGTTAAATCTGGCTCTGCCTAATATTGCACATTTATGTATGTAAATTTGATTTTTAAAAGGTTGTTAAAAACATCTATACTGTATATTAAAATACAATTTTCTTGTTATATTTTCAGATTATTTGACTACAGCCGGCCTGTCTGATGCAACTATCATCGGCGTGTTATCTGTAGCAACATGTTTTTGTCTGGTTGTTGCTGTATTTGGATGTGCCTCGTGCTGTAAAACTGGATTTGCTGTGAGTAACCAGAAACATGATTGAAGAGTTTCATCGCAAAATGTTGTAAACTCCCTATCCCAAAAAATTGAGATAATGGTGTCAGTACATTTAGGCACTTCAGTTGTGCAACCACTTTCGTTGAAGAAAACTGACCTCCCATACATTCACGTGCACACACACACACATCACTGCACACATTCCCATTGCCACACCCAACTTCCGGTCGATCTTGCTTTTGGCGCGCAATATCTGCACTGCACATTTTCTTGGTTTTGAGATGACATTATTCAACTAAAAATAGTTCCGTTTTGATTGGCCCGACAACAACGACAACTTCACAAAACGGTGCCACGCCCTGTCCTATATCCTAATGCAACCGGTCGTCCAAAAATTCACATGTTTTTTAATCCTTCAAAAATTTATATCTCGAGAACAGAAAGCCTGATTGTTTTAAAAAAAAGTTTGATATACTCCATCTGATGTGATCTTTCCATTAATACTATTTTGGATGCAGTAAGGAGCATTATACATTTTCACCTGAAGTGTCTAGTACATTCTTGATTAGTAGTCCTATACATTCGTCAAATAGATTATTGGCTAACTGTGTTAAATCTAATCCCACAAAAAAGTTGTTTTACTTATGAATCTGCCATTCCGTGTGGTGCTTAGTTGTATTAAATATAAAATGGCAGTTTTGTCCAAATGCCAAAAATGTATATTATGGCAATTCCGCGATTTATAGTAACATTACATATTTAACAATTTACTGTAGTACTATCCTCTGTTATATCAACACGCAAGCCTGTCAGTTCTCCATTTTGGTACTATCAATGCATCTTACCAACATCTACTGGACAGTAATAACTGAAATAATTTAGCCCATTTTGTGATTTTAATCTTGGTTAGTAACGTTACAGTTAGTCGTGTTAAAGCTGTCCCATGCCTACACAATTTATAACATTTCCCACACGAAAAAAGAAATTGGCAGTACATTTTCCATAACAGTTCAATACCAAACACGTTTTCGCAGAATCTTTTTTCATATGCTATCTTTTAAAGTCGGTTTAGAAGCAAATATATAGTTGCAAATTTTGTGGAAATGTCCACCTGATCACAGAATTGCAATTAAACTGCATCTTTTATTTTTCCTTTTGCCAATTAAGACTGCTTTTTTTGTTTGCATTGTACCGACACCTAAATTTAAAAAATGCCAAAAATACAATTGAAATTCCAGACGCTACTCAAATTTCAGGCTGTGCCCTGATACTCCCCAGAATGCCCATTATATTTTTACCTTTATATGGGCCTGAAAAATCACCGCTGTCTTTTTTGTCATGTTATTTAGAAATTTGAAGAAACCACCACAACAACCACCGTACAACAGACTTACACCAGTTTTGACGACTTCAGCCCGCCAGTCATGAGCACCCCAAGCCGTCGCCCAGGGACCACTGAGCCCGAGACTGTGACCATCGAACCCTTGCCTCAGTTACCGGGCCGCACCAGTAACCAGTGGGTGAATGTGCTGAGGGCGGCGGGAGGCAGGGACCTCGATCCCAGTCAGACAGTGCAGAGTATTAAGCTGATTGATTCACCGCGGTTCCAGTTTCCACGCAGTCAGATTAGCTATGTGGATGAGATGGGGAATGGATGGTTTGGGAAGGTAAGGTTTGTGGTGATGCCATCGTTTACAATTAGGCACAATACAGGGGCCGTCCAAACTTGTCAACATTTTCACAGTTCTATAGGGTAGTATGGACCTTTATCACGGTGCGGCCATCTTCCCTTTTCCCCTATTAAAATGAACGTAACCAAAGCGAGGCTTGCCGAAATAAATAGTTTGGCCCCGTGTTGAAGATTTTTATTGTGTGCATCACAATGACATGCGCGCGGTGCGATCAAGAAAACGTGCAGCGCGGACATTGATTCTCTCAAAACAAAGGAAGACTGCACGCGCTATCGTGCAGACGACACGCACACACACTGATCATGCCCGACACGTACACGTACTGTGGGGAACAAGACAAAGATGGATGCACCGTGATAAAGGTCTATTTTTCAATACCGACCTCCCTTCCCCGAAATACTACATATCAACATACTATGTCAAAATTTTACAGCGCATGTTAAGTCTTACGCGGCTCTCGATGAGAGATTAACAATTCTTTGCCTGTCTTGGTAGGTCTTACAAGGAGAAGCCCAGAGGATGCACCCCGGCCTGCGTAAGACCCGCGTTGTCATCAAGCAACTTAGGGACACAGCGACACCCGAAGAACAGCTGCTGTTCTTGCAGGAGGTTCAGCCATATAGGTACAGGGCTAATTTAATGAGATACTCTCGTTGCACGAAAATATGGTAGAAACCAAATTTGGGCACATGGAACATTTTGTTTAATGGTCTAAAATTTGGAGTTGACTAAAAAAAAATAAAAAAATAAAAAAATAAATAAAAATAAAAAAATTACTAGAAGTGTTGATAGTAATAATAGTAACAAAAACACCACATGAATTTATTTTTGTCCACTTCAGATAATGGTACTTTCTGTAAGAAATTACCATAACAGCTGGGTTTTTTTTAAAGAAAAAGTGTGTACAAACACATTTATCTTCACACAAAAAACATGCATTGATTTTTTTGAAGCATTAATGTATTTATGTAACTGAAATTTCTGCAGGCGATTCCAGGAATCCGTAAAACGTTTTTAGAATCTTGCTAATTTATTTATTTATTTATTTAGTTTGACGCACTAGACCACTCGGCCATAACACATCATGATATATTGGGCTTTTAAGTACATCTGTTTATGATTCTCATTGTTTAACAATATTGATCGATTGCTTTCCCAGAGAGGTGAATCACCCTAATGTATTGCTCCTATTGGGCCAGTGTATTGACAGCATGCCACTACTGCTCATCCTAGAGTATGCACCGTTTGTAAGTATGAAAATAAGGTGTATATAAATAGTATACAAACTATCAGTTATTTCACATGTTTCAAGAAATACCTTGTGTGTTGGGCATTACCAAGCTATGTGCACTCACAAAATTCCTTCTAGAATGGTGGTTTTAGAAATAAACTCCTCAAAAAAAGTTTGGAAAGTCAAGTTTGACTGACAATTTCTCTCTTGTTACTAAACCATTTCCCTTGAATTTGGTATCATTGGAAAGCCCGGTTATTCCTCATTACGATGATGTGTCATTTGTTATGATTAAGCAATTGGGGGGATGTGCAGCACAGCTGAATACAGGGGCGGGTGTAAAGTGAAATGTCACAAAATGCATTGCTATTGTCAAAAAGTGCATTGACACATTCCCATCCTCCAAGCAAAAGGGGAATGCACTGCATGACAATAGCAGTGAATTTTGTGACATTTCACTTTCCACCCACCCCTGTATTCCGCTATACTGCACATCCCCCAATTGATTAATCAAAACAAATGACACATCACTGTAAAGAGGTATAACAGGGCTTTCCAATAATACCAAATTCAAGGGAAATGATTTAGTAACAAGAGAGAAATCGTCAGTCAAACTTGACTTTCCGAACTTTATTTGAGGAGTTTATATACATGTCTCCCATGCATAACGTTTTTTGCATGAACTAAAGAATGTCCCATGCATAACACAAATCTTGCTGATTTGCAACTTTGATATCTATTATCTGAAACATATAATTACCCTGAAGAAAAGGTTTAATTATAACATTGTCACTTCTTAAAAGGCGTGGTGTATACTGGTTCGGAATCTGTAGAGAAAAGATTATTTCTGGTAACTTGAAATTTCGACCCTCTCGTTGACAGATATTTTGTTATTTTCAAACACCCCAAAAGCCATTTATTGATATTACATCTTGATTCTGTGGTGCTTTTTAGGGTGACCTGAAGTCTTACCTCAGGAAGCATGCTAACGACATCCAACAGATGGCACATCAAGACATTCAGCTCAAAATGGCAGCGGACATGATCAGCGGTTTGATGTGGCTTCATCAGGCAGACTTCATTTACATGTTAGTCTTGTTAAAGATGTATTACAGGATTGAAAAACTGTTATAAACAGCATTATCCTTAAGTGTGATTGAGGATGCGTGTGATAAAAGCCAACCTGTGTATAAGTCAGCTCAGTACCGTGGGGTACCGTGGCCGAGTGGTTTGAGTCACTGACTCGCAATACTCTGGTGAAAACTTGGGGTTGCGGGTTTGATACCCGGCTGGGGTACCGTGTCCTTTAGCAAGGCACTTAAACACACTTGCTTCATCCTTTGGAAGGGATGTAAAGCCGTTAGTCCAGTGTGTTAGGTAATGCACTTTAAAGATCCCAGTGCATTCTTGCGTGAAGAGCAACGGGATTCCCCGGTGTCTCTGGCAGTTTCTAATTCATCGTCTTCTTCCTCACGTTTGAGGAATCCTTGGTTTCAGTACCAGAAAGAAGTAATAATAATAATAAAGTACTTTATCTATGTTCCGAGAAAGCAATTAAAAAGCTTTGTCCATGCTTTCAAAAAATTGTGTGAAGCCGTCATCCCATTCAGGCTGGTTCCCTGGCTAAACTGCATAGAGTAGCCATTATACTAAAGTAGTCAGCGGCCTAATTTCATTCAGATGAAGACGCCCTTGTGAAAAAAAATTTGTGTGCACACATTTATGTAAATTCAACTTCAATTATTCAAAACGCGCATGGATTTTTCATGTTTTTGGAAAACGTAGTGCATTTGACGGAGCTGAACAATCTTCAGATAGGTTTTTTTATGTCCTTCTTTTGATTTATAATGGTTTTGTTCCCAGAATCACTCAAAAACAGATCTATAGGGCCTTTAAACTATTCAAAATCAGACAAAATAGGAGATTGATTTATCAAGTCACAATTTAATATTTTCAGTGATCTAGCAACTCGTAACTGCCAAGTGTGTGCGGACACCTCCGTCAAAATCGGCGATTACGGACTTGCTCTTGAAAAATACCCGGTATGTATTATTCTTGTATGTATAGCAAATTTCACCTTAATCCGGTCTACGCACTTCCGCATTGAAACCGAGGCTCTTCGTGTCAAGTCGGCAGTACGCATGCACTACAAATACAATATTGTACAGTGACTTACTGAGTGTATGTGTTCTGTTCTGCGTGGCATTTAGGAGTGATTGTGTATTCACGTGTGTACATTAGTTCACTTCAGTACCTTAACACGAAGAGCCTCGTTATCAAACCCGGAATTGCGCAGACCGGTCTCAAATTGGTTAATTTAGGATTAGTCTATTGCATGATGCCTAGCATAACTGTCTCAGATATTACCAATTTTGCAATGAAATTTGATTTATTTGTTTTGCTTGCCATTGTTTGGTTTTCAGGACGACTACTACATAAACAAGGATAACAGCCAGGCCATTCCCATTCGATGGTTGGGGCCCGAGGTTATTGACCTCTCTAATGACGGCACAGTTAAAACAAAGAGGATAACAAAGGAATCCAACGTGTGGTGAGTAACCTTGTAAGGGTGGATTCACACTGGATATTTTTCACATGTTAACGCGTGTAAATTTGACACGCATCCCTTGAGAAAATGTGCCGTGGAGGGAATTTTGGTGTGAATCGATGCAGTGAAAATCACAGAATTTAGAAAACACGTTCCGCCCAATTTTTTTTCTGTGGACTTTAATTTGTCGTTTCACACACAATTCCCTCCATGCTGCACGTATTCAAAGCGACGCATGTCAAATTCACGCGCATTAATGCGTGAAAAGGCTCGGTGTGAATCCAACATCAGAGAGAGTCTTTGAGAAAAACGTGTTTTGAAATGCGTTTTTTGTCACGTGACCAACACATACACATCACAATCATTGGATATAATCACAAACAAACGGGTCATATGACATTTGCGAATTCCTTGTGTTTATTGGATTTTCATTTATTTCACATTCCCTATTCGACAACTGTGATTTTGTTTCGCTTAAAAGTCAGAGTTTCCCCACAATGACAAATGCTACAAATTTAGGGGCCGTCCAAAGTTGTCAACATTTTCACGGTTCTACAAAGCGTAGGAAGGGGCAGGTGGGGTCGAGGGCTGCGTAGGACTTTACATGCACTGTAAAATGTTGACATTTCACGGTAGTGACAAAACAAATGTTGATAAGTAGTATTTCGGGGGGAGGGAGGTGGTCTTGAAAAATACTACTCTCTGTAGAACTGTGAAAATGTTGACAACTTTGGACGGCCCTTAGTAGAAAAAGGCTTACTTCTGAATAAAGCAAATTACACCCTACTTGAGAATTCTCTTTTACAAATACCAAATTCTGATTTTTGCCTGTTATTTTGCCTCATCAGGTCATTTGGCATCATGATGTTAGAGCTTTCTACTGGTGCTAAGCGGCCCTATGCCAAACTGACTGATGAGCAGGTTCTACAGCAGGTAGTCAAGGAACAAGAGATTCGAGTGGATAAGCCTGCTATTAACATCCACTATGCATCCAGATGGTGAGATCTCTCTTCATCTATTCATTTTAAAATTATCTTAACCTCCAAATGCCTAGTTCCTTCCAAAGGCGGCACATCGGTCTTGATCTCTCGGTCTTGTTCTCTCGGTCTTAATCAGGCAGGGTCAGAAATGCAGATTAATTATCTAACAATTGGACATAAATAGAGTTCACACGGTTGTTGGACACAAATGCAGAAGGTCGTGGGTTCGAGTCCCACCTGAGCACGCTGTGAGTTTTTAGCATGTTCTCGGGAAAAGCACTTATACCATATACAGATGGGGCTCTTACGATTTTTCTCTCATCCCAAGTTTGGTTGTTTCATTTCAAAGGTGATCAGGCACCATACCAGATGTTGCGTTCATTACTTTGCCCAGTTGTACTCCCATGCAACACCGGGAGAAAAATTGGGTTCATAGGGAAAACCTGAGGGAGTATACCACTGTGCCTTATAGCTCAGCTGGTAAAGCATCTGCCCGGTGAGTCAGAGGTCTCGGGTTTGAATCTCGATGGGGCCCTTACTATTTTTCTCTCATCCCAAGTTTGATTGTACCATAATAAGATTTGTTTGTTGCTGTATTTGTATCTGCTAGGTTTGAGATCATGATGTTCTGCTGGTTGGAAGCCGACATCAGGCCCACCATGAAAGAGTTGAACGATCTGATCACGTACCTAAAGAGCAACCGTGACCGCATTGACATGCCGGACTTTGAGGCCCGTTGGAACAACCTTAAACCAGCCGCGCTCCAGGAATCCTCAGAATCAGGCAAAGAGGAAGAAGGACTCTCTCCAGTGATTGAAAAGAAGCCTCCCGAATCGGGATTCGACGACAACTTCATGAAGCCAGTTGAAAGTACGGAGCAAGCTCCTAATGAACATGAAAGCCCGGTTTTGCCGCCGCCGTCGAAGCACGATTCACCGGCGAAAATGCAGAGTGGATTTGATTCCGACTTTAGCAAAGCTCTGATAGATCCACTGCAAGCGGTACCAGATTCGCCTGCTGCAGGGCCAAGTCCTAATAGAAACATGAATGCGGAAACCAGTTCACCTTACAAGCAGCCCTTGTTTGATGACGACTTCGGGAAGGCCACTGTTCATTCGACAGTAGAGTATACTCCATCAGTACCATC
Organism: Henricia sp. BOLD:AAB3569; assembly: GCA_037783545.1. NCBI lineage: Eukaryota > Metazoa > Echinodermata > Asteroidea > Spinulosida > Echinasteridae > Henricia > Henricia sp. BOLD:AAB3569. Next base: position 794,739 of record JBBELK010000015.1, on the reverse strand, counting down.
TAATCCACCCACTGAAAAGTTTGAATCGGATTTTGTGACGCAAAGCGAAGTACCTCCTACACAATCTACTCCATTAGCACTGGATAACAACTTGAATGCATCGCCCAATAAGGCTCCGAAAGAACTTGAGCCGAATTTCGTCCAGTCGTTCGCCGAAAACACTCAAGCTTCGCCTGATACACCTCAACCCAAATATGACGTCCCTCCTGCAACTCAAATGGAACTAGATTCTCAGCGTACCAGCACTCCAGTCTTGGACGAGAAATTCCAAACCTCCCCGAACATTTCTTCAGTTACTGTTCCCGAAGACAATAATCCCAACAGCTTTATTTCCACATCCAGCCTATCCTTTAACAGGACTCTAGATTCTAAGGGCGTCTCCGTATCACTGCAACCCGTTTCAAGCCCCGATAATCAAGAGCAAACGCAGTACTTCAGTTGCGATACGGCAAACACCACCCCAAGTGCCAACTATGTCTCTGCAAACGACGATCTCAGTTCTACTTTTGACAGCGTCATAAGCTCACAAAGTGAGGAACCAACTTTCATTGTCTCCTCGGACACCTCTCCCGTCAAAATACAGCCGTCTGATGAACTCGGTAACCCGTCGAGCAAAGATCATTCACCAACCGAGTTTACAAGTTTTGTGATGGCAGAAATATCCTCGTTGCCAACAGCAGAAGCGTCCAATGAAGTTGTTCCATCACCTGACAGCTCTCCTGTCGGAATCAAGATGGATTCGGGGGTTGAAATTGACGGAAGCTTAGTGGTTGAACCCCCGGGCGATGAATCAATGGCACAGTCCCAGCTTTTTGAGTTCACTGGTAAGCTGCCACTTTTGAACTGCTGTTTCTAACATTTTCAAGATTCAATACAGGATATGAAATTGTCAACAACCATTTGACAAAAAATACTCAATGGAAAATAGAAGTGGTTCCAACTGTCCAATGCAATCATTCATAAGGAAACGTCTATTGATTGCTTTCCGTGACGTAAAACATCCGGGAATGTTCGGGTGTCACCGGTCATCTGCGTACACGCGCGCGCCAATAGACGCACATGAACACGCGTAAAAAATACTCGCCAGCGTATTGTCATTCGAAATGCTGCACGCGTGCGTTGAGATACGTTCAAATTATTGAGCATGTAGTCAGCTTGTAAAAACAAGTGTTTTTACTTGATCGTAATTTTTAGCCCGAAGAAATACATTTTATCTTTATCGATACAACAGCCGTGGCGCAACAACATAAAGCAAGGTTAAGTAACAAAGGTAAGTGTAACCAATGCGTTTTTATTGCTTTTTTAACCGGTAATCTCTCGAGCCACGTGGGTCATGAAAAATGACACCCAAAATGGTGGATGGAAGGCGTGACGTCACCAGAAAGTAATCAATTGAAACTGAATTTATAAAAGTGTGTGTGCATACATCTTTTTACAAGGGCACCCTCGTGTGAACGAAACTAGGCCCTTGACTACCAGGGTATTATAGCTTTGTTTACCATGCAGTATAACCAGGGAACCAACCTAAATAGGACAGCAGCTTTGCACAATTTCTTGAAGGCATAGACACAGTTTTTCATTGTTTTCTTAGAACGTACATGAGGTACTGAGCTGACTTACACACACATCCTATATCACACATGGAGATAACGCTGTTTGTAACAGTTCCCAATCTTAAAATACTTTTTTATTTCAATGAAGATATCATATTTTGCTCCCATCTAAATTGCAGATTCAGTAACCGCAACTCCGCGCCAACACTCGGAGGACACATCAGGACTGTCTCTCTATACCTCATCCATTAATATGCAACAAACCGCAAATTCGCCTCTCGGCATCACGATAAGCACACAAGCAGCCGATCCCAATCTAGAGGGCGCTCTCTCATTCCAAACAGAAGCAGGCAATGTGTCGACAACTCGTACGGTCATGTCATCAGGTAGCAGCAGTATTCAGACGGTAAAGACAACGCGCACCGTGCGTCAGGTAGCTGGGCGGGAGATTGTGATGATCGGTGGAATTCAGACTCCAGAGGGCGCTGTCTCAATGGTACCAGTTTCGGATGAAGAGGGAACTCGGATCCAAATGCTTTCAGGTATGGTTTGACTTTTTATGTTCATATAAACTTGTCTTGTTCACTTAAGTGGTGTGTTGTGCGAATGACCTCTCACGTAAAACAAATTGTAAAAACAAGTAGATCGCGCACATTTTTGTCGGGGAAAAAATTACATACGGCTCCATGCACTCCGTTTTTAAAGGAACATTTTCTCATTTGATCCCCTTGCCACCGGATGACGGCTATAGCCGCGGCCTTGCACTTGAACTTGGCTATAGAATACCCTAAGTTGGACCAATTTCCGGCAAGATAAACCCATCCGCAAGGGCTTAAACTGTCTTAGTTATTTTTGAATGGACCTTTAAAATAGGTGTGATTTGATGCCAACATTTCATTTCTCTTGATTTTTTTTTACTGATTAGGTGGGGAGGTACAGCAAACTTCAAGCACAAGACAAATACTAAGCAGTAGCGAGCAGCTCGCTGCATTCGGGATATTACCAGACACCATTGACAGCGATGGCACAGCCCTTACTAGTCAGACAAGCTCTATCACGAGGCAAATGAAATCCCAAGAAATCGCGTCCGTAACCGCAAGCAAGTCGGTAATTCGCGAGGCGAGTGGGGAGGATTTATCCTCCGTGATGCGCCAATTTAGCAGTAACAGTTCTAGCAGTAGCCTTACGACAACAAGCAATCGTGAAATCGTCACCTCCTCGCAAACAATCGGGGAAAGTTCTGCATTTCAGGGTGCCGCTAGCGACCTCCCAACAGGAGAAATGACGTTTGTGATTGCCGGCAACAATGCGGACGTCAGTCACGGTGAGAGTTCGCAGAGTTTGGAGAGAAGCGAAGCATCTTTGGATGTGACGGCATCGGCTGATCAAGGCGTAGAGGGGCAGAAGAGCTTTACGGTTTCAAAAAGCCAACAGCAATCGTCAAGTGTTCAATTCATAATGCAGGTTAGCACTTGAACATTTTATTCATATCATCTTCATACTACAAAAATTACTTCTGAAGATGTGCTGTTAAATGAGACATAGGAAAATGAAGATGGTCTGTGCATAGAGTTTTCCCACCTGAGTTTTTTCCACCATCCCTGTTGGATGTGCCCATATTGTTGTTGGGCTAACAGTGTGACCCATCTCAATTTCTGGTCATTCATTTTAAAAAAAGTCCTATTGATCACTTTCAAATAACACGTGGGGTGTTATGGCCGAGCGGTCTAGTGCGCCGAACTTAAGTTCCTGTGCTAGTACTAGAATGTAGGTTCGATTCCTGGCCGTGACGGGTTGTGGCACCTGTGCCCTTGAGCAAGGCACTCAACCACACTTGCTCCCATTCCTTTAATTGGCGGTCCCTCCGTTGTTGGATGTGGTATATAAAATAAATAAAATTAAAAAAATGACGTCACTTCCTACAAATTGTCATGTGCATCAGGATCTTGAGCGTAAATTTTTGTGGCGAGCATCAGCTACGCCATATGTCGAGCAAATTTCAAGTTGCGATAAGGACCATATGCTTTTTCTCTCATCCCATATTTGCAAATTTCCCCCTGTAAGACCTCGAGCGATGCACTGCAACCAGTCACGTTCGACATCAGTAACGAGAGACCAGCTGCTCCCAGTGTAAGCCTTGTGACTGAGGGTGACCCTAACACTACTGTGGAGAAAACAATGACCGTGACTTCAGGACCGGGTCAGATGAGCGTCGGTCAGGAGATGACTATGCAGGGCGGAGGGTCAGGGGTGAGAGAGATGGAAAATGGAACACAGGTATGCAGCTTGAAGTAGCTTGTTCAGATTTTTCCAGAAAATGGTTTTCATTGTAACCTAACAATCATATGAAATACCTAACCAAAATACTATACATGGAAAGAATACAGGAAATTTGCAATCTCCAATTTGGATGTGAAAGCAAAAAGGTTGGTGTAAACACTGCACTGCTTTATGGAACGGATAAATTAGTTCACAAAACATCGGTGGTTTTTTCGACAATATCCTTGAAAATATACGCATTGAGAATGCAAAATTTAAGAATGGTGATGAGAAAAATATGACAACATCCATGGGAAAAACGGGGAAGGGTGTGCCAAAAAATGTGATCTGGGCAACACTCATTTAAGAATTCTGAAAATCCTTGTTCTCCCCCAAAAATGACTGCTAACCATAGACTCCACATTGCATAGCTTTCATGGTTTGTGAAGCAACGATTCTAGCTGGCATCCCAAAGTATAAGAGTCGGTTGCCAGTTTCACCTGTCGTGTTTGGGGTTCACGACTTAATACGTCCCCTTTGCACTTCGGTGCGAGTTAAGGGCGTTGCTGGTGCCACTCGTCGTGTTTGGGGTTCACGACTTAATACGTCCCCCACAAAACAATGTAAATTAAAGTCAAATTTAATGAACCAACTAATTTGCTTGTGATAGAAATAAGGATTTGTTTTTCAGAAAGTCTTACATGTACTAATTTTTGAAATGAATATTCAGGAATACTCAACTTATGCCAATATACTGCTACCCACACACAGTGCCTGCAGTCGATTTTCACGAAACATTGCGCAATTTTTGACAAATGGCGCAAGCCCCATAGCTTGCGTGTTATCTTCGGAAGAATGTTGCACAACTTACGCAATAAAATGTTGCGCAAGTGGGCTTACGCAACTGCGTAAGTTTCGTGAAATCGGCTGCAGGCCCACTGACCCTGTTGTCATTGTGAGTTTGTAAACTGGCTTGTTCCTTCCATTTGAAGGTGTCTGTGCAGTGGCAAGGTTCAACCTCCATGAAACAGGAACAAAGTGTCTTTACAACTGGAGTTACATCAGATGCACCAACTGAACTACTATTAGACCAGCCTAGTCATCTCGCCATTACATCGCCAGAGGGAGACTCCTTGCCTGGGGAGAACTAAGTGCAAGGTATGTAGTTTTACATGTTTTGCTTATCGAAGAAAAAACTTATTTTGCAAAATATTTTAGTTCTAAAAGTGATTTATTTGCAGTGAAGTCACTTTTGTGACAAAAATCAACTCTTCTTCATTCCTACAGCTTAGTTTTCCTAATTTTGGACGATAATTCATCAAGAAAAGTGCATTTTTAAAAAACCTGTTCTGTTCGCTTCTACATTGCTAAGCTTGCTCAAATGACTTATTTTTGCCTGCTGCTGTTTCATGCTATAAATATACCTACTCTTCGACCAATCAGTTGCAATGATATTAATCTGCACATGAAATACATTTTCTATCGAGCTTATTTTGTTTGATTTACACTTTTTATATTCACTTAAAATTTAGAGCTTTAACTTGTTTGTTTGCCGTCGCTTTATTTGCTTATACAAATGTAAGAGTACTGTAGTTATTGGGTTCTGTTTGTTTGGACAAAGCAATTGTAGTGTTTTACACAGAATGCACACATAGATGTGTCAAGATAGTTGTAAGCTTGCATTGCAATCTTAAGTACTATTTTGTGTTTTTTTTAAGAAAAGGTTTTACAAGTTTACTCATGTATTTTTGTATTCCAGATGAAAACTAAACTACCATTTAGGATCAACATAATAGCACTGTTTGTAACAGTCTGTATTTCAAAACATTGGTTATTTTGTTAATAAATAGCTAGAAAATCCTAAGGTAACAATTTATTGCTTTCCGTGACGTAGAACATCCGGGAATGTTTGGTGGTCAACGATTACACGCGTGCGCCACTATAGACGCAGATAAACACGCGTAAAATATACCCACCAGCAAAGATTTACATATACACCAGCGTATTTTCATTCGAAGATGCCGCACGTTGCGATACGTTCAAATTATTGAGCATGCACTGCAGTATACCACTGTGCCTCATAGCTCACTTGGTAGAGCATCGGCCTGGTGTGTCAAAGATCTCGAGTTCAAATCCCAATGCGTACCATACAACTTTTCTCGTTTTTTTTTTAAACATGCAAAATACGATAAACACCAAACAGGAAAATCCTAATAACTCATCAAAATATAATGCATTTCTGAATGATGTTTTCATAATAAACAGGACTAGATGGTTGTAATGTATTCAGCATTGTCTTTGGTGACATCAGTCACATTTTGAGAAAGTACTTATGATGAAATTTGTTCCTATAATAGAGATATGTACAATATTGATAACATAAAAACTATATTCACTTAATATTTTTGTAAGAAATCTTGCACAAATCGAAGAATGTAAAACATTTTACATTTTCGGATGAATTTCACACGTATTCAGTTTGCCCAGCTTTTGTAGTTTTTAGAATGTATACAGTATGCATTTGATGCATAGAGTTAGATATTTAAAAAAAATAGAGTGAGAACTCTCCACACACTGGGTCCTCTTGGACCCATAGTGTTAAACAAAATGGCGGCGCCTATATTAGCACATTTCACTTGAATAAAATTTTGCAATCGTCATGATTGCTAAGTTTTCATCACTCTAACTATTCTGTTGCCTTGTCTTTAAAATTTGTCACCAAGTTGTGAGGGATTCGGAATTTAGCGATCATTAGGCTTTGAGTGGCCTTAACTCAGTTGGACATACACGTAGCGTGCCTTTAGAGAATGTTAGGTGTAGGTCAACATATATTGATTCTTTATTATGAAGGTTTCTGCCAAATACAAATTGAAAATGTTTTACACAGATGTATTTCCAATAGTTTTTTACATTCCAAGAGCATTAAAGTAATCTAATATGAAATCAGCATAAGATTTTAAATGAAAATCTAAACATATATGGTACTTTATCTTATTCATTCATTGTTTAATATATAAATACTTTGTGTTAGTCTTAGAAGTCAGATTAAATAGGTGTTCAATCACGATCCAAAGTATTTTAATATTCCAAGCCATTTGTAATTCAAAAGTACACCTGTACAAATAAAATTACATGACATTTCTGGTTGGGCCATTTCAGAGAAATTCATATATGTTTGTAAAAAAAAATCACTCTCGAAACTGTTTTGCATCAAAGATGCATTTATAAGTCAAATTTAAGTTTTTAGCTAATTCGCTAAAACAGATGACAAAATCGAAAATGTGCAGATTTTCACGAGGCTGCACATTTGTCACAGCGGCCATCACATTGTAACTGAACGCCAGGCACTTTGTGGATCTATTGCCACATTTAAATAAGCACCTGTCCCTCAACATGGCCACTGGTGCAAAGGGTCTATCCAGCAAACATGAAAAATAGTTTCAAATCAATAGATAAATATAATACAGTACAAGGAAGCCAAATATACAAAGAAATTAATTTTGTATTGATCCAATTTTTGAGACAAATGTGTCATGTCTTTTTCTTAAAGTATAAAGCCTTAACAGATATGTTTTTCTGTGTCTCTACATTGGCAAACATTGTTTGGTGAAGTTTGCTAATGTTTTATGGGCTGTCCACACCTGCAAACATTTCTGAAAAACATGACCAAACTTGTGAAATATTTGCCAGTGTAGAGGGTAGACAAAACACAGCACAGGGGCTCAGTGAAATCCCGTCCCATTGCTTTGTTGATGTCTATAAACTCTATCTTATTACATGAAACCTCTAAAACATTTTCTGCAGATTGAATCAGCTTGTACACTATTACCTAAATTAATATAATTCCATTTTACACACACAAATCGCCGTTTTAAACCATGGGCCTTCACCCATTAAGATCACCCTTACAGTGCTAAACATTTTGTCAGGGCGCGCTAAGCAGCGCTCTCATGCGACGAATCAGTGGCTAGCAAATGGTGATTACACCTAATTTTTGAAGCGTTTTAGAGGGGAAAATTAAAGTAATTTTGCCGCCCGGACAAAACCGGTAGTGAAGAACACTGCCTTACAGGGAACAAATGTTTTACAAAAATGCTAATGTCGCGGGATTTTACTGGCTCCCTTTACTGTATTTTGTGTCATAAATGTACTTAATGTACATGTAGTTTGAACACATCCAAAGATTTAATTTGTATAAAGTACTCTAAGTTTGCAAGGATGCACCGAGTTCTTTTGCTCTAATTTGTATTCCTATGTATTCAAGTAAAGTCACCTGCGATTATTATTATGCATTGTATTCAACTCAACTCACAGAAACACAATGGTACTGTGTTTTTATTTTGAAATTGATATAATAAATAAAATACATCATAACTCACTGTCATTCTGTTTAAATGGAATTTGTATGCACTATATACTAAATTGGTTTGTTTTTTCCCCAGTGATTGATGGTCCGTTGTGACTACCTTACTTTCTGCTGTTCCCGTTTCCATACAATCACAAGACCCTGTAAAGAAATGAAATAGTGAAAACTTTAATTACACATGATTTAAGCATGTTGGTGACGGAGTATAATCGAATGTTCTGCTTATAACAAGGAAACTTTCAGGTCTTAAATACTTGTTCTCCGTTATTTTCATTTCTGATAATACAAGGTGTCTGCAAAGTCCCAAGAACCTCTTATGAACGAGGTTGGACTATAAGATTATAATCCTAAGTCTACAGCTATGATGTTATTGAATAGATATCTTGGTCACTGCTCTATCCCCTCATGATTGAATAGGCCGTTTGTCTGAAGCAATGGTATCGAGCATATGTTATAACATGAAACCAGAAAGGTGAGTATTTTTAATGCAATTCTGTCACGATAACTACAAATTAATCTAGGAATCCATGATTTTAATGTGCTTTTTTTTTTTAAATTAATAAACAAACTTCAAAGTCTTTTAGTTACTGGCAGAGGATTGTGTCAAGCAAACCTACACAAGTGATGGTAAGAATGTCTAGTATAACTTGGCAGCAAAAAAGATGGGAAAGTTGTGCAGCCCAGACGATATTAACTTTACTCTAAGAAAGATTAGGTGTTAGTGCACAGGTACGTAGTGTAATGCCTAATTTATTGGGCCTACTTTGCGCAAGTAACATGTTGTAGACCGTATCGAATAGCTGCCATCTTGTAGGGCAGTTTCCTTAGGACATCCATGGTTGCGCATTTTGAGCTTACATTGTTGACCAATTTAAATATCAAAAGTAGCGCTACAACATGGCAGCTATTTGATACAGACTTATTTGGGTGGATTGTGTGCAAAGGTTGTATTGGGCATGTGCAGACGGTCAAACATTAAGGCATCTCATTGGTGTTTTGCTGTGCGTCTGCATTTAAAAAGGCGCAACATGCGCTTAATGCACTGTGACGTAGTTTCATTTAACTCCCAAAACAACACATAAAATGCTTGTGTTCGTGGTCCACAGGAGCTCAATACTTACTTCTGAATCACAAGATGCGAGTAGTGATTCGTCATAGTTGAAGCCAACGGCCAGAACTGGTGCCGAGTGGCCCTGAAGCTTGTTAACACATGGCTTATTACTGGCTCTCTCAACATCATAGAAATATACACTCATGTCCTCACTTCCAGTCACTACAGAATGGGAGAAAATACAAGACAAATGGAAGCTGTAACAGTGGGGTACCGTGGCCGAGTGGTTTGGGTCATTGACTCGCAATCATGGGTGAAAACTTGGAGTTGCGGGTTCGAATCCGGCTGCGGTACCTGTGCCCTTGGGCAAGGCACTTAACCACACTTGCTCCATCCTTCGGAAGGGATGAAAAGCTGTTGGTCCAGTGTGTTAGGTAATGGTAAACGCACTCTAAAGATCCCAGAGCATTTTTTTGGTGAAGAGCAAGGGGATATTCCCCGGTGTTTCTGGTCATTTCGAATTCTTCATGGGTTTCCTCACGCTTGCGAGTGACAGTGCAATGAGCAATATTGAGGAATCCTTGGTATGAATACCAGAAAGGAATAATAATAACTACCCACTTTTGCACTATGGTACTCACTCTTCACTTTCAAACATGTTATTTAGAAACACCCTATGTAGTCATTTGATAATTCTGCACTTACCAACACACGCTCCTTCCCTGAATGACATAAGAGGGCAGAAAGTGCTCCGTATGAGGGCTGAGCGGTGCTTGATGGGATAGGTTCTCTTGAGACGAAGTCCGCCATCAGGTGTCACTACCCTGAGATGGAAAAACACGGTAACAACGACTGACTTGCATTGCCATTGCCATTTGTATGTACACTACTCACAATACGTTAGGGATATTGGTGTGTCTGTCATGCAGATACAATTGTCTATTCGTATACAAAATCATTCAAGCAGAATGCATACCCTCAATAAAATATTTGCGTACACCCCACAATATCCCTAACTTATTGTGAGTAGTGTTCGATTTAAACCTCTTAAAGATGTTTTCATTATTTTCTATTCCAGACAGGTTACAGATGCTACTACATGCAAACAAAATTCATGTAGTTTGAATCAAATAAATCAAAATGTGCAATGTTTTTAACAATTTAGCCAAAACAAAATCAGTGTACATATAGTTATACTACAAGTGTAAGAAAAACATAAATTGTTCTTTCAACTGCAGGTATAAGTTTGTTTGTCAATTGAATGTTGCAAGTAGCATGCAAGTGTAACGTCCGTAATGGGGGAATTGCTTACTTCAAAATGCAGAGTGCATCTATAGCACAGTTGACCAGCACTGTGGGGTCCCTGGCCTCTCTGCTCACCCAGGACCGATAGCTGATGCTGGACACTGCACAACCCTCACGTATGACGATACTAGAAAACAGAAATAAGATTGGGCAACATAAGATTGCGGCGTTATGGCCGAGCGGTCTAGTGCGTCGAACTTAAGTTCCTGTGCTAGTACTAGAATGTAGGTTCGATTCCTGCCCGTGACGGGTTGTGGCACCTGTGCCCTTGAGCAAGGCACTCAACCACACTTGCTCCCATTCCTGTAATTGGCGGTCCCTCTGCTGTTGGATGTGATAAATAAATAAAATTAAAAAAACATTGGGGTAATTACAGAAATTCAAATTCTCAAGAATTTGTTTATTCATTTGTTGAGATATTCGTTTTTCTCCTAACTCTAGCATCATAAGAATAATGGTGGACTCTTGTATAGCGCCACGTCTACCCTACAGGGTACTCCTGGCGCCGCTGCCATCAGGAAATCACCAGAACCATTTCGCTTCAACTAGTTGGCTACCTGGCCAAGGCGCACAACCCTATCAGGAGTTGATTGTGGCATTCCCCCTAACAGCTCCCCAGATATTGCTTGGGATTTGAAATGAAAACTCAAAATTTCACAAATTCTTTCTTACCGTTTTCCTTTGGTGAGTTTACCCGTAGCAAGATCAAACAAGAAGGAAAATATGGTGCCCTGGAAAGAGATAAATTTGCTTTGTAAAATCGTAATTTAGAAGTTGATAGTTATTCGAATATCTATGTTAATTGATCCCATTCCTGTAATTGGCGGTCCTTCCGCTGTTGGATGTGGTGAATAAATAAAAATAACCCTTCTACTTTATGTTGCACTCTCCAAAACCTAATGGAAATTTTGGAATATCAATCGGAGGGGCAGTCTAAAATTTACCAAGGTGGCCTAAAATTTCAGCATGGTGGGCCACACTAAAACTATCAGTTTCCGCATGTATACATGTACATTGTTCTTTTATGAATGGGTAAAGTGGTGTTTGAAAGGAACAAAGTAGCTGTAGAAAATTGGCAGAGAAAAAAATGGCTACAGTAACTGACACCGGGTTGAAGCGTATCCTTACTTTATCATCTCCAGCCCAAAGCACACCGCCATGATCATCAAACTCCATACACAGCACCTGGCCCGACAGCTTCCCCATTCCCCCCTTAATCTCCATGCCTGTGGAGACATTGAGGACGTTTACATGGCCTCGGATGTTTCCAGTCTAAAATATGACGCCACTTAAGGAAAAACTCCAAAGGAAATCAACAGTGTTGTAGTCTAGGCCTTTGCAACTTGGACATCGCAAGGCAAGTGAAATGTTGTCATTAAGACATGTTCGCATTGAACTTTCTCTTTCGCTACCTCACTGAAAGTTACCTCATGAGAACATTTCTCTGTGTAATCTTTCAGTGCATTGCCATTTGTCTTCAATGCTCATGGTGAAAGTCACTACGTGCAAGCTCATCGTTACGTTTTCGAGGTGGAACTCCCAATATACCCTTTGCACCAGCAGACATGACAGGGGCAGGTTTTCATATTTAAATGTGGCAATAGATCCTACTCGTGCATGACACACGGTGACAATGTGACTGCCCCCTGTCATGGCCGCCCGTGCAAAGGGTCTATACAGCACTTTGAAACTATCACGACTTATTCAAAAGTTTTTGCATTCTCCCCTATGAGTTTTACATTATGGGCACAATAACTTGACAAGAATGTGTCCCCAATTTAGTAATTGTACCACACAGCCACGATAGTTCAAGAAAAACTAAAGTCAAATAGACTATCGAATAGCTGCCATCTTGTAGGGCAGTTTCTTTGTTTCTTGAGGACATGCATGGTTACACATTTTGTGCTTACATTGTTGACAATTTTCAACAATAAAAGCTGCCCTACAAAATGGCAGTTATTTGATACGGTCTATGGGGACACCACTTTACTCAAGATGTTAATGTCTGGTATTTTTGTTCGCTTACAGGTTATGAAAACAAAAATGTTGAAAGAAACAACAAAAAAGGATACAACAATCATGTTATTGTTGAGCGGTTGAAACCTGCAGGCCCTAATAGCTGATCTATCAGGGTCCTCGACGGTCCGCACACAACTAGCACTGCTGACTGCCCATAGCCGTACTGTGCCGTCCTGAGATGAGGACAAGATCTGATCGTTTGACTGTGACCAACAGAAATCTACATGGCACATGGAGGAAAAAAACATATAGTGACTGGATCGTTGGATGTAACGGGCGTCCAAAGTTGTCAATATTTTCACGGTTCTACAAGGAGTAGGAGGGGAGTGGGTCAAGGACTGTGTAGGACTTTACATGCACTGTAAAATGTTGATAAGTAGTATTTCAGGGGAGGGAGGGGGGTCTTGAAAAATACTATTTAATTGTTGGATGACGCTAACAAATTGGAATTAAATAAAAAAAGTTACTCTTTCCAAATATTACAAAACCCTAAAATTGACCTCCCCTTAAATTTTTGACTTTGAACTGCCAAATAGAGGAAATAACGGAATGCGACTTTACGCTCATATATTTCTGGAATGAATTCTAACCTGTAACACCACCTTGATGTCCTTTGAGTACACACACCACTGTAGCAGGACTAGGCAATACCTGGCAGATAGACACGGTACCATCTAACGAACTGCACGCCATGCGTGACTTGTCCTCATTGGCAAATTGCACAGAGGTTACTGGAGACACACAAAAATAATAAATTTTGCAATTACACTAACAATAAGTTTGGGATATTGTGGGGTGTACGCAGATATTTTATTGAGAGTATGCATTCCGCTTGAATGATTTTGTATATGATTAGAGAATTGTATCTGCATGACAGACACACCTTGTCACAGGAATACCAGTAGGTGAAAACAGTTATTTGAAGAAGAAAAAATCCAATATCCCTTATAGTGAGTGGTGTAAAGTACAGGCTTGGATTATTCTCTAATCTGTATTTGAAATTTCACGTTATTTTGAAAGACTCCAGAAATGAAAATAAAGATCTGTATACCAGCTTGGTTGTGCTGATCAAATACGTGATGCATGCCAGCGAAAGCGTAGTTCTCTCCAATGGATTTTCCCCCAGCCATGGCTCTGTAGAAATTACATGTGAAAGAGAGTTGAATGAGGTACTGTCATCTATACACTGGATTAAGTGCAACAGCAGCTGACTATACGAGAATTGAAGCCACGTGCCGGCCGCCATAGTGCTCCCAATACCATGCTTTGCCTAGACTGCTCCCCAGTCCATACTATCGCTTGTATTTCTCTTAACACATGTAGACTAGTGAAGATAGTATAACCAGTCGAGGCAAGTACTCCCAAGACAATGGTGTTGGGAGTACTTGATGGTGGACGGTGGCTTCAACTTGGCCACGATACCCAATCTTTACGTCACATTTGAAAATGCCTACAGACTGAGTCTGACAAAAATTCATTTGGTCAAACTGCCACTATATACATGTACCTGCTAGCCTCAGCGTTTCTTGTTGGCATAACGCCATAGTTTTCAAGATGGAAGGGGTCAAGCTTGTATGACCCTCGGCTGTGGGTTCGTCGGTGACCTCTGACATCGAGATGACCTCGAGCATCAACATAGCTATCATCAGGACTCTGGGAATAAATTTAAATGGTAATAATTAGCATGAGACCTCTGATACTCCGGGCGAATGCCTTACCAGGTGAGCTATGAGGTACAGTGGTATACTCCCTCGGGTTTTCCACAAGACCTCTGACACACCAGGCAGATGCTCTACCAGCTGAGCTATGAGGCACAGGTATACTCCCTCAGGTTTTCCCCAAGACCTCTGACACACTAGGCAGATGCTCTACCAGCTGAGCTATGAGGTACAGTGGTATACTCACTTTAGGTTTCCCCCAAGACCTCTGACACACCGGGCAGATGCTCTACCAGCTGAGCTATGAGGCACAATGCTATACTCCCTCAGGTTTTCCCCAAGACCTGACTCACCGAGCAGACGCACTACCAGCTGAGCTACGAGGCACAGTGGTATACTCCCTCGTCAGGTTTTTCCTATGAACCCAACTTTTCTCTCAGTGTTGCATGGGTGAGCAACTGAGCAAAGTAACGAATGCAGCATTTGGCATTGTGCCTAATCACCTTTACACATTTCTCCACAAAAGCATGTCGGAACTAGATACACAAATCTAAAAGAATGAATGCTGGATTTGAATATATAAAGCACTTACATCTAGGTTTCCTTTGCTGCCCCGGCCGCTGTTGTTACGACTCCATATACTGCTGCTTGTATCATGTCGATAGAGGAAAAAAAAAACCAAAAACAGAAAAACAAAAACCCGCACACCAAAGAAAGAAACCAACAAGAGAAAAGAAACCAAAAGGGCAATGAAACGTAAAAAGAAAAATTACAAAGTGAAAGGGGGAAAAAGAAAACCAATTATTGAAATTTACAAGATTCCGAGTTTTAATGAACATGTAATTATTATTATTATTATTTATTTGGCCATCAAATACAAACAAAACAATACATATGGGTCATTCTATAAATTTGGGGTCCAATTTTTCTGTCCCTGTTACATCTAACATCTTGTAAAATGTTGTAGTTTGTAAATTCAGGACATATTCTTTAAATGCTCTCTATTTCAAAGAGTGATTACTTAAAGTACAATTCATAAAAACATGTTTTGAATACTTGTGCAAATAGCAGTATGTCAGGTGTAACGGGGACAGAAAAATGACCCATATTACAATTAAAAAAACAAAACAACAACTTGTATACACAAAGGATGAGCTGTGGGAGAGGGTCTGCCAGGGAAATGGGGTGGGGATCAAGGGAACTTGGTGGGGAAAAGGGATTAGGGAGGGAAAGGGATAACTATCACGAACTCGGGAAACAAGGACAAAGCATTAGAAGCTGGCCAGGATAAACAAAAGTATAATTAAACACTGTAGTCCGAAGACCTGTCTATCCAATTGTATACTGTTAAAAATAAGAAATGCAAATTACATTATACTCCGGAATCCGGATGAAAAATCAAGGAGGCTAAAAGATGAACATTTATCTTATTGGTCAGTAACGTGCATGAGCACCTCTTGTGGCAAGGCTGACTGCACCAGCCTATATAAGAGCCGCTGAGGCAGGGTGAGCCACTCTGCCTGAAGTGCCTCCCTGAGCTCCTGCACTTCTAGGGCTGTGGATGGAACACTGCTGAACACTTGCGTAAGTTAATAACCATTACCTCTGCTCGGACAATGTTGCTCCATATCTGTCGATAAGGAACTGGGACCTCAGCTTAAGGTAATTTTTGCGAACTTGGGGGTCATTCTGTAAAGAATAACAATAAAAGACAACTTTTTCAATTTATCCTCCGTTAATTTTGTGGGTTTTTTTTCACAGAATGTGCACTCGTTGATTAGTTAACGGGTCAGATCAAGAAAAAAATTTGGGAAAATTTTGTTTAGATCTTATCTTTTTGGTACATCAACAACTGTACCCTTGCTTTTTGCACAACGCTATTTTGGTGAGAGTATGAAATTGCAAAGAACTTTTACCCCTGTTTTGGCAGTCTCTCTCAATAACTGACTTCTTCTCCGGATGTAAAG
Organism: Henricia sp. BOLD:AAB3569; assembly: GCA_037783545.1. Lineage (NCBI taxonomy): Eukaryota > Metazoa > Echinodermata > Asteroidea > Spinulosida > Echinasteridae > Henricia > Henricia sp. BOLD:AAB3569. The sequence continues at coordinate 778,561 of JBBELK010000015.1, read as the reverse complement.
TGTTCCTGTGTGCACAAATTGATAAAGATCTGCAGTTAATACAAGCTAGGATATAGTGGGGTACAACAAAAAGCTTTAATTTAATTAAGTTAAAAGGTAATTTGTATTAAATATTGGCATTTAATTATTTGTAAGCTCATGGACAGTGAAAAAAAATGTTAAACCTCTCCTGGAATTCTGTCGGTCGCACATCCTGGCACTTTTGTGACCCGGTGTCATATATGCCTTTGTATACGGGTATAGCAGCATGACTGGAGTGAAAACAAATTCGTTCATGCTTAGATACGCGTACGTGTACGTGTTGCGTACCGTAGACAACATGGACAATCGCTTTGTTCAGTGCTTGTCACCGTGGGCACACCGTTGTTTTCACTCCAGCCCTACCGGCCGGATGTGTGACGTGGCAGCGACCGACAGAATAGTTTGCAGACAATATGGAAAGCAATGTTTAATTGAATGAAGTGATATTTGAATTAAACTAAGAAACATTTTGTAAAGCAAAGCCTAGGCTTTAGCCTAAGCTTACAAACCGACATGGTACATTGGACGGTGGATGTTAAATCTCAAACGCTGCAGTAATGTTTTCAAAATTCAAGAAATATCCGAAGAAAAAGTGGAATGAGGGCGGCACACATTTTGCTTCTAAATTAGACTTCACCTAGTCCTTTGGCATAAAATAGTACAATAGTACGCCTGCCATTAGCCTTCAGCGAGACAAATAATTAGCGATTCGGCTTGCATCAATGGAAAATAATTTGGGTTTTGTGTTTGTTTTGGCTGTATACGACCATATAGCTCCATGATACGACTTGCATTTACTTGGCTTGGGGGGTGTGGGGTGGGGTTGGTGCTGGGGTTGGGGTGGGGTTGGGGCTGGGGTGGGGTTGGGGCTGGGGTGGGGTTGGGGCTGGGGTGGGGTTGGCCAGGGCAGGGGTGGGGTTGGGGCAGGGGTGGGCCGGGACAGGGTTGGGGCGGTCGAAGGGAGGGGAGGGGGAAGGGAGATAGGAGTCAAAGGCTGTATTAATATTTTTGTAGCAAGTACACCGTTATCAGCGCGAAATCCACCTCAAACGCTGCAGTAATATTTCTGTGTGAAGCCTATTGGTCTGCCTGAAAACCACCTCAAACGCTGCAGTAATATTTCTGCGTAAAGCCTATTGGTCTCCCTGAAAACCACCTCAAACGCTGCAGTAATGTTTTTTTTTATAAAGTATATTGGTCTGCCTGAAAACCACCTCAAACGCTGCAGTAATTTTTCTGCGTAAAGCCTATTGGTCTCCCTGAAAACCACCTCAAACGCTGCAGTAATATTTCTGTATAAAGTACACTGGTCAGCGCGAAAACCACCTCAAACGCTGCAGTAATTTTTCTGTATAAAGTACACTGGTCAGCGCGAAATCCACCTCAAACGCTGCAGTAATGTTTTTTTATAAAGTATATTGGTCTGCCTGAAAACCACCTCAAACGCTGCAGTAATATTTGTGCGTAAAGCCTATTGGTCTCCCTGAAAACCACCTCAGTATGGGTTTTTTAATGGTAGGGGCACAGCCATGGCTGCTGCCTCTGTTCACGATGTCATCAAATATTGCAATAACCGTGGATCTTAATAAATTAATTGATAATATTAGAGATGGTTGGTGGAGATGTCTTTATTTTTGGTATTATAATATTTCCGTCAAGGTTAAATGGGCTAACAGTCTGGGTAAACGAGTTAATATTTGTAAGGGCACGAGGCAAGGAGGACATTCCTCTCCTTTGATTTTTAACTTGTTTTATAAAGATTTGGTGAATGGCCTAAATAATCTCAATTGTGGTATTGTTACAGCTCGTTATAATTTAAATGTTTTTTTGTTATGCAGATGATTTACTACTTCTTAGCATGACCCCATCTGGCCTTCAGTTGTTGATTGATTATGCAAATGATTATATTGTGGAACATGGTTTACGTTTTAATCCCTCTAAGACATTTTGCTGCACTTTTGGGAAGAATCATTTTGTTAATGAACCTGCTTGGTTTTTAAATGATTCGATCACATCACTAACCTAGGGGTCACTTTGTCTTCTGATTTAAATTGTAAGAGTCACATGGAAGAGAGAATGAGGAAATGTCAAATGGCATTCTTCTCCCTACAGGGGGCGGGCTTTGTAAGGGTGGTTCCAGCTCGGATGTCAAAGTTTGTGGAATTCCGTTTTAATCCCCATATTGACTTATGGATGTCAGAGTGTTAATTTAAAGGGCCCATGAAATGCTCAATAACTTTATGCACAGTTTTTGCTGCATATGAAGGATTACTTGTGTAAAAAGACAATACTACTGTTCATTTTGATGCCCCATGAGTAAAAAGTGTCATTTTTCAACTTTGAAAATATCTTTACATAAACTCACAGACAGAGGGCACTGTTTGGGGCATGTCACTTTAGGAACACACTGCAAAAAAGCAAATAAAAAACATAAGACTTCAAACTAGAATTGTGAAAAAAAAATGCTGCAGTTTCCAGCCTTAGTTTTTTTCATGGTTTGAAACAGGCAACATGTAAAACAAACCTAAACCATCATGGGTTACAAACGTTTCAGCAAGTTGGAGAAAATTGTGGAAACTTTTGTGCACAGTTGAATGAGATTTTCCTGTGTTTTCCATCACTTTGCTCATGCATATGTAAATTTTCATAGCATAAAAATCGAAAACCTTGATTTTAACCCCCCAAACAACTTTCAAGTTGGGTTTTTATGATTGTAAATTAATGGACTAGTTCCATAGCACAGATTTGTCATAGTACACCCTTATTGCATGCTATTGGAGTGCCTAAAGTGAGTGGCATTATTAAGGGTTTACAGTTGGTTCTTATGTCTCAAGTTTTAAGTTTAATAATGATTCTGCATCCAGAGCATTTTATTCTCAATTGTTAAATTGTCATAACACATGCGATAAGTCGACTACTATATGTAATGGTACTTTGGTGTCACGTGTTGAGAATTGCAAAAATAAGTTTTCTCTGGTAAATTCAATTTTTGATGCAAAGTAAAATTCTTTTAAGGATATTTTATGTATTAATCATGGTATATGTGATAGCATCAAGTTTCTTTTGTTCAAGAATGACTTTGATGGTATTTAACAATTATTATCTCCATTTTAATTTTAGTATCTTGATGTCGTGGGGTATTTTACTTCTCCCTCGGGAGGTTGTGTGGAGATAAATAAAAATAAAGAAATAAAATACAACTGATCGTGTAAATTTACATCTTCCCGTTTTTAAAGGAACGTGTTAAGATTTTTCCAGAAAATTGATTTAATATGTTTTAACCTAGGCTAGCAATCATATAAAATATCTCTCCAACATACTTTTTTATACAGGCAAACAGGAAGTTTTCAATTTCCAATTTGGATGTGGAAGCAAAAAGGTCGGAGTAATCACGGTATTGCTTTATGTAACCATTGCTGACCATATCCCTGGAAATATACGAATTGGGGCCGCGAAAAACTATGACACATCATATTACAGCTTTTATTTCCCTCTTTATAAGCAACGAACCATAATTGCCCACCAACGGAGACGACATAAACAAACAACCATTGTTTACGCAAACGACGTAGTCATCATAACATTTATGGACAGCTGTTCATGGCCATTCAGCTTCAATTAACTGTTTACTGTAGTTGATATGTGCATTCATGCTTAAAGACCATGCAGCGTTACATAATGTGAATACACAGAAATCTTACTGCAGCGTTTGAGGCGGTTTTTAGGTTGACCATGTACCAATGCACTTAATAAAGAAATATTACTGCAGCGTTTGAGGTTGATTTCGCGCTGACCAGTGTACTTTATACAGAAATATTACTGCAGCGTTTGAGGTGGTTTTCAGGGAGACCAATAGGCTTTACGCACAAATATTACTGCAGCGTTTGAGGTGGTTTTCAGGCAGACCAATATACTTTATAAAAAAAACATTACTGCAGCGTTTGAGGTGGATTTCGCGCTGACCAGTGTACTTTATACAGAAAAATTACTGCAGCGTTTGAGGTGGATTTCGCGCTGACCAGTGTACTTTATACAGAAAAATTACTGCAGCGTTTGAGGTGGTTTTCGCGCTGACCAGTGTACTTTATACAGAAATATTACTGCAGCGTTTGAGGTGGTTTTCGCGCTGACCAGTGTACTTTATACAGAAATATTACTGCAGCGTTTGAGGTGGTTTTCAGGGAGACCAATAGGCTTTACGCACAAATATTACTGCAGCGTTTGAGGTGGTTTTCAGGGAGACCAATAGGCTTTACGCAGAAAAATTACTGCAGCGTTTGAGGTGGTTTTCAGGGAGACCAATAGGCTTTACGCACAAATATTACTGCAGCGTTTGAGGTGGTTTTCAGGCAGACCAATATACTTTATAAAAAAAACATTACTGCAGCGTTTGAGGTGGATTTCGCGCTGACCAGTGTACTTTATACAGAAAAATTACTGCAGCGTTTGAGGTGGATTTCGCGCTGACCAGTCGGTGTACTTTATACAGAAAAATTACTGCAGCGTTTGAGGTGGTTTTCGCGCTGACCAGTGTACTTTATACAGAAATATTACTGCAGCGTTTGAGGTGGATTTCGCGCTGACCAGTGTACTTTATACAGAAAAATTACTGCAGCGTTTGAGGTGGTTTTCGCGCTGACCAGTGTACTTTATACAGAAATATTACTGCAGCGTTTGAGGTGGTTTTCGCGCTGACCAGTGTACTTTATACAGAAATATTACTGCAGCGTTTGAGGTGGTTTTCAGGGAGACCAATAGGCTTTACGCACAAATATTACTGCAGCGTTTGAGGTGGTTTTCAGGGAGACCAATAGGCTTTACGCAGAAAAATTACTGCAGCGTTTGAGGTGGTTTTCAGGGAGACCAATAGGCTTTACGCACAAATATTACTGCAGCGTTTGAGGTGGTTTTCAGGCAGACCAATATACTTTATAAAAAAAACATTACTGCAGCGTTTGAGGTGGATTTCGCGCTGACCAGTGTACTTTATACAGAAAAATTACTGCAGCGTTTGAGGTGGATTTCGCGCTGACCAGTGTACTTTATACAGAAAAATTACTGCAGCGTTTGAGGTGGTTTTCGCGCTGACCAGTGTACTTTATACAGAAATATTACTGCAGCGTTTGAGGTGGATTTCGCGCTGACCAGTGTACTTTATACAGAAAAATTACTGCAGCGTTTGAGGTGGTTTTCAGGCAGACCAATATACTTTATAAAAAAAACATTACTGCAGCGTTTGAGGTGGATTTCAGGGAGACCAATAGGCTTTACGCAGAAAAATTACTGCAGCGTTTGAGGTGGTTTTCAGGCAGACCAATATACTTTATAAAAAAAACATTACTGCAGCGTTTGAGGTGCATTTCGCGCTGACCAGTGTACTTTATACAGAAATATTACTGCAGCGTTTGAGGTGGTTTTCAGGGAGACCAATAGGCTTTACGCACAAATATTACTGCAGCGTTTGAGGTGGTTTTCAGGCAGACCAGTGTACTTTTTACAGAAATATTACTGCAGCGTTTGAGGTGCATTTCGCGCCGACCAGTGTACTTTATACAGAAAAATTACTGCAGCGTTTGAGGTGGTTTTCGCGCTGACCAGTGTACTTTATACAGAAATATTACTGCAGCGTTTGAGGTGGTTTTCAGGGAGACCAATAGGCTTTACGCAGAAAAATTACTGCAGCGTTTGAGGTGGTTTTCAGGCAGACCAATATACTTTATAAAAAAAAACATTACTGCAGCGTTTGAGGTGGTTTTCAGGGAGACCAATAGGCTTTACGCACAAATATTACTGCAGCGTTTGAGGTGGTTTTCAGGCAGACCAATATACTTTATAAAAAAAACATTACTGCAGCGTTTGAGGTGGATTTCAGGGAGACCAATAGGCTTTACGCAGAATAATTACTGCAGCGTTTGAGGTGGTTTTCAGGCAGACCAATATACTTTATAAAAAAAAACATTACTGCAGCGTTTGAGGTGGTTTTCAGGCAGACCAATATACTTTATAAAAAAAACATTACTGCAGCGTTTGAGGTGGATTTCAGGGAGACCAATAGGCTTTACGCACAAATATTACTGCAGCGTTTGAGGTGGTTTTCAGGCAGACCAATATACTTTATAAAACAAAACATTACTGCAGCATTTGAGGTGGATTTCGCGCTGACCAGTGTACTTTATACAGAAAAATTACTGCAGCGTTTGAGGTGGTTTTCAGGCAGACCAATATACTTTATAAAAAAAACATTACTGCAGCGTTTGAGGTGGATTTCGCGCTGACCAGTGTACTTTATACAGAAAAATTACTGCAGCGTTTGAGGTGGATTTCGCGCTGACCAGTGTACTTTATACAGAAAAATTACTGCAGCGTTTGAGGTGGTTTTCGCGCTGACCAGTGTACTTTATACAGAAATATTACTGCAGCGTTTGAGGTGGTTTTCGCGCTGACCAGTGTACTTTATACAGAAATATTACTGCAGCGTTTGAGGTGGTTTTCAGGGAGACCAATAGGCTTTACGCACAAATATTACTGCAGCGTTTGAGGTGGTTTTCAGGGAGACCAATAGGCTTTACGCAGAAAAATTACTGCAGCGTTTGAGGTGGTTTTCAGGGAGACCAATAGGCTTTACGCACAAATATTACTGCAGCGTTTGAGGTGGTTTTCAGGCAGACCAATATACTTTATAAAAAAAACATTACTGCAGCGTTTGAGGTGGATTTCGCGCTGACCAGTGTACTTTATACAGAAAAATTACTGCAGCGTTTGAGGTGGATTTCGCGCTGACCAGTGTACTTTATACAGAAAAATTACTGCAGCGTTTGAGGTGGTTTTCGCGCTGACCAGTGTACTTTATACAGAAATATTACTGCAGCGTTTGAGGTGGATTTCGCGCTGACCAGTGTACTTTATACAGAAAAATTACTGCAGCGTTTGAGGTGGTTTTCGCGCTGACCAGTGTACTTTATACAGAAATATTACTGCAGCGTTTGAGGTGGTTTTCGCGCTGACCAGTGTACTTTATACAGAAATATTACTGCAGCGTTTGAGGTGGTTTTCAGGGAGACCAATAGGCTTTACGCACAAATATTACTGCAGCGTTTGAGGTGGTTTTCAGGGAGACCAATAGGCTTTACGCAGAAAAATTACTGCAGCGTTTGAGGTGGTTTTCAGGGAGACCAATAGGCTTTACGCACAAATATTACTGCAGCGTTTGAGGTGGTTTTCAGGCAGACCAATATACTTTATAAAAAAAACATTACTGCAGCGTTTGAGGTGGATTTCAGGGAGACCAATAGGCTTTACGCAGAAAAATTACTGCAGCGTTTGAGGTGGTTTTCAGGCAGACCAATATACTTTATAAAAAAAACATTACTGCAGCGTTTGAGGTGCATTTCGCGCTGACCAGTGTACTTTATACAGAAATATTACTGCAGCGTTTGAGGTGGTTTTCAGGGAGACCAATAGGCTTTACGCACAAATATTACTGCAGCGTTTGAGGTGGTTTTCAGGCAGACCAGTGTACTTTTTACAGAAATATTACTGCAGCGTTTGAGGTGCATTTCGCGCCGACCAGTGTACTTTATACAGAAAAATTACTGCAGCGTTTGAGGTGGTTTTCGCGCTGACCAGTGTACTTTATACAGAAATATTACTGCAGCGTTTGAGGTGGTTTTCAGGGAGACCAATAGGCTTTACGCAGAAAAATTACTGCAGCGTTTGAGGTGGTTTTCAGGCAGACCAATATACTTTATAAAAAAAAACATTACTGCAGCGTTTGAGGTGGTTTTCAGGGAGACCAATAGGCTTTACGCACAAATATTACTGCAGCGTTTGAGGTGGTTTTCAGGCAGACCAATATACTTTATAAAAAAAACATTACTGCAGCGTTTGAGGTGGATTTCAGGGAGACCAATAGGCTTTACGCAGAATAATTACTGCAGCGTTTGAGGTGGTTTTCAGGCAGACCAATATACTTTATAAAAAAAAACATTACTGCAGCGTTTGAGGTGGTTTTCAGGCAGACCAATATACTTTATAAAAAAAACATTACTGCAGCGTTTGAGGTGGATTTCAGGGAGACCAATAGGCTTTACGCACAAATATTACTGCAGCGTTTGAGGTGGTTTTCAGGCAGACCAATATACTTTATAAAACAAAACATTACTGCAGCATTTGAGGTGGATTTCGCGCTGACCAGTGTACTTTATACAGAAAAATTACTGCAGCGTTTGAGGTGGTTTTCAGGCAGACCAGTGTACTTTATACAGAAATATTACCTCAGCGTTTGAGGTGGATTTCGCGCCGACCGGTGTACTTTATACAGAAATATTACTGCAGCGTTTGAGGTGGATTTCGCGCCGACCGGTGTACTTTATACAGAAATATTACTGCAGCGTTTGAGGTGGTTTTCGCGCTGACCAGTGTACTTTATACAGAAATATTACTGCAGCGTTTGAGGTTGAATTCAGGCAGACCAGGGTACTTTATTGGCCCAACGCAACAAAGACAGAGACCCACTAAGACACAATTGAAATTTATTTATTGGACTGCCACAACCAAGAAGGCTCATGGAATCATTCATAATGCCCTGGCACTATAAGACGCGGAGGTCGTTGTAATCACAGCCTCACATACACAAATCTGCCTTTGAAAGACTTGGTCAAGTCTAAATTGTGTCTTTTGCAGCGCCCTCGTGCGGCCCAATTATTTTTTTCTTCGGATATTTCTTGAATTTTGCAAACATTACTGCAGCGTTTGAGATTTAACATCGACCACATTGGACATGTCATAACATTGTTATGTTAATTTTAATACTCACTGAATTGAGGATTATTTGGTGCTCTATATGTGTTGTATCTGGCATCTAAAGCGAGAACCTGCTGCCACACTGCCATGATTTAATGATTGCTGTCATTAGGGCCTAGTTGTCATGTGGAATTAGCTTTGTAAAACGTAAAACAGAAGAATGCAGAAAACATTTTGTTGACTTGATGACATAGCGCCCTCTATAGGCCTCACACATATTGCATATAGCGCATGCACACACACAAACTGCATTACTGTGCATTAGAGCGCGACGGCAGTACTTCTTCCGGGAAAATTGTCGTATATTTTACAACTGTTTCCAAGGAAAGGTTGATGTTTGAAAGGATGGAGGATCAGAACACAGGCTCCGTGGACATGACGATCGCTTGTATAGATTCTGATCAGCAGCTTTATCCTGGTAAGTCATTGTAAATATATCGATATGAACTTACAATTTCCGCATAGCCTACCGGCTTTTAGACCCGTGAACAGGGTGGATCGCCCCCCGCCCTGGTGCCGTTTCTAACCCCAAATCTGTGGCAAACTCACGCAAATGAAATTTGTCTCTTGGCTCTGATATTTGCTCAATAGGTGCACTCGCCCCAATGTTCCAATATTCCGAAGAGTACGCATCGATCCGATGTCTAGTTTCGGTGAAATCGTGGGGCAAAATAGAGACCTTCCGTGAGATAAAAATTAAAATACATGCCGTTTGCCCCCAAATCAAATATGCGCAATCGCGAGAGTGGAGAGGTCAACACGACGAAGGGAAGTAAATATGAGGACAGGAAACCAGTCTAGTGTAGACCTCTCCGCTCTCGTCCATGCGCATATTTGATTTTGGGGCAAACGGTCTGTATTTTAGGATTTTTTTCTCATACATTGAACACAGATTTCGGTGAATTTATATATTGGAATCGATAGCTTATTCAATTCTAAGATATACTTCCCACCGACACTTCCGTTGCAAATGTTGCATTTATGAGATAAATAAATGATAAAATTACTGCATGAAGTAATGCACAAAATGACGTGGCGAGCGGTCTGTGCGTATAAAGCGCGAGAACAGAGGGCGCTGCGCACGCGCGTGAATGGTTATCTTGTGCACTAACTGAAGGCAATTTTTGAAGAAGAAAACGTGATTTTTCTACAGAAAAGCAATATTTGCGACAAAAGTGCAAGTGGGAAGTATATCTTAAGTTAAAATGACATTAAATCTGTTGATTTCAGGAGGTAATTTCCTTAAAATCTCTGTTCAATGTATACGGAAAAAAAATACCGTATTTTATCTTTATTTTAAGGTTTTTTTTCTTCAAAAACACAAAAAAACAATTTTTTAAAATATAGGCCTATATCGTTAGCGCGCGCGTCACTTTCAACCCTGCGTGTCAAATTGTTTTTTTTGTTTTTAGTATTTCAATTAAAAACATGGCCTGTTGGCTTCATGTCAACTTGACTTTATTGCTAGGAATCCACTTACCACCCCCCCCCCCACCCCCCCTAAAAGTTTGGGAGACCCCAACTTACGATAAACATAGTTCCTTCTTTTCTTTGGCCTAAGATTTTGTGAGGAAACGGACGTTTTTCAGCCAATCTCATACATGTATGTTTTGTAAGGTCTGAAGCCACAATCAACTATTCAATAATGATACTTTATCATGACCAAATGAACTCTTTAAAACTTTGTTGCAGTTTCAGTTGCGACATGTAATTTCCTTCAGCAAAACAGAGGCGATTTTTGTGCACAAAAGTCTGGGGGCGGGACAAGGTCTAATGACTCATAATCAGTAATGCGTTTAATCTTGTTTACATACATGTACATGCATTCATATACTACACTTGAATTTTGGGAAATTCCTAGATAGCATAAACCGCAACTGATCCGACAAGATAATTGCAAAATAACAATTATTTTAATGAGTAAAAAATTGTTTGTAAATATTTTCATCATTTACATACAGTGTATGTACAGTTCTCCCATGGCTCAGTGGGCGTCTACATGGACGTCATTGGGTGCATGTATATGTCAAGTACTTTTATCACAAAATTGATGAAACGGGTATCGTGTAGGCGTATCGTATTACAAGTGTGATCATATTACTACCATTTCTTAGAATTCTTAAACTGCTGTTTTGCTTTCCCTTTGTAAGTTATAAAGTTACACATAAGCTGGTACGTGCAAATGTAAACAGCCCATTGTTTCGGTGTGACATTAAAAGAAATAAAATCATTTTTTGAATAAAGTTAGTTCAAGTATAACAAAATATGTAAAGTGTCTGTAAAGTACTTTTTCCACAACACTTTAACCTATAAATTGCAATTATTTATTCACATAAAAAGTGTGCAATTATTTATTCACATAAAAAGTGTGCCACAGAAAGGGTTCTTGCGTAACTCTGTCAACTTCTTTGGCTAAAATTTGGAACAGGTCTGAACACAAACCTCCTTGGTAGTTTAAAATAATATTTTAGTGGTAAGATGAAACTGGCCTAATACCATTTTTAAAATGGTTAAATATAGCATAGGCAAACATTTGCACAGAAACAAGATTTTAAATTGGTGTTTCAAGCAAAGTAAATAGTGTCTGGATGATGCCTGCATGTTAGCATGTTTTAAGTTGCCATTGCTACCGAATTTAAAGTTAATTTTTTGGGGGGCCATTTTTGCTGGACTATCTATACAGTTCAGCAAGGTAAGTGGCACTTTTGGTGAACTTGTAGTGTGATGTACATGTACTTTCTACACTCTATGCGCAGAGAATAATTAAAACATTCTCCTGGGAAACCAGTGGGGAAACTGGAAAGTGCCAGCTGTACTTTTTTCTTAAGGGAGTTACAGCGACTGCCCATGGGGCTTTTCTTAGTGTCACAGCATGATTTCTGGCACACCTCCAACAACACATAGTCCCTGTTTCTTCATCTGGTTTACACTGTGTTTGTGTTGAGTTGCAGGCCTGCCAATCACGGCACAGTCCAAGTAGGATGCCCACCAACGGGTCAGGAAGTGCACTGTACCCCATTCTACTGTTCAGTTTTGCAACGTTTAATTGGACGAATTGAGACGTATCATGGGTTGTTATGATTTTAGGCATGTTCAGACATCTTTTTAAAAGCAGTCTACCTAATTTCAGTTTGACCGAAAATTGATCTTAGTGGTGTCTGAACGGTCTTTGTGCATGTAGGCCTAGATGGTTTTTAGCACAACAATTTCAATTCTAGTCTACATGTACTTGGGTCTTTCTATAAATTAGGGGTCCAAAAGTGTGACATTTGGTGTCCCCCGTTACACCTGATATGCGTTATTTTTCGTACAAAAATCATTAAAATGGCTTTTAAACCACTTTGTATGAATTGTACTTTATGTACTCACTCTTTAAAGAATGTGTCCTGAATTTACAAAAACAAGATGTAAAATGTAACGGGGGACACCAACATTGGACCCCTAATTTATAGAAAGACCCACTTGTAAACTACATGTAATGAGGGAGGAGAACCATTTTTGGTTTTTAACTTACAGGATTGGAAAACTGTAACAGGATTGGAAAACAAGCTCTAAAACAAATTGAGTTTAATTGAGTCAAATGGTATGAACTTTGCAAATATTATTCTAAAGTGCATTGAAAATTCCACAAGTTCCGGCCTGACACACCTTGGGGCAGTCCGCAGCCTCAAGACTGAGACCTTCAGTGTTGTGGGGAGGAGTGCTTGGTAGTCCCAAGGCGTAAGGTGTGAGGTCAACCAGATAATTAGCAGGACCAGATCCTGAGGGTGTAATATAAGGAGTTGCTAGAAGTGTCCCTATCAAGGGAATTGATCCTGTTGATGAGGTCTTGCTGGATTTAAGGGCTTGTTCATAGCAAGTGATGTTCCGTTTGTTGAAAAAGACAATATTCTGCCTTTAGTGGATACATCTTGTTTTGGGCTTCAACTTTCAAGTAAGGCTCAATTTTTTTAGGCAGTGTCATTTACCATGGCTGTGGCATACTTGTTGCTGATTAGCTGAAACTTTTAAATACACAGTGTACGGTATTTGCACCAATACTGTACTATGATACAGACAAATTTATGTGTACCGGTAGGCTTGAAATTTTTTTCCATTGACAAATTGTGATGAATTTCAAAGATGAATTTTTCTCCCTACACGTAGTATTGAAATTTATAAAGATATTTTAGAGCTGTACATGTATTATATTTTAATGTCGGTGTAACAGATTATTACGCCAAACAGAGAAGGAGAATTGAAGTGTGCCACATTTCGGAGATAGCAACAATATTGTAGTTTGCTTTATGAACTGATAAGAACTGGTCAATCCTTGGCCTAGGCAAAGATTTTATGGCCTTGGCCATTATCATTACTTCTCATACAGTCAGTCTGTTGTAAAAAATATATATTAAAGGCCTGTCCGCATTTGATTTTTTTTGGGAAAACTTACCGAGACGATGGGTACTTTCCCAATTTTAATCCTGTGTGGACAGCCTGGGATGTTTTCCTCTGAGTAACTTTTCCCCGAGTCTAGTGGTTACTTTTCCTGGCCAACTGCTGCCCAGGAAAATTGACTAGGTAACTTTTTCTCAAGACGATATGTCCAATGCGGACACATCGAGTCGGTAAAAGTGCTCTGGAGCGTACGTCCGGGCCGTGAAGGTCATACTGCAAAGGGACACTGCGCATGCTCTCCCACGGTCTCGGTAAATTTTCCCGTGTCGAAAAAGTCCAAATGCGGACAGCGTTACAATTTAGCCATTTTTTTCATTTTACCATCTGCCGAAAAACAAGTCCAATGTGGACACGGCTTAAGAGTTAAAAAGAGTCGCCCTGTGTTTAATACCAAGGTTACTGGATTTGCACTGAAACCAATGAACTCTTCCCTTGTGCACGTTCTAAATTTGAATGTTTAGATCCAGCTACCTAGGAACTGCTGCCACATTTTAGTACTAAGTTATGTTGCTGTGAAAACAGAAAAATACATACATACTTGGTACAGGTGCACATACATCTACTTGGTTCTTATCAGTAACATGATCTGTGTGTTGCCAAAACTGTCTGGCAGGTTTGTTTGAGTTTGTCAGGCCATGTTTTGAAAGTATTAAAATTTGATGGATTGGGTTACCTATTGATATTGGCCCAGAGGTGCCAATCTGATTTGGGCTGTTCAGCTGTCAATGCAGTGACAACTAAGGTATGCCATTGAATGTGGAGCAAGAATGGGGTGCTTTGTGGTTTATGTGGCTGTACATTGAATGGTTGTATAATTTTGAGGGTATTACAGGTGAGACGAGAGCTAAAGTGTGACATTTTGAAGCATTTGTAACGAATATCTTTTCAGAATTACCATTTTGTTCTCGTGCAGGAAAAGGAAAATTAGGAAACTACATACATGTACATTCATTACTCCGCCCTCAAATGAGGGCTTCTCATATGAGAGCTTCTCATATGAGAGTTCACCATCAATAGTACAAATTTGTACTATAACTACATGTAATTTTTAAAATGACATTTAAAGGGTTGAAAGAAATTCCTCTGCAATTTCCAAACAGTCTCATCAGAATTTAAAGAATTTAGAAATGGTTGAACCTGTCATGGTATGTAGTTTATTTTAAAGAAAATTTCTTGCAATTGTTACATTCATGCAACACTAAAAGTTAGGTTCTTGAGTAACACCTGACGGAGTAAACACTGTATCTCTTAGCTGAGCTGGTCGAGCATCTGCCCAGTGTGTCATGTTTGGCTATTTCATTTAGGCATCATTCTAAATATTGCATTTCAAACCAAGTTTTTCAAACATTTGCTATTCGACTACAAAGATTTCTAATAGCTGAAACCTATGTTGTATTAATTAAGTAGTTAATATAGACAGTATCAAATATCTTGTACTTGGGGCACTTTCTTTGTTTTGTTAGGACATGCATGGTTGCACATTATGTGCTTGCATTGTTGACATATTTGAACAACAAAAGTTGCCCTACAAGATGGCAGCTATTCAATATGGTCTATAGACCGTATTCCTGAATGCGTGAGGGCGCCCGAACAAGGTGATTTGGGGGAAAATGTCCATAGACGACAGTAGAAAGGTGGGGGTACGTGCATACGTACGTGGGGAAAAGTCGCGAACGCGGAGCGCGCAGACCTGTGTCGCGCGCACAGATTTCCATTCAAAATAAACGTTTGGAAGGCGTGTGCGCGTAGCGCGTTTTGTGTTCGAACATAACGCACGATGAGCGCGGACCAGGCGCGAACCACTTGACAGCGCCCTCCGCGTTCAGGAATACGGCCTATTGGGTAATTATTTAACAAGCTTTGAGATTTCTGTGTACTCTGCGAGTGTACAATGTGCCGGTATTTAAGTTATTTTCCTAAAGACCCACCTTGAATGTTTTACATGTACAGATGCCAATTTATATAAACAATCCTATTTCAACAGTACAATGTGTTTCTAGCCCAGGAAGTGCGTCTTAAAAACTGTTTTCCTGCCTGGAACTGAATACGGATGTGAAGGCTATAAAGGCAATCTATAATGCATGGCATAGATCCTAATCAGTATATGCAGTAACAAGGAAATAATAACATTTCTTAAAATATTTTGTCAAGTTCTGCGTACTTCACAAGTTGCTTGTGGGTTCAATTTAAACAGTGAATCTTATGCATTTCGGTGGATTAAATGACTCTGATTTGGTGTTTTGTCTCGTAGATCTGACATCTGAAGAAATAAAACTACTGAATGACATTCAAAGGGCTAAGCAACAATTGCTCCGAGAAATCAGGGTAAGTTTTGAACACTCGTACATTTTATGTCTTTCAGATGTAAAACACGTGTGGATATTGTTAGGCAGATTTGTTTACTTCTTGGCACATGTAGGCCTGCGTAGTGTTTCTACTGCGAGCACAGTTTTTGCTGATGCGATGCGAAATTACTAAAATTTGAGATTTGATTTAAACATTTTGATTTGGTGGAATCCCAAGTATACTAAGTTTCATCAAAAACAGAGATGGTCAGGCTTAACCATTGGGTGATTTGACAAGGAATGACCTTTTAATGAGCATTCATTTTACTGAAAAGAAATTTTACTAAAAACAAAACCTTAGAATTAACGACTTCCCCAGTCTGCACCTTTCAATTTAACATCCCTCAAAATTGCAAGAAATACAGGCAAAGCTACATGTACAGTATGTAAGTTTTAATTAACAATGAGGCAGTAGAATACTATTTGTTTTATGGACAATTTGTTTTTCATGAGTTTCACAGGTGTATTGTGTAAGTGAAATAAAATAACTGGTTTTCAGTTCATTTCCTGATAGATGTACCGGTATTACATGTACTGAAAATGACGTACAAGAAACACACACATGTACAGTGTCATATAACAAGGATTTTAAATCAGGTGATGTACGTACATATACATGTATGTGGGGTGTTATGGCCGAGCGGTCTAGTGCATCAAACTAAAGTTCCTGTGCGAGTACTAGAATGTGAGTTCGATTCCAGGCCGTGACAGGTTGTGGCACTTATGCTCTTGAGCAAGGCACTTAATCACACTGACTTGTTCCGTCCTTCGGAAGGGATGTAAAGCCGTTGGTCCAGTGTGTTAGGTTTCGGTAACGCTCTTTAAAGAGCATCCTAGAGCATTCTTTCATGAAGAGCAAGGGGAGGGATCTCTGGCCGTTTCTAATTCAACTTAGAAGTTGATACAGTAGTTATTCGAATATCTATGTTAATTGATCCTATTCCTGTATTTTGCAGTCCTTCCGCTGTTGGATGTGGTGAATAAATAAATAAATAAAAAATAAATAAATAATAAAGGCCATTATATCATTTTTCAATTAACCAAAATGTTACTTCGTGAGTTGACGAGAATAATCCTACTCAGTGTTGGTAGCAACGGTAACAAACACAACATTGATGATTTTATTTGTTTTCCGTGCACAGTTTTGGTTAAAGGCACAGGCTCGTCAGCAATGCGCGCCCGCCAAATTCGTGCTCGAAACACGCAGCTCCATGCCTTTGCTATGGAGCTGCGTATTGCGTGGCACACATTTGGCGGGCGCGCATTGCTGACGAGCCTGTGCCTTTAAATGCAAATTGCACACCAAACAATTTGCTCCACACAAGCTTTTTACCAAAGATGCCCGAACTGCCGAATCTGTATGTTTGGGTAGCATTTACAGGTGTGATGATAAATCAGCA
Organism: Henricia sp. BOLD:AAB3569; assembly: GCA_037783545.1. Taxonomy (NCBI): domain Eukaryota; kingdom Metazoa; phylum Echinodermata; class Asteroidea; order Spinulosida; family Echinasteridae; genus Henricia; species Henricia sp. BOLD:AAB3569. The sequence continues at coordinate 761,556 of JBBELK010000015.1, read as the reverse complement.
ATGCTAAATTGAGTGTAACTAAGGGGCCGTCCAAAGTTGCCAACTTATCACGGTTCTACAGAGCATACGGTAGTATTTTTTATACCCTGGTATACTACTTATCAACATCCTTTGTCACTACCGTGAAATGTCAACATTTTACAGTGCATGTGAAGTCCTGTGCGACCCTCGACTCTCTCCCCCTTCCTACACTTTGTAGAACCGTGAAAATGTTGACAACTTTGGACGGCCCCTAGACAGTTTATTTGAAGTCGCTTTTAAAAAAAGAAGAAATTACACGTACATAATAATGCCCTCGCTCACTCCCACTGCTCAAAAGTACATTAAATGTATGCACCGATGCTTGAGAAAAGCATCTGATAAAATGAAGTTATGTAGCTTGGTGATTCATTTCACGTCTTGTTTGTGCGTTTGATTGTGAAGTCTTGTACTACAAAGATGCAAATTATACACCGGTTGAGAGGAAAATCGTATGGTTCTCATCAGGATTTTCACCCATTGCAAGATCTCTGGCACACTAGGCAGATATTCTACCATGAGCTATGGGGCACAGTGGTATTACTCCCTTAGGTTTCTCTTAGAATCTGTTTCAGTGTTAACAAATGAGTTAACAAAAACCTGACTGTGTTAATAGTAATGGTAACAAACCCTTATTCTTTCCAGTCCAAAACACGACCTTTAATGTTATGAAATTAAAAACTTAGGTGATTTTAAAAAAGCATGCACACATTTTTTTCTCCAAAGATTTTTAAGGATTTCTAAAACATTGTTGATTCTATGGAGCTGGAAATTTTGCAGACTAGTTTACCGACCTTGTTCTTTAACCAACGTTGTTCTTTTGTTTCAAGAATTAATTAAATAGTATCTTTTGCAAATGACACAATTGATATCTATAAACAAGGAACTAAATACTATATTTTATTTTCCTGGATGTACAAAACTTCCAATGGATCTTTCTAATGAGTCGTCGTCCTTGAGAGGACATCTGTAAGATAATCAATTTTAATTTCTCAAGTGTATTTTAAGCAGCTGAAATGCGTACATATGTAGCCGTACGTAGCCAGCACGATAGTGTTGCATTCCTGTGACATTAATATCCTGGCAAATATCGGGGAAAATGAAATCAAATCCACGCCTGGTCTGGCACGCTCTGCATGAGGGGGCCCGTTATTAAAGACTCCCTGTCAGGTCTCTTAATAGGATCGCCAGTCTTACATGTGTACTTCAGCTGGTCATTGGAAACGCTGGATATTCGGCGAAAACGTTGTTCAGAGAATCATGTCTTGTGAAATGGTACAAGGAGTTCGATGTTATGGATGCACGTATTGTTTAATGAAGCGATGCTATTAAGTCTTTGATGAACTGCTCGTGATAGACAGACGACATTGATGACTGAAGATTTGCGGAAGAAAAGGAGGCGGCATCCACGTACACGTTCATTGGGAATTATCTAACTGATGCAGAGAAGCTTAATTGGATGTTATTTCCGTGACCTGCAGATGTCTTACAGCAGAGCCATTTTTTAGAGGTCTGTGACCACATTTTCTCCCTTTTTTTGGTTAAATTTGACATCCAGAAATACATTATTAATTATTAATATTAGCTCTTCTTGGGTATGCCCTCATGTACATGTATGCCCTCATGTATGCCCTCATTAAAATTCTAACTGAGCTAATTTTTCTCAGAAAAAGGATTCTGGATGTCAATTCCAATAAAAAAAAGTAGGGGAAAATATAGGCTTGGATATCTAAAAATGACTCTTAAATCTTGATTTGTACTGGTGATCGGCAAATGCAATGTTCAGTTTTGGAGATCGGAAAAGGAATAATATTCACTGTGTTTCTGAACAAGCTGAAATCAACAGCAACAGGAGTCAGAGGAAACTGCAACGTTGTTTGTTGGAGCCTAATGTGACATTCACAGTTTTTGGCTTGCCACATTGCTGTTAAAACCGGATTTGAACCAACGATATATGCAACTGGAAGGTTCACTTTGGAGATCAGAAGATATTTAATATTCATCGATAGCCAGGAATCTTTTCCCGCTGTGTTCTGAAGTCCAAGGGAACTGCACCGTGTCTGTTGAAGCCTAATTTGACATACTGGTTTTTGGTATGCATGCCGCATTGTAAATGATCTTCAAGTGCTTTGAGATTGAGCTGTTATGGACCACACACCATGATGCTGCTTAACGGCACTTGCGTAATTGAACATCATGCCAAGTTCAAGCAGGAGAAAATACATGTAAGTCATGATGGACAAACTCAACTTCTCAGGAGTGCTTTCGACCAATTCTTGTTTCAAGCTTGAAAGTCCAGAATTCGCTGTAGACTTGTGTTGTTACGGTACTTGATTCATCTCCAATTGTGAAATGGTTCCCAAAACTGTGCAAATTAGAAGGCGGAAGTTACAAACGTCTAAGGCAGTATTTGGTTCTGGCTGTTATCTGTGTATTTCACCCAGTATAGACCCTTTGCACTGGCGGCCATGACAGGGGACAGGTTTTCACGTTTAAATGATGTGTCAATACATATCCATAAAGTGCCACTTCTGCATGGTGCACGGTGACAATGTGACTGCCCCCTGTCATGCCGTCTGTGGCCTATAGAAAAATGGTTGTACATTTGTTTCAGTTATGACATCCTGTGGCTCTAACAATTGTGGATTTATTTTGCTTTAATTTCATTTTAACAGGAGCTTGAAAATGAGATTGCCAATGTTACTGCGGATCTAGAGAGCATGGATAATGATGGAAGGTAAGGAACAAAGAAAGTGTTTTTCCCCCATTGGACTTAATGGAGCGTGTCCAGATCACATTTTGTTAACCCAAAGATATTGTCTAAAAACCACAGATGTTTTGTTAACTAATTTATCTGGTTCCATAAAGCAGTGCAGTGATTACACCAACTTTCTTTTGCCTTCACATCCAAATTAGAGATTACAAATTTCTTGTTTTCTTCCCATGGTTAGTATGTTGGGGAGGTATTTTATGATTCTCGGGTTAAAACGAAATACATTTTCTGGAAAAATCTGAATACGCTCTTTTAATTTTATAATTCCGGTTGTTTAACATACAAGTCCAGTGGGAACACCACTTGCATGTAATTCCCTGGACCTATGCCAGATGAAATTGCCAGGTTATGCAATGAACCCATTGTTCATTCCATGAGCCTGCTCAAGAATGTATACGCTAAGGGGAAAATATTTTGGTACATTTGAGATCGTATTTATTGATAAACTCCACTTTTTGTGAAAATGAAAGCACACCATGATACACAATGATATCTCACGATGGGTCAGACTACCGTATCATTCATTTTAGATATAAATAGTGTCTGATTATGAATTGAAAGTTTTGCTTTTTGGCCTTTTAAATCCCATAAAAAAAATAACCCATCTCTTTCATCTGGTATCCCCTTTACCAAACAAACAAGGAAGTAACAAATGTGTGTATATCATTTCACCACAGAAGTGAAATAGAAAGTTCATTGTGCTAGTCCCGTAATACCACACAAAGCACATAACTGTTCCCTGGGGAGCTTATTTTATCAGTTCGATAAGGATCAGTTATCATGGTTATTGAGAAGATGAGAAATACACATTCGTACTACTCAGCAGGGTCAAATAGTCCTATGCATACAATACGGATGCAATATAATTCATACATTTTCACAACTTTTACAACACAGTTATAACTAAGCAGTGTTCGAATTAGCACTGGTCCGTTGGCCAAATGACAGTTGAAATTGTCTCGGGCCAGCTGGAAAGCCTCCCCAAATGGCCAGTTAGAATAAAACAGACCCATGCCGTAACTATGTTTTTAAAAATGCATTAGGTAGGGTATTATCATACAGTGCCTCCTTTTAGAGAAAATTAAATCGAAAATCTACCAAATTGTCCTTGTTTATTCGCTCACATGTGGTTAATTCAAACAACTGGCTGTGAGTTAATAAACAAATTTAAATAATAAAAAATAAAAAAATTTGAACCAGGCCACTTGAAATGCTGACGGGCCAGTAAAGACTGAAGCCAACTGGCCCTGTTGGCCAATTGGGCAAAAAGTTAAAGGCAAACACTGCTAAGGGTGGGAATTTACGCTTAGTTCAGAAACTGGTTTACAATTCTTTCAAGTATCGGTTAACCCGTTCGGCCGACACTTAATATTGTTGCTGGTGCTTATACTAGATGCATGTGCAATGTACACAATACCCCTAGGCCCCCAAAAACAAATCGTTGAACCTTTATCTGGTCAAAATTTGTCTACGACCTCATAAAAATTTATTTATATTTCATGAAGTCATTACAAATAACCCTCTGAAAACTATTGTAAATTCTTTAAAATTGGGTTTCGTTTAAACGTTCGGCAAAAATAAATAGGACTTACATGTAGTCCCCGGGTTAATTTCAACCTAGGGTCCGGTTCACAGATAGCTAGTGTAAAAAGCCTATTGACCCATTGACCCGCTGTCACGAAGGGGAATTAAATAAAGAGAAATTTCTCGAGTAACAGATTATTTCCTTAGATACCGTGCATGTTGTTAACAGTAAAATACATTAGAACTGGTTTCTGTTTCTTGGTTTCCCTATGCATACGGTATGCAGTGGACATAAACTGTGCTTGAACAACATGTACATGGGTCTGTCCACAGTAATGGGGTACATTTGAAAAATAAGTCAATAATTCCTTTCAGATGTCTTTAGTTTATCTCAGAATTAAAGAAATGTCCTTGTTTTGTTCTCAGGAGATAACTTTTGCCCAAAAAGTTAAGAAATTGCTGCCACAACATACATTTTTGAAAAGCTTGTGTACAAATTTTCCTATTACGTATGTAACGTGGACAGACACTTTTGTGACATTTTTTTCCGTCTTTGTTACATGCGTAATAGGAAAATTTGTGCACGGGGTTTTCACAAATGTATGTTGTAGGACTATTTTTCTTACTCCTTGGTGAAAAAGTTATTTGCTCAGTTTAGCTTGATAATTTAAAGATAAAATTAAGAAATTTGAAGTGAACTGGGACCAAAGATCTTGAATGTTACAGAAATGTACCCCATTACTGTGGACAGACCCATATATGTACATGTATACATGTACAAAAAAGTATTTCCTGATATTTGCACACAGAGAATGCACCCAAAAGACATTCAATATTGTGTGCAGTGTAATATTCGTACACAACCCCCATTTGTTTAGCATTCTTGATGTAGAGTATTATGTACACTGTACATACACATACATGTACATTAACTCAGTTTGGGTATCGGTCTTAACAGTTCATAATGTATAACCCTTTCTTTTCATCAGGTGAGTGACTAATATTAATAGTTTAGACAGTAGCCTATTTTTAAAACTAAATTTACGGCCAACAATTAAAATCTCGTATTTGTATTACACTGTATGTGTCTAGGACACAGAACGTATTCGCAATTACCGACTAGTGGACATTTGTGACCATGTCTTCCACAAGTACTGCACCAACCATTTTTGTTTTCCTTTTCAGCAGCAAAACGGGCTCCAAAGGTAAACAGATGAACACAGGCCGAAAGAAGTTCAACATGGATCCCAAAAAGGTACTCTTTTAAACTCTTTTTTTGTGGGACGTGTGATGATTGCATCTATATAGGCCTTGTCAAAAGCAGTGCCTGCATAGGACTTGTTTTTTGGGAGGTTTTACCGAGACGATGGTAAAATGAAAAATGGCTAAATTTTACTGCTGTTCGCATTTGGACTTTTTAAGACCGTGGGAGAGCATGCGCAGTGTCCCTTCACAATATGACCTTCACGGTCCGGACGTACACTCCCAGAGAGCTTTTACCGACTCGCTGTGTCCGCACTGGACTTATCGTCTCGGGAAATGTTCCCTGGTCAAAATAAGTGTGTAAGGTTCAGTCATCTTGTAATATAAAGAGGTCTTGTAATGTGGATGTCAGTCATAATGCAATGAAGACGACCAACTTCCGACCTGGGCTAGGATTTTTCTCACCCACCTCCCACTCCCAGAACCGTATCTCTCTGCTGGAGGTGGATGCCCTTATCTCCCATCCATAGTTGTTTGTCTCATTTGATAGGCCTCATTCCGATTAACCCTTAATACCACATTGCACCAGCATCTTCGTTTATTCCAACAGCATGCACTTTGTAGGCACACCAGAGAAATATTCCAAATGTTCCGCTCGTCTCGGGAGATCTGCGAAGGCTGGCAGATGACAGAACAAACTGACATCTTGTATAATTTGTTTTTGCAGCAGCCACGTTCAAATCCCCCAGGTAGTCCCACGAAATGTCAGGATGTCAGTTATTTCTCGAAAACAAACAAATTGTTTGCTTCGCTGACAAGATGAGCAACTGTTTTCACGCAGATGTTTGTGCTAGATTCAGTTCACCTCTAATAAAGGACTCTGTATGTCATAATACTGTTTGAAATGAAGATAAATTTTCCTCTCCTTTTAGAGTTTTCATTAATTATTTTGACAGTGGAGTATTATATTTTTTGCTTTCTGTAGCAAAGGGTATTTCAATAAATCATGACTTATTTTACTTCCGATTGTTTTATATTTCAAATCGACCCACAGTAAAATGAAAAATACAACTTGCATGTATTTACGTAAATACATATTGCGCCTGACAGAGCAGTTATGTTCAATGTTTTTATAATTTGCAATTATTTTTAATACCAATGCCGATTTTTATCTGGAGTCTACTCGGTCCGAAATATGGTATCGATGATGTTGCATACAGTAGATAATGAACCCTGTACTGTACAGCGTACATGTATTACACCTGTAACCAATTTCATGAAAACTTACATACTTGTGGAACTTAAGCCTGCCGCACACGTGAGGTCGTTTGCTGAGCAAACGGTCATTTGTGGCCGTTTGCTCAGCAAACGGCTCACGTGTGCGGTGAAATTTTGCTGCGTTTTTTGCCTCGCGAGGCTGTGAGACAAAAATCTAACATGTTTGATTTATTTTGCCTCGCGTGGCCAAAATCTCACCGTTTGCGGGGGTGCTGAGCCAAGTGCTGAGCAAAATAAAATCAACCAACCAATGAAAGTGCGCACTCTGTTAACGTGATATATCAAGATGGAGATACGATAGACAACTAAGAAATATTTCACCGCAGCAAAATTTCACCACACACGTGAGGCCGTTTGCTGAGCAAACGGCCACGAATGACCGTTTGCTCAGCAAACGACCTCGCGTGTGCGGCGGGCTTTACGCACTTCTCTGAACAAGTTTTCAGTTTAATCAAAATTTGATAATTTCTTTTGTAAAAAAGTGGCTGTCCACTTAATTGCCAACATTTTCACAGTTCTACAGAGGTAGTATTTTTCAAGACTCCCCCTCCCTCATCTGAATTACTGCTTATTTACATTTTTGTCACTACCGTGAAATGCTAACATTTTACAGAGCATGTCGTACGCGGCCCTCCACCCCCCTCCCTACGCTTTGTACACTTTCCGTGAAAATGTTGACAACTTTGGACGACCCCTAAGTTGACGTATTGAGCTCGTGCGAATGACGTCATTTTGGGAGTAAAATAATGCCGCGTCGTTATGGAAGCAATGTGCGTGCGCGTTGTGTGTGTCCATGCGCGCGTAACGCGCTATGATGAGGCTCCCATTGGTGGACTAAACCGCGTTGCGCCCACCAGAGAGAGACACAACGCGCACGCACATCGCTTCCACAATGACTCGGCATTATTTGACTCCCAAAATGGCATATTCGCACGTGTTCGAAAGGGGTCAATAGAAATATATAAAAGTTCTGTGTGCTGAAAATTCCCACTCCCAGATTGACTAGTTTTTATAGGAAACTATCCTCTATATTCCCAAAAGGGGGTTTTGGACTTGAGAAAGACCCATATGTACATGCATACAGAAGTGCTGACTTGGGATTAGCTTGCAAATCTTGCGTGAAAGCACACCCAGGTCTTACAGCTCCATCTTAAAGAATACTCACCCTGGCTGACACACACTTCCACTACCGTTTCCTCTTTCCATAAATAGCTCCACTTAGAGGCCATAGTTGGGGAGAGGGGGGATGGGGAGAGGGTGCACAATCTTATTATGTTCCTTGTCTAGACTCGAGTACCTACTCGGTGTATCCCTTGGGGAGGAAGATGGCTTTTAACTCGTAAAATATTTGCTAGGTCATTAGTGAACTTGACAATTTCTTATTTTACATCCAGGTTAGCTTGAGTTAAATTCAACCTTATTTCTGTGCCCCAGGGGCCTCGTAAAACCTGGAAAGTGCATACTCTACATTTAAAAGCTGAGAAAAAGTAAAAGTCTTGTATGTGTACTAATAGACGCACGGTGACAATGTGACTGCTCCTGTCATGGCCGCCCATGTAAAGGGTCTATAAAAATAAATTTTTCATAAAAGTGAAAATAGTGCATGTAGGGTGGGTGAGAAAACATGCGTTTCGTTTTACCCCCTTGCACCTTATATCAAGTATTAACATGCAAATGTTGGTACCACATTCCAGCACTGTACATTCACTAGTTTAGAATGTCTTGAGCTATGAAGCACAGCTAAGTTATGAGGCACAGTGGTATACTCTCTTGCAGTGTACCACTTTTAGGGAAAGAAACCTGAAAGAAGTATACCACTGTGCATCATAGCTCAGCTGGTAGTGCATCTGCCTAGTTTTCCCAGAGGTCTCTGATTTAAATCTCGATGAGACCATGTGATTTTTTCTCGTCCCAAATTTATTTTTTATTTTCCGTGGTGATAAGGCACCATGTGCACTAAAGTCTTGTTTTGAGTTATTCTGTAAAATTCCTCAAAATATTAACACCAGAAATTGGATTATTTATAATGTATGTTTTCTTTCTCTGCAGGGAATTGAGTACCTCATAGAGAATGACTTGCTGAAAAACACACCAGAGGATGTGGCACAGTTTCTGTATAAAGGAGAGGGACTCAATAAAACAGCCATAGGAGACTATCTGGGCGAAAAGTAGGTTTCTTTTCTTTTTTTCCCAGCTATTTTATGAGTTTGAACATACTTTCAATGTGGGAAACACTCGCTGTTTCCTATGCTTGGTGCTTTTGAGCGATGCCACATTATTGTTTGTAGTATTTTCATCTTAATGGTGTGCTCGGGTTGGACTAGAACCTACAACCTTCAGTATTCCAGAGCAGACCTCTTAACCACTAGTTGACCATCCAGCTGGACAGTGTTGTATAGCAGTGTCCTAATCATTTAGCAGTGAGCAAAAAATGCATACATGTACATGCTTACGGTGGTACTTTCTATCAGCTGCTTTCTATACATCTGTTGAGGAATTTCTTTTGGAGGAATTAAAAGGAAACAAATTCAAACTCATTGCACCCTGCCAAGGAAGTCTCAAAATTGTTTGGAACCAATTTTTGGCAAGCTACCAAGTGGAATATGATTTTGTTTTTAGAGCCTTCCTTTTTTTCATGTTTTCCATTCCTTCCATGTACCTTTAACGATAACATTTTTTGTGTCACCAGGAAAGACTTCAACATCAAGGTTTTGGAAGCCTTTGTGGAACGACATGAATTCAAAGACATGATCCTGGTACAAGCTCTCAGGTAAGATTGGCACGTTCACACTGACAAAAGTCCAAGACATGATCCTGGTCTGTGTCCAGGATGATTTTGTGTGACATTTTGATGCATTTAGAAAAACGGCTCCTCCGAGTTACTGTTTTTAAAAAGAAATTCCTGTGCAATTTCTAAATAGTGTAGATTATTTAAAATAATTCACAAACGCAGTTAGACATGTTCTAGTTTTGATAATATTGAAGAAGTTTTTTTTTCTTTAAAATGACTCATTAAGTGTAGATTTTGTGAGGTACATGTAACACTTAAATTGTTTTTCAGCCTGTCTCATTTGTTTTGTACACAAGGTCTGAAACCATGATCGACTTCTTAATTCTTTCCCTGAAAGGAGACTATTTTTCCCCTTCTGTCTTTGTAAGAATAAAAAGTAGATTTTGATTCTCCCACCTGTACGGATGATTTTGGCCCACATATCTCAAAACGAGGATTGCCAAGTTTCGTCAGATTTTCTTTAATCGCATCACAGATGTCAATTCTACCCATACTTCTTGACTCATCCATGTGGTCGTTAGTCATCTATCTTCCTTTCCTCCATGTGTTGTCTTAAATACAGCGTGTCTTCCTGTATGGCTAGATATACCCAGATTAGTCTCACAGTCCTGGTTTTCAAACGGGCTAAGCAAAAAGACATACATGTAATGTTGCACAAAATGTGATGTGGCATAAAAGTGGGCCGTGATTTACGTAGGCCTGAAAAGCTGGGAGGGGGAATGTGTTTAGTGAGTTTGAATGAAATTCACCTCCCCCCCCCCCCCCCCACCCCCCCCGACCCCCAACCCCCAACCCCCAACCCCAAGAGGAAAAAAATGGAGCTCAGCGTCAACTAATTCATTTTGAGGCATATTTCATGATGTCATTACTTCTTGTCACAATGGCATTGGCCCTTAATCGTAAAGAGGAAATTGGACTACCTTTCAGGTAAAAAAACAACCCCCTACCCTTCACTTCCCCCATCCCATCCCCCTTGCGGGACAACTGGCCTTATGGGGCCTGTGATTGCACCTTGAGTGCCCTTTGCACTAACGCACATGTGGAACTAATGACCTAAAAACAATATTGTATTCAGCACACAGGAAAGGAGGAAGACACACAAACTCCAGGAAGTGTAAAGTCATTTGGAAGACAATTGGATACAGATGTGCTTCTATAGGAGTACAAAATTGGCTTGTGAAAAGTCGGGAAATTCTGAGAGCTTCGTAACATGTGTAATAAATACATGCATTGCTTTGTATCCATGTACATTTCCACAAATACGTTCAATGCATATGTGCACCTTTATTGAAATGATGTGACAGTAGACGTACAAAGTGCCTACTCGTTCTTGACTCACTGTGACAATGTGACTGCCCCTGTCATGGCCGCCTGTGCAAGGTCTATAGACCTTTTACACCAGTGGCCATATCAGGCAGGTTTCTCATTCAAATTTTGTGACAATAGATCCACAGAGTGCCTACTCATGCATGACTCAATGTGGCAATGTAATTGTCCCCTAAGATGGCCGCCTATTGATAACTTCCCCCACCCACTGACCACCTGTACCTCGGGAACCAAAATGTCTCCTTCAATTGTAGTTACATGTACAAGGGTTCCTTGTTGCCAAATTGCACACAGCCAGGAGTCCCTTTCCATTTAGTGCCTGTCGCCCGTGGGCAAAATCCTGCTGAGGTCTTAGCAGGGAACGAGAGCCTCATTGACTGGCCCAGAGACCTGTTGCGCTTCTCCGTGCTCCATTGTTTTTATTTCTGATACCATAATACAAAGTTCTTCCTATAACAAATCCCAAGGACCATTTAATAACGAAGTTTGACTGCACAAGGATACTGTACATGTACTGTAACATACAGTAGTTGGGAAAACAGCAGGGTGTTCGTGAACTTTTGCCGCTTACAAAAGCAAACTTGCTGATGTTCATTTAGGAGTACTATGGCCAAGCGGTCTGGTGCATTGTACCTAAGACCTGTTTATGTCTATAGGTCGTGATTGAAACCACACTGCACTATAGCGTGTGTGTTTTCAGGCAAGGCACTTTGCCTTAAACTGCCTCGCTCCACCCAGGAGCAAATGGGTACGTGTACCTGTGACACGTGTTCGGTGTTTTACTCGTGTTTGAGAATATGCCTACATAACGGGACTGCATGCTCTCTAGGGAGTTAAGAAGGTTTAATGAAATGATATAATTGATCCCAATGACCAGGAGTAATAATTTCTTTTCATGTAAGAAAATTCCTTATCAGGATACGAGAGAACCTAGATTCTGAGGTTGTCTGGCTTGGATTGGACTTTTTTGGGAACACTGTATACATTTAAGATTTTTAGATTACCAAACTACTGTAGCAAAGATAACAACCCAGAGGTTGATTTTGGAACGAGATAAATTTCCCTCCAACTGCAAAATTATTTTATCAACAGAAGCCTGTGTGTAATAAATCTTAAAGAACCTCTCATGAGCCTCTTAAATTATTGGAAAGCAAACACATGTACGTTGACAACAAGGCCACGAAATGGCTCAGGAGAAATGAGATAAAGTAAATAATTGTATTCTGTGTACACATCTGTAAAGGTTAGTACTTTGAACCTCTATTTGAGTTTACTAGGAATTTCCCAGTGCTTGGAAAATATATAATTTTTTATGAAACACGTATAGAATTGACTTGGATTTTTTGCTTTTTCTGGCAGGCAATTCTTGTGGAGTTTTCGTCTTCCCGGCGAAGCGCAGAAAATTGACAGAATGATGGAGTGCTTTGCTAAACGTTACTGCGAAACCAATCCCGGAGTTTTTGAATCCACTGGTAAGTCTCCTCCGGGAATATATTAAAGCGTAATAAACCTCAAGCCAATTAGGGGTGTGTTCCCGACCCTCTCCCCTGGACTGCTCTTTGGCTACTGGCCCGAGTTTTGACAACTGGAGTTGCACTTAATTCTCAATATATTGGGACTTGACCTTAAAATGACTTCGGACTTAAGCTGAAAGACCCAAAGGCCTTAAGGGAAATTTAACTCTTCCACTATTTCGAGCTGCCTACAGCGACTTGAGAAACATTTCATTCCAACCAGAAATCCGCTGTAAGCTGGCAATATAAACCTTCAGGTCAGGTGTGGGAGCACGTGCCGCGGCAGCACTTTGCCGCATTCACCTTCTTTCCCCACCCCTCTGGTCTCCTTATAGCGATCGATTGGGCCTTATAAACCTTGCTTTCATTTAATTACGTTACAGGACTTGAAAAAAATGTTGTCATGAAAGACAGAAATGTTCACAGATTTACGCCTAACTTACACAATATAAACATGATGACCATAGAAAGCTTCCCCTGAAATGGTTTTGTCTGAAGTGCTATAGTCTTTGAGAAATGAGTAAAACAATTAGTTTTTGTCTTATACAAATTGAAGGAATTTTGCTCTCCAATCAAAGTTCAGTGTATTCTCAAAACTAAGCTCATTTCAAAAATGAAACATGAAAGCAACACATGAAACGATACTGGTACTGTCATTAATTTAAGATCACTGTTCTGTTTATAGTTAACGCCCTTTGTTTGTTCCATAGACACATGTTACGTGCTGTCCTTTTCCATCATTATGCTCAACACAAGCTTACACAATGCCAGTGTGAAGGAGAAACCGTCCCTGGAACGCTTCATCCTCATGAATCGTGGGATTAACGAGGGAGGCGATCTGCCCGAGGAACTCCTCAAGGTTGGTCATTGTGAATATATTATACAACATACATTTCGAAAAGTGGGAATGTTATAAAATATTTTTCAGAAGGGTCAGTTATTGTTTCAGTTAATAAACATCATAATCTGCAATATTGATGTTATGCATGGGGCACTTTTCAGTTGAAGCAACAAGCATTATGCGTGGGACACACAGTACATGTAATTACACATATATTATTATTATTATTTCTTTCTGGTATTCATACCAAGTATTCCTCGAAAGTGCCCATTGCACTGTCGCTCGCAAGCGTGAGGAAACCCATAAAGAATTAGAAATGGCCAGAGACACCGGGGAATCCCCTTGCTCTTCACGAAAGAATGCTCTGGGATCTTTAAAGTGCGTTACTGTTACCTAACACACTGGACTTTACATCCCTTCCAAAGAATGGAGCAAGTGTGGTTGAGTGCCTTGCTCGAGGGCACAGGTACCGCAGCCGTGAAAACCCCAAGTTTTCACCTATGATTGCGAGTCAGTGACCCAAACCACTCGGCCTCGGTACCCCTCAGCCATGGTAAATGTATTCATGAATGAAATTTGTGGGTGCATATAAATGTAAGCTTTGTAATGCCCAACACTCAAGACATTTCATGCATAACAATTATTAAGAAATAGTTACTGCTGTTGAGCAGTCTGTTACAGGGCATGACTTTAAAACTCGGTTATTTTGAAATACATGTACCCCCTTTTTTTATTAGCCGTCCCAAACAGCATGCAGTTACTGCGGCTGCATTTAGACGTGCTGAAAAACATAAATCCGATTCGATTTAGTCGTGATGATGGAAATCAAAAGCCAAGAATAACATAAAGAGCGCCACAGGCTAACATTCGTACTGGGTTCACAAGTTATAAAGAAAACTAGGACACAATCCTATAATTGAGGAAAAATGCGGGTCTTGATATTAAGTCCTCAGAGAATGGTCAAATGCAGAAAATGAAAGATGCCGTTCATTTACACCTTCGCTATCGAAATGTGGAATCAGGAAGACTATTCAGAAAAGCCTCTGTTTGGGGCACCAGTCAGGAATCTGACGCAATATCTGGCATAAACCAGTCAGCCTGACTTCCGTTGGCTTTAGACAAAACTGGCGGGGAAAGTTTAGGGGAAGTACGAAAGTTGGCCCGAGTTGTTTCCAAGTCTAATCAGGAAGGAAACATGCCATGCCAGAGAAAATCTGTATTTAGGTGAAGTGTACTTTGCAATGCATTCAAAGGGTTAATGCAAGTATTTTTTCCCAGTCTAAAGTCTCAAGTCAAACAAAATAGGTAGTTATGTCAAGCTTGTGTGTGAGTCAGCCATAAGTGTATTTCCAAAGAACGCAAAAAAAGGTAGAAAAAGTCGCGCAGGCTAGGTCGAGTTTTTGCGATCGTAAGAAGAAATCTGTGGCAGATCCACGCTCATTAAAATATAAACACACAATGGACATTTCTGGCGGTACCCAGATACTGCCTGGAATGCCCGGCCGTGTTCTGCCTGGAATTTCCATTGTGTTTTTGTAATTAAATGATCGTGGATCTTCTGCAAATTTCTTCTTATGGCCGCGAAAACTCGACCTAGCCTGTGCAACTTTTTACAGAGTGGGTTACATATGTAGTTGCACACCCACGCAACACTGACAGAAAAAAATCAGGTTCATAGGGGAAGCATGAGGGAGTATACCACTGTATCTGATACATGTAGCTCAGCTGGTAGAACATCTGCCCGATGAGAAAAATGTACAGTCTCGGTTTCAAATCCCGATAAGGCCACTATGATTTTTTGCTCATCCCATGTTTGACTGTGTATTTCCTGTGTATTTAACATCTGTTTTGGTATCACAAGGCTATTAGACTATGGACTTTTTCCACAACAACATTAAATTGCAGTAACAGACATCATTTACAGCTATTCCCATTAAGCTTGGACTAAACTTCCTTTTTTGGTGAAATTTACCAAGATGATGGTGAAAGGTTTTGTGGATAACTTATACTGCCGATAGCACTTTTGAGAGAAAACAAATCTTATTTTTGTTGTAAGGAGTGTTATTTCTGAAGTTCATATGCAACACAAATGATAGGCATACATGTAGATATTAGTGTCCTTCCTCTTCCTGCTACTGGTTAAAATAATATACTACAGGAATTTGTTAAAGGTCCAATGTATCATTTGCAAGATAAAACGTTTTATGGATTCCTCGAATAAAGGCATAACATATCGAAACTAGCCTGCAGAAATTTCAGCTACATAGATGCAGCAATGCTTCAGAAAACTTTAAAAATCATGCATGGCATTTTTGTGTTAAGTGAATGGTTAAAAAGTAAAAAAGTGTGTGTGCATACACATGTAAACAAAACACCTTCAGTTGTTAATGTGGTGTTTGTTACCATTGCCATCAACACTTTGAATAAATATCTTGTCAGCTCATTTTTAGTAAAATTTTTGGTCATTGCAAATTATACAATGGGCCTTTAAAGTCTGGCAAATATGTGCGCAATAAAAAACACCAACATATGATGTACGTACAAAAAAGCTCAGAACAAGGAAACGACACTCTAAAAACACAATGTGCAAGCCAATGTAAACCCCAAGCTAATAAAAACAATTGTAGAGTTTCAATTTTGTTTCGTGAAAAACTGAGGCCAAGTTAGTTCGATCAATGACTTCCAAATTTCAGTTGGAAAAACTCTAAAATCTTGTGTTGTGATCGCTTGTGATACATGTACAGTGTACATATGCCCTTGCCCTGGAGGAGATCACTAAAGCAGAACAGTCTTAATAGTGATTTCAAAGTGATGGATCAGTGCCCTGTTACCCACGAGTTAACTGTATTCAACAAACTTACTGGTGAAGAATTAGCATTTAAAGAAATTTTTTTTTTTTTTGGTCGGAGTGTGGGGGCGGGGAGGGGGAGAGTACACTACTTAGAAAAAGTTACAGATATTGGTGTGGTTCAATTTTGGATTGTTTTTTTCTTCAAATGACTGTTTTCACCTATTCCTGTGACAAAGTGTGTCTGCCATGCAGATACAACTGTCTAATCATATACAATATCCCTAACTTATTGTGAGTAGTGTATATCACCTCTGTAAAACTTGGATGGATTTCTCCGGACACGCAATGTGTCTCTGATTAACCTTCATATAGTGTCACGCCCTGTGTGAGCATCACACCCTGTGTGAGCATCACACCCTTTATTGTCTCAACGATGATGCATCAATGTTGTCAATCGCAGCTATCAAACCACGCCCCATCTCTCAACTTGACTCGATATATTGCCCCGGTCACACTGCGTGGCTTATGCATCACGCAAATTGGCCTTTAATTAGATTGTAGGCCGAGTCCACTTCCAAGCGCTGAAGATTCTCTCTGAAACCCAATCTTGAAAGACCATCATCTCGCTGACTCATATCGCCCGATTGCAGATATATCATAAATTCCACATGTCAGCTTCAGTTTTGGAGACGAGTGTCTTGCGGTAATTTTTAACTGTTAATTTAGTTCTTAACTCTATCAGTATGAGATAATCTAAGACATACATGATGTACTAATACAACACAAATAGGCCCTATTCATGCCGAAGCAAAGTTCAGTCATGTCCCAAGCTGCAACTTGCCAGCGAGGCTTGAATTGCAATAAACAATGCATAATCTGGCACCTTTCCAAACAGCAGTGTCGTTTTAAAGAACTGATTCAGGAGACAAGACCAAAATGTTACGTCATTGAGAATGTCCAGATGCTGTAGTAAAAGTGGCCTGACCGAAAACTGTCTCTCTCAGTTGTTTGAATGGCTCACATACATGTAGACCATTTTAGCTCCAAAAAGTGTAACATCAGTCTATGGATACCATTTTATGGTTTAAAGCCTATATATACAGGAAATTGAGTGTCCCAAAATTTTAATGAACCATTTGGCCGGAAAAACCTTACTTTATTAAAGGCACAGGCTCGTCAGCATTGCGCGCTCGCCAAATTCGTGCCACGAATTACGCAGTTCCATAGCAAAAGCATGGAGCTGCGTATTTCGTGGCACGAATTTTGCGCGCGTGCAATGCTGAAGAGCCTGTGCCTTTCATGCGTGTGCACATACACTTTTTTAAAGGGCGCCCTCCTGTGAACGAAACTAGGCCCCTAACTACTGTAGCATTATGGCTCTGTTTTCCATGCGGTATAGCCAGATAACCAATCTTAATAGGACTGTGGGTTTGCACAATTTCTTGAAAGCATGGACAAAATTTGTCATTGTTTTCTCAGAACGTATGAAGTACTGAGTTGACTTATATACACACAGGTTGGTTTTTATCATACACATCCCCCATCCATATACATGTAACATAATTTGTTTTCAACAGTTTTCCAATCATAAAATCTGTCGCTTAAGCAGCCAACTCAGTCTTGTTTTTTTTAAAATCCATTTTAGAGCCTGTATGACAGCATTAAGAAAGAGCCTTTTAAGATTCCTGAAGATGATGGAAACGACTTGACTCACACATTCTTCAACCCAGATAGAGAAGGCTGGTTAATGAAACAAGGTAAGGAACTGCTTGATTAAGTAAATAGGGCATGTAGTAATTATGGTAATGCTGAATTCTATAAGGCTCACCACGTAAGGTAATCAGGTCGATGTTAAGGTTGATTATCATCGCTGGTCAATTGTATCGGTCCTATAAGGCTCAATATATCATTTGCAAGATAAAAAGGGCATAACATATCTAAAGAAGAATGTTGGTAAACTCGCCTGCAGAAATTTCAGCTACATATGTTATTTAGAAAACCTTAAATTTGTGTGCGCTTAAAAAACACTTGTAATTGGTTGTTAATTTTCTTAGAGAAAGTACCATCTTTGACAGGAATGTTTAAAACACCCAGCCAAGGATGGTAAAACGCTTATGGATTTTCAAGATTTTAGAAGACGTGATACATTTGACAGAGCTGAAACTTCTTCGGATGAGTTTGTTGATGCCTTTCTTTTGATTTATAATTCCAGTTTTATTCCCAGAATTGCTAAAAAACAGATCATCTATAGAGCCTTTAGAAACTCAAGACTCGAGCACAGATTTCTAAAATGTGTCTACATCTTTGTAGCTGAAATTTTTGCAGGCTAGTTGACCAACATTCTTCTTAAGATACATAGTAATGCTGTTCCAGAAATTCATCTGAAAATGATACAATGTGCCTTTAAAGGCACAGG
The DNA here is from genome assembly GCA_037783545.1 of Henricia sp. BOLD:AAB3569. Lineage (NCBI taxonomy): Eukaryota > Metazoa > Echinodermata > Asteroidea > Spinulosida > Echinasteridae > Henricia > Henricia sp. BOLD:AAB3569. The sequence continues at coordinate 743,081 of JBBELK010000015.1, read as the reverse complement.
CTCGTCAGCAATGCGCGCGTGCCAAATTCGTGCCACGAAATACGCAGCACTATAGCAAGGGCATGGAGCTGCGTATTTCGTGGCACAAATTTGGCGCGCACGCATTGCTGACGAGCCTGTGCCTTTAATATAACCAGTTCCTTTTTAATATTACATCATGTGTATGTAACCCTACTCAAATGTAACTAATATTACATGTACTGCGTATTAAGGTACATTTTTCTGTCTGACACACTATCCAGATGTTGTTTACAGCTCAGCATGGCCTAACCAATATATCGTTTCTGCTTGACAAACAAATTTAATTTGATTCGTTCGACTGCGATGTTTTTCGCAGACGGAGAAAAATTACTGCAGCAGATGCTACGCGAAATGACTTCTTGATAAAGTTATAACATTCCTCGGAGTGGAAAACATGCCTGGATTTGTTAAGTTGATAACAACTTTTTAGGAGGATTTCAATACCAGCCCTGTATTTGAATGCACATTCCATTTTAATTTCTGCCAGCTTTACCAAAATCCACCTTAATTGAGCTTCCAGATTGTTGTAAATTGACTACGGAGGGCCGTAACCTCTAACTTTAGCCAAGTGTTTTGGAAAGCTATGCTTCACATCAGTGTGTCAAAAACTAGGGCAGTTGATATTCAGTGTCACTTAACACAAAATCCATGCACAGATCTTAAAGATTTTGTGAAGCATTGATGCATCTATGTAGCTAACATTTCTACAGGCTAGTTTACCAACATTCTTAATCTTCTTGAGATATGATATGCCTTTATTCCGGGAATCCGTAAACTGTTTCATCTTGAAAATGATACACTGGGCCTTTAAATGTGTCGGGTGTTACATACCAGCATACGTTGAAATGTGGAAAAGTTGGTCAAGTTACTGTGGCCAAAGTGGTGTTCCTATTGGACTGTTTCTGGTTAAACTACCAACATTGTGTGGTAGAATCACAAAGTCAAGTCCAATAGACCGTATTCCTGAACGCATGAGGGCATTATCGAGTGGCCCGCGCCCATCGCGCGTGTTATGTTTCAAACACAAAACGCACTATGCGCGCACACGTTCCAAACGTTTCTTATCTAGCTTTTAATAGAAATCTGTGCCCGCGCCAAGGCTCCCACACCAGCAGCCCGGGCCCGCGCTACGCCTACGTGACTTTTCCCCCATTTCCCCCCAGTTCGAGCGCCCTCACATGTTCAGAAATACGTTCTATAGAAACATGTCTATGTCAAGTTACAGTGGCCATGACGTAAAACTGAGGCCAAAAGCGTTTCACCCTGTATAAAATTACGTGGCCCTGCAATTGTGGCAAACTCGGGAAAATGGCAAGCCCCCAAAAGGGCAAGCCCCAAAAAGGGCATAACAAAATTCCTACCCTGTTGCAATATTCCTAAACCATAATTTGATGAGTTGGTTCACAAAGTTCTCCAACACTGCATATCTGGAGGATGTCAAAACTAGAATTATCACCACCGAGTGCACGACCAAACTGTACTTTTGCAGTCGTAAATTGAATTAAGATTATTTCAGGCCTCGGGAAATCTCCTCAAGACTAAATCTGATGGTGACAATTTCAGTAGGATGGGAAATGCCAGAGGTGTCTGGGACAAACAGGAGTTGGGGTACTACAGTGTAGGATTGCCCTCGGGATTTGGTTTCTGACTGAAAACTATTTACTTGCAGGTCGGACCGTACCAGGTCAGGTTTTACCACTATTAGTCAGCAAATTTGATTAAATTTATTTATCAGTCACATGTTTGGGGGGAAGTAATCTGCAAAGTCCCTGGAACCTGTTATTGACGATGTTCTACTGTATTCAGATTCTTGAAAACTAAATTTTTATTTAATTTTGCAAATCCCTACTAAAATAAAATCGGTTTACATAAAGGCAGCACTGCCGTCAGCTCCAGACAGCAAAACTACCAACAATACCAGAATATCAGAAAGCATTTTTTTTAGGAAATCAATATTTTTGCTGATGAAGTGCTTGAAAACAAACTGCTTGAAAGAACATGTATTTTCAACTTCTTACAAATTTTCTCTCCATATTTAGCACGTGTAACTGTAAACCATAACCTTATATCCATGACATGCTAACCAGGGCTGCGTTCCAAACACGTGAACAGTGCAAACGTTTGCAACATTTGCAAATCACTGGTACCCGGCCTTCCATAGACACATGCACAAAAGCACTGTAACCAGTGGCAAATGTTGGCAACGTACGCGAAAGTGGAACGCAACCCGGGTGTTTTACATTTATTGCTGTGCCTTGCGTTGCTGTGTGATTGTCTTTCCTGTTTTTTCAACTGAGAAACCAATAATAATCCTCATTTCCTTTGCTTCTCTCCTCTTCCCCCTCCCCAAAATGCTCCAAACCCCGCCCCACCCCCTCCCTCGTTAATTGCACCAAATCTGTGCTCCCCCGCCCCGGCTTTTCTCCGCATTTTTAATGTGCTACGCCTCTGTGATGTACTCTCAACCAATAGGAGGTCAGTTTTAGCTGCATGTTTGTGCAAACTCTCGGAATGTGTTCCATTCATTACATTTTAAGTTTCCTGCACGTCTGTTACCATGGCAATTGTCATAACGGCAGTTTGGGGGACATGGTGGCACATCACTAATTTTTACTGATACTTTATTTGCTGTCACCTATTTTTTTTTCTTTTGTGCAATTTTCTTTTTATTTGTTTTCTGGTCTTTTTTTTTCTTCTATTGTGCTACATCATCTCAGAGGCACAGCACATGAGTACATGAACACGACGTCCAAACCTTTTCTGCAGCCGATTTCACGAAACTTTACGCAATTGCGCAATTCCACTTACGCCTTAAATTATTGCGTTAGTAATGGCGTAAGTGGACTTGCGCAATTGCGTAAAGTTTCGTGAAATCGGCTGCCGGTCTTCATAAAATCAATCCTCTGTGTTGTCTTGTCCAATTTCTTTTGCGCTCTTTAATCAACTAACAAAAAATTGGACTTTTCTTAGACTTATAGACCATGTACAGGATTTGTAAATATCAATATTTTGGGAAGGCAATTTTAACTTCTTAAATTTGTCTCCCAACTTGTTAAATATGTTCACTATATGATCTGAGATTTTGTATCCAATGGACCCAGCATGAAAGTTTCATGTGTTAAGTTTTGTGCATTTTGTTAGAATTGTGTACTCTGTAGTACATGTTTGGTCTGCTTTGCATACATTTCACATGTATTATGTGAGCATGGCATATGTCACATGTCACTGAATGTACATGTATCATTTTAAAAGCATGCCATCTGAATACATCCCATTTTGCATCCTTTCCCCAAACTTGCTTCAAAATTCCAGACGCAATCTCAAACAAACGCAACTTTGTTACCGTAGCGTTTGTGAAAACATTGCGTTTGTGGAAGTGAGTTTGGTAAGCCCTTAACGTCAGGTTGACTCATGTCTTCCTGTATCCTATGCTATCACCGATTACTTCCTATCAACGAAATGTGTCATCAACTTCCATCGTGGCTTTTGTTTTTTATCTTTACGTGATTTCCTTGTGTAAAAAATGGAACAGCGTAGACATTGTCGTTGCCTAGACACTGTTAAATTCTCTTAAAAGATATGTGCACTGTAATAAACATGTGGTAGAATGGTTTTAAAATATGATTTCCCAGATCTTGCACTCAAGCTGGCGATAGGGCTTTTTTCGTCTCTGCTACTCGCCTTTGGAACAATTTGCCAGCTACAGTCGAGACCCACCTCTTTCTCTAGGATTTTAGCGATTCGATGTCCCTCATTTCTTTTCATCTTCCTGCACTTTGCATTCTTCGGTTAAAAGCGCATTATAAATGCCTGATTTATTTATTTATTTATTTATTTATACCAAACTGATGTGATCTCAATGAAAATAAAAGAGTAATTTAAACCATTCAACACCGGCTAGCTCAGTGTGGTTGAGTGTTATAAAGACATCTGCCAAGTGTGCGGAAGGTTGTGGGTTTGAGTCCCACCCGAGCACAGTGAATGTGATTGAGAGTAATGGATAGAATGGAATATGGCTGGCATTATTGTTTTTACTATTTTCATATTGGGTTTCACAATTATTCAATGTCTTCAAAACATAACAACTTCCTCATTGTCGAAAACCAGTATTGCGACATTTGACAATTTCGTGTATCAGCGCCTTGCGATTTATTCCATGCACCGGTACATACTTATTTCCTTTTGCATTTCATTGGACAAAAGCTAATTTCCAGCCATCCTACAGTAGAGGATGGTGTGTTCATTGTAAAAGTTGTTTCTAGTAAATTAGACGAGACAAGGGTATCCTTTTTGTGATTAGTTCCAATCGGTTGAACAAACGTGGGAAAAATGAGAAAAAATACCCGTGGGCCTCAATGCCCCAAAGACATGTACTTGGGTGGCATTGGGATAGGCGTGATGCTAACCACGATACATGTATTAGTTAGCAGGAAAACGTGCAGGAAATCCCCTAACATCAAACTGGTGTGGCGTACTCTGTTTTAGAAATCTAATAAGACAAAATACTAATGAAAAAGTTGTGCCCAAAAAAATAACTTGAGTTTAGTTGCATTTTTGAACAAATTAATCTCGGTAATTTGTAACTTCCAGATGTGACGTGGGAAACGAATGCTTAATCCGTCCCAGATAACTCAAGTTAACGTTTTTCTGTTACCCGGGTAATCCCAGGGTTAACATTTTGTAGAATAGGGAATTTACATTTAAGTCAATCTCCATGCAAGATTTCTTGATGTGGGTTTTGAATTTACGTGTCAAAATTTAATGTTATCTTCCCTGACACAAGTAAAAACATATTTTTTGTTTTTGTTTTTTAATTGGCTGGTTTATTTCTATTTTTTGCACTTTGTTCTATTCCACCAAATTTATTTCTTGTCATGCTTGTTTTGATCCATTCTTTTCAATTTTTTCCCTTCATATAAATAGTAGGATCATTTGTTGAAATCTGTGGCTTTGTTTTTCCCAACATTAGGTTGTTTTTTTCTTTCTCGGATTTGAAATTCAAGGGTTTTTAAAAATTTTTTTTATCCTTCCTAATATTAATTTTAATTTTTCACAAAAATCACTGAAATGTTAGAAAAATTTAAGTTGGGCAAAATATGATCACATACACTCATTTCTAGAAAATGACCCTAAGTTTTTGTTTGGTTTAATTTGGTTATGGTTGAGTTCACTTTTAATTTTTGTTTTTTTAGCTTTCCTATACTTTCTCTGGAATGCTGTTCACAAAGTTTGATTGTTGGTGTTGGCTGTTGGCAGTATACTATAAGCAACTTCAGAGTTTGCTTCCCTTGTGGATAACAATTCAGTTCTTGCATACAGCTACGAAATGAGGGCACCAATCAAATTCTACAAACAAATTCATTTTCTTTTGTCTTTTTTCATGACTGGAAACAATTAGGTATATCGCAAATACTGTTTCACCAACAGAGGACGCCCTTCTGCAAAGCACTGTGGGATATAGCTGAGTCGAACACCATACCATAGAGTTGTGTGTGTTCGACGCAGCTATATCCCATAGTTATTTGCAGAAGGACGTCCTCTGTTGGTGAAATGGTATTTGCGATATACCTTATTGCTAAACACATTAACACTTTAAAAAAAAATTAGCAGCTATTTTTGCTCAGGTTTTGAGAGAACACGTTCTTTCCATGGTTGGTCTCTGTGTGCATATTCCTGTCCTAATTATAAGGTCAGCTACCAAAAGTGACATGTGCGCATACCTAATAAAAATGCTAACGTTGCTTATTAAAACATGCACAAGACCCTCCTCTGCATTTTTCCTTGCTCAATTATTTTGCATAAAACGCATGCTTTGCTATGGAGAATCTTGATGGATCTTGAATAAAACTGTCTAATTTATACTAATTCCTTCAATTTTCCCTTCAAGTTACTAGTTAGTAATGTTCTGTATGCATTTCCCTACTAACGTCCATACGCATTTTTCTTGCTTGCTGGAATTTGAAAGGTTTGTACATGTACCAGTATACTCTAAATTATGAACACTATAAGTAGGGCCAATCAGTTATCGCTATGTAGGGGCACTCATTGTTGACTGTTGAGCAGAAATGTATGCTTTGAACAGCCTCACCAAACCTCAAAATTGATGTAAGATATGTCACACCCAATTATGGGAAGTTTTATACTGTACTGTTGAGAAGGGTTGAATCTTAAATACAAAGACAGTTTTTGTACATCTAGATTTTGGGTGGTCCAAAAACACAGTTTTCATCAAGGGTCGATAAAGAGAGGTCTAGTGGCAGAAACCTTTGATGAGAACAAGGATTAGGATTGTTGTCATTCCCTGGGGGAAAAAATTGATGAGTCGTTAGCTTTGAGGGTATGATGCATATGCCCCAAGGGCATGGCCGTGTGATAACCACTGTGCCAGTACATATGTCATTGCTTCATATATAAATTACATGGCCTTGAATCATTTCCATGGTACTAAAATAACTTTTTCTTTTGGCCCAGACATGCAAAAAAGAGAACATTTTCTGTCTCAGTCTATCATGTTTTATTAATTTGATTGAGCCTTGATTTTTATTTCCTCATGTCTTGCCAGATTTTTAAAAGTTGTCAGATTTTTTATAACTTGAGTCTTGTGTTAAACATACATTGCAACAAATTATGGCAAAAAATCAACTTCACTGTGCAATGTATTACAATTCACATGTCATTTTTATTTTTTAAATACTAATTTGAAAAGTATTTCAGAAGCTTTGATGACACTTTTAATTTGCATCAGTTTGGAATTTAGCAATTAGTAACTCGGCCTCTTTTAGCTTGTACATGTATTTTCCCTTAAAATGATTTCAATAACTTAGTATATGTATTAAAATCCAAAAATGTAAAAGTTAAACCTTTGAATTTCTCTCTGGCCCTCAAATACTTCTGTATGAAGGTTCGTGTATATTTCACTTAGTTTTGACAAAAACAAAAGTACACAAATCTCATACACAAATTTGTTGACAAATTTTTAGACCTGTTAAAGAAACTCTGTAGGGCACAAATTATCTCTGTCCATATGTATTTGTATGTAGTGTATTTTTTACTTTTTTGTACAAAAAGCACACAAATCCCCAAAGAGCACACTTTGATGTGTATTTGTCTTTCTTTTGTTTTCCCCTCAACTCCAGGTGGTCGCTACAAGAACTGGAAGCGCCGCTGGTTCATCTTGACCGATAACTGCTTGTACTACTTTGAGTATACCACTGTAAGAATTTGTTTATAAGTTGGTACAACTTATAAAGTACAATTAAAATCATAAATTGTCTCTGTGTCCTTTATTTCAATTCGACTTCAGACAAAATAAAATGGTCACTTTAATTATTTTTTTTATTTTGTTTTTGCTGCAGGACAAGGAACCCAGAGGGATTATCCCATTGGAGAATTTGCAGATAAGAGAAATTGAAGATAGCAGGAAACCGGTTAGTCAAAATCTGAAGTAATCTTTCTGACTGTTACCATTAAAATATCCAATAAAGTCATAGTGCAAGCTTTCAGCAAGCGTTATTTTTTTTCATTGAGATATGTCAGTGTTTCTGATTGGTGCAATGAAATTTAATATTCATATTCTCTATATAGTGCCCTCATGGGAATGCACAATATTTGGCACAATGTCTTTTGTTTTCAGGTATACTTCTCCTTTAAACAGTACGTTTAAAATCAACTAGGAGCATGGACACATAATTGACATCCAGGCTCCTAGCTGGTTTTAAAATATTCCCTTTTATTTAAACTTACAATTATATTGTTCTCATTCTTTAACAGCACTGCTTTGAGTTGTTTGCATCAGATGGACGTGATGTCATCAAAGCATGCAAGACAGATGCTGATGGGAAAGTGGTTGAAGGAAAACATAATATCTACCGTATGTCGGCATCCACACTAGAGGAGAAAGAAGCTTGGATGAAATCAATCACGTAAGACTGCCCCTTCCCCTTCCCCCCAGACATACCGTATGTCTACCGTAGGTTGGCCTCCACACTAGAGGAGAAAGAAGCTTGGATGAAATCAATCACGTAAGCCTCCCCTCCCCTTCCCTCCCTGATCCCCCTCCCCCAAACATACCGTATGTCCACCGTATGTCGGCCTCCACACTAGAGGAGAAAGAAGCTTGGATGAAATCAATCACGTAAGACTGCCCCTCCACCTTCCCCCTTCCCCCCCAGACATACCGTATGTCTACCGTATGTTGGCCTCCACACTAGAGGAGAAAGAAGCTTGGATGAAATCAATCACGTAAGCACTCACTCCCTCCCTCCCCCTCCCCCTCCCCCTCCCCTAAACATACCGTATGTCAGCATCCACACTAGAGAAGAAGATTGGATGAAATCAATCGCGTGAGCACTCCCTCCCCCCTCCCCCCTCCCCCCCTCTCCCCCCCCCCCCCTTCCCCCCTCTCCCCCCCCCCTCCCCCCCCCCCCCTCTCCCCCCTCTCCCCCTCTCCCCCCCCCCTCCCCCTCAAACATAACATCTATCGTATGACGGATAAAGAAGCTTGGAACCGTCCGAAATATACACGCCCTCAGTGTAGAGCCAGCGCAGAAAATGGTATCTCTTCAATTTGTCTATTGTCATGCTTGTCACTTTGGCTGCCAATAACTGCCATTGTGTAATCCTCGGGGAACGGATGTGAAACATTACCAGTAGGTCAATATTAACTGCCATTAAGACGATATCCCATTGTGGTTCATCCATTTGGACGTGTTCCAAACTCTCACCTGTTGAGAATTGTCTTAATGCGATTTCCTGGATTCACCTTAAAGGTGAACCTCACCCTGGGGCTCGGATATTAACCGGCAAGTCACCTCGTGGAATGGAGTTATTGTAACGGGCTGGGGGAGTTAAATGGCTGATTTCCTGTAGATAGCTGGGGGAGTATCCGGGATGACCCATGTAGATGGGGAACATCTGCCAAGGGAAGCACTTGAGTGGTTTGCTGAAGTTTAAATCGTATCAGACCTGAAGTACCGAAATTCACTGATTTGCACCATGAAAAAACAAAAAGGTCGATCAAAGTGATTTTTCTTTAGGGTCATAAATAACTTAACTGGTTATAATCCGAATTTAAAAAATCTTGCAGACATCCACTACGGGAGTAGATCCTGTCGTTTTTAGACTTATTTCAAGTCTGACTTCGTGTATAATGTACCAGTTATGCATAGGGTACTGTCCATAATTAGTGAAGTATGTATACGCGATTTCAGACTTGAAATAAGTCCAAAAACGACAGGACCTACCCCCGTAGTATATGTCTGCACATTTTTTTACTGGTACTCCCTGTAGGAAGTGTAGAATATACTTTGGCCTTTTTCAAAATCTCGACTTGGGCTCGGGCTCCATGTGGGCCACATGGAGCCCGAGCCCGAGCCCAAGTCGAGATTTGGAAAAACGCCTTCGATTTTGTTTGGCAAAATTTGAAGTTTAGCAAGACATTTCTTCATATTTGAAGTCGTACTATACCAGACCCAAAGTATGAAAAACTCACCAATTCAGGGGACAAGATTGCTTATTGCATTTGTGTGATTATTAACTTCTAATTTTCCCTCATATTTGTCGTTATCACTTTCTATCCGCAGATCCAGTATCAGTAAAGATCCCTTCTACGACATGTTAGCAGCAAGAAAGAAGAAAGCTTCATCTAACATCAAAGACACTTAGAATCCTCGCAAACAACTCGGCCCTACAGTAGCTGAAATAGGCCACCAAGGCCAATGGCCCTCATGCCCTGTTGAGTTGGCCCCGATGCCCCCTCCAGATACATACTTTCTGAGGTCAACTTGGCTAGCATGCCCTATATCCTCTTAAATTTCGTGGGGCTTGTATACACTAATAACCAGTACACATTTGATAGAAAGTTGGCCGTGGTGCCTCTTCGGTTGGCCTCAGTGCCCTTTGAAATTTGGCCAGAATGACCCGCCCCTTATTTGCATTTATGTCAAGGCCTTATGCCCACTTGTATCTACTTGTATATATGTAACATTTTGTGAATGATCCTCAGTGAGGCATATATCACCAAACTTATCAATAAGAGCCATTCTGTCAACAATGGCTCCAACTGTGCGATTTTTGCTATGAATTTCCCACGATTAGGTATAATGATTTGTTGGGATTACCCGAGACTGTCTACAGACAATCTATATAAGACAGTTTTATGTTTATATCAAAGCCAATTTCGGATTAATTTTCCACAAAATAATTAGATATGTACAGTATTTGAAACGACAGGTATTTATTTTGATGTGTCTTTAGTTTGTAAAAGCATCATTGTACAGTATTTGTACTGAAATTGTACAAATTTGCTATTATTACTAGTATTAATTGATGATACAGAATACTCAATCATTTAATATTAATTGGTTTGTATTTATAAATGCAACTTACATTTCAGAGAGGCTTACAATTTTTTTATTAGTTATGAACTGTTAGTTAATTCGTTTATAGACCAAGACCAATGCCATTTTTAATTATTTTTGGTTCAACCGAAGTTGGACCACTTTCTATATAGTGTCTGAATATGTCAGATGTGCTTTCCTATAGCACATTTATATATGTTATACATGTGCTTTTCTATGGCACCCTGATGGCGATATTTAAGCCTAGCGTACATCGACCTTGCAACTGGAAGCAACTGATCAGTTGCTAAAAAAAGTCAATGTACGTGCACTGGCAACTAGAAAAATCCCAGTTGCCGCGAGTTGCTCCTGTTCTACTTTCTGGCAACTGTAACTAGTTGTCGGTTGCACGCATGCATCTGATCACGTGCGCGCACATCGACAGCAACTCCAAGCAACAGTTGCTTCCAGTTGCAAGGTCAATGTACTCTTGGCTTTAGAACCCCAGGTTTTCGTGGCAAAGTACACTTGTAATGGTATTATGTATGCATTATTAGTTACCTGTGTATGGAAATCCACGTCAGATTTAATTTTCAAAATGTATGTCCAGCTTAAAGGCCCATTGTATCATTTGCAGATACCCAATTTTGTTTTTCATGAGTTGACAAGAAAAACCTTACTCAAAGTGTTGATAGCAATGGTAACAAACACCACATTAATTTATTTACATCCAACATTTTCATATTGGAAATTGACAACCGAAGGTAGTTTTTAACCATTCATCACTTGTACACAAAATCCATATATAAGTTTTCTGGAGCATTGATGCAGCTAAAATGTCTTCAGGCTAGTTTACCAACATTCTTCCTTAGACATGTTACACTCGTATTCCCCGAATTTGTAAAAAGTTTTATCTTGCAAATGATTTAAAGGCCTGTTTTTTTGGGTTTTTTTCAAATAATACGAATGGGCCTATTTGAAACAAAACATCTGACCTCAAAATGGTCACAACTGACGGGCATTCTAACTAATTACTTGTAAGAATCGATAACAATGGTTTAAAATTAACAGCATTTTTGTATTAAAAAATGTACTTAAATTTAAATGTTGGTATCTACCTTTCACAGAACTGGGAAAATATAAATAAACAAAAAAATGCTGAACTGTACAATGTGGTGTAGTTTGTCTTTATACTAAATGAGGGCTCATGCAGAAGAACTCTGTAAGACATCAACGCCATAATGTATGTAATTTCTAGTCCTGCCTCAGTGTAATAAATCCAATGTCATTTAACAGTGTCATATTCTTTCCGACAGCCATATAGCAACTGAACATCCTGCCTTGATGAAACTGGACAAGGCTGAATACATCGGTGCCTGTAAATAAAAACAAATCCATCATCAATACTTCGTATAAGATTTCTCCTTTTTTTTTCTGTGCATTATATATGTAGCAAGGAAACCAGTCTAAATAGGACGGTGGCTTCACACAATTTCTTGAAATCATGGACACAGTTTTTCATTGTTTTCTCAGAACGTGGATAGGTACTGAGCTGACTTATACACAGGTTGGTTTTTATCATACATAACGCCATTTGCAACAGTTTTCCAATCATGTAATCAATTGTTAGTGACGACGTGACTTTACCTGTTTAGCATCATGTTCTAACCCTGTGTCTAGGTGTTCTAGTTCCTCATCCCGGAATTCCTTAATGGTCTTCAGCAGCTCAGCGTGCTTCTCTGGATCATCTTCGAGGAGTTCCCTAATTTGACTGCAAGTATACAAACATAACATCGGAAGTTTACAAACTAGTTCTCGAGGCGAAGTACATTACACAGTGCGCGATTAGTCGCCACTGTATTGGTATGACTGAACCAGCAGGGGCTGATTTGGCTTTTGGTCAATAGTGGGGTTCGTTGTGGCTCCTACTGTGTGCCAATAACACGCCTTGCTAGTGGGGGAGTCCGGACAATTTTGAAAATTAAGTGCTTTCTCCTACAATCTAAGGCACTTTAGGGGCTTTTTTAAAGGTTTCAGATTAAGAGATTTTTAATGCAAAATGTTATTTATTTCCTTATTAAACATTTTGTTCGCCACTCAAGGGTGGGGTTGCAACCCCCTTCCACCCCCCTCCAGGTCCATCACTGACTAGTGCACAAGTTTACTTTGACTTGACTTGGGACTTGAAGACTACAGGTGACTTGTTACAACCTCAAGGTACTTTATGGTACCTGTTATAGTGTGTTCCTATAGCCTCCTCCACAGCCACTGTACAAGCCATTGCACTCTCTTTGCCAAGCAGAGCTGTACCTGCACCTGTAGCAAAATTACCAGTATGGAAAAAAAGTGATTTCTTGTAAAGAAAACTGTGGCTAATGACCAATAAATTGAACTCCAAAAGACATTTTGTTTAGACTGTAGATGTAGTTGAGACTTCTCTAAAAGTTAAATTTTCTACAGCAACACACTAAAAAAAAGGGCTGTGCAATATCCACACATAATAAATAATGGTTATCTTCTGTCAATGGTCTTGGAAAAGTCTCAGCGAAACCTTTTTTGCAACAAAAATTTTACTTTAAAAATTACATGATTAAAAAACTTTTAAAAACAGCATTACATATAACTAAAGAATGATGAAAAACTGCCTTGTAGAAATTTTGGCCGCATAGATGCAGTGATGTCAGAAAACCTTTAAAAGCTTATGAGGGCCAAAAACAGTTATCTCCACTAGTCCTGTGGACCACCAGATATGACAAATTAATTCATCCCCTGGCCAGCAGAATATCTCACCCAATGCAAATCCTGCAACATTCCAGATTGGTAGTAGCGCTGTGGGTCGCACTCTATATTCAGGTATTAGTCTCTCAAAGGTTGCCTTGTGATGTTTCTCTTGATCCCACATTTTCTACAAATATAGAAATTGTAGTGGTTTTATAACGCAACAAATCAGAGTGATTCCTTTGTGATAGACGACTAAAGAATCTAGTATGACGATTAAAGAGTGTATCGCACATTTTGGTGAGAAAATTGGCATTTTATGATTTCTTATGAGGTGCAGAATCATCCTAATTTAAGCACTGTTTACAACAAGGAATATTTAGATCCCAGTCCTTTGTTCTTTACTGTTTTCATTCCTGATAATACAAGGTTCCTGTTATAACAAGATAATCTGCAAAGTCCCAAGAACTGCTTGGTAAAAAGGTTTAAGGAGCATGTACAGATCACATTTTTTAGCCGCTTATTTTTCCCATGGGTGTTGAGATTTTGATACCACATAAATTGTCATATTTTCTTATTATACCATTCTGATATTTAACGCTCTTAATCCGTATATTTTTTAAGGATATTGTCAGAAAACCACCAGTGTTTTGTAAAATAATTTATCTGTTCCATAAAGCAGTGCATGCAGTGATAACACCAACATTTTTGCTTCCGCATCCAAATTGGAGATTGCAAATTTCCTGTTTTCTTCCCATGGATAGTATTTTGGGAAGGTATTTTATATGTTTCCCTACTGAAAACGGCCAATTGGTTTTCCAATTGGAACCAATTCATTTACCGATTCAAACCAATTCACTGACCAATTGAAACCAATTCGCTGACCAATTCATTTACAAATTGGAACCAATTCACTTTCCAATTGGATATCAATTGGTTTGAATTGGTTTGAATGCGGAATTGGGACGTTTTTTCAATTGGACCAATACAAACCAATTCAAACCAATTCAATACCAATTCACAAACCAATTCAAAGAATCCCAATAACCAACTGAAACCATTTCAATCCAATTGAAGAACCAACCGAAACCATTTCAATCCAATTGAAGAACCTACCGAAACCATTTCAATCCAATTGAAGAACCAACCGAAACCATTTCAATCCAATTGAAGAACCCTTACCAAAATTTCCAATTCATTACCAATTGGGACATTTTACCAATTGAGTTTTGGCACTCCTCAATTGGAACCAATTGGGAAAAAGACGTCTTATTTAGGTCGTATACATTACTTATACATATTCATACATTACTTATACACTAATGATACACTACTAATACACATCATACACTACTGATACACTACTTACACACTATACTCATACATTATCTTTATGCGCGACTTCTATTTATGCTCCACAAAAACCTGCACCCTGTAACCCATGGTTGGCACACCCTTACTAACCGAATACCAAATTTAATTATAATCTTTCGCCACTTTGAGTTTGTTCATTCCCGACAATTGCAAATTGCCTATTATCAAGCAACAACCCATTTACAAAAATCAAAACAACTGCCAAAACTGAAGCAAATTACCTTTTTTACACGGTAAATATCTGTTCAGTTACATGATCCCACAATGCATTGCAACTTCCAAAACCAACTTAAAACCAATTAAACCCAATTCATTCCAATTGAATTGGAAATTATGGTTACAAGGGAACCTACCGAAACCATTTCAATCCAATTCACGAACCTACCGAAACCATTTCAATCTAATTCACGAACCAACTCAAACCATTTTAATCCAATTCACGAACCTACCGAAACCATTTCAATCCAATTCACGAACCAACTCAAACCATTTCAATCCAATTCACGAACCAACTCAAACCATTTCAATCTAATTCACGAACCTACCGAAACCATTTCAATCCAATTCACGAACCAACTCAAACCATTTCAATCCAATTCACGAACCAACTGAAACCATTTCAATCCAATTCACGAACCAACTCAAACCATTTCAATCTAATTCACAAACCAACTGAAACTATTTCAATCCAATTCAAAGTTGAAAGTTTCGTGACTTAACCGTGAATATAAGCGTATAGGAGTAATCTTTTCTGCTGCATACATGCAACGGTGAAGCCAAAATGTCGGTGAAAAGGCTCGCGACTGGGACAAATTGTAGCCTAAAAATACTGTCACCAGACCGTAGTTGTCAAAAGTTATCCAACACAAGAAACCGTATTGATACTTGCGGGTAGGATGGTCCTCCAATTGGATTGAAATGGTTTCAGTTGGTTCTCGAATTGGATCGAAATGGTTTCAGTTGCGGTTTTCGAATTGGATTGAAATGGTTTCAGTTGCGGTTCTCGAAATGGATTGAAATGGTTTCAGTTGCGGTTCTCGAATTGGATTGAAATGGTTTCAGTTGCGGTTCTCGAATTGGATTGAAATGGTTTCAGTTGCGGTTCTCGAAATGGATTGAAATGGTTTCAGTTGCGGTTCTCGAAATGGATTGAAATGGTTTCAGTTGCGGTTCTCGAATTGGATTGAAATGTTGCGGTTCTCGAAATGGATTGAAATGGTTTCAGTTGCGGTTCTCGAATTGGATTGAAATGGTTTCAGTTAATTGCGGTTCTCGAATTGGATTGAAATGGTTTAAGTTGGTTCGATCTCGAATTGGATTGAAATGGTTTAAGTAATTGGTTCTCGAAATGGATTGAAATGGTTTCAGTTGTTTCTAGAATTGGATTGAAATGGTTTCAGTTGGTTCTCGAATTGGATTGAAATGGTTTCAGTTGGTTCTCGAATTGGATTAAAAATTAAATAGTTTCAGTTGGTTCTCGAATTGGATTCAAATGGTTTCAGTTGGTTCTTGAAATGGATAGAAATGTTTTCAGTTAGTTTTCGAATTAGATTGAAATGGTTTCAGTTGGTTCTGAAATTGGATTGAAATTCCAATTGGAGGAACAAATTGACAGGAGGCCGGAATAACAGACCAATTGAAACCAATTCAGTACCAATTGGAAATTCCAATTGGACGAAAACAATAAGCAGAAGGAATAACAGACCAATTGAAACCATTTCCGTACCAATTGGAAATACCAATTGGAGGAAAACATTTACAGGAGGAATAACAGACCAATTGAAACCAATTCAGTACCAATTGGAAATACCAATTGGAGAAAAAGAAATGGACAGGAGGATTAACAGACCAATTGAAACCAATTCAGTACCAATTGAGGACCAATTGGAGCCAATTAAGACCAGTTCATTCCAATTCAAAAATCAATTGGTTTGAATAGGTCGTTTTCAGTAGGGTTGTTAGGTTAGAACCGTGAACAAAATCTATTTTCTGGAAAAATCTGAACACGCTCCTTTAACTGATATCGGTAGTTTTAAATGACCCCTTGTTTCCAACTTTTTTTTTCCTCGATGACAAATGGTACCTGAATAACTGGTCCTACAGCAGTGTTCCTTAGCACTGCCATTTGTCCAGCATAAATCCTGTCTGCGCCTACTTCGCCAGCGTGGTCTACCCGAATTATACGATCTATCATAGCGTGGGTGCTGGCCCGAGAGCTAGAATGTCGCACTGGTAGCAACGTCGATACTCTAGAAATGTTTGGTGTATGACGACAGGCGCGACACACTGAGCAGGTAAGTGATGGAATCCGTGAAGTCTGCATGATGGTGGGCTTTGTATATGGCAACTGTGTAAATGGCAATGAAACATACAATGTCTTTTTAATATGTCTTCATAAAAATCATGCAAAACACAATGTGCAAATTGTGTCGTCATGTTTTCCCGGCGTAAACTTGTCATGCTTGTGAATGCTTGTCAAACGATATTGTATCGCACACATTCGTTATCTGGTTATGTCATTACTAGTTGGTTACCAGTTTTAAAATAGCACAATCTTTTTACATGGTTTATAGAAAAAGGTTTTACTTTCATACCTGCACTTTTAACCCTATGCACAAACCCTAAGTTTAGGCTTTTGCCTTTTGGAAAAGGAAAAACAATTTGTTTACATTTTTCAACCTTAAAATCGTGATTTCTCATCAGAATTTCACTTTTAGGTGGTTGATAAGCTGTATCATGCAGGTATTAAAGTAAAATCTTACCACTAAAAAGATAAATGCTTTCACTTCTTACATTAATTTATCTAACGATCAGTTAGGTTTAAAATACGAAAGAAAAATGTTTATGCCATGGGCGCCGCCATATTGGTTTGTCCTAACCAAACGAATGAGGGCGCGCAACAAAGAGACCGTACCGTCGATCGAGCAGACGACATTTCGACACAGCGAACAAGACCCGAAAAGAAAAATATCACGAAAACGAGAATGTTTTCACAACTCATTTACTGATACTTTTCGTGTGACTTATATGGCTCAAAATGTTGCTCATTAACGTGACAATTCACATTAGCAGACAAATTAGAAACAAATTGTTTCCGACTTTCCGAGGCACGTACGTAGGCTACGTGAGACTTTCCCGCCAATTGTTCAAACATTTCGTCTGCACACGTGCTCGCGCTCACGAAGCAGCCTATAGTACAGTTTTCACAAGTGCACGGGGAATGGCATGGCTTTCTCGCAACATCAATCGACACAGCACAAAAAACGGCAACAAATCAAGGAGTGATGCGTGAGTAAATTGAGTTTTTTCTCTTTTCAACAAATGGAAAGAATTGAGTAGTTGATCACAGTGGCGGTCTGGCGGATCCAAAGGAAAAGCGGGGCTAGGCGTACAGCCCACTGAAACCCATTGTAGACTATTCCTGTATTTTAATGAGGCTGGATCCGCCACTGGATCATGGCTTCAGACCTTGTGTAGTATATAGTAAACTAGACAGAATGATTCTGTCCCTACGGGATCTCCCGTAGGGACAGAAGGTACCCCTTTCATACAGTGGATTGTTGTCATTTTGCCTCGAAATTAGAATCACACCCAACTATTTCCAGCTAGTTGTTTCCTGTAGTGGTTTTAGATATTCTTGATTAGAAGACAAATAAAAAGCACTACTTACATTGCCGTTTTTGAATCAAAAACGTCTATTTCCGACAATCTTCGACGAAGAAATTTCTCGGACTCCTAATCACGATAAAAACGATTGCAAACGTGTAGTTGTGCATTGACGGACGCCCAAAGAGAACGTCAAACGAAACTGTACATTGTATGCCGCGCCCTATAAATGCGTGTGACATAAGAGCGCCACCCGTACTCTCATTGGGCCTCCGTAGATGCACACCAACTGTACGTTCGCAAAAAAAGACCACGTCGAACTTTGGCGTGACTCCACACTAGAATCGATTAGAATGGGTTGTCTTGGACACAACAAGAAATCGCAGTGTACACGTATGTTTTCATACGAAAAATGGAATCGATCTGGAATAGAATTTTGATTCTTTTTTGGAATCGGAGTCGACTCCGAAAATGCTGGAGCGCCCCCAAGCGTTAAGCCTAGCCAACTTTATTTTAGCTGGTCACATCGTAACAACAGGTTTTCTCGTCGAAGATTGTCGGAAATAGACGTCTTTTATTGAAAAACGGCAATGTAAGTAGTTCTTTTTTGTTTGTTTTCCAATCATGGACATCTGAAACCACTGCAGGACACAACTAGGAGGAAATATTTGGGTGTGATTCTAATTTGGAGGAAAAATGACAACAATCCACTGTATGAAAGGAAAGCTGACTGACTGTTGGATATCGAAATAAATAAATAAAAATAAATAATAGTAAACTAGACAGGCTGAAAAATGTTTAAAGGAGCGTGTTCAGATTTTTCCAGAAAATAGAGTTTCGTTTAAATAGAAGAATCATATAAAATACCTCACCAAAATACTATCCATGGAAAGAGAACAGCAAATTTGCAATCTCTAATTTGTATCTGGAAGCAAAAAAGGTTGATGTAATCACTGCACAGCTTTACGCAATTCGACAGTTTAGTTTACTTATCGGTGGTGTTTCGGCGATATCCTTGAAATTTGAAAATGCAAAATTTCAGAATGGTATAATGAGAAAAATATGACAAATGATATGGTATTAAAATCTTAACACCTATGGGAAAAAATGGCGGGGTTAAAAATGTAATCTGGACCGTACTCCTGTGTTTCCTCACAAAATCTTTGTTTTATTTACCGTTTAATCTGCATTTACCAATGCTTGGTTAGTCATTTTAAAGAAAAACAAATCTGATCAACTTCTCAACTCGTACCCTTTTCACTGACTTTGCTTAGGCCACAGCGATTTTCATAAAACTCAGTGTATCATAATTTATTTGCACTGACCCTGCAAAATCTTCCTTTACAAGTTACTGAAAAGTGAAAACCTTAGTCATAATGAAGACCAAGAGAATACCCAATGAAGTTATTTTACTACTGAATTGGTGGTAGGCCTTGTTTTTGAAGATAGTTTTAAAAATGAGTGTGCAGTGCAACCACACGCATAACGCATGGTTTTTCATAGTTTCCTAACAACCTATTGCATTTATGAAGCTGAAATTATGGAAAATTGTTCCAGCAATCGATTTAAAAAAATCTTCAAAATGATACACTGAGCCTTGAAGTAGGTCTACCACTTTGGCTATTGAACAGTTAAACGCACTACATTGCCCAGTAACCAATGAACCCCAAGTGTTCTTTGTACACTACTGGGGTATATTGTTTAGTTGAAGAGCAGATCAATTGTGTAACCTAGGAGTCTAGGAGCCACTTCAATGTAAATACTGACACAGAATCATTGCCAAAGAACTAAAAATAGGCAGGTCACACTTTTTTTTAAAATCTTCCAAAGTCATTGAATTATAGCTCATATTAAAGATATTGGTGAAAGGAACACAAAATAGCAAGATATTTTTTATTGGACATACGGTTCACAAGTTATGCCCAAAAAGGAAACTTGATTTTCACGGCATTTTCAGCCATTTTTGGCCAAAAAGTTAAAAACATGTAATTTTTCAGCACAAAGTTTCGAACTGTTTCGCTTACACAAATGGTTTGTTTTATACATCAAAATGAAGCTTAGAATGTCTATTTTTATATGATGTACAGGAATATTTATAAACATCGTATTTCTCGTACCATCCTTACATATGGTTTGTGTGTGGATATTTCCGGTCGCGGTCGATCGGCTGAATATTTTGTGTGCACGAGTGACCTGCCTACTAAAAAGTAGTTAGGCCTACATGCTTACTTGTAGTAAATTAGCTGTTTTCTGATAATGTGGGTTTGTTCGATTTTCCAGTGCTGATACAGATGTTATGCCCCAACTGCACCATAGTCCCAAATTATTGAAAAGGCTTTCCCAACAGTAAGTTAGGAATGTCCCAACTATTACTGGGCGAGTCTTTGCAATAAGTTAATTGGGACTATTGATATTGTTGGGGCGTATATAAACACAGACACAGGCAGGTGTGAAGAAAAGATGGACGAATAAAATGCTCAAGAACTGCTGAAAATTTACTATATCATATAAAATTTTATTAAAAGTAAAAATTAAGAATCTTTAAGGCACATGTTATGTTTATTGGTTCCTTTTAGGGATGGGACATTTAACTGGTTAACCGTTTTACTGAGGAAAAAATTGAACAACCGGATTTGCCGAAGTTTAAACGAAACCCAATTTTAAGGATTCACAACAGTTTTCAGAGGGTTATTTGTAGTGACTTCATGAAATTGAAATTTTGATTAGATACAATTTTGATTAGATAAAGGTTCAATGATTATTTTGGGGGCCTAGGTCAGGTGTATTGTGTGCATTGCACATGCATCTATAAACACCAGCAACAACCTTTAGTGTCGGCCGAACGGTTAACCGACACTTGAAAGAATTGCAAACCGGTTTCTGAATTAACCGTAAATTCCCATCCCAAGTTCCTTACAGAAGAAAACCGACTACAAAACATTAACATCTTCCATAATTTTTACCATTCAGAAAAAAAAGAAAAAAATTTGTAGGTGATATTCTTAGGAAATTTTGAGTAGCATATTTGGTGAACGAATCAAAATACGAAGCTGAAATACTTTTAAAGTTACGCTTTATTGGATTCAGTCAGCTGGACCAAAATTTCATCCATAAAACTTAAGGAACTAGTCTCACTTCAGTCACAGCTCAGCCAGTTTTGTATAACGTGTTTACATACTCTCCATAGTTTTTTATACCAGTGTCCATGACGACCGAGAAAATCAACTTCTAATTTCTTGGCTGGTTTATTGGTCCTATTTTAATAAGGAGCCATTAATATTGTTGAAAAAGATAAATTTATTTTATTAGAAATTTCAAAACTGCATTGACCCATCATCCCAGCACAAAGTAATCCTGTGCATCCCTCCTTGCTGAATGGAGCACCCTGTTTCCAGACACTAGGTGACGGTCTTTGGCTTCGTCTGGATTTGTGAATTTTCCTGGAGAGGGAAGAACAAACCAGTGGTGCAGAGCATTTGTAATTTCATCAAAATCATCACAAATTTGTTGTAAATTTGATTTATAACATTATAATTTCAGCTCTAATTTACAGTCTCTCATCTGTCATACTTAAAGATAGTATACATGATTGGTAAACTGTTACAAATAGTTTCATCCCCCTGTGTGATTGAAGATATACATGATTAAAACCAACCTGAGCAAAAACCAGCTCAGTACTTCGTCTAACTTTTGAGAAAACAGTCAAAAAGGGGTTTGCAGTCTTTCGCCCCAAAACCACTTCGCCCTGAACCATTTCGCCCTGAACCACGGCCTGTGCACGAAGTAGATTTGGGGCGAAGTGGCATATGGGCGATGTAGTGTTTGGACGAAGTGATTTGGGGCGAAATAGCACTCGGGCGAAGTAGCTTGGGGGCGAAATGGTTTTGGGGCGAATTGAATTTTCGTCGAAAACTAATTGTTTTACTCATTTCTCAAAGACTATAGCACTTCAGACATAACCATTTCAGGGGAAGTTTTCTACGGTCATCATGTTTATATTGTATAAGTTAGGCGTAAATCTGTGAACATTTCTGATTTTCGAGATACCAATCATGTATACTGCCTTTAAGTTAAGTGTACTAAATTAATGTGGATACATGTACATGTATACCATTGCACTGGTTCTTATGCACCTATCAATTGTTTCCCCCACCCCTCCCACCCCCCGCGCTACCCCACCCCATAGGTGGGGGTTTGGTCACATTTTTCATGCCCCAGGGTGGGGCATTTGGCCCATTATCTGTGCATTTTTGTGCATTTTTGCGCATGTTTTGCACCCGAGGGTGCATTATGGTCAAAGGAATGCCTGGCTTAAAAAAAGATAAACGTTATTAATACAAATGCACTGATGATTCTATTCTTGAGAAAAACTTACTTTTTAGGAAGAGAAAAATTGATAAAAATGTTCACGTGGGGATAAAACATTATAAAAATCCTCTACATGTTTATTTCAAACCTGCCTGTGATTCTGCAGGGAAATTTAAAGTGCCATAGCGGCCATACATTCTCGACTTAAAAGCCTCACCTGTAATTAAATTGTACTTTTGTTTGGGTTGTTCAGGCCTGGGGACCACCTCCCCTCTCTCCAGTCCCAACTTGGAGTGAATTCGCCCATATGACGTCCAGTAGTCGACCTGATTGTCATCTCTGCTCAGTGCTTTTTGCATATCATCGCCCGTCACGTTGTGGGACCAGTTAATTATAGAAGGATAGTGCAACCTGTTGGGCTACGTATGGATAAAAAGTCGCAATAGCAGGTAAGAATACTATTACTTATTTTTCTATGCCTTCCAATAGGCCATTTTCGTAATGAATGTTTCTTGTGACATTGCATCGTCATGAGCTATTTCATTCACCTGTTACTTTAAATTTTATTTCTATGGTTGGAATTCATTTTGCATACATTAGTTGTTGCTAGGTGGGACAAGCCTCGATAGCGCGTGTAATCTCCCGTTAAGAATCACTGTCCATGCTGCGCGTTCTATCTCTTGATCACAAAACGTCTGTACCTGTGCCATTGTGATGCACACAATGAACAATTTCAAAACGGGACCATGCTATTTTTTCTGCAAGCCTCGCTTTGGTTTACGTTCATTTTAATAGGAGAAAAGGGAATATGGCCGCACCGTGATAAAGGTCTATTAGAGAGTTTAAAGGCACAGGCTCGTCAGCAATGCGCGCGCGCGCCAAATTTGTGCGACAAAATACGCAGATCCATGCCTTTGCTATGGAGCTGCGTATTTCGTGGCACAAATTTGGCGCGCTCCAGTGTTGACAAGCATGTGCCTTTAAGAAAGTTGAATGGGTAATAATGTTCATAATCTATGAGCTTACATGGTCAGTAGGCAACCGCACAAAGTGATTGCCATAATGTGTGTTGAAATGATGCTGCTTGTCAAGGCCAATGTCAAAATGTGATGTGTGCAGCGGTGGACATGGTTCTGGGCGTTCTCCAGGATCTAAGGAGCTTTTGCCACCAAAGGCCTGTAAAGAAGAAAATACAAAAGAAATTACATTTATAGAAAAAATGATCCATTATGCTATTAAACACTAATAGTTTTGGGATGGTTCTAGCCAACTGGCACAAAATGAGCATAGCCGAATGCAACTTGGATAAGGCCTGTGTCATCTGTGCCTTTTGTGTTCGTGTACAGTTTAATGCGTATATAAATACGCATTACATGCACGAATGGAAGAATATAATTTGACGCAATGACACGCAGAGGCCGAGGCAAAAACAAGATCCATACGTACACCACAAAGACAGGTAAACTCTACACTGAGAAAATGGCAAAATTTGCTGTTGCAAAACTTTTTTTCAAAAGGTATTAATTTTATGAATGGGAATTTGTGTGGTTACCTTAAAAACCAGCTAGGGCCTGGATGCATCATAAGTACGTAAATCCTCAGGCTCAGCTTTGCCTCGGGCAATTGATTTAAAATCGGCCAACTATTTATTCCCTCATTTTAAAACTCACCGCTTTTGTTGAAGTGCTGAAGTCCCTCCTCCACCCTCTTTCATCCAGCGATAGCGTGGTTCTGTGCATCCATCTTGTCCCTTTGCGAACCGACTGCGCTGGTTCACCCCGTCTCGTGCCATAAGGTGTGATTACTGTAATGTTCTTGGATCGATTGGTCAATAACGTTCCAGCCGAGTGTCCTTGGTATAATCTGGCATGAGTCCGTGGGGAAACTTTGCAGTCAGCTGTCGTGGTTTCTTCCGGTTTTCCCTCTGTCATTTTACTTCTCTGCTCACTTGAACATTGGCGTAATTCATTAAAATTTAAGTATGATGTCGTGGAACGTTGCTTTGTTACTCTCAGTGTCCGAATGATCAGACAGGCCTAGTCCTGGACCTGGTGGGGATTGCCGCTTTCAGCGTCTGCCTTTGTAGTTCTATCTAGATATTTTCAAAATCAGATGAAATTCAATTGGTTGTCTAAAGTAGATTCACAAGCTGCAATGGGCCCTTGCACGGGTGGCCATGACGAGGGCAGTCACATTGTCACCGTACGTCCTGCATATGAGTTGGCACTTTCTTTGTGGATCTAGGCATATGATCTAGGGTACCCTATACCTATAGGTATCCCCCATAGTTCTAGGGGTAGATCTAGGGCAGCCTATATTGTCACATCATCCTGCCCCTCTCATGGCCGCCGTTGCAAACCTAATTAAGGCTAAGCGACACATTTTTCTAATTCTTGCTTACTTTACTGATTCAATAAATAATAAGCCTGTTTCCTTTCCTACAAAATTGGCAGAATCCTTTGTTTAACTATTTAGGCATGTTGTTACAATGTTATTAGGCCTATGTTACTGTACTCTGTAGCTTAAAAATAGCCATAGGCCTAGGCCCGCCCTATAGTGGTTTTGCCCGCGTACGTCGTCACCATGGTCACGGTAGCCTCTACCATGTCTACCATGTCTACCGCACGGTTGCTGCAGTTTTTTGTTTTCTAGGCCTAGCCCGTTTGCACGTTTGGCGAGCACAACCACTTCAAATATGTCGAAAAATATTGCGTATACTCGTCGTAAATTGTGCAAAACTTGTACATGGAATTAAAGCAACCAAATGACATGTTTTGGCCTAGTTTTCAACTTGTCATGTTAGCTAGCTGTCGCTACCGCGGGATTGTTGCTGGTTGTCATAACAACGAAACGCTACTGAGCTAGCTCGTGTGTGATTTTCTGTTTGTTTCACAAGAGGGCGCCTATCAAGCTTTCCCAAACATAATGACGTGCAAGTTATGGGCTGCTTGCAAACTGGTGCGAGGCTAATTTAAGAAAACTTCGCGGGAGACGTGCGAAAACAAGGCGAGCTGATTATCGCCAACTTTGCTGACCTACCAAACGGGGTCGTGGTTATTATTGGCGGTATTAACCCCCAACCTCGAAGTTGCATATTTCGTCACATGCCTCACAAATCATTTGCCCGCGGCAACTAAAAAGTAGCAAACTGTTTTGTCAAGCGTACTTTATCCCCCTCGCCATGTTTTTGTCCGTCTAAAATAAATTATTTCATGTAGCGATGCACAGTGTCAGGGGAAATGAAGTGCCTCATTGTGGCTTTTTTGGAATGGATGCATGCTGTTGAATAGTAGATTGAAAGTGACAAACACCCGCAAAAAGAAAATGCCCAATTTATAGACCCTGCAGACACCCGTACAAATATTCAGTATAAGAAAGGTGTAAATTGGTGTTGCCTCGGAAAAAAAAACCGCGACTGGGTGACTATGTACGGCTTCATAAAATGTAATATATTGATAATATCAGCAACATTTTTGTAATGTTTAGGGGTCCTCGCAGTGCGTTTTGAAAATTAACTCATTCGGCCGAAATGAGTTACCGTATGTGCCAAATGATTTGCTCGATGTCGGATCCGGATCAATGCAAATAAAGGCAAGCTCATCCTTTGAGTGCACACACGCACATCTTAATGTGACAGCTGGCGGGTGCTAACATTCAGCGATGTTAGTCCGATAGAAATCTTGCCACCTACCACATGCATAAAACGGAGTTCCCGATCTAGACCTCCATGGTAGTGCAGCTTCTCTCCCAGTTAGCGGCCATTCTTTCCAATGTATTACTGTTGACTCTGAGTGACTGGGTCGGTCTTGGTTCAGTAATTGCACCCATTGTACACAGAACTTTGCCTTCCCTGTAAAATGGCTGTTTCGGGACCACCGGAGCGATCGTTTTGTCATAGGTATCGCATAATGGGATCATCGCATCAGATTTACGACGAAACTCGGTGGTCGTCAGGCGGCAAATAATAGTGGGAACTGTAGATTGAAAATGGCGGCCGTGTGGCGTGACATGCCTTAGCAGGATTAAAACTTTGGATCACGTACCATGGGAGAATACCACATTTTGTTTTCGAGTTGTACATAACAGTAAATTCTTCAAATCCTAAGGATTCGTCAACCCTAAGGATTCGTCAACCCCGTGTTCAAAGTTGTCAAAGACTGAAAATGCTGGACAGCGACCAAAGTGAGTTTCAACTTCACAGGAAGGCTCGTTTATTGGGAATTTTGTTCCACCGTGAAGGGTCCCTCGCGTCGGGGCTGAACGTCCACGTGCCTCTGATGCCCAAAGACGTTCTGGAGGAAAATCGAGGCAGGCTTTCACGACAAGGTTTACTAAGAGTCAGCGGGCCAGGGGACGGTAATAGGCCGGCAAACACTCCCGGCCATCAGCTACCAAGACCTGTCGCGCTCCCGAAAATCCCGTCGATCAAGCACCCTTTTGAAAAACAAGCTTTGGGTGTGGAAAGAGAAGGCACTGTATCTGATCTTAGTTTTTCCCTCGACAACCTTCTCATGACATCTCGCTCGAAAACAACGCTGGACTCCATCCCCTTGAGCGGGAAGACAGCCCGTCCCGAAAACGATCCGGCCGGAAACTCTTCCACGCACCCGCAAAGTTTCCGGAAAGATCCTAGTCTCAGAAGAACTCCTCGTTTGGTTATTTCCGCCAAATCCAAGACAGACCTGCAGCAAAGTCCCGTAGAATATTATCAGCGTAGGTTTCCGCATGTCCGACTGGACCACGACTCCAAGATCCCGTCTGAACGGAATCGAGTTGCTCTATTTGGAAACGAGTCAATCCACACTCAAGACAGTATGTCAGATGGACTCGGTGTATTAAACAAGTCCAAGACCGACTTTATGATTTCCCGCAGCACTACGGACACAATAATTCCGACAAGACGCTGGGCTGTCAAGGGGTGGTTATATGGAATGACTTGCAATCCCAAGAAATTACACCGGAGAAACTTGGACTACAACTTGGTGAACTAGATGCGGCGGTTAATTAAATTAAATGATGTATAATTATGTTAATTAAATTATATACTTAGGTTACTAATAGTAATACCCTTTGTCTGTACTTCTCGTAGTATTGACCCAAGGCAAAATGACGTCACGGTTTGTCTGCGCCTCTTATGTCATTACAAAGCCTTTGTTTCCCCGAAGACTTCCACTGAGATGCACGCACATGTACAGAACTTGTGACGTCACTAGGTGCTACGATAAATACGATGAGAGTATATAGCTTGTATAGCGATTGCAGTGCTTTGTCAAAATGTAACTGTTCAAATATTGTTCACGCATACAGTGCGAAATATTTGTACGTTTTGGTACCATGTCGGTTATTACTTTTAGTAAGATTTTCCTCGACAACTCATTAAGTAAGAATTTGGGTCTTTTCAAACGATAACAGGCTTTTAGAGTTTAGACTTTAGGGAAATAATGGTGCCATCATAAACCTATGAAAGCCTAAGGGACGCCGTAAATCAGAAATATCGGCGCCAATACAAAAATCACTGCCTGTCATTAATGGACGGACGTCAGTCACCATGAAAAATGAAATAAGCAAACATAATAAGCGAAAAACCATTTGGTGCTTTTCATAAAGATTCGAACCCGAGACCTCTGACACACCGGGCAGGTGCAGCTGAGTCACATGTTTACTCCCTTAAGTTCTCCTATAAGAACCCAACACTTTTTCTACGTGTTGCAGCAAGTATGTAATGCAAATTTTCGGTGGTGTTTTCCACTAAATAAAACGGTGCAAGTGAATTTCGCAAACATCTGCCATATCGATCGTACCCACCTATCATTTCTGTGCTCCGTCTTGCGACGCCTAATGGCGGAACTGACCGAGTGTCTGACACCAGATGGACCGATAATGAATATCATTTGTTCACGAGCTCTCGGTGGAAATTGCACACGCGGAACCACAATAACGGACCTTGTATCGCCGCTAATATTAACAAGCACGAAAACAAGTTTACGTAGGGCAAACCTTGTCCTACAGGAAAAGCTTGTGTAACCGCGTCGATCGCTAGTTGTCTGCACCTGCGAACTGGCGGTGAATTCTCGCCCATAAGTGCCTAGTGCAAGCAATTACACCTTGCGTCGAGACGTGCCTGCGTTTACTCGCATGCTGTTGAACTTTGAATAACTTCATTAATATAGTGTTGTGACAACCAATCCCCAGCCTTTGCACGAACATTGCAGCATTTACACACCTAATGGACCCTATTCACGCGGAAGAACGGTTAAGTCATGTCCCTGAATCAGTCATATAGATTCCAAATTGCTGGTTGGAAAGGTGCCAGGCTATTTATGCGTACCAATCCTAGTCTATATATGTCAGTTGGTATAGACGCCATATCTCTATATAAAGCATGCCATGTATGAAGATGGCGCGCTTTTTTTTGGTACCAATTTGTCAAAAGCTTATGGTGCGATTATGACGAGTTAAACCTGAAAAGTCCTAACGCTGCTTCTAAATTATGTGGTAACGTCTTTATAACTATAAACTATAAGTAATTCATTTCACAACCTCATTCACAAATTATAGGACGCATATAATCGTGTCCCCTGAATCAGTTTTGTAAAGGTATTTGTGCATTCCAAGCCTCGGCTTTGCCTATAGGCCTATACACTTTATGTGAATATATAGGTCAATGTGCTCCTTGCACAGTTGCTTTCAAAGTGAGGCTCTGCATGCAAATGCCATACACAGTGGATCACTGTACGCCATAAAAGACAATGCCAACGTAAAAGCCAAATTTCAAATTTCATGACTGTTTTCAAGAGGCCATTAGAAGGAGCATCTTGATTGCAAAACAAACTTTAGCCGATGTAATTGCCCATATAATTGCCCATATAATGACCAGATAGAGATTGATAAAATAAACCTGTAACAGGTCAATATTAGTAGCTTTTATTCACATGAGTACGAACGAATCTACTTTCAAGTGATTCCGTAGTTCAAGGATGCGGCTTTTAAAACAAAATACATACAAGCTTGGTAAAATATTTGTGTAGATAACAAAAATTTGAACCACCGAAGTGCGTTGATACCGTCACGTATATCGTCTCTCATGACTGAATGTGCAAAATCTGGGATGAGAGAAAATCATTTGGTTCTCATCAATATTCGAAACCATATGAGAACGTCAAATCGTATGAGGACCATATATATGGATTTTTGTTTTTATTCCAGATTTGGTTATTTTTGTTGTTGTGATGAGGATGATGATTATTATTGTTTCTTTCTGGTACTGAAACCAAGGATTCGTCAAAAGCGCCAATTGCACTGTCGCTCGCAAGCGTGAGGAAACCCACGACGATAATTAGAAACGGCCAGACACCGGGGAATTCCCTTACTCTTCACGAAAGAAGAATGCTCTGGGATTTTTAAAGTGCGTTACCGATACCTAACACACTGGACCAACGGCTTTACATCCCTTCCGAAGGATGGAGCAAGTGTGATTAAGTGCCTTTGCTCAAGGGCACAGGTACCCCAGCCGGGGCGAGTTTCGAACCCGCAACCCCAAGTTTTCACCTGTTATTGCGAATCAGTGACCCATACCATATATAGACACTTTGCAACGGCGGCCATGACAGGGGCAGGTTTTCTAGACTTCTTTAAATGATGTGGCTACTCGTGTATGACACACAGTGATAATGTGACTGCCCCTGTAATGGCTGCCCGTGCAAAGGGTCTATACCAAATATTGCATTCGCTACTTTGCTTCGGTATCCATGCAACACCGAGAGAATAGTTGGGCTTATTGGGGGACCCAGGGGAGTATTACCGTGCATTGTACCAGTTAGCTGGTAGAAAATCTGCCTGGTGTCCAGGGGGTATCGGGTTCGATTCCCCTTGTTTGCTGTTTTATTTAATAGGGACCATAACGTGCATGAAAGCCTGTGCGATTTTTCTGTTCAAACCGATAAATTAATTGGCATAAAGATGTATAAATTTTGCTTTGGCAAAGAAACCGTTTACGCCAAAAATAATTTATGAAATACTTCAGTATTTATGTTCAATTAATCAGCTTTTTGAAAAGCCGTTAGAACCACTCGAATGCCTCCAAGTGGCCCAAAATGGCATCATGACGTAGTTACATGTACATAGCTCATATCGTGCGCGCGATGCGAGAACCATCTTTAACTCCCATTGTATTCCGTGTGAAAATTGAAAAGGTGCAAAGTCTGATTCTAAGTCACGTTATCGGTCGTGTTAATGAGAAATTAAAAATGCTGTTATCTTGACCAAAGCCAAACGCATGTTTTTATTTTTACGTTTAGGGTATTTGTATTCTAATGTTGGTTATTATCTGAAGTTATATGCACAGGTGTCCAAGGGTGCATATTTGCATAAATGCATTGTTTGCGATATACGATATATAAAAGGTACAAAATTTGGATGTGACAAGTTGTGAAGACACTTGTGTTGATCTAAGAAGCGGTTTTAAACCCCCCATTCACTGTATCTCGGATACATGGAATTCGTAGCATTGAAATCTTGAGTCAGCTTAAAAAGTTCAAAAACCTGCCTTTGCGTGCATGGTTGGCATAGACCTTATTCACCCGGAAGGAAGCAATCTGCAATAATGTCGAACTGTCTAGATCTCATTTGAAAACAACAATCTTATAGCATAGATACAAAATGACAACATTTTGGAATTTGTTTCACAAAAGATGATTTAGTGGAAAGGTCTTAGAGAGACATAAGTTTCCGTACTACCATATGTATTCGTGATCTTCTATACTAAGATTGTGATGAAGTCGGGAAAATAAAATACATCTTAGGATGTTTGTAAAACGTACTCTAGAATT
This sequence comes from Henricia sp. BOLD:AAB3569, assembly GCA_037783545.1. Lineage (NCBI taxonomy): Eukaryota > Metazoa > Echinodermata > Asteroidea > Spinulosida > Echinasteridae > Henricia > Henricia sp. BOLD:AAB3569. The sequence goes on along the minus strand of JBBELK010000015.1, from coordinate 711,889 downwards.
TCACAAAAGAGGAATTAGTGGGAAGGGTCTAAAGATAGGAGTTGTCTATATTTAAGTCCTACAAGGGTACTTAGGAACCCCTGTATATAGACCCTTTGCATGAGCGGCCATGACAGGGGGCAGTGACACTGTTACCGTGCGCCATGCATAAATATGCACTTTGTGGATCTAGTGTTACATCATTTAAATATGAAAATCTGCCCGCTGTCATGGCCGCCGGTGCAAAAGCTCTATAAGGTGCATCTAATTCTTTAGGATGGTTGTGACATGAACCTCAGAAATTGGCTGTGAACGACAGTGCATCTTTAAAACGCGACCAAAAGCAATGTCGATCTCCACTCAACTACCGAATGTTCATATTGCCCGGAACAACTTATTGAAATGATACTGCCTATAATACTCGCCCTTCCATGTACATCGTATATCATCTTATCTCTACTTCAGAAGGGTCGAACACTTACTCTGTATTTTTAGCTAGTACTCGCACAGGTGTCACAACCACGACTTTAAGCTTAACCCCTTAATTAATTTGATGGACAACACCAGTCAAATATTGCTCGAAAATGTGTAAAAATTGTGTTATTGGTCTTGGCAACTCGTTCCGAACTGTGAATGTCGTAACAGCCATTGGTGATGCTGACATCTTATTTGTCTGTCCCTGAAACTGCTACCCAACAAACGTTGGACTAACAACATGACTTGGAAAAAGGTTTAAAATGATGATGCATGGTGGTGATCGTTCCACACCACCGGACTTTTTCTGCTGGCTGCAGAGGCCTGAAGGGTAAAAACCAAAAGCACTCTTTGCCCCCATTTACCGTACGATAATGGCGAAAAAATTAACGAGGCAGATAATGTTGCCAACCGGCCACCTTTCGACGGGAGAATAAAGGTTGCGTGGACACAAAATTAATTGCCACTTACTCGGGGCTTGCCGTGCACTTGTCTTGTGAGTAACGAGGGAAGCGGCGGTTCTGAACAGAAACACGCCCGGGATGTGCGGTGGAGGTGATCTAGTGAAGTGGGAGCTGTTTGGACATGGTTGGAGCAGGCCCTTCGCAGCTATTCCCGCATATAAACGGCGTTAGGGTAACATCGACAACAAATAAACGAACATGTAATTTGTGTTCAACCTCTGGATGCATGGGCGTTGTGTCAAATGTTACTCCGTTTTTAGCGAATGCAAACCTTTGGTTGATGCACCACGACGGATAAAATATATCTTCAATGAGCGTTCGGGGAGATTACACTGAGCCTCGAAGATCGCTTTCTTGTCAAGTCGAGACGATTTCGAATGAAGTATTTTGACCACCTCGTCCAACTATCGGTTGTAGTCATGATGGAGACTATGTACTCATTACTAGGCACGAGCCAGCAGCCAAAGCTACTTTGCAGCCCCAGTGAGAGAATGTTTGTCGTGACCAGGAAACCACTTACGCCTTTACCAACGCTCACTCTCGAAAAACGGCCATTAACAGCGGCAGACTGCATCAAGAAATACCGCAGAGGGACGCTGGACAGGGGAGACAACCCGAGGCAAACGGACAGAAAGTTGACTTTGGAGACGAAAAAGGGGAGCCTTTTTCCAAGTTATGGATCTGAAAATAGGATCGATGTTTGCAACAGGATAAAATTAACGGAGAAAGGGCGCGCCATTTGCAGATCCAGATTTTCGGGTAACTTGAAAATGGAAAAGCAAGAAGGAAGTCCTGATTCTTATTCTCAGATCTTGGATGGAGATAAAGAAGATGGAGGTGCCTCAAGTGACTGTGTGCATTCACCCGTGACAAGGGTTGATATACTTTTTAAACCTCGGCAACATTCTAAGGAGAATAGTGAAGACTGCAGCGAGGCAAAGATGATGCCTAACAGACGAAGGCGTCCCGTGAGTAGGTTACTGAACAAACGGGCACCGTTTGGGAGCAAAGACTCGATTTCCCTGTCCGCTTCAAACCTCTTTGTTGGGCTACCAAGGTTATCCCCAAGAGATGAGCTTCAGCAGGGTACGGGATCTTCAACCAGCGACGCCGGTACTTGGGAGCCGGCTGCCTACACGGCTAAAAACACCCGCATTGAGTTCGCCAAGGCTCTGCGCGCTCCGCATACGTTCACGGTCATCCGGCAAAACAAGCGATGGTCTCGCAGGGAGCCACCAGAGAAAGCGAAAAAGTGCAGCCGTCATCTCCAGCACATGTGGCCCGTCCAAAGACAGTTACCGCGGCCGCGTTGTACGGAGTGCGAGAATTGCCCGGATCACCTATCAGACCCGTGGCTTGTGACGCCGAACCAACGCCGGTTTCAGCCCGCTCGACCCATCGCTCTGACTTGCGCCATGGATGTTTCCCGAATCCCACATATTAACGGAACAGCCATGGGCTCGCCTCATCCGCGCCTGAATTTGGCAGCCATTAATTCTGTCTACGACTACAACAGAATGTCTTTACTTGGAAATGGCACTCCGCCGGTAAGCGAGGCAGATAGCCTAGACTATCTTGATGACTTTGAAACGTTTAACCTTAATATAGGAATGGATCTTCTTATTAACAAATTCAGTGAACTGTCTGGCGATTAAGCACACTTAAACCCATGTCTTGCAGTTATTCTTCTCGTAAAAATGACGGCACATCAAAATTCCACATCATGTACCTCGATTTTACACGGTGGTTTAGACTGTCGTTCACTTACAACCAGAAAAATGCTGGAGGGAAATTACTTGGATTATATTAAACCAAGGTAGGATGAAAACGGAACTGCTAAAAGTTTTGGTTGTTTATATCCGTTTGTGTCCCCAACTTTGGGTAGATTTTTATATCAATATTTTGTTTTTTAACCCAAATTTAGAGCGTTGCTATACAGTTGAAGTCAGAAGTATAAATGCAACTGTATGCAACCAAGTGTTAAAACTGGTGTGCTTACACCATTTTTGTAACAGTCTTTACTAAAGTCTTGATTTTGTTTTGTGGAATTCCTCACGTGCATGCAGTACCTAAAATAGCTTGTATACACCTTGCAATGGTTCGGGTAGTCTTGTTTACCATTTTGGTGATGATGGTAGTGGTGTACGTGTATTTTATACTTCTGACTTCAACTGTATATTCATAACTTGGTATAGAAATGGTCCAAACGTTAGGTAGTTGCAGTTTTTACGGTATCTTTTTAAATGTTTACCCATTGGAAGTAATTTCTTAGTGCTATATACTTGGGTAGTTTTCTTTTACTACTGAATAATATAATTTTGCGCGGATGTGTTAAAAGTTTTCCCATGCAGTGTGAATTTAAAGGCCCATATATCATGTGCAGATAAAACCTTTTCATGAATATCTGGAACAACGGTATTCGGTCGCACATCCTGGCACTTTTGGTGACCCGGTGTCATATGCCCTTGTATACGGGCAAAGCACCGTAACTGGAGTGAAAACAAATTCGTTCATGCTTAGATACGCGTACGTGTTGCGTAGACAACGGCTTTGTTCCTTCGCTTGTCACCATGGGCACATCGTTGTTTTCACTCCAGCCCTATCTTTGAGTCATTGACACAATAGGCCTTTAACTGGACTGAGCTTAGCTGGCATCACCATAAAGGAAAGACGCGAAATAAAGACGAAGAGTTAAAATAGGCTTCATTACAAATAGGCTTTATTAGCATAATGCCAACTTTAATTAAAGAATTCCCATCCCGTTACATGATACTCTTTCCCGGAAAACTTGCAAGCTTATTTACCGGGGAAACTTGTTTCAAGCCGACCTGTACAATACTATATCAGTGTTACATGTCATACTATACCCAAGCTTAATTAAGCACCACAGTAATTGATGTGCAATGGATACGTGTATTTAATCCGTGTTGGGTTTTTGTGTCGTGTAAAGTGATCGGGAAAACGGTAATGTAGCGAATTGAAAATTGTACCGAAAACATGCAGGTATATAAATACGGGTTGATGCGAAAGCAGGAAGGTTGTTGGTTCTTGGGTAACACGGTCATTCATGTTGTTTGTGCTTCGGAGTAGAAAGATGTTGAAAAATATCGTGTACACGACAAAACACTTGCGGCGTTGTTTGGACTAATTTTTGTCGAGCAACTCTGTTGGTGTCATAGTTTGACTCTATGGGTTGTGAGTGACGTGCATTATCTGATCTGTTCACCAATTCGGATGACACATTGTGCCAATATTCGCTAACGTGGTAGATGACTAGATGATAATGAAGAACAGCAACAGAAACATCTTTGTGGATTAATACAGTAAAAGGAATGTTGCATTTTGTAGCGATTATTTCAAGCATTGGACTCCGGATACAACGTACTGCCTGGTTGCACGGCAACTCTTCCCAAATCGATAAATGTTGGTCCACAGTGCCGATAATTCAAATCAACTAACGCAGTCATTCACAGATAGTCTTGACCTCTGCCGGCAGTTTGACTAATCAAACTGCTACTGTAAACGTTCGGCTATCTGGAACCGATTATACCACACGGTGCATATGGACTCTTAACCATGGCGAACGAAGGAACAGCGTTCGTATACGATATCGGCGTGAACGTCTGAAGAGCGAAGCGGCTGTTTTATGTTTTATAAGTTAACTAATTGACACAGCCTTTTGCCGTCGTGTTAACCAATACAGAATAAAAACATGTAACAGTTGTGTACATCACATGGTATATTCTCCATGTATTACATGACCACGCCCGTGTTTCTTTCATGTAAAACGAACGATAAACCCACCGAACGAGGCACCAGTAACGGGACGCCGAACGCCGAACGGAGGAAGCGGAATTCGGATCCCTTGCCCAGGATACGAGTGGAAACGTGTGGTCTTACGGTGGACCTGGGGAAAAAGCAACACGAACGCATTAGTAAACATAAAAAAGATCCAACTAAAGATAGATTATCCAGATCTTACGTACCCACTAAATCGAGCTCAATGAGCAACATGAACCAATATGACCTTCAGAGTACATCACAGAAAGTTCGAGACAGATGTCTTTCGGATGACTACGATTCCTCAAAAGGACAGTTAGCTCTTTTGGAAAGTAAAACATCTACCGAGTTCGTGGATTCACTGCGCATCGGGAAAGCTAACAGGAACGTCATGGCACGAGGCGAGGCCCTGCCGGGGTCCCTAGAACCGCGACCCGTTCTCAGGCTTCGCTACACCAAAGGAGTGCCTCTTAACAACAGCATCGGAGCGTCCGTGGATGCCTGCCAGAATCGTCGCACCATGAGCATGGAGACTATCTGGAATGGTTCTCCTAAGGAAGAGTTCGTCATCAAACGGTTGGCCGCCAAGAAATCAGAGGCAGCGGCCAGTCAAGACATGGTACGGTCATCCTCAAACAAACATCCAACAAGCAGGGGCCGTATTCAGGACGCAGTACGCAAAGACACGCGACACCATAGTCTGATGGGTAACACGCGATCAAGGCATGGTATGGTAAACAGAAAGTACAACCGCGTCAGTGGATCAACTGCCGAGGATGACTTCGACTTTTGCCTTCCTTACACGAACCTAGAAGATGAGACATACAGACCCCCTTTCAGGGCTGGTGTCGAGATATTTGGCGAAGACGTCGTCAACACGACCTCCCCAAGTAGTCTTTATACTCCAGATGAGGGAGATGCGTCAAGCAGTACAACCGATAGATCCAGTATGATGCACAGTATCGACTGCCCGCTGTGTCATCTGTACAAACCGTCCAGGTTTGGGCATGTTTGCCCTCCTAATACGCCTCAAACGCCAAACGGCGATGCTAACTTTTGGCAATGAAATCACTTGCCGTCGGTTAAGAAAACCCAAAGAGTTCCACCCGTGAAGATAAAGTGCATAATACATGTACATGTAATTACTTTTCAATTTAATCTGGTTTCATGTACGAGGAATCGTTTTAGTATCCTTACACTCGTGAAGTAAAATTTCGGGTATAATACGGTGTGCCTTTTTTAAAAGTATACCCAGCTAAACGACTAACTTACATTTTCACAACATGTCTATTGCTTATTGCTCTTTAAAGATAGTCTACATATTTGGTATTATACCCTCCAAAAAATGTCTGAATTATTATCTAAAAGCTTATACTTGTTATCACGATGGTAATGGTATAGTAATCATCCTGTGAAATTATTTCGTCTGAAGTGCCCCCATTGATGAGAAAAATGACAAAACTATTTGAATTTCCAAAGGCGATTTTCAATGCAACCATTCATTCATGCACAAAAACCATATTTTTAAAGGTTTTCTACAGTATTACTGCATCTATGTGGCTGAAGTTTCTACAATGTATAGTTTTCTCGACATAGGCTTTCAATTACCAGTTGAAATCACGCTGTTTTTAACCAATCATATACCTTTAACGCCCAAATAGTTCCGAACAATATGTCGGTGTGTTTGTCGGTTTCACCATGGTTTCACTTACGCTCAATTAGTTCAGTGTGTACGTGTTTAGTGTCAGGTAGAGCCTGACCTTTTTGAAGTTCAGTGCGAGATTATAATTTTAGACCATGGAGGAAAGAAAACTGACAAGAAAACCCCGACTAAAACTGTTGTTAGCAATGGTGTTAAACACCACTCGTTATATACATACTGTTGTCCCCATGTAAAACGGTACCTTTGTGGAAAATAATTGCCAATTGAAGAATTTGTTTAATTGTTTGCAAACGTTTTTTTTACCATTCATTCAACACAAAAAAGTGTATGGATTTTCAAGGGTTTTGAAGGTATTACTGCATCTAGGTGGCTGAAATTTTTACAAGACAGTTTATCAACATTAATCTTTAGTTATGTAATGCTGTTGTTCCTGGAATTCGTATAAAAAAATGGGTTTCTTCTGCAAATTATAAAATGGGCCTTTAATGTTAATTAGCCTTTTGCGTCTAACATTTACATAATAGCTGGTGCCCTGAATTATTCGCTTTCAAATGGAGGTGCAGTTTAGAAAGTCACATACTATGCCATTATTGCTACGTGGTGCACGTCATTGCCTAGCAATCAACAGTGTGGTTGCTTTATGGTATTCTATTCTACGGTGAACACAGTATTGATTCTGTACTTCACACCTGCCGCGTGCACCACATAGCAACAAACATTTAGTCTGGTCAAGAGGATACTAAGTGTGCATGTGAAAGGAAGTACGTCAGTATACCAGACGCTATCCACGTGAGATTATAGCGCCCCCTTTACAATGTCGCTTTCGACCTTGTCATCGATCGTTTCAAAGCACGGCTGGAAAAAAAGGCTTTTTGGGCTACGCATACATGTACACAGAAGATTGCGCGTGTACAGCTAGCTGGGCGTAGTTTGTGCTTCTAGCATAAAACAGGCACTCGACCAATAAAAAGACTAGAATCTTGTCAAGCCCTCGGGCACTTTAATTGTGTGCGTGAGTCCGTGGGTAGAAATTCCTCGATAGTATTTAGTAAAGCACAGTGAATGTGTAATGATTCTGTTTATGGTTACATAAAGTCTGATTGATTCGTTTTGTCGTTAAATATAATGACGGTCGTGTTTTATTGCCAAGTCTCATAAAACTCTTGCACTTAGAACTCTTCAATTTGACTTTTTGGCATAAGCTGGTGTGCAGTGGCGTTGTGTTTTGGGATGTGCTGTGTGTTCGTAGAGCGACAAGCCAGCACAAGTTGGGTCAGGGATTGACCTTGCCCTGACGAAGAACAACAGACGCCATATACTACGTTGCTAACAGGAAAGTGACGGTTGCGTTCAGTGGCTTGTGTGGAGAAAATGTAGTATATTGGTGCATGAAAAGATAGTTTTTGTGGGCTTCTAAATATGTGACAGTATTAGGAAGCGAGAGGATAAACCTTTCCGAGTGGGGAAAGAGTATGGCAGAATCGAAATGGAGCCCCGGAACTTCAACAGGTACTTTGAGTACTTGTACCACTCGTCATTACACACATCGGGAAATGTACGTACGGAATGGTTGTGATCCTCACAGTGCGGTCACAATGAGCCCCCAGCAAACATCGCCTTCAATGGACTCCACGGTGCTCGATTCGCCAACCACCAGTTGCTCTCCGAGGGAAAGAGACAGGCACAACCCCGTCGAAATGGCTCATATAACCCTCAGACCGGAGATCAAACCGGACTTACCGCCGTCGGTGCCGAGCAGCGCGCACGAATCTCTTCACGGACACTCGCCTTACCATTCCCAAGACTTTGCTAATCACCGTTCTGTGAACGAGGAGCTCGATAAGTACATGGTGATAAAACAGAGGAGTTTTCACGGCTGCGCCCGGAGCAAGAAGGATATGAGACAGCTTCCGCAGACCGACCCCCGGGAGGACACGGAGGCAAACCTGGATTGGCTGCACCGCTCCAAAACGGACGTCTACATCGAGAGACGGCGGGCGAAGCTGGTATCAGAGAGAGCCCGGAGACGGGGTGGCTCGGGAGGGTACAATCTTGATGGAATTACACTGGGAACCCTCGTTAATCAAATACAGACTCCAGGAAAACGGGATCACAGCGGACATAGTAAGCTAGAATTTAGGAATAGTAAGCTTAACTCTCCACTTGATTTTAGCGGAAGCGAAACTCGCTTTCCTCCTTTAACTCTGGACCGCATGAAACAGATGATAAGAAATGACATGCGGAGTTATTCCGCGGAGTACCGACCCTGCACAACGCACGTCTTGCCCAACTACACGACTGTTTTCCGCGTGCCTGATGCACCGCCCAACTCGCCCCCTCCCCCGTTCCGGGAGTACACGGCGCCCAAGAGGGGACGATTACGGAAGCAGCCTTTGTGTTCCATACCATTGGGAATATGGGAACCGAGTATTGACTATGTTCTCAGGAGTAGTGCGAAGGAGTTACAACCCAGGCAAACGTTTCAATCTTTTGCACATCAAACAGCCGTTCGGCAGCAACCATCGCCTTTAAAATAGACGTTATCATTACGCCCGTTTCACGATCACAATTAGTTTCGTGGGTAGTACACATAATTTTCCGAAGCATAAATGTACGTGTCCATGTCCGGCGTGGGGAAAAAATATCCAACGTATTTTGCATGCTGCACACACCAATGAGAATTTCTGCGCTGCAAAAGAATGTGAAAAGACGGAACACCATGGCATTCACGTTTCATGGTAGTTTCACGGCTGAACCAACGTGAAAATAGAGAGGTTGGATATGCACGTTGAACGTGAACGTGAAATGCTTTGAGCACTTGGTCGTAACTTTGAGGAAATCTTGGAACAGGTGAAAACAAAATTACACAAATGTGACTTTCATGACCAAAATTCGAACCCGAGTTCTGAAACCTCCTAAAGTAATATGACCAGTGCTCAAGACATTTCGCATTCACGTTTGCGTTTTACGTGCATAAAAAGGACACCACGACATTTACGTTTCACGGTAGTTTCATCACGGCTAAACTAAAAAATACCGTGGAAAAATTCCTCATGAATTTCTAAAGACCGGTTGTTAAAAACCTGCTACATGTATTTTTGTTTAGTCCTATACAGTATTACCACTTTAGTTCAGGTATTAAATTGGCAACGTGAAATCGCAGTAAAAATACAGCAAAAGTTGTTGCCAGGGCCGGAGTAACAGAAGGACTATGACGTCTGAAACGGGCGTAATTTTTTTGTATGGGACGGTGTGGGACATAAAAACGGTAAATCGCGTTCGCGAACATTGTTCGCGTGTCGACGGTTCTCGACATTCGAAACTCAGTTGAATTCTCGTGTTCTGAAAACTCGCGTGTCTTTAAGTCCTCAGGGAAAGTTTGGTTTGGAAAGAGCTGAACACAAGTTATAATTCAACCGTTGATTGACGTCTTTGAAGCAAAACATTACAATTTGATATCTAGTTGTCTTAGGTTTAGATGCATGTAAAACGCGAACGTGAACGCGAGATGATTGGACAACTGTCTTGGTCATTATTCTGCATGAGAAGATCTTAGAACTGATGAAAACAAAAGCCACACATCTGCAGTGACTTTCGTGGCTAGATAAAACGTTTGATGTGACCAAGATTCGAACCTGTGTTCTAAGACCTCTTTGCGATGAGACTACAGTGCTGAGAGAATATTTCGCGTTTACGTTCGCGTTTTACGTGCATCTATAACCACTTTTCGTTGTAATTTTCACGGGTATCATAATGACGTTCATTATTTAGTGCATAAAGTGCAATATTGCGGTGTTTTGGATTTGTATTTTACTTTGATTTTTCTCTTGAAGTATTCATGTATTAAATGCCCATTGTATCATTTGCAATGACCCAAAAATTTACTTCGTAACTTGACAAGAAAAACTTTTCTCGTCAAGTGTTGACAGCAATTGTAACAATTATAACAAGCACCACATGAAATTATTTTGTCCAAGAAAGTACTTTCTGTACACCCTTTTTTAAACCAAAGGTTTTCTAAAACACCGTTGTACTTTGTATCTGTGTAGTTGATTTAAGTTTACCAATTAATACACTAATTTCCTGAATTCATATACAGTTGTAGTCAGAAGTTTACATACAACTGTGTTAAAACTTGTGTGCTTAAACGTGCGTTGTCACCATTTTTGTAACAGTCTTTACTAAAGTCTTGATTTTGTGGAATTCCTCACGTGCTTGCAGTACTTAAAACATAGCTTGCACACCTTGCAATGGTTCGGGTAGTCCTGTTTACCATTTTGGGTGATTATGGTAATGGTGTACATGTATGTAAACTTCTGACTTCAACTGTGCGTTTCTTTTGCAAATGATACAGTGGCCTTTTAACCATACCTCACTTTATCGATATTAAAGAGTGTTACCGTCCATAAAGAATTCGGCCCCGTCCAAATGAGACATTTTGACCTACATTGTGATGTCTGTTTAATAGGCCTACTATAGTTATTGAACATAAATTTCTGCACTGCTTTAATTGTAAATACTGATAGAAAATAATACCGTCCTTTGACCAAAATATTATATAGTACACGTTAATTCCGTCTATAAATTCGTATTTACAACACCTATTTATCGATATGAAAATAATAAATGTGTATGTCTATCATTGTATCTTGGCCTTTTCTGTTCGTATATGATAACGATAATTGATGATTAACGTGTTTTATAGAACTTCACTTTGCAACCCTTATACGAGTGTTAAGTGTTACGAGTGTTGCTATAAACTAACATGATCTGTAACGGGAGCTGTTGAACTAACATGAGATGTAACACTAATATATGTCCTGTCATGTTAATATCGAGTGTTAACAGATTTGTTACACTAACACGTAACACGCAGAATTGTGACCACTTGATGTATACCATACAACCACGGTATCTGTACATGTATTTTCATACACCATATGCATAGCGAACGAACTATGGGCATGAACCGCATTGACAAACGCAATAATGAGCCGCCTAAACAGTTGAAAGCACTTAATAAAATCGCGTCCATGGCAACGGCGCGATTATCCCACAGGTATTTGACACGGGGTCAACTCGTCCACAATCTATTTTAAGTGCAAATCAGACTTTATTGCACATCATTTTCGATAAGGGCCTACAGTTATAAAACAAGTCGTAATAAAATGAGATAATTGGTTGCGTCAGGGGTATTAATTAAATTAATTACCCTGGCCATTGACGTTTTGGATATCATGTTTCAACGGGAACATTTGTCCTTTCTTTTACCCCTAAAATTTAATGTCCAATATATCGTCTGGTTTATGACCATAATTATTACGACACGATAGCGGTGCGATAATTTTTATTGTAGTAAAGCCACACGCTGCCATGCATATGCAGTTGAAGGCAGAAGTATAAATACATATACACCACTACCAGGAGTATACCGGAACCATTGCAAGGTGTACAAGCTATGTTTTAAGTACTGCATGCACGTGAGGAATTCCACAAAGTAAAGACTGTTACAAAAATAGTAAGCACACCAGTTTTAACACATGGTACTCATATGGAGTGTTACTTTTTCTTCAGTTTCGAGTTTCGAAACTCGAGTTTCGAAACTCAAGAAAAAGTAACACTCCATATTTTCCTAGGCGTTGATATTTTTATCAGACTTCATACGCAATGCCTATAAACATAATCAAACTCGAAACTCGAAACTCGAGAAAAAGTAACACTCAGTTTAAAGGCCCATTGACCCAAAATCGTATACTTCATAAATTGACATGAAAAAGACATGAAAAACCTATATGCTCAAAGCGTTGATACTACTATATAGTCGTATCAGTGGTGTACATGTAGGCCTATGCATCACATGAATTTGTTTCTATCCATAGGCCCAATGTGGGACATTTACTTCAACAACCGAAGGTGGTTTAAACATGAGAGCTCAAGCTCACATTGCTGCATGTGTCCAAAATTTCAGCAGGATTATAGTTTACCAATATTCGTCTTGAGATTATGTATCCTAATGCGGTTCCAAACTTGGGATGGGAGAAAAAAAATCATATATCTTATCGGGATCTGAACCCGAGACCTCTGATTCACTGGGCAGATGCTCTACCAACTGAGCGGTTACAGAAATTCATAAACACGTTACAATGATATACAATGGGCCTTTCCTTGACCTTTTGACAATGCCATCAATGATTCTTGTCAACGAGTAAAAGCTCGATAACTTTATGGAAATTAACAATTACCCATTTTCCTTTCCATACATTGCATCTAGCTAGTTCAAGGATGTTTAATGACCGGTATTTATTTATGTCACCTTGTCAAAGCAAGGGCGGACTCTTTACTTTGTTACTACATGTATATGCTATTATGCACCTGTCGTTGTCATCACTTCGTTACCTTTGGGCAAGGACCGCATCAAGGTGCTTAATTATCACTGGATGACGACATTTTGCTCTGATATGTTGCCATCTAACGATAGATTATCTCAGGATCCCAGCAAGTCGGATGGCATTTTGAGCTCCGTATACAAATACATAGAATAGCAGTTGGTTAATATATAGGTTGAATAAAAAGGCTAATTGTTTCAGGAAATTAAAAGGCGAAACGTTATTCAACATTTTGGATTATTTGGGCAATTAATTGTAAACACTCACAAAAAGTAATATTCCTGTGGTGTGAATTTTCCTTCTCAAAAAGAACATAGGTCTATGTGACCCGCTCTGCAAAAAAGGGTCTTAAGTCGCGCTGGCTAGTATTCTTTTTGCGACCATCAAAGAAATCCGCGGCAAATCCACGCTCAATAAAATACCAAAACACAATGGAAATTCCTGGCGGTGCCCAGATACCGCCTGGAATGTCTGTGTTCCCCCTGGAATGTCTGCGTTACGCCTGGAATTTCTTTTGTGTTTAGGTATTTTAATGAGCGTAGAAATGCCACAGATTTCTTTTTATGGTCGCAAAATGAATACTAGCCAGCGCGGCTTAAGACCCTTTTTTGCAGAGCGGGTCACATATACAAGACTCATTCGTATTATATTTTTATTTGGAAAAAAATTGTTACTTTTCTACAAGCAAGTTAATTAATTACATATATATAAATGCACTTTAAAATACAATAAAATTATTGCATATTACAGTTTACATTAAAACTGTCAAATCTGGAAAAACGTGAGCGTAACTTTGTAATACTTTGTCATGGTATTTGCTTCTTGCAAGGAGCCGCTATGTTGACGAAACAGCGAGGCTGAACACGCAATGACAAAGGCGTTGTTACATGTGCTATGTGCATGAGGTTGACTGTTATGCGCACATGCAGAGCCTCGTTTTGAGCGCAATCAGACTCTTCGCTCGTTGCACGGCTCCGTTCAGAAGGAGACCGTGCATGCAAACAATATGTTTTACAATGGCAACCGACATGCTAAACGACGCGATGGGATCATTGTTCTTGCACATACAGCCTCTCTCTTTAGCCAATATGGCGGTTCCGTGCAATAATAACGATCATTGTGCCAAATTGAGATATTGAGACAAGGCTAACAGAGTGGATGCGTAGGTATAGGCAGCCGAAGACCAGAACGGGAAATTACTCTTATTATATCCCGGGAACTTTGTAGGCGTATGGTAGCCGAAATGTAATTCCTTGATCATCTTGTTATACTGGTCCTTGGGAACAACACCGGACATGGCCAATACCAGGTCAATGCCAATATGAACGTGGGTGTCGTTCAGTGGCAGTTTGGTGCCGTTAAGGTACTCCAGGAAGTTGAAAGGATAGAAAAATGGGATTGTCTGAAAAGAACAAAAACACAGAGATGTGACATTATATACAGCATTGTTGAGAAAATAGTCACAATATGCTGAGAAGATAGACATAATAGAAAGTAATAACAAAAGTTACTGCTTTCACCAATTTAGAGAAACGGACAAGTCTCTTAACGACGTCAAAAAGCCACTAAGTTTGTAAAAATGTCGTTTAGGGATTTAAAGCACATTTTTGAAACATGCACTTTGTTTAAATGACACAGATTTTGGAAACTTTTAAATGTGAGTATACTCACAAAATGCACCCGAGCAGTAAGCACGAGAAATAGGATACAATATTGCAATTGACATGACTTTTAGTTCTTGTAATTTTTGTATAATTTTAGGCATGGAAAGTGTCTTTCGAATGATGACACGTTAGACATGACTTACAGAGTCACTCTTGATGGAGCCAGAAAAGAAAGCATTAAGCGGTTTGTATTTGCCACTCAAAACAAACTCATTTAGCCAAGAAGCTGCCTGCTGAACGATACGTATCACATCCGGTGGAGTCTCTGTAAAAAAGAGAAATGATGCATTATAAAATGACAAAACTGGAAAACTTGTTGAGCCAGGGGTTTCGATTTTCACCTTGAGTAGAGTCAGATAAATAGGCCCAGAACTAAACAAGGAGCCACCCTTTTCTTTGTCAGTGTTTTGATTGTAAAACGCCATCATCAGCTGTAACATACACCCGAATCGATTTGAAAATGACAAAAGTCATTCAGGTTGTTGCCTTTAAACCAGTGTTTAAACAAAATTATGATGGATAATAATTTTTATTGATTTTTTTCTATGGGGATTTTAGTCTTAATCTGTTTTTTTAAAGAGAATGTCATGCGCAAACCTTTTGCCCACATCAGCCTCTTAGATTCGTCTTGCGTCGTCCATGTTGCTATGAGTGTATTCACGGCCATGGATGTGGTGAACAAGCGATCATCGCCGGTTGGCTGTAAGTTTAAAAAAAGAAGATTTTGTATTGTATCGTATTGTTAACCGCCTGGTTGCAAAGACGCGATGCCCAGTCGTGGTATGGTAACACCCGCCCTTCCACTGTGCGATTTTTCTACGAATTTCCTGCCCGTGATTGGAAGCGGGCCTCCCACTGTGCGATTTTTGCTACGAAATTCCTACGAATTGGTACGATTACCAGAGACTGTCCATAGACTCTACACACACCCAATCGTAGCTAATCGTAGACAATTCATGGCATAAACCGCACAGTGGGAGGCCCGCTTAAGATTGGTTGAGATTACCTGAGACTGTCAGTCCCGATCCTATAGGTAATATCAACATATTTGGCCCTATAGCAAAACTCGCCCAAAATCGGCTTTACTGCATGCAATTAGCGAAGGGCGCGTTACCAAGTTTCGTCACAGATCCGAATCCAGATCCCGAAATATTTCACCGTGCGGAAACAAACCAAACTGCTCTCAACAAGGATCTCAAATCACGTGAATAGCAATTAAATTACAAAATTTGTCAGATTTCTGTACCAAACTTCACCCACGACATTCATCGTAAATAAACAAGCAATCTCGATTTATTTACATCGTGTTGTCACTGAGAATTGAAAACGACACGATTATCCGCACAAAAATCTTCGCAACGTTCACGTCGCCATTTTGGATCTCTAGCTGAACCACCTTACGAGAAGGATCCCAGAGGTCACAGATCTCGATCAGGATCTGCTCGAAGTAAACGAGTTCACCTTAGATCTGCGCAGATCTGGATCTGGATCCGTCCGAAACAAACACGCCGCGCCCCACCAAGATACCTTTGGTTTTCCCTCCCAAGTCTCATCTGCATCGCCAAGGAAATCGTCAAAGTACGCCCACTTCCCGCCTTCCGTCTTCGCCTCTGCCAATATATCAGTTGTGACACGTGACCGGAGAACTTCATTTAGCCGATGGTATACAAACCTTTAACACAAAAACAAAGCATGGGGTTTAATGACTTTTAATGGTTTGTGCATTGACTTTTTTTATTTATAGATTAAATAGATATACCGTTGTTGCAGGAATTCGTATAAAACGATCATTCATCTGCCAATGATATTGCCTTTAAGGGATTGTTATAAGCCATAGGATGATTTCGACCACGTAGAATTAAAGAGACGGTAACAATGCATTGTTTGTGGCTATAGGCCTACATCAGGAGGACACAGATTCTTCTCATGACGTCATAGCTTCTTTTCGTGACGTCGTGACTTCTTGTGACGTCATAGCTTCTGTTCATGACATCTCTGATATTTACAAAGGAGAAATTGGTCAACTTTGGGGATCGGAAAATTCCTACTCGTCCATCACCTCTGCCGCCGCCGCTCCCCACCCATACCCCAACCACACACCCCTGTACCTCACCCTGCACCTCACCCCCACCCCCACCTAAGCAGTATACGGGCCTAAACTGCGTCTCTTTACCTGAGAGATGGGATCTTAGGCAGTAGTTTATGGCTGTTGGCAATCCGGTTGGCAATAATGAACCTGGTGCGAGACACGAACCAGTAGAAGTTGTAGCGGGATGGGTAGTAGGTTAGGGCTAGGTCTGTCCGGTTTGTGATGGTGCCGCTGTCGATCACCCACTCGATTAGACTCGTGGTGTTCTCGTATACCATCTATTATGCAAAACACATTGTAGGTAAGATGTACACGTGTAAGCTTTAATCTTGTGAATATATGTATAATTATGGGCGCCGCCAGGATTGTCAATAAGTCTAAGAAGTCACTTATGTTGCTTGTTTAAAATAAAAATGTACATCTTTTTCTTTATTTTTTTCTCTTTTTCAGAGAGGACACAGGCGCCCTTTTTGCCTCGGGTGACGTGCGCCAACGCCAATGGGAGAATTAATGTAATTTAATTTCTAGTTTTCATCTAACTTAAAGGTACATTTTCCCATCGCGACATTCCTAACATTTTCGTTCCTTAAATTTATTCTTGAATTTGTAGGATAGACATCGTTAAACTGGTTTTTGCGGCGTACTAAAGGCCTACCTTGATAGTCGCCATGGACCACTTGGATTGTGGTACCGCGCACTACATATACAAGTCTCGGCGGAGCGCCTTTTACTTGCATGCTATGACGCCCATTCTCGGGCAGAATGCACCTTTTAAGGGTATAAAAAGGGGACAAATTCGGACTGACCACTACATCCTGGTCAAGCCAAGTGTCCGATTCAAACAGATTCTCCAGCAGTGCAGCTGTGATGCCGTAGACCACGTTGGCGGATACCGTACAATCCACGTTGTTGACATGAAACGGTATGCTGACACCCTCGTAGAAACGTTGTCTTTCCTCAGTCAGATTTTGAATCTGTACCGGGGAAAAAAACGGTGAATTCTGCAGTAACAATTTGAAATAGGCCTATTTTTTGCTTTTTTTTGGTTAAAAGCTAACAAAACAGTTTCTATAACATTCTGTTTTCTCTAAATAAAGAGTAATAATCATAACTAAACAAAATCAGGGAACATGTATTGTTGTTCTCTTTGGTCTTCGGCGATTTTATTTCAGGTTGGTGTGTACCACTTTAGGTGCGTGATGCAATTGAAACGGCCCTTTCACAAATTGAAATTACGGTGTTAGGCTCCGTAATAATGCATGGTATACACTGTATTGATTCACAGCCAGCCAGCCAGCCAGGAGAGCTGCACTTTCACTTACGGTATACGTCCTTCCAATCGGCTCACATTTACGGGTCTTTAATGCATGGCATAGCCTGTTTGGACGCCGCACCAAGTATCCAGTAGCCAAGAACGCCTCGAAAATTAACTTGTCGATAAAAATGTTGGTGGGAAAAACCTGCATTTTCCTACACCGGAATGCAGCGAGTTTTTGTTGAGTCCAAGGTCTGCCTTTTGTGGGCGAAGCTTGGGGAACTGGTCGGTAATCCGAGAACATTAATGCAATTCAACACGCCCTGTATGCAGCAGGGAGAACGCAGCAGTCATAGACTGGCCCTGATCATGTTCAACACAATTGTTCGGTTGTAGGCCTATACCTTACAGAATTGTGGCTCTTAAGACATCAACTGTTTTCTGGTGATCTTCAGAGGCATCTTACGGTTTAGCCAATGGATACTTGATCGTCCAAACAGGCCATGCCATGGTTCAGGCCATGACTAGACGCCATTGAAGAAAGTGGCGCAAATCCCAAACTTGACCCTTGCATAACATTGACAACTGCTAAGTCAACCGGAAACATAATGACATGTTTAGGGTGTCATTTTAAAGAGGAGATTCCACCCTAACGGATGATATCTCCCGTTCATTCATACGTGCCCTACTTCAGTCACAATTATTAGCAATAATATCTCGGTTTCGTTTTTTGTTTATCCACTCTGTATAGGAACTGTCCTTTTCTATCGGTTCCTCATAGCTCATGCAGTTGGCAGAGCATGTCCAGTAGTAGTACGTGTGCCACGAGGTCTCTGGTTTATATCTCGATAAGGACTATGTAGAAAGTTTCTCTCACTCCGTGTTAAGATAAATCCCCATGACTTCGAAACCCAAGGAAAGCTTAACATTGACTCTCTCTTACCCACGTTGTCACCCAAGCAACCTGTTTCCCTTCGTCTTTTGCCTTCTCAAGAAACCCGCTTGTGTAGTAATAGGTCCTTTGATCGATCACATTAGCCAGACTCTTGGACATCGGTCGGTAGGCGTACATCTTCAGCAACTGAAAAGCCGTTTGGGTGTTGGTGTTACTCGATAGCCACGTGTCATAGAGCTGCGGATTGCGAGCTTTAGATCGTTTGAGAAGGGCTCCGAGGCCGATGTTCACAAACGTGTCGTCAAAATCGGCTGGGATCTTGAATTTAGGCAAAATTTCATTTCTGGAAATCATCAAAATGGTTCAGACAGTGTTTGAAAATCGATAAATATTGATCGGTTTGACATTAATTAGTCAAAGACGTGGGACTTGAATCGATTATCGATCTCAAAAGATTTGAAGCGAGACTTGATATCAATGAATTTGGACTTGGGCTGGATCCGAATTAGTGGCTTTGGCTGTTGCTATGCTGTTTCTAAGGATTTTCAGTCCGCCCATAGCAACATCATAGCAACAGCCATAGCCACAGCCATAGCCACAGCCACTAATTCGGATCCAGCCATACTTGATCTATACATGATTTGGTACTTGAAACGCGACTTGATCTTAAGGATTTGGGACTTGAATCTCAAAGATGTGGGTCTTGAAGACTTTTAAAAGACATGAATCGAGAGTTTCATTTATTGACAACAGCAGAACTACAACTTTGGCATAGATGATCGCAGGTTATGATGAATAATTACGTGTATGGTTAAATCGTGGCTACATACTTTGCACTTTTCAACAGATCTATAACTTCACAGGCCTCTGCCACAGAAGGGCCGAGTTTTTGACAGATTTCCTCAATCAAGTTCCAAGGAAGGAGGTCGTTCAAAATATCTACGATGGAGATGATGTTGGTCGGTTGGCTTGTCCATAGACCGCTAGAATGGTTTAGGCTCTGCAACGAAAACGGACGGTAGTTTTAAATGTATGAAAAGAGCAACACAAATGACTCAATTGAACATTATCTTTAAAAGTACAATAATGTCAAAGCTATACATTCTGCCAAAGAACAGGCGATATTGGGCAATAAAAGTCTCACCCAAAGTATTGAAAGTTAATTATGAAAAGGTGGCCCAAACGTATTAGAATGATTCACACAAACATTCCCTCAAAATAAATTGTCTGTAATTGGAATTCCGGGATAACAAAAATTAGTTCCCGAAAACCAAGACTGGTCCCACTTCAGTCATCATATCTTAATATGTAGACAACTTCATACGCGCGCTAGCAAGTTTTGTCCCATATGCAACCTGTTTACGTAGGGCGTAATATTACTGTTCTAGCGTCTCATTTTACAAATTAAACAATTATTTGAGATGCAAAAACTACAGGGACGCCCTATGTATCATTTGCAAGACAAAACTTGGACGAATGTTGGTAAACTAGCCTGAAGAAATTTTAGCTACATAGATGTATCAATGCTTCAGTAAACCTTGAGAATCTATATATAGATTTTGTGTACAAGTGAATAGTAATTTTTCGGTTGTCAATTTCTATACATGAATTACCATTTTGGATGGAAATAAATTCATGTAGTGTTTGTTACCATTGCTAGCAACACTGAGTAAAGTTTTTCTTGTCAACTCATGAAAAACAAAATTGGGTCATTGCAAATAATACAACTGTGCGAATGACTGAAGTATTCTAAAATCGTAAAGAAAGAATACATTTCAGATGTAAATAATTTTAAAAATCTTGTTTACTTGGAAAGTATACCTGTTGCCAAAAATTAACGGCCCCTGATCCTGGAGGGTCATTTTTGTCGTGATGAGAGCTGATTAATTCCAGCGCCATTTTCATCCGTTCAACACCAGGAGCAGGAGCGTTCGTACCGTACTCTCTTGCCTCCAACAAGCACATCGTAACCCATGCTGTAGCGAACGCATTGTTGTCGAACACTCCGAATTGCCTGAACGCAGCCAGCCAAGGTTTGCCGAACGTGTTGACTCGGATGTTGCTCTCGTACACGCCACGTTTTTTGACATATCCGAACGGCGGGCCAATGTCGTGATCGTGCTTGACCTGAAGTTGGGCAATGCGCCGGTTGAGTTCCTTTATCGTGTCTGCTGTCGCACTCGTGGCTACGGTTTCACTTGACACGGACGCCAAAAATATTACATGTACTACACCCAAAGCTACTAAAAATCCCGAACAATTGAACATGGCTTGTGTAACTTGTCGAGCCATGTTTCAATTGTCAATCTGTTTTACACACTAAAATTGGCAAGTTCCCGTATTGCATTGATGCATTCAGGGAAAACGTGAAAGGCGTGTTCCCATTGGACTTCTTTTTCCGCGTCCTCGTGGGAACTTTCCGCGACTCCCTGTAAATATTCCTTCCTGTAAATCTCCCGTGCGTTCCCACTTACCATATATTTTGCACGACGCTAGCGGAAAAATTAAATTAGCTACTCGGCTGGCCATCTGGCCATATGTGGTCAATTGAGGGCGTGGTTTACATAACCTTTGACCTAACAGGATGTTTGACATGCCATGCGATACACATATTCGCGCGAAATTATTAATTGTGTGCATGCTGCACGAAACCAATCAAATTTCGAACAACTTCGATTAAACTTGCCATTATATTTGCGAAGAAAAGAGCATGAAAAAACACATGCGTACATACAGGGCCCGTACATAATAACCAGATTGTTTTCGCGCAATGTATGGTGGGATTGCACGATGCAGGAAGTGACGTCATCCATTTGGCATTTTACGGTAGTTCTATAGGGCGGCGCTGTTCCCATTGGACTTTTGAGGGCCCTGTAATTGTAAAACTCCCGCGGTTGAGCGGGAAGTTTTCGCGGCCTCTCTCGCCCTGTACGTTTTACATCGTGGTCGCGGTAACTTAAATACAGGGACGCTAATAAGCCAGTTCGGAGTCTCGACTGCGCATGCGTCTCCCGACTTTGGTTTGAGATAAACAAAGCGGTATGCATTGTGTTTATCTCAAATGACCTTGACACAATCCCATAGACGTTCATTGCGCGCGCGAGATTCCGAACTGGCTTATTCTCCGTGCGTCCCCATTGGACTAAATTTTGTTACCATGGTTACTCTCCCGCACAACCACGGGAGTTTAACCAAAAATAGTCCAATGGGAACACCACTTATCTGGATTGACCAATTCAAGTTTACCACTGTTGACCTGTCCTTTACGGGCCACCGACTATTATTCTATATACGTGTACAATAGACTGCCGTAGTGAATACGTCATCTTTTGTTAGTTGCCTCACCCATGGTTGCCTGAACCGTTTTCCTGTGCTTTCGCATTGGTACTTTTTTTCCGACGGCCATGATGCTTAGAGCCAATCGGCTGTCTATGGATTGTTGCAAGAATGTGTAGCTGCCATCTTATGAGGCAGTTGCTTTGTTCCTTGGAGACGTGCATGGTTGCATATTTCGTGCTTACATCGCTGACTAATCAAGATGGCAGCTATTCGATAAGGGCTATCGAAGCGGCGCATTTTTCTGTCATCTTGCTTCAGACATTAGGCAATGCTTTGCACAAATTGGTCTCCAGTCCAAAGGATTGTTTGTTGAATTTGTATGCCACTTAACACAACCATGAGTCTAGGCAAGGTATTGTCTTGCTTGAGCAAGATGGCGAACGGTTTCTTTACACATGGAGTCACTTATCCTATCCACTGTATACATGTAGGTTAGTGCTACGAGCGTCTGCGTAAACAAATGTTGTGATGTTTGTGTTGTTAGTAGATGAGTAACATACCGACAAACACAGTTCCAATTTTAATCTCAATTGAACTTGGATTCAAGATAATATGATCGAGAAACAAAGTATTTGGACTTTTTAGTACCTACTTTGTAAATAATTTATAAATCTCGGAGTCAATATTTTTCAGAAACATCCAGGTTTAATTTTAGACTATTATTTACAAGACATGAAAAAAACCCCAATCAAATCCTTACCCTAAACAATATAAGATGCTTGAATCTATGTAAGATGACAGCATCTAATTTCAACTTATCTAAGATAATTTTCAGTTTTACTCTTTTTCATAAACAATGAGGGAATAAACTTGTCTAGTTTGATAAGGTAATGAAAACACAGGGGAAAGTTTTCACTTTCAAAACTAGGCATAACAATGTGTTCTTTGACATAAATACTAAAGTGCCTCTAGTCGTAAACAAACTGCAATGACCTCAAATCTTAAAGGCATGTCAATGAAAACAAATACACTGTGGAATTATTCCACCTAAGATGGTATTCTCTTACATTACAAGAAAATGATAACTAAAGATAGTTTTTAAGGAGTTTTCACAAATAGTTTTTTAATCGCTTCCTAGAATAACTGTCTTATGTATACGAAGAGGAGTCGCAGTAAACTAATCTGAAGACGTTTTTAGCTCCAGTATGACTGTGAATATCCATGCATGATTATGACATGTGTACTGTCACAAACATATTACATAATAATATGAGTATGCACACTCATCTTTGAAAACCATCCTCAGTTACTGTTTTCTTCAAAATGATACCACTTCAGATGGAATAGCTTTATGAGGCATTTGTTAACATTGGTATAACAATTTTGTGTGAGGTTTTTCCTTTTGGTTCACTGAAATTGATACAATAGCCTTTAATAGACCTTTATTACAGTGCGGCCATCTTCCCTTTTCTCCTATTATAATGAACGTAACCAAAGCGAGGCTTGCAGAAAAAATAGTTTGGTCCCGTTTTCAAATTGTTCATTGTGTGCATCACAATGGCACAGTCAAGAGTGTGTGCAGCGTGGACGGGAGATTACACGCGCTATTGTGCAGATGCACTAATCGTGCCCGACACAAGACAAAGATGGACGCACCATGATAAAGGTCTATACTGCCCTCATATGATTAAATTTAGTTACATGTAGTTGGCTTACTTGGCAATATACACCAGCACCCATGCCAGGGGGCAGGTTTTCTTATTTTATATGCGACAATAGATCCACAAGCACGCATGACTCGCGGTGAAAATGAGACTGTTGACAACGCCCGGGACAACTCAGAAATCTGCAAAATAGTTGTCCATGGACATCCTGGCAAAGCTACTGCACTAATTTTAATCTGGGCTACCAAGTTGCAAGCATGCACTTTCAGGGGGATTTGTCGAGCACTGTTATTTATTTGAACAGGTCAAGTCCTCAAGTGGTGTGAGAACGTAATGTAATAATTGGTAACGTTTTTGAAAACCACTTGATCTAAGGATATAACATATCTACAGAGGCAGATAGTTTTCTTCAGATCGGTAATGCTGTTGTTTCAATGAAACTTGAAGAAACGGTATGATAAACTAAGGTATTGCTTGGTGCATGCATGTCTGTAGAAACACCAACTGTACATCACTATCAGATTGACGTTGGTGGCCCTGTCTTTCCTTCTACATATCTTATTGGAGCTGTGAACAAATGAGATAAAAACAGTAAAGGAGCCAGTGAGTTAATGCTATTTTGTTCTAATGGTATAAAGTAAACAAATTACCAATGTGAATTCCCCAAAAGCTTGTTGAAGCTTTGTTCCCCGTATGGGGACTTTAATAGGAGAGAGGCTAAAAAGCATGCGAGGCACAGGCTCGTCAGCAATGCGTACACGCCAAATTCGTGCCACGAAATACGCAGCTCCATAGCAAAGGCACGGAGCTGCATATTTCGTGGCACAAATTTGGCGCGCGTGCATTGCTGACAGGCCTCTGCCTTTATGCAAGATAAATTTTATTTATTTTTTTAATTAAAGGCACAGGCTCGTCAGCAATGCGCGCCCGCCAAATGTGTGCCACGCAATACGCAGCTCCATAGCAAAGGCATGGAGCTGCGTGTTTCGAGCACGAATTTGGCGGGCGCGCATTGCTGACGAGCCTGTGCCTTTAACCCTAACCCCTTGGTCAATCATGTACAAATTGGAGAATTTGGTACCATTAGGGTTAAGTAACAAAATTGTAAAGAAAATGCAGATAACTTTTTCCGTCCAATATGTTTGCACAAAAGTACCTCAATAACTCCTAAAAACATACTTTGCTTTTCAGTTGCATTCAAATGATGGTGTAGTAGCTAATTCATTCCGTAGAAAATGATTTAGAGGGCTCATGTAGGGTGTACGCAGAAATTGTATTGATGGTATGCATTCCGCTTGAGGTGTATACACATTTTGCTTTATTGGTAGATGTCTGTGGTACCTTTTGGACAAACGATGAACAGTGTTTATAAAAGCCCCGGCTGGCAACAACCTTTGACCTGTGTTCCCAGAATTCAAAGCGAAACCCCTTGTAGTTCCCTTTGCATCTTCTGGAGGCTTCCCCCGGTGTAAACCCCCTGTTACACGGTGTAAGCATCTTGTAATTTCAAGTGCTTTCCGGAGACAGTGTTCAAGACTTTTATCTAACATGCAGTTGAAGACTTACTTGGATATTTCTTAGGCATCAGTTTGTTCATTTCAACAGCAGCTTGTTTATAGGAGGGCGGGCAGAGTAAGTACAGAACGGCTGCTGCAAATACCAAGCATATGTAGTTAAAGTCATACAAAATGCGCAAAGAAATGTCTACAATGATTCCAAACTTTTTTATAGACCGTATCGAATAGCTGTCATCTTGTGGGGCACTTTCTTTGTTCCTTGAGGCAGGGGTACTAGGTCCTGTCATTTTTATACTTATTTCAAGTCTGACTTTGTGTATAATGTACCAGTCATGCATAGGGTACTTCCCATAACTGGTGAAGTGTATGCAATCTCAGACTTGAAATAAGTCTAAAAATGACAGGACCTACCGCATAGTGAAAGTCTGCAAATCTTCTTACCGGTACCCCCCTTGCTTGAGGACATGCATGGTTGCACATTTCTTTGTTTACAGTATTTACCAATTTAAGTAACAAACGATGCTCCACAAAATGGCAGATTATTAGATACGGTCTATACCAGTAATAAAATTTGAATGTACATCTTTAAAGGCCCATTGTATCATTTGCAATGACCCAATTTTGTTTTTCATGAGTTGACAAGAAAAACCGTACTCAAAGTGTTAAAAGCAATGGTAACAAATACCACATTAATTTATTCCCGTCCAAAATGGTATTTCATGCTGAAAATTGACAACCGAAGGTGGTTTTCAAAAAAGTCACGTGCATGGGACTTTTTTACCATTTAGGCCTACCTGTACACACAATCCATATATAGATTTTCAAGGTTTTCTGAAGCATTGATTTACCAACATTCTTCCTTAGATATGTTACACTCTTATACCACGAATATGTAAAAAGTTTTATCTTGCAAATGATACATAGGGCCTTTTGACACATTGAATTATCAAAAATGAGCATAACTTCAGCATTTTGATGACTGTAGTTTGTGCAACATTGAAATGTGTAAGACTGTTTTGACCTGAGGTTTTTACACAAGTGCATTTGTTTGTCTTGTCATTTGGCCTTTGAGAGACTCTGTTACTGTTAGGGTTAGAAGTTTAGAACATCAGGCCATTAATTTCATAAAAAAGTTATTCCAAGCCCTGCTGGCTGCTGAGCAGTTTGCAACAATTTCTTCATTAATTAATTAGTTTTTATGCAAAAACAAATTTTGTTTTTCATTTTCCCCCTAATTTCTTTTAACAAATAAGACAATTCCAATGTGACAAATCTGCCATATTTCTAAATACAGCTAAAGTAAAACAAATTACATTTGTATTAATTAAATAACAAAAGTACATTATTTTGAACTTACGAATACCACCCAGTAAACATGATGCTACGAGGACTGGTTCATTGTCCCATGCATGCTTCATCCATGGAATAAACCCTGCATTTAGAAAGACGGTAAACTGAGCAAAGGCATTTGGATGAGTAGAAGTTGGGCTTTAATTTGTTGAGGGTAACAATTGAGACGTTTGTCATGAATATTTTTCCCACCCACAACACGAAACATGAAACATGCTCATTTTGGTATTTTGTAATTTCTCTTCTCGTGTTCTGTTGAATAAAATGACTTTTATTAAACTGGAGTGATTTTAATTTTTGTTGTCACATAGGCCCTACCTACAACAAAATGATAACAACAAAAGGGGTACGAGTCGTCCCGGGTACGACTGCCCAGCATTCAATTTTATCATACGAAAATTGGGCTGACCATTCCCCAATTTTGACATAAAATTTAAAACCTTGTGTGACGAGATGTTCCTAAAATCTAACAAATCGAGGTAGCATGCATGAGGATAGTTACGTGCTGAATACAAATTTCTGACGAGAGAAGGCGAATTCAAATGTAAACCAGACCTTTTTTCCAAGCTTGTCTGGATGGCGAAAGAACTCGTGTCGCCATTTTTACGTCCTGTCGTCTGCTATGTACCACTAGAGGGCGCGCGTAGATTGGTTTCTGGACATCTGTGGTTTCTGGACCACTTATATATTGTACGCGCACGAATATTCTTATTCGTGTGGAATATATGGACTGAGAACTAGTCTAAGTATTATAGGCCCATACCGTATCCATGGTACCGCAAATCTCGCCAAAATGCCGCAAGGCCTAAGGAAGGGCACTAGTCGGAAGCAGAAGATTTGTTTTCTGTTAAAAAAAGCGTCCCTTATCCATCATGCTGTAGTTCTTCGCCCTGATAAAAGTCTGAAAAAGTCGGATAGCACGTGAAGTAATAATGGAACTGAAAAAGTTTACTGTTAGTGTTTAGGACTGAAAATATCTAGGGGCAAGGGGAGGGCTTTCTTAGCATGCTTAGGAAACACTTGGAAATTTTTCAGCCACTCTCTCGATCTCAACTCAACTAAACCATGTCAACATCATAAACATGGTCAAACTTCTCAAGTCTCATGTAATTTGTAGCCAGTCTGATAATCAGGTCTGAAGCAATCATGGCAATGCCAATGATCAACTATAGTTATGCACCTGTCAATTGTAATCCCGGCCCTGGGGGACCCGGGACTTTGGAGAAAGTAGCGGGGACATAGCCACTGATAGCCGGGGATGTCCAAACAAATGTGCCCCGCTAGCCGGGACAATAGCGGGGACTTGGCCCGAGTTGTACAATTTGTTGCCCTGCTATACCGGGACAATAGCGGGGACAAAGCCGGGGTTGTACAAATTTGCTGTCCGGCCTTACCGGCCCCGCATGTCGGGGCCGGGATTGTGCGGGGACGTTGCGGGAGTATCACGCTGGGCCACTTGGACATCTCCGGCCCAGTCCCCGCTAGTCCCGGGTCACCCAGGGCCGGGATTACAATTGACAGGTGCATTACCAGCCATGCCAGCGGGTACTAAATACTTTCCAAGTAGGCCTAGGCCCTATACCCCTGTTATTGGTTATAGAGTAGTGCGGACATCTGGGAACGGTAAGGAAAGAACTGCTTCAGACTGTGTGCAAAACACATGAGACAGGCTTTTTCCTCACAAATCTGCACATTCCAAGAAAAAAAATTCTGATCAACTTCCCAACTCCTACTAGCGGGGATAAACCCTTTTCACCTGTTGCATGCTATGCATTACTAGGTGGAAAACAAAACATGATGTTTTCACCGTATGACCATGATTACGGCGTCCCGCCCTCACCAATAAGTAAATACTTTAGGCTCACCTGGCAGAGCATCTGTCCGGTGTGTCAGAGGTCTCGGGTTCAAATCCATATCAGGCCCATGTGATATTTTTCCCTAGTGTGTATACTTGAATGTGTTTGACCATACCACACCAATTTGACTACATACCACATTCAATTTTTCTTTCAGCCATGTCACAGGTTCCTGGAAGCCAGCGTCATTTTGCCGAGTACGAGTCACCCGCATCATGCTCATCAAGTTCCATGGGTCTAGAACACATCGCCTTGGGCAATATCCCACACTCTCAAACATGGACCCTGGTGCCAGAGTTCAATATGTCACTCAGACAGCAAAGTGCAACAGATCCATTTGAGGTATGGGTATATATAACATACATGTTTGCTCCTAATAGACAGCCGAAGTGTGACGTGGGTTGCCATGGCAATTGGCTCTAAACTATCATGGCCGTTGGAAAAAGTACCATTGCAAAGCACAGGGACACGGTTCAGTGATTTTTAGTTTAGAGCCAATTACCTAGGCAACCAACAAAAGATGACGTATTCACTTCGGCAGTCTATTCTTCCTAATAGTAATATGACATGATAATGTCCCAAAAAGTTTTAATTTGGTGAGGAAACGTGATTTTAGCACTGAGAAAAGTTTAAGTTTTTCTTTGAAAACACTAACCAGGATTTACATGTCATGTCCCATTGCACAGAGTCTCAACCGGCTAAAGTGTATGGTATTTTTGTCTGTGCATTCCTGCCATAAGCTTTATGATTTTGAAATGCAGTGCTCTTTGAAGCTTGATTGTTACGCCCGGTTGTTACATTGAAAAGGTACCAGTATCTAATACATTCTTGGTCGTGGGTTTGAGTCCCGCTCGAGCACCATAGGTTTTTAGCTTGGCTTGGAAAGAGCAAATAACTTTCATTTAAATGATTGAAAGTTGTGAGTGACATACATTTTCTTTATTTGAAATTTTCCTTTTGCTGTCACAGTGTTGGAGATATGATGTTCAGAGCCAGATGACCAACATTGCTAAACAATTGGTAATTTTTTTTCTCAGCTTTGTTTTTGTCACAAGTGTGCTTTATCAAACATTAAAAGTTGGAGGAAAATGGGATAACAGTAAATCACTAAAGTTAGAGGAAAATGGGATTTATAATGGTAAATCACTGAACAGATTTAATTCAAGCAGAAGCAATTGTCTCCTGAATCAATTCTTTAAAATCTAGATAAAAGTGAAACAATGTTTGGTACATTGTTTGCCCTTGCAGCCCACTTTTGTTTCAAAGTTAGACAAGTTGTGAAGAACCAAAATATTTATTACCAGTCTTTTTATGTGTGTAATTTGACCCTTTTTTAGCAAGAGTCTTTAGAACAGTACCCAGATCCGTCGTCTAGATGTCTCAACACCAACATGAGATCACCACTGATTGGGCCAGACTTTGACGGGCGAAAACCCGAACACATCAAGCGGCAGACTAGAACAGTAGCCAACTCGCTGGTGTATGGCCTCGGACGAAAGTAATGGTTCAGCTGTGTACAGGATTGGATGGCAAAAGGAGTGCAACATGAACAAAATCCATTGGATGTCTTGGTGTGTAGCGAATGCAGTGGACATTTTCCTGTGGGTATGTACATTGTACATGTATATTAATAATAATGTTCTGTTCTTATACACAGTTCACAGGCAGTCTCAAAACACTTTACATTTTCTCAACTCCCCGGGCAGCATACAGGGGTGGATCCAGGAATTTTTCCAGTACAGCTTAAGCACACCGGGACTAATCAAACATCACATTTCACTACGCTCGCAGATACCCTAGGCTAGACCCTCGGGCTGGACGCCCCGGGGTGTATCCCCGGGGCGCATCCGGGCTCAGACCTCTTCTTTTATGTACTCTCTAAAACTGGCCTACACGGTGCCTATTTATAAATCACAAATACACAATCATGTTTTTGTAGAAAAAGCTATTTTTTTTATTGTCACAAAAGGCAGTTGCAGACATTAACTCACTCATCACATAATACCCATTTGTATCTCACTTGCTTGTTTGTTACAAATATGTGCTTTTAAATAGAATTCGGGTTGGGACTAGACAATTTTACAGTGTAGAAAACGCGTTGGGCTACATAACATAATTTGTTTGATTCAACTTTATCAGGCATGCAACGTATCAGCTGATTTCCTCTTTTTGTTTCCTCATCTGTCCCATTTAAAATTAAAAACACAAAGTTGGAGAATGTTTGCATTTTCATCTTTTTTTTTGTAATGACACAGTTGCATGTCTGCTTTTAAAATAATATGGCCCTATGGGAAATGCCTTTCTTCATCAGCCCTTATGGTAACTTGTGCAAGTATATTTAAACTTATTTTTTTTAAATCCTTTCTTGTATTTTCTGTATTTCTTTCTTGAAATATTAGATTTCTCAACAAAAAGAACCCTTTGGAAATTTAGGCAATTCACATGGAGTTCTATGAATATTTCTATGAATATTTCTAGCTTCTGGAGGATTAACATAATATAAAGTATGTTTTAGCTTCGAAAAGTTGTAGGGTAATTTTTATAGTGCAACATTCATGTACACCATAAAACATTAGAGTAATTTTTCAAAAGCAGGGTAAATTTTTAGTGATGGAAATTAAGTACATTTAATAACACACTGAGTGCAAAACAATCACAAATCGTATATTTTATCATAAATCAACCACTTCTGTGCCTTTTCTAGGGTAGTCTGTATACTGGGTTTGTTATAAATTTACTAACAGCATAAGGACCAAAACATGGATAACTAAAGGTTTTTGTTAGGCCGTGTCAAAATTTATATATGGAACATCTTGACATACATGTACCTGAATTTTAGGTAGATGGCCCGACCACTTTCTGTAGATGCATGCAATTTCAAGATGTAAGTCAAAGAAAACCTTAAATTCAACAAAAATGTATAAAATTCAGTGGACGGTCTGGCACACACACACGCTGCTACGTAGGCTTGTTGCTCCCAAAATGGATCAACATAATGAATTCATTTTAACCACAAAATTGTGCTATTGTGCAACTATTTGCTTGGCATTTTAGGTGGCTGGGTCAGTAGACAAAATTAAGATGATTTTTAAGAATCCATGATCTAAGTAGAGTTGCCAACCCTCCCGGATTTTAGGCATATAACAATCAAAAAGGTTGTTAATTGACAATCCAGGTGGGTTTTTATCCATGTCAAGACTCGCAAAATTAGTAATTTTCCGAAGAATCTGTTGCAAAAACCGGGAGGGTTAGCAGCTCTAAGTATTTGGTCAACAACTGATCATAAAATAATTTAAGACTACTGAACGGCACCTTACTGGTATTAAGATAATATCAACTGGTCAACATAATTTCCAAATTACACATTAATGGTAGACATTTAATAACAACACAGCTTTTGACATGGGGCTGAATTTAAAAAGATGCTGTGACTTGTTTAGGTAGGTTTTAGGGTAGGAGAGACGTGTGCTTAAAATAATGATTGCGTTAGAACTCGAATAATACACTATACGTAACGTTTGTACTTTATGAATACAGTAAGTATCTTAAACTACTTACTAAAAATTATCTTGCACGTTAACACATGGGCAACATTTTTTATACATTTTTCTTCATGTGCTTAGAACCCCAAAACGAGTACAATTTGGTATTTTTATATCGGTGTATTGGACACAATTTGGTTAACTAAGGTCATTGCAAGGGGAAAGAGGGTGTTTACATATAGATTTTATCCTGCATTAACAAAATTTAAAAAAAAAACTTCATTCGCCAGCAAATATTATTTTCATATGCAAATTAATTTGTTTCTTTTTTTAATTATCTTGAACATACTGTCGCATAGCTGACGAATATGCGGCTTTAAAGCTTCTGCACATTCGTCACTTAGTCAGCTATGCGACGTTTCGGTGTTTCGTTTTGATAGCTGCAATATAGTTGTGATGAAAATGAACTATGTTTTGTATTGCTTTGTAAACAAATGTAAAGCGCACTTTTTTCTTAAAAACTGAAAACAACCCATTTTTTTGGTCCAGCCAATGAAATAATGTCAACAAAGGCCTATGTGAGATATTATGAGTGAAGTGTCTCATTTAAAATTATACACGTAAATATCAATTATATTTAAATACGTTTGTGTAGAGTAAATTTTAAAAAAATGTGAATTATTTTCATCAAATATATCAACAGCAATCATTGCAATAATCTACTTGTGCCAGCACATTAAAAACGTGGACATACTATGAACAAAATTTGTACATTTGTATACGTCTTTTAAAGGTATTAAACTGACAAAAACTCCTAAAATAGTTTAAAGGAAGCACAAAGGGCATGTGAAAACAATTAAAAACATGATTTGCTCCTACCCACCAAAACAAACAAACAAACAAACAAACTTAAAAACTGACAAGTGCATGGTATTATAATGGTAACACAAGAACTTAACTGCATTGAATGCTTATGGTGTAAAAAAAACAAAAACAAATTCTGCATGAGAAACATGTATACCAGGAACTTACATTTGTATGTATTGCAGAATAATTATGGTGGTGGTCAGAATAATTATATTCTACTGTTAAGTAAACCGGACCCAGTTTCATAAAAGTTTAAAATTCCCATCGGAAATAAATGATTAGAATGTCTCACCTACCTAGTAGTGTTACAAGGGTGCCTTGATACAAAAAGGATACAAAACAAATGTTTGCAATTGAAAAAAAATGTTGCAGAGGGCACCCATCTTGGATTTTTAGGTACATTTCCACTAGGAGTCATTTATGAGGCATTTTTAAAAAAGTCAAATTTGGGCCAATTTTGATAAAAATTGCTGGACTAACCCCTTGCGAAATTTATCATTTTTGGCAAAAAATTGTATGATTCAGATTTTCTTCAAAATTGCAGGAAATGTTGCTTAGAACCCATAGATGATATATCTTGAATTTGACCTTGACTGCTCATCCAGGGAATAAAATTGACATTTTGAAAAATTCAGATTTTAAGGGAAAATGTCAAATGTTTGGCAAAATGTATCTTTTTCTTAGAAATTAGCTCGGAAAAGTACAGAAACAGGTTCCAAACGGGGTAAATTTGTGTTGGTAGTCATTTCCGAGAAATTTTTTAAAACGTAAATTTTTGGCCAATTTAGATAAAAATTACTGGACTAACCCCTTATGAAATTTATCATTTTTGGCCAAAAATTGTATGATTCAGATTTTCTTCAAAATTGCAGGAAATGTTGCTTAGAACCCATAGATGATATATCTTGAATTTGACCTTGACTGCTCATCCAGGGAATAAAATTGACATTTTGAAAAATTCAGATTTTAAGGGAAAATGTCAAATGTTTGGCAAAATGTTTCTTTTTCTTAGAAATTAGCTCTGAAAAGTACAGAAACGGGTTCCAAACGGGGTAAATTTGTGTTGGTAGTCATTTCCGTGAAATTTTTTAAAACGTCAATTTTTTGCCAATTTTTATAAAAATTACTGGACTAACCCCTTATGAAATTTATCATTTTTGGCCAAAAATTGTATGATTCAGATTTTCTTCAAAATTGCAGGAAATGTTGCTTAGAACCCATAGATGATATATCTTGAATTTGACCTTGACTGCTCATCCAGGGAATAAAATTGAAATTTTGAAAAATTCAGATTTTAAGGGAAAATGTCAAATGTTTGGCAAAATGTTTCTTTTTCTTAGAAATTAGCTCGGAAAAGTACAGAAACAGGTTCCAAACGGGTAAATTTGTGTTGGTAGTCATTTCCGAGAATTGTTTTAAAACGTCAATTTTTGGCAAATTTTGATAAAAATTACTGGACTAACCCCTTATGAAATTTATCATTTTTGGCCAAAAATTGTATGATTCAGATTTTCTTCAAAATTGCAGGAAATGTTGCTTAGAACCCATAGATGATATATCTTGAATTTGACCTTGACTGCTCATCCAGGGAATAAAATTGACATTTTGAAAAATTCAGATTTTAAGGGAAAATGTCAAATGTTTGGCAAAATGTTTCTTTTTCTTAGAAATTAGCTCGGAAAAGTACAGAAACAGGTTCCAAACGGGGTAAATTTGTGTTGGTAGTCATTTCTGAGAAATTTTTTAAAACGTCAATTTTTGGCCAATTTTGATAAAAATTACTGGACTAACCCCTTATGAAATTTATCATTTTTGGCCAAAAATTGTATGATTCAGATTTTCTTCAAAATTGCAGGAAATGTTGCTTAGAACCCATAGATGATATTCCTTGAATTTGACCTTGACTGCTCATCCAGGGAATAAAATTGAAATTTTGAAAAATTCAGATTTTAAGGGAAAATGTCAAATGTTTGGCAAAATGTTTCTTTTTCTTAGAAATTAGCTCGGAAAAGTACAGAAACAGGTTCCAAATGGGGTAAATTTGTGTTGGTAGTCATTTCCGAGATATTTTTTAAAACGTCAATTTTTGGCCAATTTTGATAAAAATTACTGGACTAACCCCTTATGAAATTTATCATTTTTGGCCAAAAATTGTATGATTCAGATTTTCTTCAAAATTGCAGGAATAAAATTGAAATTTTGAAAAATTCAGATTTTAAGGGAAAATGTCAAATGTTTGGCAAAATGTATCTTTTTCTTAGAAATTAGCTCGGAAAAGTACAGAAACAGGTTCCAAACGGGGTAAATTTGTGTTGGTACCGGTAGTCATTTCCGAGAAATTTTTTAAAACGTCAATTTTTGGCCAATTTTGATAAAAATTACTGGACTAACCCCTTATGAAATTTCTCATTTTTGGCAAAAAATTGTATGATTCAGATTTTCTTCAAAATTGCAGGAAATGTTGCTTAGAACCCATAGATGATATTCCTTGAATTTGACCTTGACTGCTCATCCAGGGAATAAAATTGAAATTTTGAAAAATTCAGATTTTAAGGGAAAATGTCAAATGTTTGGCAAAATGTATCTTTTTCTTAGAAATTAGCTCGGAAAAGTACAGAAACAGGTTCCAAACGGGGTAAATTTGTGTTGGTAGTCATTTCCGAGATTTTTTTTAAAAACGTCAATTTTTGGCCAATTTTGATAAAAATTACTAAATTTATCATTTTTGGGAAAAAAATTTATGATTCAGATTTTCTTTAAAATTGCAGGAAATGTTGCTTAGAATCTATAAATAATATTCCTTGACTGCTCATCATGAAATATTAAATTTTGAAAACTTCAGATTTTGAGGGAAAATGTCAAATATTTGCTCAAAATTTCTATTTTTCATAAAACGTGTGCTTAGAGGTTTTATCATGTAAATGGGCCCCAATGTGAATACTGGCTAATTAGTCATTTAAAAAAAATCTTACTGAAAACTGCAATGGAAGGATTCTACAGTAGATACATTGCACCAAGCAAAAAAGTATAACAGTCTGTGCTCAGAGCAGATTTCATATTAAAATTAATTTGAATGGAATTTAAGTTTCATGACGAGTTCATCGGTCAAAAACTCCCACCACTAAGAAATGAAACATCTGAGCAATTTTAAAAAGTAAAATAGTTTGATTTTGTCTTTGAAACTTAAGCGCAAGTCTCACTTAGTGACATTCATCCTTATTCTTCCGAATTTGTTTACATATGTGTAAAAAGTACAGTTGAACTTCACTTATAAGAGGTCTTTGACTTGCAGAATACTTTATCATGAATGAAAATAATAAAAGTTTCAGGAAGTTCACCCTAAATTTCTGCTCTGAGCACAAACAATATACCATATTTTTTTACACACAAAAATTATAACCTTACACTTACAACGAAAACCAAAAGAAAATCTAAATTAATGTGGAGTCTTTATCTTACAACGTTAAAATAAATACATATTCAAAAATATCCGACTTTTTGATACAAAATATTAGCACTACAAAATACACTCCAATATTGGAGCTGTACAACCCCTGGCGACTTTACGATTCAATATGCACATCAGCTGTCAAACCATGCTTTATAATAATGTACACCAGTGTAAGAAACTTAACAACATATTACATATGCCAATATTTTCGCATACTTATATTTTCGCAAATTTTATAAAAAACAGACATTATGTGTTTTGCTAATTTCGTGATTGCTCCTCGCCCAGTGGTGCACTATTTTTCATGTGTAATTATTATATTTGCACAAATAAAATACTATCACAATTTTGTTTCTCAGTTATACAGTATATGCACGGTTTATACACGATTGTTTCGGTGTGGGCAGATAGTAGGGGAAAGCCGTCTACTTTGGGTCAAGCAGGAAACATTGCAGCTGTGAGCACTATCTTTTAACTTGTCATACAAAAGCAACAGACAACTTTACTGCTTGCAAGCAAGAACAGGGTATCCCATTTGGTTTTGTGTTGTCTTGTCACCCATTACAATGTACAAAATA
The DNA here is from genome assembly GCA_037783545.1 of Henricia sp. BOLD:AAB3569. Classification (NCBI taxonomy): domain Eukaryota; kingdom Metazoa; phylum Echinodermata; class Asteroidea; order Spinulosida; family Echinasteridae; genus Henricia; species Henricia sp. BOLD:AAB3569. The sequence goes on along the minus strand of JBBELK010000015.1, from coordinate 675,196 downwards.
TGTTACAAACAGTGTGAAGGAAACACGGGAATGCATACATTAAATCGTGAAAGGAACACTTGTGTGACGCTTACAAACGGAAAGTATATGCATACTATATTTCCCATTATATAAAATATCATGCAGTTAGTGGAAAAATCCACCCCTCCCACCCCTCCAAAAAAATCTTTGGTTATATTCCTCCTCATTATTTTATCGAAGAAAGAACTATCCCTTAATTAATATACGGTACATACAGTTTTTGAGCTAAACATAAAACTTAATATTTTTCACTTTGTGTTAGAAATGCACGTTTCAGTGATTTGGTGAAAAATTCACGATTTATAGACAATTTATAAAAAACAAAACGTGGAGTATCCCCAAATGTCATACTTGTTCAGCAAGTTTGTGGCCATTCCCTTGTCCCTGTTCCCTGTGTGCGTTTTCTTGACTGGGCTGCTGAGGAACAATTTCCGATGAACTCTTGTCTTTTTGAGGTTCGAGATCTTTTGAATCCCGTTTACTCGGTTCCGCTTCCACATCAGGGATGTCTCCAGACACAGACGCCTCCCTACTGCTTCCTATCGACACTGCATCCTCTTTCAGAGTTTTGCTCGGTGAATGCCTCTGTCTCCTACGAGTCCTTTTACGATTGGGCGGTGACGAACCGCTGTCACTATCACTTGAACTGTTAGCAACACTGCCCTTGGATGCCCTGCGATGGTGCGGCTTGGCGGTCGAGGCAAGACTACTTGGGTTGCTAGTACCGCTCGGCCGCACTCCCCTCCGCACTCTAGGGTGTTGCCTAGGGTCTAAATCCCTGGGTTTCTGCTTGACTCCTTCATCAAGAGATAATTTGGATGCCGGTTGCCTACTAGCATCGCCTGTGGACGATTCGCTACTCTTGCGAGGCCACTGCTGTAGAGGCACCTCCTCAGGCTTTGTACTCGTGTCTGAATCATCACACTTCGCCGAAGGCTCATGGCCTAAGTCACCGGGATGCGCCGCCCCCGAGGGCATGTTTAAATGCCTGGCAGCATCTTTGCTGCTCAAGCCTGTTCTTTCTCCATCCACGTCTGATTTCTTTGGAGAGTTTGTTGAGGCAGAGCTCCTAGACACAGGGCTCTGGCGACTCGTGCTAATGTCCGAGTCTTGGCTTACTGAAGACAGCCTTGGCAGCTTTTCTTGGGATGGATTAAACTGATGAGATAATGATGAAGAGGAAGATGACTTCTCATTGTCTGAAGGCAGCTGGATGTGGGGAACTGGACATGGCAAAGGCTGCTTTCTGTCTAAACTTGGGGTTTTTCCTGTTAATGAAATCAACAATTTATTCATATTAAAGGATATATCTTCACATATATAATATTCAAATGAGGATAATTATTATAGTGCCCAATTCATGGGTCATTTCATCAAGTTGGGTCACAAATTATAGTTGTGTCCATGTAGCACAGGTACAAGCAAAATCAGATTTTGAAACATTTTGTACATGAATGAGACATTATTTAATGCCTTCTATCTCCAAAAGTGAATTCAAAGTACAGTTTGAAAAAAAGGCAATTTTAACTTGGGTTGGAAATCCAATTGAACACAAACACGGCACTGGTGAGGTCTGAACCTATAACCTCTTGATCATGAGCACGGCTGTGTACCCACTATTCCACACATCCATCGGGCACGTATGGTTAAATTAGGTCAAGTTAAATGTTCTTCCAGGTTGCGGTAACCTTCAGTATCAGAAGAAAAGGTTCAATGGTAACACAGGTTTCCCCTCCCCAATTTCAAAGGGCCCTACCTCCATCTGGTTGGTTCTGGTGGCCATCTTGCTGCAGGTTATCAGGCGCTGACTGGACTCGTCCTACAGGCAGCTTGTATGGCGATACCTGAAGCGACGTGGGCGGAGCGAGGGATTTACCCCCATCGGGACTGTCTCTTTCTCTCTCCATCTAACAATTTAAAACATTTGAAAACGCTGATGAAACTATAATACATGGGGTCAATTTCACAAAGCACTGCGATCCTTAATAACTCGAGATGCACGTTACTCGAGACGCATGTTACGGTGGTTTATCCATCGCAACTGGTGTTAAGAAGAATCGAAGTGCTTCGTGAAATCGGCCCGTGGAATAATAACTACTAATAGCGCAATTGGAAGTTTGACATTTTTCCTGAAGAAGGAAAGGGTCGTCTAAAAAAAACTTGGGCTTAATAGGGGAATTGAATAGAACTGGGCCACTTTCATGGAGCTGTAAAGAACAGGAATTTCCTTAGCACAAAATTTATCTGCCAAAACAGGTTACCGGCCAACAAATGCATGTAATGTGTATTAAAATTAACCAAAATTAACTGGTGTTCTGCTACTGTTACTGAGAACACAAGTTGTCAAGCATTTTTGGCTGTTGACCCGTTGTTGCAAAGCGAATTTTGTGCTAAGCACATTTTGTTTTCTGCTAAACAGCTTTTTGGAATTGGCCCCAGATTTCCAGTGAGTTGTTAAAGTAAGTGTGCCATGTCAGGAGACTCCACTATATACAGAGGCAACATTTTTACATCATTAGCATCAAAAATTAAATTGGCAAGAGAAATTAACAATGTCATACTTCACGAGTTTGGTTACAAACCAACCAATCAAAAATCATGCTAAAACTTTTATCAAAATTACAGTCAGTAAGCACACGCTCAGCAAAAACCATACAAAGTAATATTGAAAAAAAAATTAATTAGGGAACACTTTTATACAAATTTTACAAAAGTCAATTATATAATTCAACTATTACAGGCCCGCAAAATTTATTTGCTTTATTTTGCAAAAATGGGTTGCCAGCCAACATCGTATGTGATGTGTATTTACTACTGTTTTGCTACTAAAAACACAATTTGACGTACAATTTTGGCTGGTATCCTACTTTTATAAAGCAAACAAATTCTGTGCTAAATAAAGTTTTGTGCTAAACAGCGCCATGAAATTGGCCCCTGGTCTTTATACATACAATATTAAATCTCTAACATCATACAAACCATGCTTTGTCATTACAATGTTAAATGTTGACTCATGCAGTTAAAATCAGTTAGTAAACAGTGTACATACTTGTACATGTTATAAAGAATAAATACATAATAGCTCCAACAGGCAAGTTAGAAAAAAGAGGTTGCAGTTACTGGTCTCAGAGAGCGTAAACAACAGTAGAAAGTTTACCGAAATATTCCCAGGAATGGTCAAGTGTGGAAAACTTTGATGACATTATTACCATAAAGAAATATTTAAGTCTTTCTGTACAAAAACAAGCCATGCAATTAGTGAACTTTTACAGACATTTTATAAAGTTTTGTTAACAAATTTTTTTCAGTAGTATAGGTTTACTTTGTGTAAATAATGTACATTCAAAGGAAATTGAACACTTCCTAGGGAAAGACATTCACAGGGGTGAGGGGACAACTAGTGGTTCCTCAAAAAGTTGTAACCAAGCCAAGTCAAGTCAAGTCCCAAGACAGGTCAAATCCCAAACTTTATCAAGTCCCAAGTCCCAAGTCCCAAGTCCCAAGCCAAGTCCTAAACTTTGTCAAGTTCCAAGTCCCAAACTTTGTTAAGTTCCAAGTTCCAAGTCAAGTCAAGTCCCAAATCAAAGTGAAGTCCAAAGTCAATTTTCTCCAAGTCAAGTCATGTTATATGGCTACATCTTGTAATTACGCACGAGTCAATTGTAGACAGTAGGTAGACGACTTGAGTAATTTCAAGACATGGTCAAATAATTCAGTTATGGTAATTCAGCAAGTCATCACCCCTGCCCAGCTTAGGTTAAAGATCTGTATTATACACAACCACATCATGCATGCAGGCAGGCAGGCAGGCATCTACTGGGCATGCTTGAGATGCATAATTAATGCATTACCCCAGCGCCGTCTTGTGATGAAGACATACTAATAACAACGTCTGTGGAATGGAGTGGCTGAGTGAAAAGGTGAAAGGAGAGAACACAGAGCGGTGAATTCAAACTGCGTACAATGATGAGACTGTGCTATGTTGGAAACTAGCAGGCAGTGTAGCAGACAGTGTTGCACCCAGTTCTGCCGTGATATCCCAGGAAGTCTGTACCTTCATAAATTCCTTTCATGAAATAACTAATCATGGTATAAGAGAAAAATCATATCGGCCTCATCAGGATGCGAACCCAAGACTTTTGGCATACCGGGCAGATGCTCTACTAGCTGAGCTAGGAGACACAGTGGTAATACCCTATGAACCAATTTCTCTCGGTGTTGCATGGGTGCTTAACTGAACAAAGTAATGAGTGCAATAGCCGGTATGGTGCCTAATCACCATGGAACTGAAGCAACCTGAGGGAATATACCATCGTGCCACACATCTGAGTCAAAGGTCTCTGGTTCGAATCCTCATGAGGCCCATATGATCAGACCTGTTTACATGACATTCGCAATGCTTCTTCGTACATCACATTTAAAGCCAAACTAAAACAATACTTGAGGGATGATCAATAATTATTGTTGATTGTCTTTCAAGTGTTGTTTTATGCTATTAGCTGCTCCTGAGGGGTGTAAAGTTCAACTTGTGTGTTGTTTGTTACTTGTATCTTGTTTGTGTGTCTGTTTCTGTCTTTGATATGTTTGGTTCTCAAAACTATAGGTGTGCAATATAAATGTGTAATGTTTATTGTTTTATGTGTATATGTATTTGAGGGCCCCTTTAAAGTCAGCTTTTTAGCTGTAAGGGTCACCCTCTTGAAATAAAGTTTAATAAAATTAAAAAAACAAAAAAACAATGTAACCCATTTGTACAAATGCAGAAGTATGAGCAACAAAAAGTGAAATGAAATATAAATTGTTCAATTGGTAGCCGGAATTACCCCAGACATGCCAGAAGCTTTAAAGAGTAGTGGACCAATACTTTTACTAAATGGCCACTACTTCACAAATTAAGTTACCACTACCATTTCACTTTCATAGAAACCAACAATATATTGAGGGAAAATGTCTTGCACTAATTATTAACCTAAGAATTGTTAACTGCATGAACTATAACTGAATGAAGGCCTTAACCATTCTAACTTACAAGTACATGGCTTAAGAAGGACTTTAAATTAAATTTCTGCTGATCACAACCAGAAACATGTTTCTGAAGTAATATGCATATTTAACCATTGGTCAGCTTCGATTGTCGGCATTGCAACCGAAGCCTTCTATGGTTGAACCATTAATTACGTCAGTAACATGTTTCTGGTTATGGTCACAAAAACATGCCCCTGGACAACCTGAGAGTACATTATAGAAGTGGACATCTGGTTTTACATTGATATACGAAGACAGTTGCAATGCAATTCTAGCCCTGTCCGCATTGGACTTTTTTTGGGAAGACTTACCGAGACGATGGGTACTTTTCCCATTTTAAGTCCAGTGCGGACAGCCTAGGACGTTTTCCTCTTAGTAACTTGTCCCCGAGTCCAGCGGTTACTTTTCCTGGCCAACTGCTGCCCAGGAAAATTGACCAGGTAACTTTTCCCGAGACGACAAGTCAAGTGCGGACACAGTGAGTCGGTAAAAGTGTACTACATCCTGGTACATGTACATTGTACACCAAGTATGTTTCGCGGTGCAAAGCATAACTATGTGACAAGTTTCCAGTGCGTTGTTTGGTAATCAATCATGGCATATTTTATAGCAGATATTATTATTGATACAGTCGTTAGAGTGATTGGTGTTACCAATGCAACATTTCCAGATAATATTGGACGTGAGCGTCGTGTCTTAAGACGACGAAAGAAAACGTTATATTGACAGCTCAGCTACCTCGGCCCACGGTCTCGGTAAAATTTCCCTGTGTCAAAAAATCAAAATGCGGACAGTAGTCAGGTCTGACCATTTTCCATTTTACCATCGTCTCTGTAAAACCTTCCAAAAAAGAAGTCCAGTGCAGACTCAGCTTATAACTAACAAAGATAAGGCTGGATTTTCGCTTGTAAATTTGACACACGTCGCTTTAGAAAAAGCCACAAGAGGGAATTTGGAGTGAAACGACGCTCTGAAAATCACAAAACCACTTTCCTCCCAAATTGATTCTGTGATTTTCAGCACGTCGTTTCACTCCAAATTCCCTCCACACCGCTTTTTCTCAAAGCGACGCGCATCAAATTTATGCACAAAATAGCTCAGCGTAAATCCACCCTAAGTAAAAATGAGCCGCATATGCGACCCGCTCTGCAAAAAGGTATAATAAGTCGCGCAGGCTAAGTCAAGTTTTTGCGACCACAAGAAGAAATCTGCGACAGATCCCGATCATTAAAATACAAAAACACAATGGAAATTCCAGGCAGAACACGGGCATTCCAGGAATTTCCATTGTGTTTTTGCATTTTAATGAGCGTGGATCTGCCGCAGATTTCTTCTTATGGTCGTAAAAACTCGACCTAGCCTGCGCGACTTATTCTACCTTTTTGAAGAGCGGGTCACATGTAGTACTCTTTGAATATCACATAAAGCAATCCTAACAAATAGACTAACAAAGATAGTGCCATTCCACAAAAAACAAACAACTCTTGAGTGTTGTGATAGAGTGACGTAACACAATGTCATAACAGTGTCGCACTAAAAGCAAACTTATCTGTGTAACAAACGTAAAAAGAAAATAGCTACCTTAAGCAGTGGTGTGAACGATGTCTCAGGATCCTACGATGACAATGCAAAACACAGCGTAAAAAGCATAGAGAAAGAGAAAGAAAGAACAAACAAGAAAAGGCAAATGTCAGTGCACGTACTGTACAGCCATAAACTACTAAGACCACATTCACATATATCGCTTCCTTCGACGAAGATAGATAAGTTAGTTTTTTGTTGGTTCATCAAACGATCATACACAGCACAATGATTTAACTTTAATATCGAAGATTAAACATGGATCGTTAATGGAGATTGAAATTCGATCACGTTGTTATTTTGCTTCACGGAATGAAATGAGGGTACACAATGCAGATTTGCTTCATTGCATTAAGCAATCTCTTCGTCGAAAGAACCTCAAAATGCTTCATCAAATGAAGCCATTTTAATCCTCAAACGAAGAGCCATCTTCATCAAATCTTCGCCGAACAAAGCGATTTACCTAATGAGAGCCAATGCAGCTTATGGACCAATCTAGTAAATATATGTACAGGTAAAAAAAAATTGTTTTGAAGGTGGTTTTTTAAAAATGTTTTTTAAATTTTTATAAATCCTGGGATTTAACGTATAGGGGTCATTCTATAAATTTGGGGTCCAACGTGTGACATTTTCCTGTCCCTGTTACACCTGACATACTGCCATTTGCCAAACAAGTATTATTAAAAATGCCTTCAAAACATATTTTTATGAATTGTACTTTATGTAATCACTCCTTGAAATAGAAGGCATTTAAAGAATATGTCCTGAATTTACAAACTACAACATTTTACAAGATGTCAGACGTAACAGGGGACAGAAAAATTGGACCCCAAATTTATAGAATGACCCATAGGTCAAAATCCAAGGTCCTTGGCTTTGGTTGCAAAGGCTACAATAAAATACAGCCAAAAACTGTACTACAAATAAATACATTTTCAATTATGGAAACCTTTGTTTCTTGGAAGAAAACAGAAGTGAATTGTCGCCGTAGCAAATCATGCTTCAGAAAGGAAAATAGTGCAAATAAGCAACATTATTGCAAGCTGAACAAAAACTGCTGCTTATAAACAAGAATAACAAGCATGGAAAGATTGCAACTTTAAACTAAAAACAAAATAAAACAATAATGAAGAAGAATTAAAGAAAATCAGACGAACACCAAAATAAATAAAATGATAAAATGAGCATGACCTGTCCTGCAAAACAATCTTAGATTGGAAAAATATCTTTTGATTTTTGATAGCCTACTTTGATACTAAACGAGAAGGGAAAAGTTCAGCACATTCCCAAGGAATGGTTGCATAGACCAGAGGATACAGCCTTCTCTCAGAAAAGAAACGCAATTTTTTTCAAAATATCAATTCTTGGTCAGTACAGAAATTTGTTTAAAAGGCATGAAATACGCAGCTCCATAGCAAAGGCATGGAGCTGCGTATTTCGTGGCGCGAGCGCATTGCTGACAAGCCTGTGCCTTTAATACAGTGAGCTTTTGGATAACACGACAAGTTGAAGCTAGAACTGTAAAGAGGGAGAGCATTTCTGAGTATGTCGATTAAAATCTAGACAAAGTCGCCGGCCATTGTAATTGCCATTCAAAGTGTGCAGGTGAATATTAATTAGGGTTTGATTTTTGCCCAACCCAATGCAAAAACAAACCCTAAATGGTATTCATTCTCCCTGACGCAAGCCAAATTGCATATGAAGATTTTTGATGTACATTACCTAAAATTGAACTTGCCCTGAGCACTGGGAAGTTATCCAAGCTACATGAAAAGAAACCCGAGGTTTGCAAAGGGTCGGAAAAATTCCTCAAAGACCAAAGAGACCTAGCCAACACAAACCACAAACTCACATTATCATCAGAGCTGTTTGCCTGCTCCCCATTCTGCTGCTCTTCCTGCTCTTCCAACCTACTAGCAATCTGCCGCTCCTCCTCCCGAAACTCCTCCTCCAATGCCAACCGGTCATCTTCCTCGTCTTGTTCCATCTTATGAGACTCCTCAAGATGTTTCATCAAGACGGCGACCACCACGTTGACCAGGACAAACTGGGCCATCAACACGAAGCACACAAAGAAGATGGGTGCCAGGATCTGGCTGGCGCAACAGTTGTGGGTGCAGTCTGAGCCGCTGTTGCACTTTTCTGACCTCAATGTGTCCTGTAGATGGAATTGAAGATGGGAAGAGGGGTTGGTAAACAGTCATTCTCCCAGCTTTTACACATTTAGTTATTAGAGAATTTTGAATTGTCACGTCGACTATGTGGACTGCGATGTGATGACATAATTTTGAGGCTTTGTGCATGAATATAGACATGTCTTGAATTCTTTAGGGGCAATTATGCCTGGAAATTGTGTGTCTGTTTCAAATGGCATTATTTCCATATGTGACTGAGGATGTGTATGATATAATATAATTCAGCTTAGTACCTCATACGCGTTCCGAGAAAACACTGAAAAACTGTGTCCATGCTTTCAAGAAATTGTTCAAAGCCACCGTCCTGTATAGGCTAGTTCCCTGACTATACTACACAAAAAAGTCAAGCCATAATGGTAGTCAGAGCCTTGTTTCATTTACATGAGGGCACCCTTGTAAAAAAATAATGCACATATGTGCATTATTTCTATACATTTATCTTTAATTATTGTTTTCTTAATAAAAGATATATTTCGGGTGGAATCATTGTATTGGACAGTTAAAAACCACTTTTACCTTAAATGTAATTGTTCTCTTATCCCAAGTTTGGTTATCTTCCATTTGATTTTTCACATCACATGGTTGATTACAATTTTGGGACATTGCAATTTGCTAATTATAATACCTTCATAATTCCATTCCAGTTGTCAGCCGTGGCTATTCTGAACAGAGTCAGGAAAGCAATGAAGAAGTTCTTGAAGGAAGCGTGTCGTCCCAAGCCCTGGCAAGGATTCTCGGCAGTGCAGTCTGAAGAAAGAAACAAGAATATCAGAGTTGTTGAGTCTTTGAGTTAAGGGGCGTTCACACTATCGCGGAAAAATCACACTGTTCCATTGGTTTGTACACAAACTGGTTTGCCGCTTGTGCGCGGCATATCGCGACGCGCACAACGTTTTGAGCTGGGTCAAAGTTCAAATCTGTTGAACTTTGACCGCGGTACGCTGACCTTACCAAAGCGCAGCCAATGAGGTATCAGAGAAGCCCAACGTTACCAGAGTGGAATTTTCTATTTTGGAATAATCGGCGATTGGGGGCTCATGCAATGCGGTGAGCGCAGCGCGAAAGTGTGATTTTTCCGCGATAGTGTGAACGCCCCTTTAGACTCGCGCCATCCTGGGACAAGACAGTTCTTTTGTTAATTTTCCACAATGTACAGTTGTGGGGCATGCAAAACACTCATCATTTGATCCAAACCTGAATAATAATAATAATGGAGGATTCTTATATAGCGCACATGTCCACCCTGCAGGGTGCTCCTGGCGCTGTTACCAATATTACCGCTGGGAATCAACAAGATTCATTTTGCTTCAACTAGGTGGCTGCTGGCCAGGCGCTTAACCCTATCAGAAGTTAGATTGTGACATTCCCCTTAACAGCTTCCCAGATATCGCTTGGGTTGACGAGGCAACTGGGATTAAGTGCCTTGCTCAGGGACACAGACACGTCATTAAATACAAGTAAATGAGTACGGTAATATTTGTATTTTTTGAGGAAAACAAAAATGGTTAAGTGGGAACTTACCCAGCCGCCCGAACAGCTCCACTCCAAGTGCAGCAAATATGAAGAACAGAAGAAAAAACAACAGACCTAGATTGCCAACCTAAGGTCGAGACAAATACAAATACTCAGTTAGTATTCTGACAATTGAGGAATATTTTCAGAATGTGTCATCAGTCAACTTACAGTGTCATAAATTCAGAATTCCGATGAATACCCAAGTGCAGCTTTATCTTTGTGACCACTCAGGTTGTGTCATTTGAGACAGATTTGAGACAAACCCTAATTGAGACAAATTGTTGATCGCATATATTTTTTTAAATTTCCATGGGGTGAAGTAGCAATGCAAGTGTCACATCTGGAACGGTGGACTTGCCCACATACTGACCCCGTAGCATATCTTGAAAACTGGAGCCAATCAACAATTTGATGTTACTATGTATCATTTTCATTCTCAGTGACCTATAACAGTTTATATAGACCATATTGAATAGCCGCCATCTTGTAGTGCAACTTTTGTTTAAATAGACTGCCGAAGTGAATACATCATCTTTTGTTGGTTGCCTAGGCAATTGGATCTAAACTAAAAATCACTCAACCGTGTCCCAGTGCTTTTCCAATGGTACTTTTCCCGACGGCCATGATAGTTTAGATCCAATTGCCATGGCAACGCACGTCACACTTCGGCTGTCTATTGGTCAACAATGCAAGCACAAAATGTGCAACCATGCATAACCGGGGTTATGCATGGTTGTGGGGTACCGTGGCCGAGTGGTTAGGGCCATTGACTCGCAATCATGGGTGAAAACTTGGGGTTGCGGGTTCGAATCCGGCTGCGGTACCTGTGCCCTTGGGCAAGGCACTTAACCACACTTGCTCCATCCTTCAGGAGGGATGTAAAGCCGTTGGTCCAGTGTGTTAGGTAATGGTAACGCACTCTAAAGATCCCAGAGCATTCTTTCGTGAAGAGCAAGGGGATTCCCCGGTGTCTCTGGTCATTTCTAATTATAATTCTTCATGGGTTTCCTCACACTTACGAGTGACAGTGCAATGAGCACTATTAAGGAATCCATGGTATGAATACCAGAAAAAATAATAATAATAATAACCCCACTAAACAAAGAAACTGCCCTACAAGATGGCAGCTATTCGATACGGTCAATACATGTACATGTTTTATTCAAAATAATTTTGGCTAAATTATGAAATAAGCATAAATGTTGATGCCATGTTTGTTTCGCACACATACTCGGCCATGTTAAGACAAAAATGTCATCATAATGTACATATTTATACCGCACATTCAATTTTATTTATCAAATCTATCACAACAAACATTTAAATCGCATGCACATTGATTGAATGTCAGTAAACAACTCTTTCTGTAGCTACTGTACATAATTCAAACAAATCCAATGCAATTTCACATGTACGGTAAGAGAAGCACACTACTTGACAACATACATGTATCTTGAAGGTTGACATATTTATATCACACTGGAGAAATAAAGCACTTTTTTTTAATGGATCTTTTTGGGGAAACATTTTCATAACAAAATCAACAAAAATAGTTTGAGAACTAAGCTGATAAAAACATTCAATCTTTCCACACATGATCAGATGAAATTTATTTTCGTGCAATGTCCACATTTTGCATAAAGTGAGTCTACGTATTGGTACTTTCCTCGCCTTCCACCTCTGTGACCCTGGTTCGAATCCTGTCCGGGTCTGTATGTGGATTGGTTTCTCAGTCTCTGTTTGACTCCTTGTGTGTAGGGTTTTCTTCCCACTTTTAAAAGTGAGCATTTCTTCCTGTTCTCTTATCAGGCTAAAGGATCTCCTGTGCGGCTACAGGGCAATGACCCAAGTTGGCTAATCTTCAGAAATTTGAATCCTTTTGTACCAATTTGTACTAAACACACATCCTCGACCATTGCTAATCCCAATTATGTCAACCTTCAAGTTTAACACTACAGCTAAATGTTTACCTGTGGTAAGGCCTGGGATATGGTATCCAACAGAGAGCGTACACCTCCTGCCATTTTTAACAACTTGAGTACTGCACACACACACACATGGTCAGATACGGTAGAAAGAAGAACATACATAGTGCAAGAGAGAAAAAACCATCAACCAATGGTGTCATGCAGTTACACTAATAAAACAAAACGATATGCTCCAATGAAAACAGAGCAGACAGGAATTGAGCCAATCAAATCCCTGCATGCTGTTTGAACAAATGTGCATACCATGCATGTTCATGATGGTCTTCAGATCAATTACTAAAACAAGGGAAAAGAAAAAAAGTGAAGCCCCAAAATGATCAAGGAATTTGGCAGAGAACAAAGAAGTGATTCTGATATCAATAAAACAATATTTCACTTGAGAAAACCAAACCTGGGATGAAAGAAAAATCATATGGTCTTCACTGGGATTTGAACCCAAGACCTCCAGGGTCAACACATAGTTAAGATTGCCTCCACATGATAAGTTTTTCATCTCGTCAGGTGAAAAAAAAACAAAAAAACAAAAACAAAACATGGCAGATATTTACCTCACCAGGTAAAAACCACAACAAAAATGATTGCACATGACGAGCTACGTGCTGATCAAATGGCGACGAATGACTTTGCTCAGCAGATAATTACTCTCGTGTGCAGCAGGCTTTAGTAAAAATTTGAAATTTCCCTGCCAAATTCCTAAACTATAGATAACAGCTTTTCTGCTAGCTTGTCATGCTAAATCTGGAAAATTACCTTGATGCACTGAAAACAAAAATGTACACTAAGCAACAATATACAAAACTATCAGTACAAGTCGAAGCATGCAACAGACCAAAACAGTGGAACATGCGGTACTTTCCAAAATGCTATATCATGCAGACAATGGTGGTGAAACATGCTATTCACCAGAACGCAAACAGGATGTCGATTTTACCTGTGGTATGGCGCCCATGAGCACTGCGAGCAGCTCTCGTAGGCCTTTCATTGTCTTCATGATTTTGAGAACTGTCGTAACATGGGGGGTAACGAGCAGGGAGAATGTAAGGTCACGGGGTCAGGGGTCATAGGTCAGGGGTCGTATCACAGTCCCTGACATGGTAGTTGCGCAAACATTGTATGCCTGCCAATGCTACAACTTGTTTCAGTGTGATGGTCACTCAGATTTTTTCCCGATTTTTTTTCTCTTTTTTTCTTTCTTTCTTTTTTTCAAAGATAGAGTGCATACAAAGACCATGTGACCCCCTTTGAGAAAATGAGTTGCTTCTCATATAGCCTGGATCAAGTTTTTAAAACCCCAACTAGTAATCAGTGGCCAGAGGCAGATCCAGCCTCATTAAAATACAGGAATACAATGGAATTCAGGGGGTCGGACCCCTGAAATCCATTGTATTCCTGTATTTTAATGAGGCTGGATCGACCACTGGTGGCAGATCTAGGCTCATTAAAATACGAAAAACACTTCTGAGCAGTACCCAATTCTGAGCAGTACCAAAACACCACATGGAATTTGCAGGTACTGCCCGGAATTTTCTTTGTAATGACCCAGGATGTGCTGCTGCTTTCTAGTTACGGTCAGAAAAACTCATCCCATTCTGTGTGAGAAGCAACTCATTTTCGCAGAATGCATCACATATACCACAACCTTGGATAAAAGAATCCATACAAATGATCAATTTTAAGTTTGACACGACAAATTATGTTTTCAAATTATTTCTCATATAAATTTAAACTTAGATCAAATAATTAATTTAGTTTATTCTGATATGAAGAGCTATTGGCAGTATAATTTTTATTGGATTTTTTTTTTTTTTTTTCTAACTATATACTGATGTTGTAGTGTATACTTTTGGTGTTATAATTCCGTTGTGTTTTCATTACATGTAAATTTCTTTTATCGGAACATGAACCAATTATTTAATAAATCTGTCTTTAATTTATACTACAATTTTACTCAAAATGACCATCATTGTAAGAATATGAATCCCACAACGATTGCCCAAAATGATAGCAAAATAATATGGATATTAAGATTTCATAAAGCTACAGAGAAGTCACAAGAAGACACTAAAATCAAATAAATTTAAATAGTATACGACAAGAGATAGCTGTATTGAAAAGATTGAAAGAAAATGCACAAAAATAAGTGCAATTTAGTTAGAAAGGCATTTGATTTAGCACACAGAAAGCTGGCAACAGTTTTAAACTCAAGCTTAAATGTTAGAGCAAGTAAAAGAAAATGCAAAGGAGAGATGTTAGTATGGTGGATGTTAGTATTGAAAGCGATTTATTTATTTATTTTTACAATTCAAAAATTACAAATGTTCACAGGACTAAAAAAATTTTAGCAAGATTTTTCAATTTACACTTTTGATAAGGATGTGGATGATTCAACTTAGAAAATGCATTTCATGAGAGTTCATGGATTTTGGTAAATTTTTATTCACATGTTATCAAGAGTCCAGCAATTTGCAGGCTCTAAAATCGGGATGCCATTTACTGATGCCCAAACATCAGTGCATTGTAAAGTGAAGTAAAGAAATACTTAAAAGTAAAGTACATCATTTGCAGTGACCCCAATTTGTTTTTCAAGAATTGGCAAAAGTGTTAATAACAATAACACCACACGATTTTATTTCAGTCTAAAATGGTATTTTGTGTGAGAAATTAACAACTGAAGGTGGTTTTCTAAAAAAGTCTTTTGCAAAAGACTTTTTAACCATTCAACTCAACACAAAAGCCATGAATGGATTTTTCAAGTTTTCAGAAGTATTACCGTACTGCCTCTATGTGGCTGAAATTTCTACAGGCAGTTTTATCAACATGAGCTTCTAATCACGAGTGGAAATAACGCCCCTTTTAACAGTTTACCAATCATGTGTTCTACCTTTAAAATCTATCGCAATAAATTTTCTTCTTTCTCCAAAGTGATTTGCATCTTGGTTTTTCTATGTTTGTGTCTGTTGCTACTTGCTAACATCATTGATAAATACAATTGCAGAAAGAGGAATTTATCACGTTCAAATGACGTCACTTCCTACAAATTGCCACGTGCATCATGATTTTGAGCGTATTTTTTTGTGACGCGCATCGGTTGCGCCGTATTTCGAACAAATTTCTAGCAAGAACATGTTCCAGCGTGTGCGTGCGCGTACTTTATGGCGTTCAATACGCAGTAGCATTTTTTCCTACGAAGATGGCGTCTGTTAACGTGATCAATTAGTATTTGGTTATGAGGTTAGAAGGAAGGTAAGAAGGTAACAGAGAAAATAAACCACATGAAGCAGGCACAAGCAACATATTACAGGCATCAATCCTTGCAATATAACTATTGTGTGTAGTACGTATAGGCGCCATTTTAGTAAGCAAACTAAACGCGCCTTGTGTCTGTTTGACATGCCTCTCATCAACTTCTGAAGCTACAACTTTAGTCAAGGGTAATTTGTTTTCTTTTTAATTTTATTTCTTTTCCCCAAAATGTAAACAAAAAGACAGGTCAATTCATAATAAAAATGTATTTGTTTTTTTTGCAAAAGGATTTGAGAAAGCTTTCATATGTAACACAAACATTCGGCATTTTCAGGAAATACTTGAATGTGTTCAACAGTAGTTAGAAAAAGTTAAGAAAGCATGCAATTAAGAAAACATGCACATGCAGTCAGGCAAACATGCATTTGCTAGAAATAAGACGAACAAATGATGTTAGTAACCACAATTTGACATTAGAAGACAGAGCAGCAGCTTTCAAGGGTGACTTTCTACTCTAAATAAATATTCCGTTTTTGAGCCACCCACTTTCCCCATGGGAGTTGAAATTTTGATATATCAATTGTCACATTTTTCTCATTACCATTCTGAAATTTCTTGTTCTCAATCCGTATATTTTTAAGGATATCGTCAAAAAACCACAGATGTTTTGTAAACTAATTTATCTGGTTCCACAAAGCAGTGCAGTAATTACACCAACATTTTAGCTTTCACATCCAAATTGGGGATTGCAAATTTTCTGTTTTCTTCCCATGGATAGTATTTTTGGGAGGTATTTAATTTTATGGGATTTTATGGTTAAAACGAAATCCATTTTTCTGAACTCTCTCCTTTAGTACAAACAATTGGAGAGCTGTTAGTAATGGAAGAAAGGAAGAAACAACTGGAAAATAAGTACAGAAAAGATTGAATGAAGGGAAGAATAGCTTTCTTAAAATATTATACGACGTTTAAAAATTCACCTACTTTTTAAATATTTTTTTTTGAAGATTAACTTAAAAATAGGTGACACTAAAATTGTGATTGAAATTGTTTAACATTTAAGTTTTTAGAAACTTTTTGAAAATGTGATATTTTTTTTGGATTATTGTTTTTAGAGAAAGAGCTTGAGATTGTCTTCCGAGTTACCCTGTACATTGAGCGATGTGTAATAAGGCCTGACCTTGTCTGTGAAGATATGAATATTGTGTGGGGTATTGTGTTAATGTTTAGACTTCATCAACTCAGACTTGAAGAGGGAATTGGCAAAGAAAAAAATTAGATTGGATTTTGAGAAACATATTGGATTTTATAATGAGACCTCAATCTTCAATGTCATTGGGGCTTAAAAAGCACTGTAAAGTCTTGGACTGCTTACAATTTTCCTCATGACTTCAAGATTGTCTATTACTCCTAAAGAGATATCAAGGTACTTATATATGCACATACTGATTGTCTAGAGTAATGACTCCAAGATTGAGATATAAAATGGGACTTGCCTAACACCCATAGCGGTTGTAAGCGGCCACAGCCCCATAATGTTTGAATACTGTACAGGCCATTTTAGACATTTGGATGTTTTTAATTTTGTTGTGTTGTTTAACCCGGATGCCGGCTATAGCTGCGGCCTTGCACGTACATTGTAAACATGCCTATAGAATACCGTGTGTTGGATCAATTTCCGGCAAGATAGGTACCGTGAGGTACCGTGGCCGAGTGGTTTGGGTCACTGACTCGGAATCCCAGGTGAAAACTTGGGGTTGCAGGTTCGAACCTGTGCCCTTGAGCAAGGCACTTAATCACACTTGCTTCATCCTTCGGAAGGGATGTAAAGCTGTTGGTCCAGTGTGTTAGGTATCGGTAATGCACTTTAAAGATCCCAGAGCATTCTTTCGTGAAGAGCAAGGGGATTCCCCGTAGTCTTTGGCCATTTTTAATTCATCATGGATTTCCTCAAGCTTGTGCGCGAGCGACAGTGCAATGGGCGCTTTTGAGGAATCCTTGGTTTCAGTACCAGAAAGAAATGATAATAATAATAAGATAAATCCATCCTCAAGGGGTTAAGTATTGAGGTACCAATATGTATGTCTTGTATGGATGTGCAGAAGTTCTGAACTAGTGGTATCCCATTGTCATGGCACAACTCTGGGCGTGTAGCTGAGCACACATACAGATGCATGGTCTTTGAAGGGTTAAAGACTTCACTTGAATAAAGTCTTGTTCCTAAAACTTTGGGACTTGGAAGAAAAAAAACAATCGAAGGCAAGATGAAGACAAGTTACCTCTGGCTATTCTGAGGACTCTCATAATTCTGATGATTGTCGGGTTGATAGGAATAATATCCGTTTGTATCTCCTCCAGCGCAACGCCCGCAATGGATAGAATAATGATTATCAGGTCCAACTTGTTCCAACTGAAAAACACAACAATTTACATTAAAACAAATTAAGAATAAGAATGCATTTCTGGTTAACAATATAATATTATACAAATATTGACTGCAATGAGGGGCATGGTTAAGATTATAGGCCCAAGGTGATCTTAAAGCCATGCCTATGCCCTGAAGCAGAAGCTAAGAAAACATTACTACTGAACTAAAAACAGATGAAATTTAAATAAACCAAACCTGTCTTTCCAGTATCGTCTGAAACCAAGGGCGGTGATCTTAAGTAGTGCCTCTATGATGAACACCACCGTGAAGAAATAGTTGAAGTATCTTAAAATCATCACTAAGGTCTGGAAAATAAAGTAAAATTAAGTGAATTGATGCACTGAAAACCACAAAATCAACTTGGGCAACGATATCTTTTGGGATTTTGTGGTTTCTAGTGCATCGTTTCACTTCAAATTCTCTCTGTGCCAAGTTTTCCTGAAGCGACACATCAAATTTAAATGCATAACAAAGTGTAAAAAATGTGTGATTCCAGCCTCAAGGATCGAATTTAAACAAATTTTAGATCACATAAACAAAATTATTTCAGAGGGCATAATTCTGAGACAAAACAAACGGGGCACGTACCTGCGACATCCCATAATGCTCTAGGGCCATCGAGATGACATTTATGAAGATGACGACAGCCACACCAAGATCAAAGTATTTGTTGATGACAATGCCGTGGATGAAGCGTCTTGTGGGACGGTATTCCTCATAGTAAGGCGTCTCCCTTGCTCCTGATTGGTGGGAGAATATGCACAGAAATCAGGCACAGTTCATTCAAACTACACTAGCTCCCATTAATGAAGTTTACTATTCATTACTAGAAAAGGTACTCATTAATGATTGTTAATTGTTGACTATTTGTAAAATTTGAAGAAAATGATAAGAATCGTGAAATCTTTATGTGGTTTTGCTTCTAAGCTACACTATGTGTGGTGTTCAGGTGCGGTAAGTGCTTCTAAATCAGTATTTTTGGACTGGACTTTCTGACTCAGTTAAACCTGGTAAACTTTTCTGGACAGAAGTAACTATACCAAGCGACAAAAGAAATTTCTCCCCATACCTTTATTTTGATTAGTTTCAATGTCAACTTTTAAAAATGTTTTATTTAATGGGTTTAATGAACTTCAATTTGCAGCCCGTGGGCTGAATTGCATGAAGCTTACAATTAAGTGTCTTCCACCTAAACATCGAGATACATAGGTGGGTGGCGCCATTGGCAGCCGACGGCCACAGACACCGGGGAATACCCTTACTCTTCACGAAAGAATGCTCTGGGATCTTTTAAGTGCATTACCGATACCTAACACACTTGACCAACGGCTTTACATCCCTTCTGAAGGATGGAGCAAGTGTGTTTAAGTGCCTTGCTCAAGGGCACAGGTACTCTAGCTGGGTATCGAACCCGCAACTCAAAGTTTTCACCCGAGTATTGCGAATCAGTGACCAAATTTTTATTAAACTGGTTCTGATGGAAATTTGTTTCTTTTGTTGCTTGGTATGAAAATAGAAAATTAAACCAAATGACAGTTTCCCTATGGTTAAAGTACCCATCAGCTTCGTGAGTTTTACCAAAAACAGTCCAATCTCAAATCCAAATACAGCTTAAACATTAGTTGGTTTTGCATTGCAAAAGTGAACAGCTAAACATACATGTATAGTGTGAACAAATACACTGGAGGAAAACAGTTCCTCCTTTATTGTTTGTGAACCCAAATTGCTGCTTCGAATATTCTCGGTAACTATGGTTTACAACCAAATTGGTCAACTACCAACTTTTAATTTTGTTCTTTTAGTTCTATTGTGCGATTTTGTTTACTGCTAAGTTGGTGCTGTTGGGTTATATGTACTACTATTCTCAGCATGGCCGATCCTGTTCCAGCCAGTTCAATCCAGTTCATGTGCAATGTGGTTCAAAGTAGTTCTATCCAGTTCAATCCAGTTCTCATGCAATGTGCAAGGGTAAGGGAGTGTTCGTAGGTTAATAAGGAGTGCATGTTTGCAGACCATAGAGTTAGAATACTGACATGTCGAGCACTGCATGCAAAACTATCAAGCCATAGTGGGCGTATTCCCATTTGCTGGTTTTGTGTGAATAGCGCAATTTGATACATGATTCGTACTAAAAGTAACCGGACTGAATTTTCTCACATGCTGTTGTCAATGAATGCCAATCACCAGCAAACATATATTTAAACTGCTTTATGCCATTCTCTGCTCTATAACGTGAGCGCAAAATGCTTTACTAGCTCAGCATTGTAGTAAAAGGAAATTGAAACTTTCGTGGATAAGTCAAAACGAAAGTAATATTTAGTTAACTTTACGGGAGGAAAAATGTTCACGTTGTGTGGTCACTAGGTACTATGATTGGTTGCATATTCATGCATAAGAGTTGCAACATGCAAGAAAAAAATGCTCCTGAACTTTTTAATCTCAAGAGGTTTATAAATATTGTTGTCATTTTGTTTTTCAGGGACCCACAGAAAACTTGCATACACATTTTTCACACAAAAGAGTAAGACCATTTCCCACATGCAATGAAACAAAATAAACTCATTTGTTCAAAATGCCGTCTTCAACCATGGTGCCTCCAAATGATGTGCATACAGTAATTAGGTTACCTACCAAGTAGATCTCATGCAGTCTATACATTATATTTTGAACGTCCTTTCTGAAACATGCTAATAGAGCCTTTGCACGGCGGCCATGACAGGGGGCAATCACATTGTTACCATGTGTCATGCATGAGTAGGTGCTTTGTGGTTCTATTGTTACATCATTTAAGTAAGAAAACCTGCCCCCTGTCATGGCCGTTGGTGCAGAAGCTCTATTGTCTACCTATAGTCATGCAACAGCATGCACACTTTGTTTCAAGTTTGTCACTTTTTTTCAAAATGCTGCCTAAAAAAAACACTAGTTTTCTTTGCACGACCGCCATCTTATGGGGCAAATGGTTTTTGTCCCCATGCATCACGCATGGGTGGGTAGGCACTTTACATGTATTTAAATAAGAAAATCTGCCCATAAGTATGGCCACCGGTGCAAACTATCTATTCTGTTTAAATATCAGTCTTAGCATCTACTTCTGTAAAAGGTTGTCCCTACTATACAGTAGAACCTAGGTTTACATCTTTTTACAAGTCAAGTTCCGGTTGAAATCCCCGTATTCAGTTTCAGACTTCAAGATTGTGACTTTAGCATCCTACTAAGCAACTGGGTCTTTCTATAAATTAGGGGTCCAATTTTAGTGTCCCCCGTTACATTTGACATTTTGTTTTTGTAAATTCAGGACACATTCTTTAAAAACTTTCCATCTCAAAGAGTGCGTACATAAAGTACAATTCATACAAAATAGTTTAAAGGCCATTTTAATGATTTTTGTACGAAAAATAACACATCAGGTGTAACGGGGGACACTAAATGTCACACTTTTGGACCCCTAATTTATAGAAAGACCCAACTGCCACTTTAAAGGCCCATGTATCATTTGCAAAAGGAAACCTTTTACGGATTCCTGAATAAATGGCATAACATATCTAAAGAGGAATGTTGGTAAACTAGCCTGCAGAAAATTTCAGCTACATAGAATACAACAGTATTTCAGAAAACCTTTTAAAAATGTGTGCGCACACATTTTTAAAAACACCACAGAAAGTACCATCTTAAATTCACACGGTGTTTGTTACCCATTGCTATCAACACTGAGTAATTTTTTTCTTTCTGTCCACTCATGAAGTAAAATTTTGGGTTATTGCAAATGATACAATGGGTGTTTTGACAAGAAAGTCATACATATTACTGCAAAAGCACAATGACATTTAAAGTTTGAACATGAATAAGGCAACAAACGACACAAGAACATGCAAACATATGCTTTTGGAGTCATATGACGAAACAGACAAAACAAACAACAGGACACTTCATAAGACTTGACAAGAATATAGACGGTGTGACCTCTGACGTCACAGCAGGCATCACAACATTGGGGGTGTGGCTATAGCTGTGCGCACGCAAACTTCCTGTGCATAAATTTGGATAATAAATCGTCGGCACAGAAAAACGACTGTTATTGAATGGCACATCACACGGTAACCGGTTTGGGTCGTTTTATAATGCGTGCGCGTGTAGCGCGTTTTGTGTTTCAAAATATCACGCGCGATCGTCACATATGCAAAGCATGATGCATGCGCACAACGGCAGGCAAGATTTGGCTTTAGACGTAAACAAAGGGCACACGGTCTATAGACGTACAGGTCACACAGAAAAGACACAGGATGTTCTTCTATGCAATGCAGGAATGGAAACAAATACAGACAAACATAATGATTGAAACATGGAAATCACTAGCAACAAGAGAGTTAAAGTGTGATGTCTGTTGTCACGTAAACTGTAGGGACGTTTTCTAAAATTCTTACTGATCACTTGATTTGTCTTAAGAGGAAAATAGATTTTAACCAATCTGACTTGATGACACTAACGCTTGTGTTAGAGTAAACGGGTCATTTCTGAAATTAGGCAAGCGAAAATTTTTGGTGTTCCGATTACATCTAAATTATTTTTCTTGACTCAAGTCTCGCTTCAAAAGACTGAACTCGAGATTCCAAGTCTATATAATGAAGCAACTATAATCAAGTCGTTTGCCTAAATGACTCCAATCAATAAGTTGTTACAATGCCTCGGTGATTTTTGTGATTTTAGCTTACACCACATGAAACAAGTACAAAGCCACAAGTATCTCAATCATGCAACAACAGTAGCAGACTGAATTGAACAGGAGCGGACAATGCAAGATTTTTTCCATCCAGTCAATTTATTTTAACTCTAGACAACAACAAATTAGTCCAAACTACAGCTGAACCTCAATAATAAGAGCACTGTTCATGCAACATTCTGCTTACAACGAGAACAATTTGAGGTCCCAATTCTTTGTACTATATAGATTTTTTGATAATGAACGCAATATTCAGTATGCGCTTAAACACCAGAACATTTCAGAAATGAGACAATTATGAGTATTGGGAGAAGAGAAAAATCATATGGGCCTCATCGAGATTCGAACCTGAAACCTCCGACTCTTCAGGTAGATTCTCTACCAGCTGAGCTATTAGGCACAGTGGTAGTTTTTCCCCCGCGAACCCACTTTTTTTCTCGGTGTTTTATGGGTGTGCAACTGAGCAAAGTAATGAATGCAATATTTGGTATTTGGTGGAGTTTTTGCCCACCCCAGTATGTGACGGGACTTTGGCCAAAGTGTGCTCCAAATGTCGGCAAATTTGGAAGTGAAGGAATTTTCCAACGAACTTCAAACTGTTCATGCTCCAAACTGTCTATATTCTGAACTCGTCCTGCAAAATTGACAGACTCTCGCCAGGAAATGGCCGAGAAATCTAATGATGTAGGGAAAATGGTGCCCCGGCTTCCGGCCTACTACCCTATCCGTGGCTGCAAGGACACCCTGCGCGGGTGTAGTACTGACTTGTGCCCGTGCGCGTACTTTTTGCCCACCCTAATCTGTGAAGGGGAATTTTGCCAAAGTATGCTCCAAATGTCGGCAAATTTGAAAGTTAAGGAACTGTCTATATTCCGAACTCGTCCTGCAAAATTGACAGACTTTCACCGGGAAATGGCCTAATCACCATCAAAATAAAACAACCAAACATGTGATAAACAAAATCATAATGGCCTCATTTCTGATAACAAAAGGCTCCCGTTATAACGAGGTAATTCTGCAAAGTCCGAAGGACCTCTTATTAATGAGGTTCAACTGTACAAGTTTCCAAAACGAACACGTAGAAAGACTGAGTGGATAGAATCTTGCAGTGTTTAAATTAAAAAGAGAAAAAATTACAGCCAGTTGGCCGAGAAACAAGAACCGTTTACTGAAGAATCCCGAAAATGGCCGCCACCGGGTTGAATAGACAGAAAATAAGATAGTTGAATTTGGCAGCAATTTGCAGCAATTTGGATACAAACCATCTCCCTGTCTGGCACTGGACATACTCTGCCGCGCCTTGTCCATCTTGCGCAGTCGTTTAGCCTGCCGCCGCACCGCCTCCTCGACGGCTTGCTGCTCGCGACATTTGTGGAAGTTTTCAACGACCACGCCAACGAACATGTTCAGAACGAAGAATCCCACAATGAGAATGAAGGAGATGAAGAAGAGGATCAGCCACTCGTTGTTGTTTTGCTTCGGCTGCGGAAAAAAGGGAAATTATTGGTTTAATTAGATCAAAGTTGGCAAATCAAAGACACTGTTGACATAAGAGTAAACGCTTCATTTGATAAAGATTCGACAATGATTTGACAAAGAGATTTCCGAAAAATAAACACACGTCTCTTCATTTGTTGACGATTAGAATCTCTTCGTTAGATGAAGCAGATTACCTTTTGACAAAGAGATGACTTAAATCAACAAAGCACATTTGTAATGTGAACAATTATGCGACGAAGCAATATGGCAGGCCTGGTCGCACATGCGCGGCCAACGTCAGGCATCTGGCATGCAGTTTTTCTTAACGCACTACTCAAATGGGTGAATGGCTAGGGGCCTGGATGCTGATAATAGCCCTCACCTTGCGGCTCGGGTCATTTTCAGCGTCCAGCCCCCTAGCTGAGTTTAAACATACAGTTTAAGACCTTAATTGTAAAATGCCTAAATTGGTACCTGTTTGTCCAGACCAACAGCATCGATTCCATTGTACATAATCTCCACCCACCCATCTTTAGAGGCCAAAACAAACAGCGCCATCAAAGCCTGAAAATCACAACAACAAAAAGATGACACTCTTATTATATCTGCTCTGCAGTTTGAAGGAAGCTAAATAGATATTTATGGTGAGCTGTACAAAGTTTGCCTATTTGAAGTGAACTTGGAAAAAGTAATTGCATTCTGAGATGGATTTCACAAAAATTGAGTTGAGTTCAATTCATCCTAATTCCCATAGCATCGTCCCAAGATAAGAAGAATAACCCTTTCTAAGATGTGTCTTAGCGCTTTGTGAAATCGGCTCCTGGTCATGTATTTAGATCTAGTAACAGGTCTCGCCAGTTTGTACAAATTATCAACTAACCTCCGAGACCAGAATTGATTTAGCAAAAGTTAAGATGAGTTCAATGTGTCTTAATTCCCACACCAACATCCCAAGATAAGAAGAGTGACCCTTCCTAAGATGCATCTTAGCACTTTGTGAAATCGGCCCCCTGGTCTAACAAACTACAGACCCAATAAGAATCTCATAATCGGTGAGAATTTGCCCAATGAAAATATGAACGAATAAAGCAAGTCTCTATACTATATCCAAATTTGAATATATGAATAAATGTTCAGTCTGTAATAGACAACAACTTATTCCAGACACCACTCTATTTTATGTCCCATCTTGAAGGAATGACCCACACAAAGTAAATTTCCATGTAAGTTGGTTATATACACCGTATCAAATAGCTGCCATCTTGTAGGGCAGTTTCTTTTTTCTATGAGGACATGCATGGTTGCACGTTTTGTGCTTACATTGTTGACCAATTTAAACAACAAAAGTTGCCCTACAAGATGGCAGCTATCTGATACTGTCTATGTAGTAGTACATACCTGTCCTAGGTTATCAAAATTGTACTGCTGATTAACCCACTTGTTTTTAGTGTTTTGTAAGCAATGGGTTTTGTTCATGACGTTTTTAACCGAAGGACCAGTGCAATAGAAGAATTTGCCTTTGAAGAGCTGAAATCAAAAATGGGAAATGGACATTAATTGTAAACTGTGTCAGTTATGATCATGTCAGTACAGGCCCTTTGCACGGGCGGCCATGATGGAGGCAGTCATATTGTCAATGTGTCATGCAAGATTAGGCACAAGTATTGTCACATTATATAAATATGAAAACCTGCCCCTGTCATGGCCGCCGGTGTAAAGGGTCTATATGATTGGTCTATCATCCTATGTTTGGTTTATATATCAATAAAACTAGAAAAGAATGTACGATGTTATTTATGAGTTTTGGTGCCGATGTAAAGCTCGGTACGTAGGGCACACGTCTCAAAGACGGGTGCATTTCATTAAACAGCATGTTCCATCCTCCATTCGCAGCAACTTGCCTGCTTCCCGCAAACAGCCGTCGCTTGTCTGCAAGAATGCTCGCAAAGCTGCCACTCAGCCCGAATGCACATCTGCTACAGGACAACACTTGCTTGATCACCCGGAGTGCTCGAAACAATACAGCAGAGCAGTTCACTGTACTGGCCAGAGCACGCAGTATCATGCATCTGCACATGCTCAAAGCTACATACATACACTTCACAAAACCCGTGTTATGTCGTCAGAAAGAATTTGTACACACGCTACATGTAGTTTAACTGCGCATACGCAGTAGCGTACTCCCTGCTGTTTTCAGCTGACCAATTAGTGAGCAGTATCTTTAGCCTTATATTATCATCGATAGCGTACCCACACCATTCTTGCGTTTTGCTCTGATGAGTGCAAGTCTAAGAGCTTTAGCATGTCTTTGTTGTTACTTAATTCTATTTTCCGAATAATTTCCGACGCACAAATCACTAACCTGAATGCCGAGAATTCCAAAGATGACAAAAAAAGTGCAGCAGATAATGACAATGTTACCGATGGGACGCAGTGAGGACATTAAAGTCTGGACTACAAGCTTCAGACCTGGGGCTCGACTGATAACCCTGGAGAGTGAAAAACAGAAAGAAGGTTACAGTAAAATCCCTTGTACAAGGCACACATTCTTTTGCCACGACAAAAATCAAAAGCTGGGGGTGCGCCCTGTACACAGATATCTAGCAACGGCTGGTGGTCTAATCACCAGGCAATGTCATTTCTGTTTTAAGTGAAGTAGATGGCATGAGAAGCAATTTAGTTTCAAAAAAGTACACTACATGCACTTTTTTTATGAGTGTGGATAATAAAAAAACAACTAACGGTAACCAACAACATCTTGATGAAAAACAACATGTCAGCAACTGGTCAACCCTCATTGTGTTGCATGCACAGTGCGAGGGGAAAACAAAAATGAAAAGTTTTCAAAACATCAAGACTACATCTAGGATGGGAAGGACCACATCGACATAGACTCACATTCTGTGGTATTTACTGCGAGTTTGCTGCATATTTGCTGTATTTCTTTTTCTTTTTTTAATTGTTTTCCCACTGAAAGTTTGAAAGTTAGTGGACACCTTATAATCCAGTGCACCTCATACCCAGGTTTTTACGGCTGGCAATTTGCCTTCATAAAACACGCCTTGACTTGACTAGTTCAAAAGGGCATCTCAACCCTTTCACGTAAAATCAGTGAGCCGCTTTTACCTCAATGGTCTGAGAGTCCGGAGCAGCCTAAACACCCTAAGAATCCCAAAGATCTCTGGACTATTAGACGATACAAGACTGATGGTAATATCAATCCATGAGATGACTACTAGGGAGCCATCCATGATGTTCCAGCCGCTGTACAGGTAGGCATGTTCACCGATGAATAGGCCCTTAGCGAGGACCTTGACGACCATCTCCAATGTGAAGATACCGGTGAAGATGTAGTTGGAAATGCTTAGCACGGTTCGCTCCTGAGATAGTCGGGAAAAAGGACATTGAATAAAATGACATTCTTAAATACCTATGACAATTTAAATAGCTTCGTTCACATTCCACGTTACACCTTCAACTCGCTCCTGGTCCACGCACCAACACTCGTTATGGTCAGTGGGCATTTGCAGTCGCTGCACCAACCCTCTGGAACAGACTCCCTCTGCAAATCCAGGACTCACTTTCGATAGACACATTCAAAACTTGATTAAAGACTCACTTACTCAAATCTATAGTTAGCGCTTAGAAACGCCCGTTAAAGTGCTTTATAAATGCAATGTAAAACTATGTTTTACCTATTGGGGCGACAGTTTTTATGTAAAAACAATTTGGTGTTGCCCTAATATTTTGGAGGTTTTTTTTTTTTAAAGGTCAAAAACCATTTTTATTAGGTCTAGAACCATTTTTCTTAGGTCTGCAACCATTTTTGGAAGCTTTGGGTAGAGAAATTTGGTGTCAATTTGAGTGATTGTTGCCAAAATTTTGGTGGTCGCCGGGGAAAGGTTTCCCGTAATGTCGCCCGTTTATAGCATTCAGGGTTCTTATTATTATTATTATTATTAACCAACTTGAGACAGGTCTGCGCACTTCAAGGTTTGATAACTGCACAAACAAACATCGGTTTTCTTACCATACTATCATCCTTAATGCCCGGTCTCTCCATAGCAAGAGTGACACAGTTGACGAAGATGATGAGAAGCACAGCATAATCAAACCAGCGATGGGCAATCAGACTTTGCAATCTACGACGGAATCTAAACAGGCAAAAAGGACAAGAGAATTCGCTTATCAAATCCTTCTTGAAAAATCTTTGCAAAGGAGGCTAGTTAAATTCTGTCAAATTAAGCACTGCTTTGTCAATGTCTATAGACGATGATACATCTAAAGCAAATCTTGCCTGGCATTGTGCGCACGCATTATGCTTAGCATTGTGACAATCGCCCGTGTTATGTTAGAACACAAAACGAGGTACACGCGCACGCGTTCCAAACTGACTTAAACCGGTTATGGTGATAAAATGTATATAAAAAATGATGCGCGCGTAAAACGGCGGGCATGTTTCGGTTTGTTGTGACGTCAGAGGGCACATCGTCTAGTTTAACTGTATATGTGACCCGACTAAGCAAAATGAGTCTAGGTCACATTTTTGGGACGAGTTCTAGAAATGAGCGGCTGATCCAGGATCATTAAAATATTTGTAACGAGTCTCCCTCTGCTCGATTTCCAAGTCAAGTTAAGTCAAACTGCCTTCGAGTCCCAAGTCAAGTCAAACTTCCTTTGAGTCCCAAGTCAAGTCAAGTCAAGTTAACGAAAATCCAGACTTGTGTCGACTCGAGTCCCGAGTCACGAGTTCGAGTCATTGAGAATACAATGAAAATTCCGGTCAAAAAATACCACACGGTACCCAAGTACTACCCAGAATGTCCATTGTATTTTTACCACCGTTTTCTCATTATGGTTACATAAACTTGGCGCAGACTGTGCGTATGCGACATCCGACTCATTCAAACAAAATGTACCTATTGTAAGGTGGCAGAAGGTACAGTGAATACTCTATCCTAGTCTTGAAGCAACCCTTTGGCTCCGGGCAGCATTTGGTAAAGTTGCAATCCTACAAATCCAGAAAAAGAAAAAGGAAAATTAGAGTTACAAATAATAGATGATAATTATACACCTGAACGTGATGGTTTTTCATTAACGACGGTTCAAAATGGAACTTCTAACTCAAAGAGACAAATTTACTGACGAATCTGAAATAGAATACAAATGAACTACAAATAAAATACACTATATCAGCGTTCTCCACGAGTGGTTTTGTCCGGGCGCGCCGCCCGCACAAAATCATCAGAGGTACCATTTGTGCCCGGACAAAAATTTGCCGCCTGGATCAAAAACTCGGCCATCCAGACAAAAATAATCGATTTTCCCCTTCAAAACGCTTCGAATATATAGCCAAGTCATTTCAAAATTAGGTGTAAAGTCACTAAACATAATTCGCTAGCCACTGCATGGTGTCATTATCGTTCACTTACCACACATATCTATCGCATCGGCGAACCAATCTATGGCAGTTGCATGCATACGTTTTGAACAGCGCCCTCACATGAGGGCGCTGCTCAGCGCGCCGGGACAAAATGTTTAGCAGTGTTTAACACTATATGATAGTTTAGTAAAGCACATGTATAAAGAAAGCTTAATGTTATTTGTTTGTTTTTACTTGAAATTGTCCAGTTTCACTATGAGAACATATTAAAGGCACAGGCTCGTCAGCAATGCCACGCGCCAAATTCGTGCCATGAAATACGCAGCTCCATGACTTTGCTATAGAGCTGCGTATTTCGCGCACGAATTTGGCGTGCGCGCATTGCTGACGAGCCTGTGCCTTTAATATGTTCTCGTAGTGAAACTGGACAATTTCAAGTGAAAACAAACACGATAAATATTACACAGAGAAGTCACGTGGAATTCACTTTTTTTTTGCTAAATGTTAAAAAAATTCTAAAGACATCAGTTAGGTCATAAATATCTAAACTGTAACTGTACGTATGAGTACACTTAAAAGAACACCCAACGTCACTTGTGGTACATAATCTAATAGGCCTACATGTAAAAGCAAATGTACCAATTATGTGTTAAGATGTCGAACATTTTTCCGAGTTCTCCACATTGTAAGAAATGAAAAGAAAAGTTATAAATACCCAGGAGGTGTTTGCTGAACGTCATTGGTAAAGATTTGTACACAATGGAACGTGGAAATTAAAAGGAGCAATGCACTTTCTTTTGTGTACCTATGTATGAATCTTATTTTGAGCCATCTACGTTTAATAAGTGCTATTGAGGAACATGTGACGTCAGCCAGGTGTCGTATATATAGTGCCTTAATTTCATTTAAAATTCCCACCAATTTTTGCAACAAAGAAAGTGCAGATATTATTAGTTATCCCACGAGCGCTGGTGGAATACGGCATAATGTAGTGCGTCTGCATCCCATATAAACCAATCCGGTAACTAAGGTCTCCTTCCCTGTATATCCACCATAGCTGGGGGGGGGGGGTTTCCAGTGCATGGACTGTGCGTTATATGTTGCTGTTAGAACGAAAAGCGCATCATTTGGCATTACATACACGCGATGTGCCCCCTTCGCGTACACAATCCTACAAAGATGCGCTTCGAACAAGTTACGCGTCGTTGTAAGATTGCGAACACGAAGGGGGCGCGTTGCGTGCATGTAATGCCAAAGGATGCACGCTTTTCTTTTGAACAGCAACACACAACGCACAGTCCATGCTCTGGACCCCCCAAAAAGTCTTGCAAATAAACACCAACATTAATCACACTTCCAATAAAAAGTGTTTTTAAGGAACATAGGTTTGCACATCTGCCTAGCAAAAAAAAAAAAAACCTCCCTTATCACTTTATCTCTTGAAATATGTGCTTGTCATCACCCACGCATTCTCAAGTATTTACTTGTTTTCCCCAGTTACACTGCAGAAAATAACCTCCATCTGTAGAAATCCTTGTACAGTGAAACCTGCTATTAAGGCCACCTTGATAAACAGGCCACCTGCATATAGAGGCCACCCACCTTTGGTCCCAAATGCCATGTGTATAATACTTAAGTTTGTTACGGTCACTAGGGTGGCCACTATAGACAAATTTTGTATGAATTTTAAAGGGCACTGAGGCCAACTGGAGGGACACTATGGCCAACTTTGTGCCAAATGTATACTGGTTATTGGTGTACACAAGTCTCATGAAATTTAGCAAGTGTATCTTGAACAGGCATTGAGGCCAACTCAGCAGGGGACCAATTGTTGCTTTATGAAAATGGGTTAACCGTCAAAATCTCATGTGATGTGTTTTACAATCAACAGATGTTCTGTTATTCTTGCTAAGAACACAATTTTACATACAATTTTAATCCATTTTTATAAAGCAAACAAATGTTTGATTAAGCACATTTTTCTGCTAAACAGCTTTATGGAATTGGCCCCTGGGCATGAAGCCATTTGGCCTTGATGGCCTTGGTTAATGTCAAGGCCTGGGATAGGGCATGCTGGCCAAATTGGCCTCAAAAGGTGTATATCTTGAAGGGGCATCGGGGCCAACTCAGCAGGGCATGAGGCCAATGGCCTTGGTGGCCTTGGTTAATGTCAAGGCCTGGGATAGGGCATGCTGGCCAAATTGGCCTCAAAAAGTGTATATCTTGAAGGGGCATCGGGGCCAACTCAGCAAGGCATGAGGCCATTGGCCTTGGTGGCCTCAATTAATGTCAAGACCTGTTAGTAAAATGGTTAGCAAAATGAGATTCATGCAGTAACAGAAACTAAAATGTTATTTTTATAAATCTGTAACAAAAGGAAACATTTTAAACATTCCAGTTACACAACTTGAAAATATTAAATTAAATTTGAACGGTTAGTACATGTTGCATGCAATGATGTATAGATATTAGTGAAGTCTGCATGCAGATCAAATCAAAAATTACCCGACCACAGAGTGTACACTGCCATGCATCGAAGTAACATGTACGTACACCTTCATCATATACCTGGATATTATCGGTATTATTCACGTCAATATCTGCTCTGCGCATTGTCATTCCATGAGGTTCTGCAGACACACCATGCACAGCCTACACACCGAGAGTGTTGGTCTGTGCATCTTATACTCCGCAATTCGACATTCTGGAGTTTCGGGATACATGACACAGCCTTAATATTAGCATTGCTTTTCTCATTTTTGAGTTTGTCCCCATGTTTGTCGAGATCGTAGGCCCAAGTCACGTGTACTTTACGACGTGATGACGTAGGGAAGGTTTGCCTTGTACCTGCAATAGCTTTCTCATCATTGTTTCGTTGAATTTCTATCTTGTCTTGTGGACAAGCAGTGCCAACGTTACTGCACACATTACAAGGTATCTTAAGATTTTCCTTCATGTTTTTGTTAGATATACAACATCTGATCAAAACGTCTTCTTTTTTACAGTTAGAACTAGCATCACAAATCTGAGGAACGTTCCCATACAATGTGTACTGAGGAAGCAAGTTTTCCAGTTCGACTGCGTTTTCAACGGATGAGGTTTTCTTATCACTATAAATATCAGGCAAACTCATGCAAGGTTTTTGTGGCTCGTTCTAGGGTGTGGAATGATCGGGGATTGAGAATGACATTCGATCGTCCATATTTCAAGCAGGCATGCCCAGGATTAGATGGTTGCACAGCAGATGGATGGATGAATGAAAGCAGATGAGATGAAAAAGGGATAAAAGTAAACCAATGAATCAATGAAATGAGCATTCAAGTCAAATCAGGCAAATACATATGAATGACAACAGACGTACAAATAAATTGAAAATCGGTTATAGTAAAATTTTGAAATATTATTCGTAATTGGGTCCTTCTCAGTTGGGCTAATGTGTATAACAACACAAGCAATTCTAGGCAAGATTTAATAGGGATGTTTGGATGCCCGCAATTCACGTATGTGAAAAAAATGCTTTGAGAACTGGTTATATATAACAAGAGGAGATCTTAGAAACCACGTTCGAATCTCGGTCAAGGCAAAATAGTTGCGTGCCACAAAGTCACAGATATGTTTTCCCTTCTTCATCCGTTTCAAGGTCTCCTCAGAATAATAACCAAATACTTAAAGCATTTCACATTCACGTTTGTATTTTACGTGCATCTAAACCTCTCTTATGGCGGGTAATGCAAAGTGCTTATTTTTCAGAGGTCAAACATTTTCATGAAAGTTCATAAAATGTTCAGATAATTATAAAATTCTCTGGGAAAAACTCAGGGAATATACTCAGAGACAATTCTCTGCAAACTGACAAGGACCCAATGACAAGATTAATAAGGAGGTGGCTTTAACTCTTTCACTATGTGGCGTAATTAAACAAATGCCAGTTTTGTTTATGTTTACAAGGAGCTGCTTGCAGTGGCTTTCCAGCCAAAGGTAGGTCTGTTTCCCAAGCCGTTGTGAGCGGCATTCTCTAGCAGAAGAGTTAAGGTTCCCTCTCTTCAAAACAAAATAAATAACTCCAGAAAAAAAGGAAAACAAAACAAATTTTAAATCTGAAGTTTCGGTTACAATTGTATCTCACAACAGACACAAAACAATGGTTAATCGTGAACACAAGCTGAAAATGAATTTTACCCCTGGTAAGCAGAAACACTTCCTGCCCTGCTCGATACGTTTCTTCTGTTTCAGGGGGTGATGAGGTGAGGTGAGCGTGGTGATAACATACAGATGATGGTGATGGTGGCAGCGGTATGAATAGATGAAGGGTTAGAGATGAATGGATAGACATAACGATGGATGATGATTGGCAGGGACAGACTGCTTTCCGTGATGTATGACAACTTGTATAAGCGAAAGTGTCTTTAACTTTATTCAGGACAAAGCCTGAAGAAAGATATACTTAGCGCAACAGCCATGACACAACAACCAACAGCAAGGAAAGTAACGGAGATAAGTGCAACCATTATGCTTTTCTCACTAATTTTGTTGGTTAGACATGATCGCCAAATGATACACAAAATGTCGGAAATCACTGAAAAGCAGTCCATAGACACCGTTCACATAATACGTCAACAGGGGAGGCAAAGAGTTGTGTAATTAACAAATTAAGACATTTTTGCATGTTTATGTAGTATGTGAACGGCTCCATACATGAATGGGTTAAGCTGGGTGGTTCAAGGGTGGTGGTATGCTTGTGATCGCACTTCTCGATTCGAAGAAATACATAATTTGCTAGTTTAATAACAGTCGAGTGTCAAAAACATATGACATTCACCGCGTTTACACTCGAATCGCAAAGGTGGATACAGATCCAGCATTTTTATTGCGACCACAAAACTGAACATTTGCCGCGTTTACACTACACCCCAAATCGCTTCAACTCGCTTCAGAAACCGCAAAAGTCACCACTAAATGTAACTGCAGCGCATGCGTGAGCTGTTGCTGCACTAGTGCCAGATTGGTCAATTAAATCTACTACACTGCGGGCACCGCCCCAAGGACACTCAAATTGCCGAATCTGTATTCGGGTAGCGTTTACACTACAAGCGACCTTGACGATTGCAGGGTTCAACCCCGCAATTGCGGGGTTCAACCCTACCCCAAAGGTGACTTGAAAAAGGCGAATCAGACCCGGGTCTGATCCGCCTTTTTCAATTCACCTTTTGCGTTTACACTTAGTGCCTACCCGGCTTCAACTCCCCTTTTTGGAAATTGCGGAGTTCGATTCGGCAAAGGCGAATCGAGTGTAAACGGGGTGTATCATGTGGTGTGGTGCGATTTGTAGCGGTATTAGTAATAAACACCTACTTAAAAATCACACACACCACAAATTGGCAGACAAAATCCTGATGGGAAAAATACGAAGAGAAATCAACCACACCAATATGTGCGACTGCGAAAATACATGCTTTAGGATTGTACATCCCAAGTCCCCAAGGAGCCACCAAAATAGCATGGGCGCTAAGCCATTGCCAACACCAGCTTATACAACCGTAGCAAGCCAAGTAATAACACCACGGGGCTACACTTGTACTCGCTCAAGCTAAAAGTAAACACAACATATGCATTTGGGTTGAAGTGCACGAACGGCGCTCGTGGCTATTTTTACGGGCAAAGCTGCTCTTTCAGAAAAATAAATTGGCTGTGGTCCATTTATTAAACAGTAGTTAGGGTTTAGGGCTGTATAGAATACATGATTGGTATCTCGAGGAATCAGAAACGTTCACAGATTTACACATAACTTACACAATATAAACATGATGACGGTAGAAAATTTCTCCTGAAATGGTTTTGTCTGAAGTGCTATAGTCTTTGAGAAATGAGCAAAACAATTATTTTTCGTCTCGCGAGATGAAAATTATTTCGCCCCAAAACCACTTCGCCCTGAAGCACTTCACCCAAAGGCCATTTTGCCCCAAAACCACTTTGTCCAAACACTACATCGCCGAAATGCCACTTCGCCCCAAAACAATTTCGTGCACAGGCCATTGTTCAGGGCGAAGTGGTTCAGGGCGAAGTGGTTTTGGGGCAAAGTGACTATAAACCATTTTTTGACTGTTTTCTCAAAAGTTAGACGAAGTACGGAGCTGATTTTTACTCAAGTTGGTTTTAATCATGCATACCTTCAATCACACAGGGGGATAAAACTATTTGTAACAGTTTACCAATCATGTATACTACCTTTAAACCCCTCAAACTTGAACAGTGATCAGTGAATGCGTGGTTTCTAAAAATGGAATTATGTACATTGGATTGGTGAATTTTGCCAAATTTTGTGTCGTAGCTAGAGAAGTTTGAGTACTGGCTGAAGTGAGGTTGATGAAAGTCGTTTATCAGAAAAATTTGCTTAATGCA
This sequence comes from Henricia sp. BOLD:AAB3569, assembly GCA_037783545.1. Taxonomy (NCBI): domain Eukaryota; kingdom Metazoa; phylum Echinodermata; class Asteroidea; order Spinulosida; family Echinasteridae; genus Henricia; species Henricia sp. BOLD:AAB3569. Next base: position 639,222 of record JBBELK010000015.1, on the reverse strand, counting down.
AAATTTGTTTGCTAAAAATATAAAAATGGGATAGCAATCAAAATCTTATGTGATGTGTATTACAATCAACAGGTGTTCTACTATTCTTGCTGAGAACACAAGTTGACACACAATTTTGACTATTAACCCATTGTTATAAAGCAAACAAATTTTGGATTAAGCAAATCATTTTGATCTGTGATTGGTCGTCTTTGCTCGTGCGCATTGTGTGCTTTATATTTTAAAATTTGCAAAGCCCTTTGCTTCAGGCAATGTACTATATTTACATTTGGATATGTTTGACACGCATGGCCGGGTTACAAATGTCAATGCAAAATATACGCACTTACTTTAAAAAAATAATAATAATAACCACGGGCAGATTTCTGCCCGTCATGGCCTTATTTTCGCAATAAGCGATAGGATCGGGAACTAATCTATAAACAAATTTACTTGCATTACCTAAACAAAAAAAAGACAATTAATAACATTATGTGTTACTAATGAGCGTTAATGCGTTAATTAACATTGATATACAGAAAACAATAAACTTACTGCCTCATCGTCTTGGTCTGGATCCTGAATACTCTCCTCATCATCTCGATAACTCGTCCTGCCCACCGACCCTCGGCTACTGCGCTTCTCAAGCTCTAGACTGTGCTTCTCCAGCTGAGCCGTGAAGGAGCCACCATTACATGAGATATAGGACGTCCGTCGGCTGTCACCATTACAGCTAGCGACTGAGGTACGTCGACTGTCATTGTCTGGTAGGTAGCCATTGTGATCAGAAGAACTCCTGGCGAAATTTAGAACAATTTCGGTTGATTTTAAAGTCAAAGAATTACAATAATGATATGGATTTGTACTGCACACTTATCAGGGGAAACCCCAATCAAGGCACCTACACTATCAATACTTCTGGGGCCAATTTAAAAGAGCCGCTTGAATAAGCGCAAGCAGTAATGGCGTGCTTTATTGTAGCACATGAGTTAAACGCTATTTCATGGTCGTGGCATGGTTAAGCATGCACTCCATTGCAGGGCCATCCGCAGGGCCCTCGCAAGGCACTGCAAGGCCCTGCAAGCCCTCACAACTCTGTGGGTCAAGTAAAGCTAGCCTGAACCTAGTATTTGAGGGGAAAAATTCATATATTACCACCAATGGCTAGCAAACCACCACTAAAAATTAAAACAGATATTTTACATTTCTTAACAGAGTCTATTTTGACTAAGAATACCTACCAGTACAGTCACATCCTTCATTTAATTCTAAAGGGCCGTCCAAAGTTGTCAACATTTTCATGGTTCTACAAAACGTAGGAAAAGGGGAGGGAGGGGGTCGAGGGCTGCGTATGACTTTACATGCACTGTAAAATGTTGATATTTCATGGTATTGACAAAAGTAGTATTTTGGGGGTAGGGAGGTGAGGTCTTGAAAAATATAACATGTACTCTCTGTAGAACTGTGAAAATGTTGACAACTTCTGATGGCTCCTAATGCAAAACCAGGCACAATGAATACATAATTGTTACTATGTCTTATCATCGGCAGTGTAAGCCAGGGATGAAACGTGCTTCATCAATAATCATTCACAGCTCGTGATGAGAGATTCCCGCATGTCAATCTTGCTTCAGGCCATTTTCATTGAATGTGAACCATTCCATGTTATCTCTGTCTCCGCGCCTAACTCAAGAATACACTAAGCTCATAAATATTTTCACTGGATGGCAATTTAAGAGCAGAACTAAACCCCAACTCATGCAGGCAGCAGGCCTGCTGTTAACTAAACAGTCCCTGGCATTTGAGGCAGACGATTGGATTAAAACCTTATGCAATCATAAAAAATCTGCAACTCAGTCTACTATGACAAAACACACAGTAAAAGGAGTGATTCCGCGATTTTCGGAGTCGACTCCGATTCCAAAAAAGAATCGTGATTTCTTTCGGAATCGATTCCATTTTTCGCAGGAAAACATTCAATGTACAGAGCATGTATCACTAGGAATAGAATCTGAGGGGAAAAGAATCAATTCCTACTTGGAATCGATTCCTCAAAAATCTGGAATCGCGATTCTGATTCTCAAAGCGGAATCGATTCTAATCGACTCCGGCATGGAATCGCCCAAGCCTACCCATAGGTTGCATACCTTCGACTGCTGATTCGACTACTGATGTTAGAGTGACTATCGCTGTCTATGTTATGTTCACCATCCGGTAGCTGGAAGGGTCTCAGGTAGTTCCTATCTCTGACATGTGCTGGGTTGGCCGACAGGACGTTGCGCTTACGACCAGAGCCGTTACGCGAGAGGTTACTGCGCGGAAGTCTTGGGGAGCCACGGATGGGAAATGAAGTCTATGAATGAAAAATATATTGGTAGATTTATTGGTTGTTTCATTTCGTGAAATATTGCACTACACAAATATGTCTTTTTGAGGGCCCAATGTATCATTTGCAAGGCCCAATGTATCATTTGCAAGGCCCAATTTATCATTTGCAAGGCCCAATTTATCACTTGCAAGATGAAACCTTTTCACAAATTCCTGAAATGACGACATTAGATATTCCCTTCAGTCACAGGAATTTGGACAGATAAAAGTCCCTTTCAACAAATGTACACATGTGATCGAAGGAGATATTTTAATACTTAGTGTTGGTAAACAGCTCCTACGGATCTCTCAATGCACTTTCTGCATTATTACCCCTGGTCATTGGGCTCAGTAATATCATTCCTTAATCCTTCTCAGCTCCCTGGGGAGCATACAGCTCCGGCTGCCTATTAGGCGCTCAATGGCTAATCAAACACATCAACTTTTCGCTACACTCTCAGGTACCCATTTTGCTCCTGGGTGGAGAGAAGCAATTGGTGGCAAAGTACCTTGCTCAAGGGTACACACACCATGGATGGGCTGGACCGTGATTCGAACCCACTACCTTTGGAACTAACCCAGGTTTTGAATACGATCCACTAGACCGCTCCGCCACAGCACTCCTAGAAATATTCTGGAAAACTTTCAAAATGCATGCATGGTTTTCATATTAAGTGAATGCTAAAAAGATGAGTGTGCACACTCACAAATAAGCGCACAAACCACCTGCAGAAAGGTGCAGTTTTTGACAGAAAGAAATCTGCTATTTTCAAGTAGGTTTTTCTTGTTAACTCATGAAAATTTCTGGTCATTGCAAATGATGAGCCTTTTAGCACAGTGCTTTGTTGAGCAAAGTTCAGAATAGCTTTGCTCAGTGAAGCAAAATTCATTTGATGAAAAGATTGCTTAATTCAACGAAGCAAATTTGTAATGCGCACCATCACTTAATAAGATGAAGTGATTTGACACTTTAGGCGATAGTGGCATCGTACAGATTAATTCAATCTTCGTTAGCGGTTGCCTGAAGTGAATAATACTGCTCGTCATTCAATCTTCATTCAAACTTCGTTAAGTGAGATGTGAGCACATGCACGCTCACTTAACTAACGATGATTAACTAATCTTTAACGAACAAAAAAATTCCCTAATGAGAACGGGGGTCGATGTTGCTATTGATTTGGTAACTGAAGCAAAATGATTCAGTTCTGTTTTGAAAGAATGTAAAAAAAAAAAACTGACCAGAGACTGTGAGTCGGAGTCAATAGACTGCGTATCAAGGAAAGGTCCCTTAAACTCCTTGGGTTGTTCACACATAGGCGAGCCCTGAGGTGTAGCGGCAGTACGTGTGATTATGGGTGGACTCATCAAGGTTGCCGGGGCTGGTGTTTGGGGTTGCTCAGGACCAGGCAGGGCAAGCTGTTTCTCATCTGGTGGTTTGAAACAAAAGGGTAAAATAATGAAATAAAATATAACCGAGCAAAAAAAGAAAATAGAAACGCAAATTCTGACAACAAAATTGATCGGGGAGGCTAAGAGATGTAACATTTTATCGGTCAGTAACGTGTATGAACACCTCTTGTGGCAAGGCTGACTGCACCAGCCTCCGTAAGACTAATTTTTGTTGCCTCAAAGCAGAGTTATCGACTGGAAAAGTTATCACTTCAAACCAGTGGCATCACAGCTTTTGGGGGAGGTGCAAAATGGTGTCAACGCCCATGTCATTGCTTTAGTTATTATATATCAAATTATCGCCTAGTAGAGGTCGAAAAGCCTAACATTTTTACCCCCAAAGCTATAATTTTTTTCAGCTGATGACTCAAGTGCTAACTTTTTTAATTGCTTCTGGAAGTTAACGTACAGTACAGTTTAAAAAACCTAGTGGTCGAATAATTTTGAACACTACTATATAACAATTTTGAAAATAAACATTTTGAGAATAACTGTAAAAGAGCTTATTCAGAATTTTCCAGAAAATGAATTTCGTTCTAACCTAACAATCATATGAAATTCCTGCCCAAAATACTATCCATGGGAAGAAAACAGGACATTTGCAATCTCCAATTTGGATGTGGAAGCAAAACGGTTGGTGTGATTACTGCAGTGCTTTATGGATCGGTAAATTAGTTTACAAAACATCAGTGTTTGTTTTTACGATATCCTTGATACGGATTGAGAGCACGAAATTTCAGAATGGTATTGAGAAAATATGACAAATTATATGGTATCAAAATCTCAACACCCATGGGGAAAATGGGGGCTCAAAAATGTGATCTGGACACGCTCCTGAGATATTTCTATTTGTTTACCTGATGTATCTTTCCCTGACGTGACTGACTGGAGATCATTCCCCTCTTCCTTCTTTTCATGTTCTTCCCCCGAGTAACCCTCGTCCTCCTCAAGACTTTCATGGCTGGCTGCGGCAAGACTTGACTCCTTCTGCCAATATGGCTACAGGGACAAGAAGATTCCATGTGAAAATTTCAAACTCATCTCATTAAAATTTGATTCAAAAAAGTGACAACAAACGATCTCAAAAAGATCAGGCAGTTCCATTGAACATCTTGTGAATAAACACAACATATGTGAGAAGGATTTTGGGTCGGGGAACTAATGAAAAACACAAAATAAAAATGAAGGAGAACTAAGGGCGGTCGGGTTGGCGTAGTGGTTCTTTCCCTGCCTTTCACCTCTGGCGTCCCGGGTTCGATTCCTGGGCGTATATGTGGATTGGGTTTGCCGTCCCTACTTGACTATGTGGGTTCCCCTAGGAGATTTCTCTGGGGTTTTCCTCCCACTTCTAAAACTGCAACTCCTTCTTCGTCATCTCAAGTTGATAATAAAGTATAGTTGAAGATAATACCGTATAGTTGATGGCATCAAGGGCCTTAGTTGCCGAAGATGCCATAAAATTAACAACAACAACAAATATCTTTTGTTCGAAACATATATTTTGAGCTGCAAGTTCAAAATCTGCCGTGCTTATTCCACAAAATACTACTTGCTAACAACTACAGTCAAGAGTACTCCGTTATTATTTGGGTTTATCCATGGTAATGACACGGTTCAGCAAATAACACCAAAACGTCAAATTATGTCCTTTCCAAATGAATGCCAATGACATTATACACAAACAAATAGGGAAGGGTGGCCTTTGTAATAAGATTTAAACACAACACAAGTTACAATGTAAAACATGAGGTCATGCAGGAAAAAATTTACAGACGGCAGAAAAAAAGGTTTGTGAAAACAAAATAAACAAAATTAAATATAGCTGACCACACCCCAATGTGTTTACATTCCCAATTTCATCTGAAACTGAACAAGGAACGACAGTCTTTTCCTGCTTTTTTCCAACATTTATGGGCATAAACCTATTATGGAAAATTTTACCAAAAATGGTCTTGTTATATCGTTGCATCCGGCAATTCACCAAAATAGTACAGAGACGTCATCATAAACAAGACAAAAACTGGCTTTTCAGTACACGGGATATAACCACCTTTTGTCATGCAGTATCATCTTTCTTGTAAGTACTAACCCGTCTTTGTTTCAGTTCGAGCAAAATATGGACTTTGAGTTAAAACGTTCAATAGGTATTGAATGGAATATTCAATGGTTTCATGTCTTAAGGTTTAATCAGCAGCTTCTTAGAGGAAAGAGATGCTAAAATGAATAGCGGGATTTTTCTGACAATTATGTAAGCAGCCAGCAAACATAAAAATCCTTGCTTGTCGTACAATAGTCTTTTCAATTCTCCATTATTAGATTCCTTTAAGATGCAGGAAGCTTCTTTACTTTGTGAAGGTCACATCTGGGGAGAGATATTTTCTTGACATTATAAGAGGAGTATTGGTTGTCTCTTCAAAGCAGAGACAGGAATAGAGAAACAACACACGGTTTCCTGCTACGAAGGTAGTGGCATTTTAATTGAATTGTGCTCAGGAGAGGCATAGAGATTTTCTTCTCGCAAAGAATTGCATTATCTCGTAAATGTAATGTTTATTGTACAGTTTACTTTAGACAAATGATAGTTCCATTATAAGGCATCGATAAAGGGTTGTGCATCAACGTCCCTGGATGTGAAATCTTGAAATACATGTATGTTGGAATGGTGGGGTGTAATGAACTTTGTTCTGATAAATGCAGTCTGAATGTCACAGTTTTAAAAAATATCTAAATCGGAGTAAAAGCAGATGGCTTTACTACAGCTTCGGTTTCGATTGCGGAATTTCAACATGCAGTTCTGTTGGTTCAAGGAAGCTAAAAGAGAGTAGAAAAGAAAAAAAATGATCCATGTTCCTACACCCACAAAAGAACTGTGATTAGGTTAGCGGGAAGCATGACGTGCACGCACATATACATACATGTAACTTGGGAATAACAGCAGCAGTACTCACACACACACGTACTTAATAGCAGACAATGTACAAACAGGGATTACTGGAAATGTCATGCTGCACAAATGATATACGTAGGGCAGGGCTGAACTGAAGGATTTTTCTTCTTTCTGGAAATGCGCTTATTTATTATAAATTCTGATTCTTTCTGCTGGGATTAGGTGTGTATTTTGCATAATTACTTTTTAAATACATGTACATAAATCTGAACCCAAAAGTTTTCACTGTTGGACAAAGCGTAGCAAGGGGCGAGGGGGGTCAAGGTCAAGGGCCGCGTATATATAGGACTTTACATGCACTGTAAAATGTTGACATTTTATGGTAGTGACAAAAAATTGTAGTATTTCGCTCTGTAGAAATGCGAATACGTGACAACTTTGGAAGGCTGCTTAATCAGAAAAACCATTTTGACTGCAGCGATGTTTCAGAAATTAAAGATATACAGTCTGTGGTTCTCAGCATATTCAATTTTTTTTCACTGAACGAATTTGTAAAGCATTTACTTTATTTTAACGAGAAAACATTAAGCTTTGTACGTCCATTTTTGTGCCTTGTCTATAGACTTGCCCAGTATTTGGTCTGTAACCACGTCAAATATATTTTCGTCTGTCTCGGAAGACTTTTTGAGACAGAAGAAACAAGATTAGACAGGCCACTAGTACGGAGGGCGTGCTGTGCGCAGCCCCCCTGCAGACCAGATACGGGACAGACTTGGGCAAATCTATGCCTTGAATTATTGGCGGTCAGGAATATTTCAAAAAATTTACAGTAACTAAACGGTCGATTTTTTTTTTCGTTGATGTTTTATTTGAAAGCGAATAACTTTTATGTCTAAAAAAATATCATGTGCCACACCTAAAAGCACGGACTGTATATCTTTAATAAAATCCATAGACGGTTTTGTGTGAAGTGAATGCTTAAAAAATGAGTGTGTACATGCTTATTTGTTTAATAAAGAACCACCTTCAGTTGTTAATTTTCCACACGCTAATTTGGACAGAAACATTTTTTGGGGGGCAAATGACAAAAATGGGTTTTGTTTACAGACATTAGATCAAAGACTATGATTATTAAATATTGTCACTTTTTATTATTTTTTATTAATTAATTGCTGAAATACTGTATATTCATAAAATTTGGGACTTCCATTAACTGTGAACAGTAAACTAACAAAAAGACACAAAAAGAGCTGAAACAGAAAACGGCAAGTAAGGGAAATGATGATGGGTATAAAGTGTTAAATTAACGCTTTAAAATGGTTCAGTGAGTGACGTTTCAGATGTTAAATGAAACATTAATAGTTACAATACGTTAAATCTGACACGCTATCATGTTTAATGTAACATGCCAAATGTAACCACAATAAACGTTGAATTTAACATAAGTTTTGAAAATGTTTTTAAAGGTTCAGCACTTTAGTTTTACAATATTCACAATAAGTTAAGGATATTGCGGGGTGTGCGCAGATATTTTATTGAGGGTATGCATTCTGCTTCAGTGATTTTGTATATGATTAGACAATTGTATCTGCATGACAGACACACCTTGTCACAGGAATAGGTGAAAACAGTCATTTGAAGAAAAAAAATCAAATTGACAACATACCGCAATATCCCTAACTTATTGTGAGTACAGTGCAAGTATTAGACGAAAAACAAACGTCTATGACTTACAAATCCAATTCTTGCATTCTTGAACTAGCTTTTATACATAACATACATGCAAAGTAATTGGCATTTAAACTTTCTATAAATCTTATTTCAGATGCAAAAACACTCAAAAAGGCACTCAAGGACAATGGTCACTGGGTCACTACACTATCGCAAACTGCTTCACACCAACGAATTAAGTGGACAAGCGCTCCTCCGTTACTTACCAAGAAATGATCGAAGCAGCCAAATGTAATGATGACGAGGTGATGGGAAGATTACGAAGCAAGAATGAAAATGTCAAATGTATTACAGATTTATCAGTAACCATGGCAACGATCCGAGGTATAAGTACGCAGTGTGGAATGACAATCAGCCCGGCAGGTGTTTCGTTGTTACTATGGGATTATCTGTCTCATTGTAGAGTCTAGATACTCATAAAACATGTATGGACCACGGTAATTGATAATGTTGGCACTGTGTGACAAACAGCTAAATGTATGTATATGTACCATGGTTAGCAGCGGTGTAGTCGAGACCTTTGTTAGACCTTTTAAACTAAAGAAGCATGACCAGATCACATTTTTGACCCACCATTTTTTCCCATGGGTTTTGAGATTTTGGTACCATATCAATTGTCATATTTTTCTCATTACCATTCTGAATTTTCGCGTTCACAATCCGTATATTTTTAAGGATGTCGTTGAAAAACCACCGATATTTTTATCCTCTAATTTAACCACTAATTTATCCTGTTCCATAGAGCAGTGTAGTGACTACACCAGCCTTTTTTGCTTCCACATCCAAATTGGAGATTGCAAATTTTCTTTCCATGGATAGTATTTTGGGAAGGTATTTTATATGATTGTTAGGTTAAAACGAAATTCATTTTTCTGAACACGCTCCTTTAAATAAATCACAATAAAGTGCTGATGAAGAAATGAAGTCAGATTTGTAAACATGTATTTATGCTTTAACCAAGGCTTGGAATGGACACCCCAAATTTGTTGAAGAAAAAAAATCTTGAAATGTCTCGGTGAAACCTTTCCAAGATATTTGACAGAAAATGACTTAATATCTCTAAATGTGCAAATGTTCAAACTATGAAAATTTTAATATGTAAATACCACTCTTTGTTTTAATAACATGCATAAAATGCACTTTTAGAAAGGTCTCAACTAAACCCCTGATGGCCAGTTTGACTACGTATGCTGATGATGCAAAGCAGCAACACGTCATAGCAAAAGTACAAATTAGCGCCAGTATCATCATGCACAGTATGTTTGATAACTATTTTTCCCGTATTAGGACGACCGTTTTGGGTAGAGTGCTTACAGAGACCACTAAAACCACAAAATTGTCGGAAAGAAACTCATGAATTGACACCCATTTTCTCGACCTAATTCTCTGAAAAAAAGTTTTGCGACCTAGACGAAAATGGTTTGTGACCTAATCAAAATGGTTAAGAACCTAATAAGAATGGTTTTTGACCTAATAAAGATGGTTTTTGAAGCACTTGGCGTTAGGACGACCGGCTATTGGTCGCCCTAATGCGGTCGGTCGTCCTAATATGCCGTTTTTACCCATAACCGGTCGACCTAAACGCGAAAGAGTAAGTTGTAACATATTTATGTACAAACACCTATCTTACCTACAAAAGTAAGCAAATGTGAACTTAGAACTCTCTCTTTCAAATTTAATGAATTTACCGTCAAATTAGTGGCCTAATGTTCCAACCCTGACAGAGTCTTTCCCAAATACTAAGTGACGAAGCACTTGAAGGCACATGCGTTTACACATACAAATTATGAAATACCTCAAACGAACTTAATATGCATTGTATTTTCTCTTCTTATTTCATCAGTAACTCCAAGGAGTAGAGCCGTATCTAAAAATGATAAACCGATTATAGCCTGCTCGCTGTAGGCTTCAATTTTAACACCGGTCCTGACGACCACGACATTGTAAGCGGGCTATAATTATAGACAGGTCTTAATAGCGGGTCTCGTGTTACGTGGCTAAGGGTAGGAGAGGTCTTCGACCGTTTACTGCAATCCATCTCAGTTCATTTTACTGAGACAAAAATGAACAATCACCTCACAACAGAGTCAGCTGTTTTCACAACACTTTTTGGCAAAATTTCCTGCCACAATTTAAACCACAAGAATTTTTCACCATGGTATCAGTAAAAATCGCAGAAAAGAAAATGTCAAATTCGAACACAACTTATGCCACAGCCGAAAAGGATTGGGAGCTTAAAATGTCACAAAAACTTGCAAAGCAGTTTTTTGTGTTGTTATGTACACAGTTATAAACTCACACAATTTTGTATATTAGAAAGCTACAATATCTCAGACAGACTTTTTAAAGACCATTCTGACCATGTCTAAAGCTCAGTTTTTTGGTTACGAAAAAAAATCCCATTGTGACTATTAAACAGTTCGATCTTTTTCGAGTCCAAATAGTACGCTGTGTCCAAAATAGCTACAGAGAGCCTTGAAAATGTATGATGCAAAAACTTCAGTGTGTGCGTATGTGCCATTGTGTGTTCTTATTTTCTTTCCTAATATGGACATCTCGCTATGCATAGAAATATCAAAATTCCACTGACACACGTCATTACTTGTCATGACAAATTCATGCATTCAATCTACACCCTCGAGGGCTGTGACTTCATACAGGCTTTATGAATATGAATACGGTTCTTGGGCCAACAAATGAGACAAGAAAAGAGTAGATGTTGCTGTGTAAGGAGTTACACGTATGTCTGCTACATGTAGGTTCCCTGGAGTAATTTACTAAGCATTGGACGTGGGATGTGCACAGTCAATTATTAAGGATCTGACAGGCCTCTGATTTCTGCAAACTAATTATTGTGTGCATATTACGTCAAGGAAAATCAGTGTATTCCTGGTTATTAACTTAGGGGAGAATCTGTTTTATCTTCAATTAAAGAAAGCATATATCCATCATTCAAATACCAACAGGACTGAAATGGGATTTATTTTTAAATGTACAAAATTCTACGTAAGGAAAATAGGAAGTTTTAGAAAGGGTGCTCTGCCGACCTGAAAATTACTTTTTTTTTATATGTTCTGCTTAGACCAATATCAGTGTCCAGGGACCTTATTCACAAAGCACCCGTAAAGGGCACGTAAGACTTGCGTTAAGTGTTATTCACGGAGCATCCTGAGAGTTTCTTTTGCAGACCCGCAAACTGCAGGCACCTGCAACTTAATGCAATGGGCAAGTGTAGCGAGGTGTGACAAAAGTCACGTGATTCAAGAAACGGCGTAAGTACTACGCTCAATAATGCACTGATATGCACGCTGAGTGACAGTACATTACCTACTGCTCATAGTTATTGCACGACCCATGCAAGTTGCAGGAAGTCTGGAGGTCACGCAAATTTACGGGTGGTTTACGAGTGCATGCAGATTTAAGGGGGTTTTGTGAATAGCCCGCAAATCTACAAATCGTTGTGGGTGCTTTGTTAATAAGGACTCAGGTCCCTAGCCAGTTCTAAAAATACTCTTTAAAACCATCACAATATCTTAACTTTGCCCAGTTGCGCTCCCATGCAACATCACGAGAAACATTTGGGCTCATAGGGGAAAACCTGCGGGAGTATACCACTGTGCCTTATAGCTCAGCTGGTATAGTATCTGCCTAGTAAGTCAGAGGTCTTGGGGAAAACCTGAGGAATTATAACACTTTGCCTTATAGCTCAGCTGGTAGAGCGTCTGCCCGGTGAGTCAGTTGTCTCTCAAACCAGCCAACTACACATTTATTCTCTTATTAAAACCGAATAATAAAAGGGACTCCTGAATGCAAGTTACAAATAAATCTTACAGAATAATGAATAAATAAATTATGAGAAAATTTTTTTTTACATGATGAAAAGAATTTTCCGAGAATGCAATTTCCTTTTTAAATACCAATATTCATGAGAAGCTCTGCCAAGTTTAGTTCAATCAAAATTAGAAATTCTGATGGATAAAAAACAAATACCGATTCATGATTGAAGTTTAAAATAACTCCCCCAAAAGTGATGTACATTCTATGCACATATTTATTTAAGGAAGAGGAGGCGATGCAGTAATACGCGTTTTAGCATGAGCAATGAGTTTTAGTGTGTGCAATTCAGAGTGGATTCATAATGGGCTTTTTCTTGCATAAATGCGACACGCGTCGCTTTGAGGAAAAAGCGTGTGGGAAGAATTTGGAATGAAATGATGCACTGAAAACCACTGAATGTCAAAAACACTTTCCGCCCAAGTTAACTCTGTGATTTTTAGTGCGTTGTTTCACTCAAAATTCCTTCCACACCGCTTTTTCTCAAAGCGTAAAATATACGCGCATCAAATTTATGCGCATAAAGGTTCAGTAAGAATCCACCCTTAGTTTGATATGTCAGAATCACATCTGAAACAGGCATAAAAACTCCCTGTAACAGAATTACTATCAATGCTAGAATAGGGCGACAAATCGTGTGTAAAAAAGCTATATTAGGGCGACCTGCTCAATAGGGCGACATTTTGGTGTCGCCCTAATATTTTTGAGTTTAAAATTAATTTTTTTAGGTCAAAAACCATTTTGTTTAGGTCGAGAACCATTTTTATCGGGACTGGAGCTGTTTCTCTTTGGTCTGTGACCATCTCTGGAAGCTTTGGGTAAAAAAATAAGGTGTCATTTTGAGTGACTCTTGCCGAAATTTCGGTGGTCCCCGGTGAGAGTCTTCCCGAAGTGTCGCCCTATTGCGGCATCCAGCGTTGTTTAAATTATTATTATTATTATTATTTATTGTTGGTATTCATACCAAGGATTCCTCAAAAGTGCCCATGAAGAATTAGAAATGGCAAGAGAATGGCCAGAGACACCAGGGAATCCCCTTGCTCTTCATGAAAGAATGCTCTGGGATCTTTAAAGTGCGTTACCGTTACCTAACACACTGGACCAACAGCTTTACATCCCTTCCGAAGGATTGAGCAAGTGTGGTTGAGTGCCTTGCTCAAGGGCAAAGGTACCGCAGCCGGGGGGAGGTTCGAACCCGCAACCCCAAGTTTTCACCTATGATTGCGAGTTAATGACCCAAACCAGTCTGCCACGGTACCCCACAATTTGAACTGTTGAACTAATTTGCAATGTTTTAAACTTATTCTTACCTCCGCAGCAAAGCCTTCGACAAGAATGGCCACTAGAAGGTTGAAGAGAACGTAGTTGCCAAACGTCATGAGTGCAATGAAGTACAGCGCTGCCCAGGCCGAGTTGTGGTACATGCCGTTGTATAGGACTATGTTCCAGTCTTCTTGAGTTAGAATCTAAGGGCAAGAAATGGAGGATTCAAGAAATAATTCTTAGAAAATAGAAACGATGTTTCTGTGAAACAATGATTTGTCAACATATAACGCATTTTGGAATGGGCAACTGTATCATATGCAAAGACCAGGAGCCAATTTCATAGTGCTGCTTAACAGTCTATTTTCTGTTATTTATTCGTGCATAGACATCGTTAACGGTTAAAAACCTTCAAAGGTAGAAAATGCTAGTCTCTTCTGATTTCAAACCAAATTAAACATGTGTAATGTCTTTGTTTTTCCATTTCAGAAACAATGTCTTGGAAGGAATATTCTATTTCTTCTAACACTCTGTTAACATCTCAATCTTTTATGTCATGCAAGGACCGAGGATAAATCTGATTTATTTTTTCCATTTTAGAGACACTTTTATGGAAGCGATATCCTATTTCTTCTAAGACTCTGTTGTTCACATTGGTGTTGAACGCAGTAGGAGCAGTGACGTCATAAGCACTCAAGTGGCCGGTATCCATGGTTACCGGTTCCCATGCTGTGTGTACATATTGTAGTCTGCATTTTGCTTGTACAGGAAATGACATTGATGTTTCTCACTTGTATGCTAGAACGCAGCGACAAAACTACTGGCAGTACAGCTGCTTTTTGAAAACACATCTGATCCTGTTTCTGAGTTTATCCTAAGTAATGGAGTACAATTCCATTACACGTGTACCAAGCAACAAAGGACATGGGTCTTTCCACAGTAAAGGGGGCATTTTGGCAACACAGACCACATTTTTGAGGAAATGTCTCAAAATAAAAGAAGTAAGTTTCAGTTGTTCTAAAGAGATAACTTAGGCCCAAAAAGGCTTACAAATAGTGTGACAACATGCCTTTCTAAAAACCCTGTTTACAAATTTCCAATATACGCTCGTAACCGGGACGGACACTTGTGTTACATTTTAGGCCGTCCCAGTTACGAGTGTAGCCTATATTGAAAATTTGTACACAGGGTTTTTAGAAAGGCATGTTGTCACACTATTTGTAACCCTTTCTTGGCCCAAGTTATCTCTTCAGACCAACTTAAACTTATTTCTTTTATTTTGAGACCAGGCAAAGGTATTTCCTCGAAAATATGGTCTGTGTTGCCAAGATGCCCCCTTTACTGTGGAAAGACCCACATGGAGATAATGCCGTTTGTAATGGTTTTCCAACCATGTAATCTATCTTTAAATAAAAGGAATGGACTTTTTTTTCAATCCTTACCTGAAACACAGTAACCAGGGCCCACAGCAGGTTATCAAAGTTTTTCCTGTCGCAAACCTCGACGCCATCCTCGTATTTACAAAAATTGCAGCCAAAGAGATGCATGCCTAGGATGCTGAAAATCAGAAAAATCAGATCTTTTTTTAAAGTGCTTGTAATGTTAGCTTCATTAAAAAGAAACACAAATTAAGAGAAGTTTCCTTCCCTTTACGTTAAAAAGCAACTTTTGGGGTTAAAATCAACCTTTTTGGTCCAAATTCTTTGCGTCAATGAATTTTTGAAAAGTGTCAGTCCTAAGCTCAGACAATATGTATGCATCTTTAAATTTTGGATCTTCAATTTGCAGGCTGAGTTGCTTATACAAGTGTCTTCCAGCTAACATCGAGATACACAGGTGGGTGGTACTATTAGCAGCCGACGGCCAGAGACACTGGGGAATCCCCTTAGTCTTCACTAAAGAGTGCTCTCTGCTGCTCTCTGATCTTATAAGTGCAAATTTACACAACCCACTAGTCCAACTGCTTTTCATCCCTTCCAAAGGATGGAACAATTGTGGTTACATGCCTTGCTGAAGGGCACAGGTACCACAACCGGGTATCGAACCCGCAACATCAAACTTTCACCCGAAAAACTCGGCTACAATATACCATGTGGAAATACAGTAAACTCATTACAGTGCATACACAATGCAGAGAATAATGGCTGGGACTTTATATCGAGAAGAGCTTTATATCAGGGGGTGTTATAACGAGAGTTTACTGTATTGAGCTCGTGCCAATGACGTCATTTTGGGAGTAAAACAATGCCGCGTCGTTGTGGAAGCAATGTGCGTGCGCGTTGTGTGTTTCCATAGCGCGCGTAACGCGCTATGCTGAGGCTCCCATTGGTAAACTAAACCGCGTTACGCCCACCAGAGACACACACAACGCGCACGCACATTGCTTCCACAATGACTCAGCATTATTTGACTCCCAAAATGGCATATTCGCACGTGTTCGAAAGGGGTCAATACAATTTTGTTGCTCATCAAAAGTCAAGTCTCACCTGAAGATGAATATGAAAAGTGAGAGAAGCGAGAAGAACGTCGCAACGTTATCCATAGTCTTGAGCATGATGAGCAGTTGACGACGTAGGGCCGGCATGAATCGTACGAGCTTCAGGATACGTAGCAGTCGGAAGGTTCGTAACACTGACAGACCCCCATTGCCTTGTTGGAATAACTCAATCACGCTGTTGTTATCAGAAAATAGAATTCACATAAGTGTATGTAACTGTAAAGCTTGTATCACGGTTGTCTGCAGGGCAAAAGTCTTAATTCAAGTCTTGATTCAGGTCCCAAGTCTTGGACATCAAGTCCCAAGTCTTGGACATCAAGTCTCAAGTCTTGGACATCAAGTCTCGATTCAAGTCCCAAGTCTCGAAGAGCATGTCTTGATTCAAGTACATGTGCCAAGTCTTAGAAAGTAAGTCTCGATTCAAGTCCCAAGTCTTGGAGCGAAAGTCTCGATTCAAGTCCCAAGTCTTGGAGAGCAAGTCTCAATTTAAGTCTCAAGTTCTGGAGAAAAAGTCTCAATTCAAGTCCCAAGTCTTGGAGAGCAAGTCTTGATTCAAGTCCCAAGTCTTGAAAAGCAAGTCTCAATTTAAACCCCAAGCATTGGAGACCAAGTCTCGATTCAAGTCCCAGGTCTTGGATAGCAAGTCTCAAGAAAGTCTCCTTTATAATTAAATTTCTTTCTCTCACCTAACAACAACAATGATCCCATCAAAGACATTGAATCCATTCCTGATGTAACCCACAAACCCGTAGGCTAAGAGCTTAAGCAGCATCTCCAGGGCAAACAGACTGGTGAAGATGAGGTTGCTGATTTCTAGAGCTTCTGTCAACTCATCAGGCTACGTGGGCAAGGAGTATAAACAAATAAACAAGAAACAATGTCAATAAATTCCCGAAAGCAGGAAACAAAATTTGAAATGCCAAAAAGTTCTTATTTGGGAAATTCCAGAAATTTAGAATCAGATTTACATTTTAGAGACTTCGAGGGCTTGTAATGCTTTAAGTATTTAAGCTGTTTGATTTTAAACATGTGTTCTTCAATCATCATTGATGAAAGTGTCATTCCCAAAAAACTTATTGTAATGCCATTCTCAATGAGTGTGGGAATGTCCAAAACCCTACGTTTTAGACGTACTCAATAAGTACGTAAAAAAACCACATGCAATTGATGTATGCAAAGTATTTTGCTAAACTTATCTTTTGTTCTGTGGCATGTTCTTATTTTAATATAAAACAATTCATAATAATGTGTTGATGTAGTTTTATTTTCGTTCGCTTAAAAAAAAAATGGAAACAAAACCCACCTTTACAAAAAATAAAGCTTTAATCTCTTACAAAATTCAGAAATATGACATGTTATGTGAAGATACTAAAAAAATACATAAAGATTAATATTTATTTAGGAAATGTGGTACAACGATTGCATTATTAAGGTCGGTTGTGTTGCATCCTTACATGTATTTTCATGTGACAGAATACGGGCGACATATCTTCCATCAAAACACTTGATAAGTGTGTCATGAGAGGCAAACATCCTCTCATATGGGACTGTACAGCCAGCTTTAGACAGCCAGGCAGGAAGACCATATACCCTCAGGCCTGCTTGCTGTAACCGACACTATGAGGCAATGGTGCAGTCTGGGCACGGACATTTTTTATTTTTGGAGGCGGGGAGCAATTAAGTTTCCAAGCCTAAAAATAAACAGGTCACATTTGCTAAACAACAAAAACATTGTTCTAATTGGGTTTTTTCTTCCATTCCCTCACAGCAAATGTTCTCAGTGTAATCTTACCATGAATTCTTAAGGCCTGTCCGCATTGGACCTATTTTGGTAAAACTTACCGAGACAATGGGTACTTTTCCCATTTTAAGTCCAATGCGGACAGCTTAGGACGTTTTCCTCTGAGTAACTTTTCCTGAGTCCAGGGGTTATTTTTCCTGGCCAACTTCTGCTCAGGAAAATTGAACTTTTCCCGAGACGAAAAGTCTAATGCGGACACAGCGAGTCGGTAAAAGCGCTCTGGAAGCGTACGTCCGGGCCGTGAAGGTCAAACATCTAAAAGTTCACCCTTTCCTGCCTCTTCCCCCCACCCCCCCTCTCCCCTTTCCCAGTTTGCAGATAATACACGGAAGTTTGCATACAAGTACTCAGCATTATTACATGCCACTGTGCGTGCAGTAAACATTACGTGACATTTTCCCCATATATGAATAATACACCTTTCCTTGCTCATTAAGAATGAGGTGCAATGTGATGAAATTGACAAAGCACTTCAAACGAAACGGAAGCTTGTAATCCTCAGTCAAGGTAAATTAAGATATTAATATTTGAACAGTGTCACACTGAATTAAATATAGATTTATTTACTACAAGGCCATGAACCTTTTTAGAAGTGTATTGCTTGAATAGAAGTGATAACATTTTAATGGGATTCCAGAGCCATTATGCAATTTGGCAGCGAATGCACATTTTCATTTTCATTTATTTAAACAGCAGCTTTGTACAAAAACATTCAAAATTACCACTTCAAAATCATCCATTTGACCAAAAACCTTACTCAAATGGTAGACAGAAGTGGTTTCAACAGTCCAATAGAATGATTTCGCCCAACACGACCCCTTTTTATAAGAAAACAATAATTCAAGATAAATTTATATAAAAGCGTGTGCACACACATTTTTTTTACAAGGGCACCTTCACGTGAACAAATCTAGGGTCCTGACTACCATGGTATTATGGCTCCTTCTGTGCAGTCTAGCCAAGGAACCACCAATAAATCCCAATTTTCAGGGTAATCAAAATTTGAAAATTCCATTTGTAGTTAAGATGATATCGAAATATTAACATTTAAGGCAAAACAAATGTTTAGTGTAAGTTATTATTATTATTATTATTATTATTATTATTATTATTATTATTTCTTTCTGGTATTCATACCAAGGATTCCTCAATAGTGCTCATTGCACTGTCACTCGCAAGCGTGAGGAAACCCATGAAGAATTAGAATTAGAAATGGCCAGAGACACCGGGGATGATCCCCCTTGCTCTTCACGAAAGAATGCTCTGGGATCTTTAGAGTGCGTTTCCATTACCTAACACACTGGACCAACGGCTTTACATCCCTTCCGAAGGATGGAGCAAGTGTGGTTGAGTGCCTTGCCCAAGGGCACAGGTACCGTAGCCGTGGGGAGGTTCGAACCTGCAACCCCAAGTTTTCACCTATGATTGCGAGTCAATGACCTTAACCGCTCGGCCACGGTGCAGAGACGCGGCATGTTTTTTTCGGTTCAAAGTGACGCACGTGCTAACACTAAACATAGTTCTTGGTTTTTTTGGCCTAACGGCTTCATTATCTCAGATTGACCGCTTTTTTTTTTCAATCAAAAAGTGAAGAAAATTTTCTGCATTTCTTTTGTTGCACAGTGTACATGTATTAACTTCATGAATCTTTCCACCTGAGAGCATCAAATTAAATACAGTATATGACACCGTGCCATGTTGTCTCGTATAAGATCAAAGAGCCGAGACTACAACCGTGCGCATACACCGCCTAAAACAAACAAAGTCTGCAATACTGCGCTCCGATTAACACAAGTAGGAGGTCAAGTAGATGCCATCCCAAGCACATGATGGAGCAATGGGGCGATGGCGGTGAATACAAGATGTCTCGTGTTGGTTCCTGAATAGCAACAACACTGCGTTGCCTAGGTTACAGGGTAATAATTGATGAATTGACTGCAGACAAGTGTTTGAGTGTATGCTGATAGTGATTGGGAGTTCATATGTGTGAAGGTTTTGTAACTTGTCATTCACATTTGTGACCATTTCTGTATCAAGGAAACCTAGTATGAACATTATTGTATGTGCATATAATCATGATGTAATCATGCTAAAAAATTTAATATTAAATATTAAAGGAACGTGTCCAGAGTGCAATTTTGAGCTACCCCGCCCCATTTTTCCCATGGGTGTTGAGATTTTGATACCATATCAGTTGTCATATTTTTCTCATTACCATTCTAAAATTTCGCACAAAAAACCACCGTCAAAAAACCACCGATGTTTTGTGAACTAATTTATCCGTTCCATAAAGCAGTGCAGTGACTGCGCCAATCTTTGTGCTTCCACCTCCAAGTTGGAGATTGCTAATTTCCTGTTTTTGTCCCATGGATAGTATTTCGGGGAGGTATTTTATATTAATGTTAGGTTAGAACAAAATCCATTTTCGGGAAAAATCTGGACAAGCTCCTTTTATAATACAGACAAATATTGTGTATTTTTCAGGGAAATCCTGATCAAAGTGCCTACATTATTATTACCCCTGATCATAGGGCTCTATTAAATCGTTCTACATACATGTACCATATCAGCTTCCTCTGGGGGTATACAGCCCCAGCTACCTATCAGGTGCTCAATGGCTAAACAAACACACCAACATTCACTACCCATTTACTCCTGGGTGGAAAGAAGCAATGTGCATATGTGCCAAAGTGCCTTGCTCAAAGGAACACATGCACATACCATGGCCAGACTGGACCAAGATTTGAGCAATCTTTTGACCAGAAATACATTTCTTGGGGTTTTAAGTGCCATATCTTGAAAAGGCATTTGCTGACTTATGTCTGGTTTTAGGGTGACAAGTCACGTTCAAATAGCATTTTTTAAACATTGTTTAAAATTTACAAGAAATTTGGTGATAGATATAAAAGGCAGACATACCTGACCGTGAAACTCAATTCCCATGCTGAGCGTGTTGACCAGGATGCATATCAGAATGGCGTGCATGAAGTACTTGCTCTCAACAATCTCTTCAATTTTACGCGATATCTTCTGAAAGCACGATTTGACCTCCGACTCTGCTAGCTTGTAGCCTGTCTTATGTTCCTCTTCATAGTCGGAATCCTCCACGTCATCCGACGAGTCTTCGTTTTCGGAGTCCGAATCGGTCCAATCGTAATCGTTATGGCCTTCGGGGCAGTTATTCGGGCAGGTGTGTGATCTATGGGACGGACACGGGGAATGGGCGGGGCGTGGAGAGAGGGAGGGGCATGGGGAGTGGGAGGGTAATGAGGAACGAGACGGGCATGGGGAATGGGAGGGGCATGAAGAGTGGGAGGGGCAAGGCGTGTGGACTGGGCAAGGCGTGTGGACAGGGCAGCCAGCGGAATGAATGGAAAGACATGGAGAGGGCGGGGCAAGGCGGGCATGGCTTACAGGATAAGGGGACGGGGGGTGGGTGAGGGGTGGGGCGGATAGTCGCTGCCCTAAGGGTGGGTGTGCACCTGCGGGTGCAAGGCCGTCCCCTGGAATAAAGCAACAATACACTGGTCATTCAAAGTGCAACTTGCAAAGTGTGGCATTCGTAGCGTAAACTAAGCAACGTTTAAAAACCCAAAAATTAAATTATCCATGCAGATTTATTTATGCAGCCATATTTACAATATGTCCACATTACAAACTAAATATATATACATGCAGCAGCTGTTTAGCTTATTTTTGTGATAAGGTGTCTTTTGCAAAATTGAAGGAAAAAAATACAATTTTACACAGTCCACATTTTCATGCAATCATCTTGTGGTGGGAAAACTAACATTCTCTCTAATTTGTAAGGCTCATGCACTGGGGAAGTCCTCTTGCATCCTCTAAGTTTTTGTTGATTTCACAGATTGTCTTCAAGAGCGTACACCGCTGACCAAAAAATCACCTTGAATACTCAACGACATAGGCAATCGTCGCATGAATCCCAAATTAAACTTTGTGTCGAGATCCATATGCATTAATGATTACTAAGAATAACCAAGTATGGTGTGTGAGGGAAAAATCATATGGTCCTTATTGGGATTCGAACCCAAGACCTCTGACACACAAGGCAGATGCTCTACCAGCTGAGCTATGAGGCACAGTGGTATACTCCCTCAGGTTTTCCCCCAAGACCTCTGACACACCAGGCAAATGCTCTATCAGCTGAGCTATGAGGCATGAGGCTCAGGTATCCCCCGAGAGCTCTGGCACACCGTCAGATGCTCTATCAGCTGAGCTATGAGGCATAGTAGTATACTCCCTCAGGTTTCCCCTGAGAGCTCTGACACACCAGGCAGATGTTCTACCAGCTGAGCTATGAGGCACAATGGTATACTCCCTCAGGTTTTCCTAATGAGCCACACTTTACAGGAAGAGGTGCACTTTCAAAAGGTTGTCATCGCTAAACAAAATGCTTTGTTTTGTTTCCGTTTTATTGTCTTCAATTTTTGTCTCTCTTTTTGTTCCAACTTACCATTGGTTTTATTGCTGGTCCGGACAGGGGGCAGTTTACTGTAATTATTGAGAGTTTCCCCCAAACAGATATCCTTCCATCGTTCATGTAGCTTATTTGGAGGCACGTCTGTCATGTTATTGAGTGCAGTCTCGGTGGTCAGTTTGGCCAGCGCCGTGTTCGGTCTCGTGTCCTTAGAATTTGTGGTGGGATAATTGATGGAAGAGGCCCGGTGAATGGAGAGGGTTGTCACTACGTGGCGGTGAGGGGACGATTTACAGCGTAAGCGGCCAGCTAAAGGTTCTAAACGGGACAGGTTCTCAGTGCAATAGGTGATAGAGTGCAGCGAATCAACGCTGGGCCCTAAGATACCCTTTGGAGGAGGTGGCGGCAGTAGTAGTCTATTCTGCCGCGTCGGTGACGATCCAATATCGCTGTTTTCGGGACTGGCCCGTGGCGCTTGCGGATTGTTGTTTCCAAAATGATAATGGTGGTGGTGGTGATGGTGGTGGCAGTGAACATGCACGGATTTCGTCCTGTGTTTTTTACGGCGTAAAGAAATGGCAGGCATCACTTTTTGTTGTCGTTTTCCTCGGATACCTTTGTGCCAGCGGCGGAACTTGCGCTTGAGCTGGCGCACCAGGTGTCCTATGTATTTGAGGATTTCGTCGTAACAGCTCCCCGGCTCGCTGTTGCTGGCCAGCGTGCTAGTGGAGCGAAAACGTTTCCTCTGCTCGGCCATTAACTTGCTTTCTCGTTGCTTTGTCTCGGAAAATTGAGTTGCTATGACTACTAGACACAAATTTATCAGGAAGAAGGCACCAATCTGGGAAAAGAAGAAATATTTAGTATCAAAATCTTGAAAAATATATCACAATTTTAAAACAGAATTTCAACAAAAAAAGACAAACTTTACAACTGTAATAATCGGAATTGCAATAATTTGAAAATACTTTGCATAATTTGCCCATGGAACACACATGTACACACATCAGTCCTTCCAAAATTCCATATTTTTCACCTTGGCCATAATGGAGGACCAAATTTCATGCTCTATGTAAAAGACATATATCAAGGCCAACGACGAAGTCGGGCATGTAATTTTTCACACTTGCGGGAAAGTGAGCTGGTACAACTGCAAGGACTGTGTACATGTAGAACCACTAGGACAATTTTATACTGCATCTTGCACATAAAATGTGATACTACATGTGACTGTATTTTTAAGTGCACAGCGGCAGATTGGTGATGAAAAAATGGAAAAATTGGCACGATGCAATGTGTCGTGTATCGTGTGAATGTTGTGAAATGTCTGCCAGAACACTAAATAAAATTTAATTACCATTTTGTAAAAAAATCAACATTTTTATAACATATGTTCACCATGTAAGGGCCTTCTCATAACCGTGCATCACATTTGTTGTGCAACTACAGTACATGTGTAAATGCAAATATTTAAAAAGTATTGTAAAAAACGTCATGCAGTTTAAGAATGAAGAATAAGACAAGATATTAGTAAGAGACTAGAATGCAATCGGTGAAAGAGGGTGCAGTAAGAGAATTTAGCATATAAGGCTTTTCACACCAGACACATTTTGGGGTTGACCCAAGGTTGACCCAGGATTAACCCAAGGTTTAAACATAGTTTTACCGATTTTCACCTGTGACAACCCTGAGTTGAATTCAACCCTGCTCTAGACCAGCAGCCGATTTCACGAATCCTTGCGCACTGCGTAAGCCCGCTTGCGCAACTTTTTATTGCGTAAGCTGCGCAACATTCCTGTAATAATTACACACAAGCCTATGGGGCTTACACCATTTTCAAACGTTGCGCAAGCTACGAAATTGTTCGTGAAATCGGCTGCAGGGCTGGTATTTTTCAACCCGACACTTGTCCATGTCAGTGCGAAACAAATCAGGTTGAACTTTTCCCCCGGTTGAGCACTGTAATTTTCTTCTATTTTCAAGAACTCCCCAGGGATGGCATTGCAAGTGTGGATCGTTTGTGTCCATTCCCAAGTTGAACTTTCCCCAGAACAAAATGGGGGTTTCATGGGTTTCAAAAATCAAAACCAAACTAAAAAAATCCCCTGGTCTTAACCAGAGATGAGCGAGTTTTAGTGTGAAAAACCCATTATGATGTCCTCAAGCAAGATACTTTTACTGTGATTGCTTCTCACACACACAGAGATACAATATTTTACCTCTCACTGGTCTCCCTTGAGGAGCCTGGTCCTTGTGGGGTTTTGGAATTGACCACTTTTGGACACTAAAAACGATGGTTTTTCGACTTTATTTACCTATTTTGTTTAAACCCTCACGTTTAGCGGTTACTAGATACCCCCAATTTTGATTTGTGAACAGAAAATCTTGAATTTTCCTTAAATAATTTAGTGTTTTTGGTGCGAAAACTAAGGACTGTCGAGAACCCCCCCCAAGGACCCGAACCCCACAAGGACCAAATCCTCTAACTTCTTCATAGACTTGTGCACAACCCGTGCACCCCAAGGACCAATATATATATATAATCCTCTTTCTCATGTCCAAGAATAAAACAAAAACTAAGGAAATGTGAAAGTGCACGGTGATACATAGTGTAGTGATGCTTAACAGTGTTACATTTACAGAGAAAAAAATTATACATTTAGCGCAGTACAGATGATGCATGGTGAACAATGCATAGTTCCGAGATTGTACAGTTAACCCCGCCCCCTTGGATATTGTTGCTATGTGCTCACAAGCCATCGCAAAAAAATGGCGAGACTACGTACAAAGCAACGGGACTCGGCATGGAAAGCACAGATTCATTGAAGAAAACCAAAAGGTATTTATGTTTTGAGGTCGACAGTTACCGTAGCACTCACTGAGCGAAGGGCTAGTAATGCAGGGATGACATATCTTTCATAAAAATGCGCTTTCCTACCTTTGAACAGCGAATCGCCCGACATTGAAACCAAAATTCACCCGGTCACTGGCGCATACAACATACAAACTGTATGGGCAGAACATCGCGGATTGTTTGTGATGATTGCATCACTTTGACCTTTGTGGGCGCCGTCTGCTAGCTCTGTTGTGATTGGTCGCGGGTTCGGCTTGATTGACAGGTCGGAACTATGCATTCCCCTAGCCTACAGAAATCTCTGCTATACAGATGCAGTAATGTTTTGGAAAACCTTTTTAACACTCGTTAACGTATCCTAGAGAGTTAGTTAAATTATTGCTGGGGTAACCGTGTCCTTGAGCAAGGCACTTAATCACACTTGCTCCATCCTTCGGAAGGGATGTAAAGCAGTTTGTCCAGTGTGTTAGGTATCGGTAACGCACTTTGAAGATCCTAGAGCATTCTTTCGTGAAGAGCAAGGGGATTTCCTGGTGTCTCTGGCCGTTTCTAATTCATCGTGGGTTTTCTCACGCTTGCAAACGACAGTGCAATGGGCGCTTTTGAGGAATCCTTGGTTCCAGTACCAGAAAGAAATAATAAAAAGAGTGTACCTGCTCATTTTGTTTTTTTAACTACCTTGCTATCAAAACCATTCCTATCAAAACTTTGAATAAGGTTATTTTCTGTTGACGTATGTCATCATATGAAATAAAATGTTGAGACCTTTAATAATAATAATAATTATTAGATTTGTATAGCGCACATATCCATCCTGCAGGGTGCTCAAGGCGCTGTTACCATTATTACCGCTGCCATCAGGGAATCACCAGAACCATTTCGCTTCAACTAGGTGGCTGCTGGTCAGGCGCACAACCCTATCAGCAGTTAGATTGTTGCATTCCCCTTAACAGCTTCCCATATATCGCTTTCTGATTAAGTGCCTTGCCCAGGGACACAGACACGTTGGTCGAAGTGGGGCTCGAACCCCCTTTGACTAAAAGATTTATCTTATTCTCCAAAGGTCTGACATAATGATGTTTAAATGTTTTTGCAGCATTATAAATTTCTTAAGACCCAAGCTAACTGCATGTGCTGAAATCTTCACACTTACAGACAGAAAAATAGGAAAACAGCATGGCAGGTGAACTAGGAAAAAATTAGTGCTCAGCTAAAAAAAATGAAATTTTTTTTTTTTGGAAGAAGTTCTACTTGAAGCAAGAGAAGAAGCAAGCACAGAAACCTCCACGAAGATAGATGACAACTTGACAAGCCACCAGCCAAAGCCCAAAGTGAAGAGTCTATGTATATACTTACTACAATGAGCACGACAAAATACGCCCAATTCCAAAAACTATGCACTTCTTGAATATGATACATGATATCCGTCCATCCCTCTAACGTGATGACCTGTTGCCAGTACGCATTATCCAAAGGGAGAGGTCGGAATGTGAACAAAATGCGGAAAAAAATAAACAACAATGTTGCATGGTTATAAGCGACGAATGAACTAGTAACAACATGCTTGACAAAAAGGGGGAGGGGGTGGGTCTGATGTGACTGCTGCCGCTGCTGGTCCTGTAAATGGTTTTGAGGATTATAGACATGTGGAAATCATGCAGGCCAGGTACATGTACATGGGATGTTTCAAAGTAACATGAAAATTCAAATTCATGCCCTGTAACAGGCTGCTCAGCAATAACTATCAGTTATTTAACATGTTTCATGAAATATCTTGTGTGTTGGGCATTACCAAGCTTATGTACACCCACAAATTTCATTCCGGAATGGTTATTTTAGAAATATAATACAGTTTTGTCCCAAGTGTAATGCATTTTTCATCAACTAAAGAGTGTCCCATGAGTAACACTTAAGAGGGTTTACACTATCGTGGAAAAATCACACTGCCGCACTGCGCTCACCGCATCGCATCAGGTCCCAATCGCCAATATTTCCAAAAAAGAAAATTCCACTCCGGTAACTCGGGGATTCTTTGATACCTCATTGGCTGCGCATTGGAAAGATCAGCGCACCGCGGTCAAAGCTCAACAAATTTGAACTTTGACCCGGCTCAAAATGTTTTGTGCGCCGCGACAGGCCGCGCACAAGCGGAAAACCAGTTTTTGTACAAACAATGGCACAGGCGCGCGCAAAACCATTTTTCCGCGATAATGTGAATGCCCTTTAATTTTGCTGATTTGTCACTTTGGTGTAACTGAAACACTTAAACAACCGTGCTGAAGAGCACTTTATAACATTACGTGACCACTTCTCAAAAGGTATGGTGTACACTGGTTCAAAATTTGTACAGATATGGTTATTTCAGGTCATTTGAAATTTTGAAACTCTGGTTGACAGATATTTCATGTTATTTTGAAACATCCCACCTTATCGTTGTACAACGATTAGTACATATACCTGGTTTGGGGGCATGCACGAGATGTTATACTGGTTGAAATGAGAAGGGAAACACATCAACCCAGGCGGAAGTGTTGATCTACTTACAACGATCAACAACATAAAATAGCTCCACACCCAGGGCGAGTGGGCATCCTGGAGGTAATACTGTATTTCAACCCAGCTTTCTAGAGTGATAACCTGAGAGAAGCGAAGAGAAGGATTATAGATCTTGATAGAGGAACAAGATAGAACACGAGACACACACAAACACACGCAGTCGCGCATTACATACGGACTGTGGACGTTTCTTTGTATTCGTGTACTTAAGAAAATTGGTCGGAAAATCGTTGTTTTCTCGAAATTCTTCCCTCATCCACCCCAATTTTTTCCTAATCCATGTTTCTAAACTGAACGAGTGCAAGTCCACAATCCGTCACTTTTTCCCGCAAATTGTGGACTTGAATGGGTTTCGAGTCCACAGTGCGAATGCAATGCCCGTACATAGTTATAAACTCTTGTTTTTGTATGCAAAATGTGGACAAATGTTCATGAGTTTAGGAAATCTGGATGCAGTGAAAATAAACTTGGCTCCACCGGGATTCGAACTGCGGACCTTCTGCCAATTGAGTTATGAAGCCAACTGGTGGTCTTGAAACACGGTATTGCGGTTGTTCCTCACTGATTGGGATTGGCTATCACGTGAGCTTAGCAAGCCCAACAGAGCTAGGATAAACCCTTCAGTGAAATAACCATCCCTCCCAGAGATCATTTAAGATACGACTCAATCCCCTGCCCGGCTTGCCCCAATTATTAAGCATGAATAGGTGTTTTGGGGGGGATAATGACCCCGGCATTCTCCCCAAAAAATTACCTATTCATACAAAAAAAAAATCGGTAAAATTTATAGAGATCACAGACTAAAAGTCACACAGGACAGAAAGTGAAGAGTCATTTCCTTGACAGAGAACACTAGTTAGAGAAATAAAAATTGTAGAAAACTAAACAAAAAACAATTAGCACAAAAAACAAAAACGTACAGGAGGAAAAAACAAACAATTGGACAGAAAGAAGACTATCTCAATGGACTATCTTAAGGTGATAGTTCATTTGCAACTTTCTTTAGCAAAGAGAAAAGGCATCAACACACACCAACAAATACAAGAATATAAAGTACATGTACTTGAGAAGTTACAAGAGTTTGGGAGGTATGGGATGGATTTCTCAGTACATGGATTATCTGACACTCACGTACATGTATACAAATAAAACTTCTGGGGAAAAAGCAATAAATATGGGTAAACATGACATTTCAATGTAGGGTAAATGCATTCGAGAAGATAAACATGTGGAGCCTACGATTTTCCACTTCATAAAAAATCATTTTATATGACAATTTAAGGAAATTGCTTTTGTTTGGAATTTCACCAGTTAACTGTAAAAAAACTGGGAAAAAAAAGTTTTGCCGAACGTTTAAACGAAACCCAATTTTAAAGAATTTACAATAGTTTTCAGAGGGTCATTTGTAATGATTTCATAAATCGAAATAAATTTATATGGGGTTGTAGTAAAATTTTGACCAGATTGTGTACATTGCATCTATAAACACCAGCAACAATCTTTCGTGTCGGCTGAACGGTTAACCAGTTAACCATCACTTGAAAGAACTGCAAACCGGTTTCTGAATAAACCGTAAATTCCCATCCTTAGCTCTTTGTACATATGGCAGATACGATAAATTGCATCGCATCAATAAGAACATTAAGCCAAAAAAAGGATGCAGAATAAAGGCTGGTTTATACTTCACAGCGTATGACCTCACAAATTTGAAAATGAATTTGACGTCACAATTAAGTTTTGCGCCGCAAATTTGCAGAAAGTTAAACAAGTTGCGCAAATGTTTGCCACAAATTGTGCCGGTATACCAACAGATTTAAATAACATTCGCATGAAACTCGTGTTCGCGTGAAGTATGAAATTGCCTTAAGTACTTTGAATGAAATGGAAAATCGTTGGCTGTAATCATGTTTCTATCTGTAAATTAAAACGAAATAGTAAACAAAACAGAGTATATATAAACTGCTTCAATGTTTAAAGGCCATACACAACATTTTCAGTTATTGAAAATTCTGATAGACTTTGTGGCTAAAAATGTATGAATGCTGGTACCATGTATCACCTTATGTAGATACATGTACCGATAAGTATAACACAATAAAATGGGCATTTTATTTCATTTCAAATATTTACAAATGTTGTGTATCGCCTTTTGAACTAATCAATATTCAATAAATTCATCAGTCTTGTCGGTCTCGGTCAGTTTTGTTAAGTTATTGATCACGGAATATGTAATCAACATAAATAATGCTTCCGTTCTTTTCATCGCTCAAATGTCATTTTCTAAAGTGCAGATAAATCCATTTAATGCAACCAACAGCTTTTACCACAAATATCCCCGAGGACAAATTTAATTACAGAATGTGAATGATTTTTCCTGTTCCTTTCATTCAGTTGAAAGGGTGGAGGAAAAAATTACACTGCCATTAATATATATCAACTAGAGGCTTGCAGCAGCTGTGGAATATCTGGGGCTCTCAGATGTTTCTGAAAATTAAGACGAAGTTAGAAGATTACATAAGGTGTCAAGTCTTTATGTCCTTGAATAAAAAGAAAATCAAAATGTGTAGAATTTGGCACTCTCTGTCCTAAGTTTGTGTCTCCTGTGTATATAAAGTACCTGCTTAAATTGGCTAGAAGTGAGAAACCATTTGCATGCATTTTCTCAGGGGCAAAATTATCACAACGTCTTGGTCAGAAACTCCCTATTAAACTGCTATTGTGTACGTACTGGAATATTGAATTTTTCTCGACCTGCATATTTTTTTATCGGCACTGATCTATTTCAGTCTTCACAATGGCAACCTATTCGAAAAGGTTGGTGTTTGTACTACGAGCAAAAGACATCTTTATGCTCCTATGGTATGTCAGGAAAATCTTCATTTGCATAAACGGTTGTTTGGTTTCACTGTCTTATTGTACTATTTCTAAAGAATGATTTTGGTGTTTGCAAAGAGGACAAATTTCCATCAGAAAATTTAAAAACTGCTTAAGGACACCAATTCCACGAACTGGGGAACTATTTACCTTCTGGTCCTCCTAAAATTTGAGCCGACTAGATTTTATAGACTTTCAGAAATTAAAACAATATTAGCTGTGACAGTTCACATATTGACAAGATTTTTCCAGAATATATATTTCGTTCTAACCTAGCAATCATTTAAAATACCTCCCCAAAATACTATCCACGGGAAGAAATCAGGAAATTTGCAATCTCCAATCTCCAATCTGTATGTGGACGCAAAATGGTTGGTATATTTACTGCACTGCTTTATGGAACCAGAAACAAATTAGTTTACAAAACATTGATGGGTTTTTGACGATATCATTGAAAATATACGGAATGAGAACGTGAAATGTCAGAATGGTAATGAGAAAATATGAAAATTGATATGGTATATAAATCTCAACATCCATCAGAAAAATGGGGGGGGAGGGGCCCAAAAATGTGATCTGGACAGGCTCCTTCAATGCAGACATCTTTTCAATCTACTGCTTGTGAGCACTCGCTTCAAGTCTTTTAGGTCTTGAGTCTCGAGTCTTCCCAAGGTCTTGAGTCTTAAGTCAAATCTCAAGTCATTGTCAAGTCCGAGTCAAATTTATTAAGTCCGAGTCCAAATGTATTGTGTTACTCGATTCTTTGAGAATCATGCTTGGACCTGGAGGAAATCACTGAACCAGAACAGTCTTGAAAGCGATTCCAAAGTGATTGGTCAATCAGTGCCTTGTTATTCACATTTCTCCCTTTTACACATAAATACAAAATCCAACTCACCTGGAAAATGGCGACCCACGCATACAGTATATTGTCAAACGAAATGGACCCGAGAAACGGATTGTTTTCACTAGTTCTACACACGGTATAGTACTGGTTCCAATTCACGCAGTTCGTGGAATTGCTATCGTATGAATTATTAGTGTACAGCAAGGCAGACGAGTTGCACACTTGTTCTCCAATTAGGAACAGATCTTTGTTGTCCGAGCCACATTGAAGGTCCCCGCCGTCCATTGGTAAACTACATACAT
Source organism: Henricia sp. BOLD:AAB3569 (assembly GCA_037783545.1). Lineage (NCBI taxonomy): Eukaryota > Metazoa > Echinodermata > Asteroidea > Spinulosida > Echinasteridae > Henricia > Henricia sp. BOLD:AAB3569. Next base: position 607,543 of record JBBELK010000015.1, on the reverse strand, counting down.
GGTCTTGGTAAATGTCTGTCAATGTGTAGTAAGATGGAACATCGTACCTACGAATGAGACAAAACAGAAAATGTAAGGTGTAATTTTATGCAACATATTGGAGCAGGCCACCGAGGTGGCCTCATGCTCTGCTGAGTTGGCCCTGATGCCCCTTCAAGTTATACATTTTCTGAGGCCAACTTGGCCAGCATGTCATATTGTCTTAAATGTCATTTGTAAGGTTTGTATACATGTACACTAATACCCACTACACATTTGGAACAAAGTTGGCCGTGGTGCCCCTCCAGTTGGCCTCAGTGTCCTTGGACAAAATCAAAGGGCCAGAGTGGCCTGCCTAATATTTTATAACATCGAGGCCTGGTCATCCAGCTCCGTCACAGCATTTTCTGATTCCCAGAGCGGTGTTCGGAAGTCTCATCCAGCGTAATATTTACACGATATATAACTTTTTATTTAGAAAAGAAAACACGGGGGCCTATTGCGGAGAGTGTGCATTCTGATGGGAAGCCTATTTGCTCCACGGGTCGGCGCGGGACCGCCTTTAGGAGGCAAAACCAAACATCGAGCCCCATCCCGTAAAATTTGAAAAGCACACGGGTTCATACCAGCATACAGAGTAAACCCCCGGGATTAAAATGCATTCTTAAGTAATGCTCTTACCCTGCTCCTATAGACACATTGTCAGGCAGATCTAAGAAGCACCTATTTCGTAGAAGACCCTTCCACAGTTGGACCCCAATTATCCCAAAGATGAAGAAAACGAAGAAACACAGCATGAGCACGTTACCCAGCATCGGTAATGTGTCTAGCAGAAGCATTACTAAGATTCGTAGACCTAGTGAGAAAACAAAAAAATCAACAGAGTGGATGTTCAGGATTAAAAACAAAACCTAGATCCTGTTCACATTGAGGAAAATTGCTTCGTTTGATGAGGATTCAATGAACAGATTTCAGAAGAGCAATGCTGTCAGAAAAGCAATTACACTCCTTTAGCAGTGCTTTGCGCTTCCACGAGTTTGCCCACTCCACCCACTGCTAAACTTCGCAACGTATCCTAACACCAATCCCTGGTGACACTTGCCACTGAGTCAGGTGACAGAATCTGGCCAATCGTGGCAAGTGTCATCTAGGCTTGGTGTTGGGTGACGTTGGGAGAAATTTATTAGGTACAAAAAGACTGCTTCATCTTGATTTCAAACTCAAATAAACACTTGCAATGTCTCATGTTCGAATCCCAATAAGGCCTTTACGATTTTTCTCTCATACCAAGTTTAGTTGTTTCATTTTAATGGTGATTAGGCACCATACCAGATGTTGTGTTCGTTAATGTCTTTTTGGTAATAGTATCTTTCACAGAATGCAACGACTGAGTTTGTACACCCAAAAAGTGAAATTACTCACACTCGATATTGTTTTCTTCAAAAACGAATTACTAGGTACCCAACATAAAACGTTACTTTCAAACTTCAACTCTTTTAAACTCAATTTGGCAATTTCAAAATCATACCAGAATATCATTGACAAATTTCAACGTCATCAGATTTTGAATTCGGAAATGAACAATAATTATGCGTACATCTTTCCAGACCATTCTACTTACTTGGAATTCTGTTAATTGCCCTCAGTGGACGAAGCACTCGTATAGTACGGATGGCGGTTAGATTCATGTTTTCTAGCTGCAGCGAGTACTCCAGTGCCCTGAAAGCAAACAAATCAATGTAATTTGCACTCAGCGTAGAGATATTGATAAAACATTTGGAGACGGCCAGGCTTGAAGAAGAAAACAAAAATGAAGTTAACGACTAATGTAAGATGTGAAAATAACTGTTAGATGCATGGCTTGGTTTGGGACGTGCATTCACTGTGTACATTATATGAAACTTAGATTTTGTAAACTTAGAAAATGTATGTGCATGGATTTTCACATTTTACAAATACGTGCACGTAATTCTATTCCCCAAATGCCTAAAGTGCTTAAAAGACAAAATGTTCTCAGATTGGGTAACTAATGTACAGTACATGTAAGACTTGATAATGTATGTAGGGATTCGATTTGTCATCCTACCACTGTGCCTTATAACTCAGCTGGTAGAGCATCTGCCAGGTGATTCAGAGGTCTTCAGTTCGAATCCTGATAAGGTCCCATGCGATTTTTCTCTCGTCATAAGTTTGGTTGTTTCATTTCAATGGTGATGAGGCACCAAACCAAATATTGCGTTCCTTACTTTGCCAAGTTGCGCTTCCGTGCAACACCGAGAGAAAAATTGGGTTCGTAGGGAAAACCTGAAGGAGTATACCACTGTGCCTTATAGCTCAGCTGGTGAGTCAGAGGTCCATGCAATATTTTTCTCGTTCCAAGTTTGATTATTCTATACTTGGGATGCACTCAGAATGTATTTGACTCCAACATTGCCATGTAAAATGTTCTTATTATAAAGAGCTGTACATATGGGTCTTGCACACAACAGTTGGTGATACAAAAAGATCGAGCAAAACAGTTGACCAAAAATTCTCAACATACATTGTACATATGACATGTATGTTAAAAGTAGCACAATTAAGAGGGTTAAAATTGCAAGGCACAATAATGGTACATGTACATTGACAAATATCTGAGGCCAAGTGTCTTTTTTCCAGTTGAGGCTGACTGATGAACACCAATATTGTAATATATACAGTACAGGCTGGATAGCATATATTGAATTGTTCATATAATTTATTTAATTTTTGAAATATGGATAAAGGTTAAAGATACGTATGTACATGTATGTTATGTTTCTTCAACCTACATGTATGAAACAATGTTTTTGTACACAAGTATACATACTGTATATCTGCACACTTTTACGGGCAAAAATACCTCTTTAAAATTATTATTATTACACGTACCTTTCTTTCTGTTTAAAGAGCCCCTGAAAAGTATTTTTATCAATTAAATCCATGAATTTATTGACATTTTAAGAACCAGGTTAAATATATCGCATTTTTATAATTCACGACCAAAATTCATTCACGACAACTAGATTAAGTCAGTGAAAAAAATGACAATAATTGGTAATCTTTCTTGGCAAGTTGATCGGTCTGTGGAAGAAAACAAAAATCATTGGAGCACCCGCTATTCATGCAATCATAAAAAAATCTACAGTATTAGAAAAAAAATCATGTTCACAAGTACCAATTTCTACTCCCAGGTACATGTACACGTAATCAAGTTAATCGAGTTAATCACCCAGGTAGTAACGGTAACTGAAATGTTGAGTTTAGTACATGTAGACCCTACATGTCACTTCTGTTCTCCTAATAGAGAAAATGAAACAAGGACATCTGTATTTATTTCCAGTGCCAACTTAGCAAACTAAAGTGCCAGTGAGAATATTTCTTTCTATGTGGTGCCCTAAGTTTACGTTCAGTCAAGCCTCAAATGAAAACAAACTCTTAACCTCAGAAATGGTTGAAATATCATAAACCAAAGATGTGTGGAAACAAAATTGAACAAGAATGATGAATTAAGTATGGTCAAATATCACAGACAATGTACTGGAACAAGAAAGAACCGTCTCTTTTGTCGTTCACTGAAGTCCAAAACAGTTTTCCCAAAATTTGAGTCCATTTTGTGGGACGCTACATTTTAGATTTTAGATGAGTTTGTCTAAATTGGTTTTCTGCAAACTTTGCACCACAGAGAATGACGCATTTCCCACTGGCTTAACAAATGTTTTGGTTTTAACATTTTGGAAACGTCCGCGTAAGCAGACAGTTGAGTGTCTTGCGGTTGTTACAGTAAATCCAGTTAAAAAGAATTACAATTCAAGGCAAAAATGAGAAGACACTACATGGATAGGTTAGGAGGAAGAAAAAAGATAAATAAATAGAATAACTGTGATGGACTTCGTGTATTTTGAAAGAGAAGGGTCTTTCTGTGTCCATTTTTATGCACTATTTAAAATGTTTATCACAAAAAACGCACCATCGATGGCCAATTTTTCTTAACCTCACGCAAAAAAACTATTAAAATGCAAGAGAGAATTAACTACACACATCAGTAGCTTTGTTCTTCTTGAACAAAGTAAATTAAACTGTTTGCTTTCTAAACATTTTACTATTATTTATTTGGCCGTCTGCAAAGTTCTGACCAATAAGATGTGTTCCAATTGGACTTGTAAAGTAAAACTTGGTCGTTTTACCGACCATCGTCTCTGTAAAATTCCCAGAAAAGTAAGTCAAATGTGAACACATCGTTTTTGGAATTTCACTTTGCTAGACATGGCAAGCATGAAATACTTTAATTCCAGGGTCGTCCGAGTCCAGGGTCGTTCACAGATAAATCCCTTCTCAAAGCTTTCCAAAAATAAAATAATCTCTCGCAACTTTTAATAGCTTCTCATGTTTAAAACGAGGAATATCAATTGGCCATCGATGCGTGCGTTTTTTGTGACATTGAGTATGGTTTTAAGCATGAAATGAATCATAAATTGCTGGAGGAGACAGACAACAGTGTAAGACAACACGTACGTGAGAATCATTATTAGACAGATGTAAGTGGTACATGACATCAAAATCAGTGCAACATGCTTTGTGCATATTCATCCTGGTGTTTTTATAGTTTAGGCCAACATGCATCCATTACAATTTTTTTTTTAGGATTTTACATGTTGGAATCAACAACTTGGGCCAAAAATTTGTGGGTTGTCCGAAAGTATAAAAACACCTTTATCAGCTTTTTTTATAGCAGAAATTGCAACTAAATAATGGATCCATTGGCAAACAGAATTTGTGCAACAGTGCATTTGAAAATATATAATTGAGATGAAAAAACAACAAAAACAATGCTTTAGGTGTATGGTAAGGGCTAATGTGGATTATACAGTAATACTATTTGTCAAGTATGGGAACAATTTGATGTCCTTGGCATTTATAAATACCTAAAAATCGATTATACAACCTTGCCTTTTGTCATTTTCACAAATATATGTAGATGGATTTAGACAATTAACAGTAATGTTGAAAATGTAAATCGTGTCATTATTGGCCATGCACAGAGGTTTTGGATAATTTAGATTTACACTCACCAGCCTATTTGCGCGTAAATTTGACGCGCGAAACTTTGAGAAAAAATGGCGTAGAGGAAATTTAGAGAGAAAAGACGCACTGAAAATCACAGAATTAACTGAAGCAGTAAGCATTTAAGTGATTCTGTGATTTTCTGTGCATTGCCTAACAAGTTGCACTGTTCGATTTTAGGCCGATTTGAGCGTCAAAAGTTTTTAAAAGTTAAATTGCTATTTTTCTAGAATATAAAACGTTATCAGCTTTCATTTGGTACCAAGAACGTAAAAATCCGTCAAAGATTAATGCCAGTCGATTAAAAACAAGAAACAATAAAAGACAGAAAATGTACGTGCGCGCGTAAGGGTGTACACTGTACACATACTATGTACATGAGCGTACACTCACATGTACAACATGTGAAGCCCGTTTAAAGAAAAAGGCTTCTATAATCTCCAGTTCCCGACGTCGGAAATTTAAGTTTTTAATATTTTTGTTACAGAGACACGTAAGCTTTCTAAATTTGTTCGCTTGTGTGAATTAATTGTTTTAATCCTTTCACCCAAACACGGACAGTGCAACTTTAACTACAAATTCTCCCCAGACTACTTTTTCTCAAAGATACGTATGGCAAATTTACGAGCGAAAAGGCTCAATGTGAATCCATTCTTGGGACATGTCATTTGAAAAAAAAATGCTAATGTTTAAAATGTAGGTGCTCCCTTTACTGTGTTTTGCCATGTGTTGTATACGTATTAATGTACAGTGCACCTGTTTATTAAACATTGTGAATTTATGCATGCCTGGTCATTAAATTTATGGAATCCTACACAGATTTTTACACTGGTACATGTACAAATGAAATAGTAATGTATGCAATTTACATATTTTGGAATTTTTGGGGTTTTGTATTTTTTTTATTTTCTTGAAGTTTTCACATGTTCTTCTCTTCTGCATCAATGTATTAAAGATTAGATTCATTGCATAGGTCAGAAAACTAAACAGGGAAAAAATACTTTTTGAATAAAAAAAATAATTCTTTTGGCGATCATGATTTAACTTTTAGTATAAATGAGAAAAGTAGTACAAGTTGAGCAAGTGAATATTTAAAGCATTTTTAACTACTATTTTTTGTTTATAAATGAGAGACAAAATTGCAAATTTTCATGTGAATTTTGTCAGGTGTACGTATTAAAGGCAAAGTTCGTCAGCAATGCGCGCGTGTCAAATTCGTGCCACGAAATACGCAGCTCCATGCCTTTTCTATGGAGCTGCGTATTTTGTGACACGAATTTGGCGCTCGCACATTGCCGACGAGCCTGTGTCTTAAAAATGACTTGTTTAAATATACAGTAGTATGTGTACATATTCATCAGGGCTCTGTACTCACAGATGCTTGTAAATTAGTTATGTATGGACTTTGGCCTATGTGCTTGCGAACATCAATTGCTTGTGTGTCATGATTTTATATGCAGCATCCATTCTACTGAGACGGGCAAGCAAACAAAAAAATATCCTCAAAATGTATTTTGCAAAGAGCTTGTTATAATAATTTTAAAGGCCATTGACACATTTGCAGATTATTTTTTTTCAGAATTCCTGAACAATAGCACTTCATTTCTGAATATAAAATTGTAGCTACGTTGTTTCTTAAAACGTGTGTTCAGTGGATGCTGTAAAATGAGCATGTATGTACTCTTATAAAACCACCTTCGGTCATCAGTTGTTAATTTCTTACAAATGTAGTAATTTGCACTGCAGGCTGTACATTCAGGATAATACTGGTGATGTCAAATTTTACCCATTATTTATTTTGCAATTTACTTTTACATGTGTTTCAAGCCCTGTATCTTAAAGGAGTGTGACCAGATCACTTTTTTTTACCCATAACTCCCCGGGACTTACCTTATGGGTCATGAGATTTTTATATCATAACATCCGTTATATTTTTCTGATTACGAAACTGAAACTCCCGCGCTTCTAGGCCGCATATTTCCGAGGATATCGTCGAAAATCCACCGATTATTTGTAAACTAATTTTCCAGTATCAACGTTTATCCACTGAAAGTAGACTCGATAGTTTTGTTCAATTTTTTACTGGAAATCGCGAATGTTTTCTGGTTTTTGGGACATGGGAAGTGTGTATGGGAGTTACTTGATAATATTGGTAAGTTACATCGAAAACTATTTTCCAGAAACTCTGGTCATGCTCCTTTAAGTCGTGAGATTTTGATGACATGCTTTTAGAAGAAAGCAAAAATATTTTTTTGTTTTGCAGATTGGCCAAACATGCTGTACACAATCCACATGTGGATAATGATTTGAACATGCAACATGGTGACGATTCCGTACTCTTCATAAGTTCAGTATGATGTACATGAGCTCAATCAGCCAGTGATTTAGTTTGCATGCGAGTGCAAATGATTGTGAGAGTTTGAAGAAAAAAAATAAAGTTTATGGTAAAGGAGTGGCTATATGCCAATTCGGTAACCAGAGACTCCTCTGTATATACACCATTAGTTGTTGGCACCCAGTGCATAAACGTAACATTTTGTGCTGCTAAACGAACAGCATGCATCTGTGACATGCGCAATGCGTCCCCTTCACGTACACAATCTTACAAAAGGACGCAATCTGTTGGCAACAAAATGCAATGGCTTAGCAACAACTCAAAACACCATGTACTGCAAGCCCTATAGGCTAATGGTGGATGTACAAACAGGAAGGAGACCCTAGTTACCGGATTTGTCTGTACACAATCATGTTAAGACGTCCAGTGACCCTGATCAAAATTATGAATAGAAACCATCTTTTTTTTCCAATTATCATCGATACCAATTAAAGATTTGTATTTGAGAGAAGATGACAAAATGTTAAGTTTTAGACGTGGGGAAAAAACCACAAACGTGTGGACAAGAAACCCACAAAATAGAGACTGAAAACCCAATCTACATATACTGGCATGGACGGGATTCGAACCCATCCCACAACTGGTAGAAGGCATACAATTGCATATCAAACAGGTTTCAGAAAACCTCCAAATTTTGTCCGACAACAAATATTTTTCATACAAAATGCTGAATCAGCGACAAGGCAGCCAATTCTCAACCGAGTGATTCCTTTTTCCACATGCGTGCCCACAAGTCAATTTTTGATGAAGAGAGCTCCGCGGAATAATTTTCTGGGCAGAAACGAAAATACGATGGGTCACTGGAGAGTCATTTTAATCATGCTTCCTTGCGAGCTAGCCGCAGTCCCACAAAGGCATGGTCGACTGTATCAGTGTTACTTTCGGTGTAAAATTTCTTTAGATTCTACGGGCGTTAAAGGGGACGGCAAACCAACATGCAACTCAAGAACAACTGAATCTGCAGGGTTTCTCTTTATGAGTGGCTGCCGAGCGTTTGAGACATTTTTTAAATTCGTGCAGTGCTCTGCTTTTCCTTAAAAATAACAAACATGCAAAAGAGCGCTCAATGAATTTTACGGTGCAAGGTTGAACTGTGTAGTTTGACTAGAGTCTCTCGAACGATGGTTACATGTAGCATCCATTGTACGAGAAATTATGGTCAAACTTTACAAAGTCATGTAGCTGGGCAATCCCAGAAATTCAAATAGGCCTATAATTCAGAGACTCTGAGAACTTGAAATGCTTCACCTATACAAGTCGTTTGTTTTTAAACATATGTTCTCCATGCACCGTTGATGGAAGTGTAATTCTTGAAAAACTGATTATAATGTGATTCTCACCAAGTGACAAGTAGGCCTAAAAAAAATCCCTTAGTTTCAGACCTACTCGCCGAGTAGCGAGTACGTCCAAAATCAAGGGTTTTAATGTATCGCACTTATTGAGAACGGCATTACAATCAGCTTTTCAAGAATTACACTTTCATCAAGGATGTTCGAAGAACATGTCTGTAAAATCAAACGACTTGAATACGTGATGCATTACAAGCCCTCAAAGTCTCTGAAATGCAAATTTGAATTTGTGGAATTGCCTATAGCTAAATAGTCACACCTCGAACTTGTTTGTGCTGTTACTTTTCAAAAGCAGTATCTTGAACAGAATACAGCATGCACAATGCAAAGCAGTTTCAGTCGTAATGAATTGCACATATGGGTATGTCCGTCTCGTCAAGGGGTTGTTTTTGTTGCAATTTGAGTGCATATGCAAATGTGGATGAGAACTAAAGTTAATTGACAAAATTTGACACAGAAATAGCAAAATGGACACAGGAAGACTTACTGCATGACATATTCTGTAACTCTTTTTTTCACCAATGGCAGGGGAAAGAAAGGGAAGAAGGTTTAATTAAGATAGAAGAGAAGGTCACATTATGAGGGAGTTTTAGATTGTCACGTCGACTATGGCGTGTTGACGTCGATGTTGAGGCTTTGTGCATGCGTCAAGTCGTTGCTCACCTCCAGAACGCCAATCCAAAATGCCAAAAACCACAGTCACTGCGTTAACATCAACGTCATCACGTCGCAGTCCACACAGCAGACGAGACAATCTGAAGCCTAGCGTACATCGACCTTGCAACTGGAAGCAACTCAAGTGAACAGTTGCTGTCGATATGTGCATAGCGCGCACATTGACAGTAACTGATCAGTTGTGCAACAAGTGGAAACTGGGAACATCCAGCCATGTATACATTTCCACTGCAACTCGGTAAAGTCTAGAGTACATCGACCCTGCAACTGGAAGCAACGTTGCTTGCAGTTGCTATCGATATGCACCCACATGATCAGTGCTGCGGAGTCGTGCAACTGAAAGCAACTAGTTGCAAGTACGTGTACATCGACCCAACCGACCGCAGACTGGATACAACTAGTGGCCAGAAAGTAGAACATGAGCAACTCGCGGCAACTGTGATTTTTTTCCAGTTGCCAGTAGTTGCAAGTGCGCGTTGCTCCCAGTTGCCGCGAGTTGCTTCTAGTTGCTGAAAATGCCAGTTGCCACTAGTTGGTTCCAGTTGCCACTAGTTGGTTCCAGTTGCCACTAGTTGGTTCCAGTTGCCACTAGTTGTTTCCAGTTGCCACTGGTTGGTTCCAGTTGCAAGGTCGATGTACGCTAGGCTTAAAACTCCCTAATACTGTACCAAATAGTTTTCAGACAACAGACATAAAATTACATGTAAGTTTAATATGAATTATTCAAATAAAAACTTTACTACAGTACAGTGTACATGTATTTGTAACTGAAATTAAAGCTAAACATTGTCTTTATAATTACACATTCAAGTTTCCAACTTTACATCAAATTTAATCCAATGAATGTGGAATTATTTACGTAAGTCATAAAAGCAATTTATCTATATCACGGTGAAAAATACAATAGTTTTTGCAATATGTAGTGGCATGAAATTTTATTCAAAACAAATGTATTACCTGTGTCAGCTCATCCTACACCCACTTTGGGACTTGATGACCTGGACTCAACTTAAAGGGCCCTGAAATGCTCAATAACTTTATGCACAGTTTTTGCTGCATATGAAGGATTACTTGTGTAGAAAGACAATACTACTCTTCATTTTGATGCCCCATGAATAAAAAGTGGCATTTTTCAACTTTATAATTTTCTTCACAAAAACTCACAGAAAGAGGACGCTGTTTGGGGCATGTCACTTTAGGAACACACAGCAGAAAAGCAAAGAAAAAACATAAGACTTCAAACTGGAATTGTGGAAAAATGCTGCAGGTTCCAGCCTTATTTTTGTCATGGTTTGCAACAGGCAACATGTAAAACAAACCTAGACTGTCATGGGTTACAAAAGTTTCAGCAAGTTGGAGAAAATTGTGGAAACTTTTTTGCACAGTTGAATGAGATTTTCCTGTGTTTTCCTAATGTGACATCACCACTTTGCTCATGCATATGTAAATTTTCATTAGCATAAAATTCAAAAACCTTGATTTTAACCCCCCAAACAACTTCCAAGTAGGGTTTTATTATTGTAAATTAATGGACTAATTCCATAGCACAGATTTCATTGATAAAAACACCATTTCAGGGGCCCTTTAAGTCATGATATGATGATTACTGTAGGTTGCGACTTGATCGCCCATGGGTGCAGTACCAATGAACAGACTGGTTGCCACCACCGTAAACTCTAATCTCTCGCCCAACAGTGAAAAGACTGCATGCAGTGAATGTAAGACGGTGCAACAACAACATACAACTTACCCAGCCAGAACGATGAAGCAATCCAGACGATTCCACGTCTCAAAGAAGTAGCCCGAGTTGCCCCGGATTCCCATGGCTAAGATCTTGACCACCATCTCGGCAGCGAAGAATGCGAAAATGAAATGATCAAAGCCTTCTAGTACTACGCAGTGAGTACTGGTGCATTCTTTCTCGCACGGTTGGTACATCCCTAGGGTGATGCAGTTGAGAATGATGACGGCCATGCTGATTCGCTCGAACCAAGTGATAACGGTGGTTAAGGAAAACATCAGTACGGTTACAAACATTGATTTATAAGCAATTTACATGGGCAGCCATCTTGGTGAAACTTGTTGTCCACTGTGCCTGCAGGTGGCCTTTGTGTTTCCCTGATTTAAATAATAAAACTTGGCCACAAGCATGGCTGTCACTGCAAACGGTCTATTCAGAGGTCTTTCCAAAATTGGACTTTTTGTAGGAAATTAACAATTGCAGGTGTTTCTTAACTCTTTCAGTGCCAACGTTTTTAAAAACATTTAACCCTAAAGCAGGGGCGGATCCAGGGGGGGCGTGGGAGGTGCACGCAGCCCCCCCCCCCCCCCCCCCCCCCCCCTCCCCCTCCCTTTTCCCAAAAAAGGGATCGCACCACAGAGCATCTAGAATCCATCTACATGTAGAAGCCGTTAGGACTTCGCGCTACGCGCTCGCTATTTCATTGTCATCAGCATTTCATGCTTAAAAATTTCACGCCCCCCCCCCCCTTTTCAAAATCCTGGATCCGCCCCTGTAAAGTGCCAGACTTTTCATGTTTTTTTAATTCTTTGAAATTCTGTAAAAAAAATAAAAAAATTAGTTGTACTCACCAAACCTGTTGTATATATTGTTCTTTTATAGATTCTAGAATCAATGGTATTGTTTTATTGAGTGATAAATACCGATCTTTTTCACTATCCGAATCCAAAAAATACTCAAAAACTTCTTTCGCGGAGAAGCAAGTGCATTTTACTATCGGCGCCGCCATCTTAGCTGCTCAGAACTGCTCAGACTTTGCACCCTCTCGTGGAACTCCGACATCGTACCTCGATGATCTTGCATATTATGATAGATCAATGCGCCATTTAGCGATATTTTTAGGTCGTACATGTACGGCAGTTGGCGTTTTTGAAGAAAAATTATTTTAAAATGTACGTCATTGGCACTTTCAGAGTACATACGATAGATCGTACTTGTACGGCCTTGGCACTGAAAGAGTTAATGTGTGCACACTCATTTTTTCAGCACTTACTTTTAACACATAAAAAAAACACACATGGATTTTAATGGTTTTCTACAACAATGCTGTAAACTAATACTTTTCCTAGTTTACCTACATTCTTGTAGGTTGCAAAAAATTAAAACAAAGGTTTCATCTGCAAATGATACAATGGGCGTGTCTTCTAACTAAACAATTTGCAGTTACATGTACATGTAATGTAAATGGCTGCACTAAGTTTTGCATTTGAAGCAGGTGTGAGAAAATGTCAAGGTTAACGTCTGATCTTGATGTGCAATTTGCACAATGTACTGACGCAAGTTATACCATTGTAACAAAGAGGAAAAAAAGCAAACTTGATTAAATAAAGCACTCAATGGAACCTCTCCTGTTACATCTTATACAAAAGAGATGTCTCTAGCTTATAAATGTGACAGAAGAGCTTGAAATATCTTAACAATATACTTGACGGTTTGGAATATTTTGACAATATATGTACATATTACACTGAAAGCAGCATCTTAAGTGGTACATGTACATTGTATATTTCATTATAATAATTATAATATTCCTTGCGACTATGTGTTTTATGACTTAGCTTCACAGGGAAATATTATGGAAAGTTGTAAAAAAAAAACATTCATGTACTATGAATATGATTTTTCTCTCTTTCATTTAAAGGTAATCTACTTGTTTGGTAATTATTACCGTCAAAACAAATTCTGAAGTATTATCTTTTTAAAAGCTGGTAATCAAGATGGTAATGTGAAATTATTTCATCTGAATTGCCCCTATTCATGAGAAAAATGACAGGGCGCCTGTAGGCGATCTTTGAAGCCATTCATTCATGCACACTAAAACCGTACTTGGATTTTTCAGGTTTTCTGCAATGTGGCTGAAATGTTGACAAGGTAGTTTTCTCGACCTATGCTTTCAATTAACAGTGGAAATCATGCCGTTTTTAACAAGTATACTACCTTTAATTTAAAAACGTGCATTTTTCCTTTCTTACCATATTCCTTTTTCCTCCATTTATTTTCTTAATTTTTCCCCTTTTTCATATTCCCTTTTCTTAATTTTTCGATTTTATTATCCCGTTTCCATTATCCACTCCTCCCTGTGATGCCAATAAGAAGTAATACACGCACATCGTCTTGCCGACAAGAAAGAAAAACATCGCTAAGAAAAACAACACGAGCAAACAACGCGCCATTTATACAATGTAGTTTCATCTCTGCATCCACTGTGTATTCATTTGAAAGATAAACATTGTCCCAAAGTCTACAATGTACTGGCATAATCCACAAAAAACAAGTCTGAAATACACGAAATGGAAAGAATTGAACTCGCGGTTGGGTAAGAATGCGTAAAGCAATTACGGCAAATTTTGGAGGGTTTCTAGGGAATCTTGTACCGTACGCTGGCGTCCATAATTACATAAATTAACTTTTCGCAGTGTTTGGACAAGGTATTGGATATTTTGTATTTTCTGGGGGGACAAAATTGGCATACCGTAAGATCAAAAGATCATCGAGTACGTGGGTCTGTCCACAGTAATGGGGTACATTTGAAAAATAAGTAAATAATTCCTTTCAGATGTCTTTAGTTTATCTCAGAATTAAAGAAATGTCCTTGTTTTGTTCTCAGGAGATAACTTTTGCCCAAAAAGGTAAGAAATTGCTGCCACAACATACATTTTTGAAAAGCTTGTGTACAAATTTTCCTATTACGTATGTAACGTGGACAGACCATTTTGTGACATTTTTTCCGTCTTTGTTACATGCGTAATAGGAAAATGTGTGCACGTGGTTTTCACAAATGTATGTTGTAGGACTATTTTTCGTACTCCTTGGTGAAAAAGTTATTTCCTCAGTTTAGCTTGATAATTTAAAGATAAAATTAAGACATTTGAAGTGAACTGGGACCTAAGATCTTGAATATTACAGAAATGTATCCCATTACTGTGGAAAGATGCAAGATGACAGATTACAGCGTACACGATTTTTGGCAAATGTGAGATATTGCTGCACTATTGCAAACTGCAATGCTACACCAGGTGAATTACAATTTTGCATGTTTCACGTGAATAACGTCTGGTATACTGATGTACTTCATTTCACATGCACACTTAAAATACACTTGACCAGACTAAACTTTTGTTGCTATGTGGTGCACGCGGCAGGTGTGAAGTACAGAAACAATACCGTGTTTACCGTAGGAGAGAATGGCATAAAGCAACTAGACTGTTGGTTGCTGGGCAATGGCGTGCACCACGTAGCAACAACAACATAGTATGTGACTTTCTGCACTGCACCTCCATTTGAAAGTGAAGGATTCAGGGCACCAGCCATTATGCAAATGATACACGAAAATGGCTACATGTTATTTTATGCCCTCTAATTTTTTTCCTGCTACATGTAGGTCCACATATGGATTTATTAAACATACATGTAGTTACTTACAAATCAATGTTCAGGCAGTTCTTTGTAGCTGTAAAATGCAATTAGATGTCAGGAAACGATATGCTATGTACATGTAAGAAGTATGGAGGGTCAAAAAGTGTGACTTAACCTGCCAGACGAAGTAAATTTGTATTTTACACGACTAAAAAATCCTAATTTTTTGGATAAGAGTCCATGCAAAAACCATAGTGGTTTGGGTCGTTGACTTGCAATGCTCAAGTAAACAATTGGGGTTGCGGGTTCGATACTCAGCCATGGTACCTGTGCCCTTGAGCAAGGCATCTAACCACATTGCTCCATCCTTGGGAAGGGATGTAAAGCCGTTGGTTCAGTGTATTGAGTAACGCACTTAAAAGATCCCAGAGGCACTCATTCGTGAAGAGTAAAAGGGGATTCCCCGGTGTCTCTGGCTGTCGACTGCCAATGGCACCACCCACCTATGTATCTCGATATTTAGGTGAAAAATACTTGTAAGCTTCTGTAAACTCCTAATAATATACAGCGCTTATGAACACATGGAATGTGCGCTATAGAAATGTAATAATCAATAATAAAAAACATAAAAAA
Source organism: Henricia sp. BOLD:AAB3569 (assembly GCA_037783545.1). Classification (NCBI taxonomy): domain Eukaryota; kingdom Metazoa; phylum Echinodermata; class Asteroidea; order Spinulosida; family Echinasteridae; genus Henricia; species Henricia sp. BOLD:AAB3569. Next base: position 592,053 of record JBBELK010000015.1, on the reverse strand, counting down.
GTCTTAGTTAGCCATATAACGCTAATGGATTAGCTCTTTTTTAAAGCAAAATTTATCCCTAAGCACTTCGGGCAAATCTAATTAATCGCACCGAAAGGTCTGAAAAAAAAATGTGAAGTGGAACACAGGCTGAATGATAATAATATAGCTCAAGGCAGGTGCACTGGGATAATGATTAACTGTCTGGGCAGCTAATGAGGAAGACTCGTACTTACATGCAAGGGGAAATAAGACATTACACATGATTGCAAACGTACAATGGAGGCAGCGCAGTAATTCCCAGGCCAATTCCTCTTAAATCGCAGAATGCCTTCGGAGAAACAGCTACTACGTGTATATCTTGCAGTCTCAACCGATTCCTGTTTACAAGAGGGTTTTATCCTTAAAAAGGGGTACAATTCTGTTTGCAGTTCATGTTTTTGGATTGATGCTGAAGATGTACAGAATGATTAAGCTTGACAAGGGGCATTTGGATGGGGCGGGGGGGTGGGGGGGGGGGGGGGGGGTGCAAGGGGCACCCCCACTTTTAAAAGTGGGGGGCGGGGGCAAAGATGTCAAATTGCTCCCCCACTTTTTTGCCCGCCATATATGATGTAATTCATATTTTGTCGGCAAAATCATGGTATTGTAGGGAAAAATAAAAAAGATAATGAAACTAATATAACACCGCTGATAAAACGCAACGGCAATGGCAATGCTGTGTTACATATTATATTAGCAAATATAAGGCGCACCAGCAAATTACCATTTAAGGCTGTTTTTACTACAGATAATTGAGTATCAAGCATATCATATAGCCAAGCGGTTTGGTGATTGAACTTAAGAACGTGTCTAATTTCACAGTCATGGGTTCGATTCCCGGCCACGACTATGGTGCGTGCGCCCTTGGGCAAGGCACTTTGCCATAAGTTGCCTCTCTCCACCCATGAGTAACTGGGTACCTGCAAGGGATGCAGCCTTTGAGCGCTTGTGTCAGGCTGCTAGGGCTGCATACTCCCTAGGGAGTTGTGCCCATATTGTAAAGTGCCATGCCCGCAGGATAGATATGTGCGCTACATAAGATGTCACCATTTTCATTATTATTATAATGGTACCAAAAATACCCCGGGTACAGTACATGTAGTCGTGTTCAGTAAAAAAATATGCTCAAAGGCACTCACTACATGTACCTACTGGCAGCAGCATTTCCACAAAATAAATCACTTTATATGAAACAAAAGCATAATGCACTTGACCGTCATTTATCTTCAGAAACCTTTTACTACTCGTACCCCAACAAATTAGTTACTGCATTACTAGAAGACAGTGTTGACCAAGCGAATTTGTTTCATTTTAGGAGGGAAATCAGTGTTAAGCCGTGTCCGCATTGGACTTGTTTTCTTGGGAGGTTTTACCAAGACGATGATAAAATGAAAAATGGCTAAATTTTTACTGCTGTCCGCATTTGGACTTTTTGACAAGGGAAAATTTTACCGAGACTGTGGAAGAGCATGTGCAGTTCCCTTCGCAGTTTGACCTTCACGGCCTGGATGTACGCTTCCAGGACGCTTTTACCGACTCGCTGTGTCCGCATTGGACTTTTCGTCCCTGGTAAATTTTCCTGGGCAGTAATTGGCAAGGAAAAGTAACCGCTGGACTCGGGAAAAGTTATTGAGAGGAAAACGTCCTAGGCTGTCCACATTGGATTTACATGTAAAATGGAAAAAGTTCCACTACGGACAGGCCTTTAGGCTGCATTAAAAGTAACAGACAGCGCTCTGCTTTGTCATTTCTGAATTTAAATGCCTACAAATGAACAAGTTTGAAAGATGCATGTAGATTACAAGATTGAAAATATGTTACAAATGGCGTTAACTCCACGTGTGATTGAGGATGTGTATGATAAAATCCAACCTGTGTATAACTAAGTCAGCTCAGTACTTCATCCACATTCCAAGAAAACAATGAAAACTGTGTCCATGCTTTCAAGAAATTGTGCGAAGCCATCTCTTTTGGTAGGATAAGGGTTTCAGGGGCGCAGGTACATGTTCAATCAAATTAGATTTTGCCCCGACTTTCCCAGAAAAAAAGCAATTGTGACGACTACTACCGGTAGTTACACATCCACAGAGGAAGATGTATATTACAAGTAAAACTACCGATAATTTTAAAATGGAAATAAATTTACTGCCTCCTGTTTATACAAAAAGTAGATTTACAACACTGTCTGTAACTGAATGCACATTAATTTATGATTTTTTCCCCCCAGAGAATTTCGGATATTTTTGCAGATCCCCGCGAGTATCGGCCATTGCCCGACATTGTTTATATATTATCCCTGTCGGCGGAGGATGTAAGTTATATTTCTGGATGCCAGGAATAGACTTGTCAAACTCGTCATGTCTGAGAAATGCAGACTGGGTTGACCACATGTATGTGCAGTCTGACCGCAGGAAGTTATAGTCAGTGATGCGTATGATGGAATGTCTTGAATAATAACATGTTACTGCTACAGAATTACAGTAAGTGATTCATAAATGAGCTATTGCAAATTTAAGATTTCTAAATATTTAAGAGGAAACTTGTAAGGTAAAAGTCATACTTGTAATTACAAATTGGAATGCCCATCTCACTTTCATTAGCGAGGGGGTTTGACTCCTCTGTCGAGTTTGCTGTGGGGAGTTCGCCACTCCTCCCACACAGCGAGTCTGTTTACCCTCCCAGCATGATGCTGGTATACCCATTTATACACCTGGGTAGAGAGAGGCAAGTGCCTTGCCTAAGAGCACAAGACATTTTCATTTGGTGAAACCCAAAAATATGTACACCAAAAATCGTTAAAAAAAATTAAAAAGCCATATAGTGTCCATATTCACAATGTTTAATGAGCTCTTAGTGTAAACTGTAATAAAACAGACTTGGTGTTTACTAGAAATGGTCTACGTAGACCATTCACATACGTCTGAGAAAGACCATTTTTGATTGAACCGAAACACTTTTAGTACGGTGCCTGAACTGACGCCTACTTGTAAACAAAATCAAGACCAAGGCTTCACACTTCCTGCATTCCCCAAAATGGCCGCAATATAACACTGGTCGTTAAATTTTGATTGCTGAGAACTGAAGACTCTCAACGTTTTATGGACACGATAATTTGGACGAACTGCAGATGACTGAGGAATTTGAACCCAACTAAGATGTTTTCTTATGGTTTGGGAGGATTACTCATCCTTCTACACAGTGTGTTATTGAACTTGAAGGTAAGCTTCTAGGTGGGGTGGGGTGGGGGTGTTTGGTTGGGAGAGGGTGTGCGAATGGAGACAATGATGATACCAGAAGACATTTATGTGCAATACTTGGAGATTCACCCAAATGAAACAATAACATCCAAAGGATTACTCATCCTTCTACACAGTGTGTTACTTGAAGGTAAGGTAGGGTGGGGTGGTGTTGTATGGGTGGGAGAGGGTTTACGATTGGAGACAATATGAGCTGTTTTATAGACCGTGTCGAATAGCTGCCATCTTGTAGGGCAGTTTCTTTGATTTCTGAAGACATGCGTGTTTGCACATTTTGTGGTTACGGTATACTGTTGACCAATTTAGATATCAAAAAATTGCCCTACAAGATGGCAGCTATTCAATATGGTCTATAATGCATTTAATACCCCTGGTCATTCGGCGCAGTAATATTACTTCTTAAGCCTTCCCAGCTCCCTGGGGAGCATGCGCTGCAGTCTCATGCAACTTGCACATAGGGATTAATCAAACACATCATCCTTGGCTTCACTACCCTCGCAGGTACCCTGGATTGAGAGGCAATATATGGCAAAATACCTTGCCCAAGGACACACAACACTGATAGGCCAGGACAAGGTTTAATATCCTAAAAATAACTCAGTAACCAGAAGATGTCCTGATGCCAGATGTTCAAATAACAAGCGTTGCCATTGTGACTTACGTTTGCAAATCGCAGAATCCGACTATAAATCATTGTATGATAAAATTGTCTTTTCAATTAGTATTAGTCCGTGAAAACTGAACTATAATGTCACATTAGACGGATACAACAGCTGCCTGTGAAAATTTATAGAGCATTTATTACCATTCGGATACCTATTTGATGCCTTTTATAAATAAACCTTGCAGTGGTATGCAATTAAATCACTGAAAAATTCTTAACTGGTAGGAACAAATCCATTTGCACAGTGGCCATTTCATTTTTCGCATTCATGAATAGAGTCATTTGCACTTTTGCGAACATTAATTTCAGATGACACAATGTTAAAAATGTTCACATACTTACAATGAAGGAATACTTACGGCTGAACTGACTGACCATTTTTGGGCCCTTTGAAGGCATTTTGCTATGGTAAACTTTACTACTTTCTAGATATCCACGACCATGCTTTTTCTTACATTTTTATTTTTTTAAAACTGCAACCACCAAGTTTTGACCTAATCATAGCAAATCAACCAAGTACACTATTCCATTAAAGGAGATTAGAGTTGTTTAACTGAGCCTCATTAAACTGACTGACCATTTTAGGGGCCCTTCATTCTTTTATAACATTTTAGTCAACTCTCCTATTTTCTAGACACAAACCATGCTTTTCCTTACATTTCCCCCTAGTATAAAATGTGTAAAACAAAATGGCTCTGGACAATTTATCCCTTCAAAAATGTCTGGCAAAGCATGCTGACAGACTTCTCGAGTCGACCTTGGTCTAACAGACCCATCTCTAGCTTCAGCTGTTGTTGTCATCTCCTAAACAGATTGCATCCTTACCAGAGAGAAAGTTGTGCCAAGTATGTCAGATAGAATGCTAGGTATTTTTGGTCTCTCAAGTCCTACCTCCATCGTAAAATCATTCCTCTCTCGGCAGCAACCAGACAAGAATTCATCGGAAGTATGACAGGGTAGCCTTGACCTTTAGCTGTCTACTTCAACTGTCTACTATTAATTATACTGACATGTGATTACATATCGGTCCCATAAATTTGTTGCTATTAGGCAATGTCAAATGATGATACCAGAAGACATTTATGTGCAATACTGGAGATTCACCCAAATGAAACAATAACATCCAAACTTGGGATGAGAGAAAACTCACAAGGGCCTTATCAAGATTCTAACCTCTGACTCACCAAACAGACGCTCTACCAGCTGAGCAATAAGGCACTCAGGTTTTCCCTATAAATGTAACATATAATTTTTGTTAGTGTTCAAATGGTTAGGTCAACAATTAAGGCCAATTGTATCAGATGCAGATTTATTTCTGGAACAATGGCATAACATATCTTAATGTTATTTATGAGTTTTGGTGTTGATGTGAAGCTCGGTATGTAGGGCGTAAGTCTCAAAGACTGGCGGATCGCATTAAACAGCATGTTCCATCCTCCATTCGCAGCTACTTGCCTGCTTCCCACAAACAGCCGTCGCGTGTCTGCAAGAATGCTCGCAAAGCTGCCACACAGCCCGAATGCACATCTGCTATAGGACAACACTTGCTTGATCACCCGGAGTGCTCGAAACAATACAGCGAACAGCAGTTCTCTGTACTGGCCAGAGCACGCAGTATCATGCATCTGCACATGCTCAAAGCTACCGTACATACAGTCACTTCACAAAACCTGTGTTATGTCGTCAGAAAGAATTTGTACACACGTTACATGTAGTCTAACTGCGCATGCGCAATAGCGTGCTCCCTGCTGTTGTCAGCTGACCAATTAGCTGGCAGCATTCTGAACACGTCATTCCTGCCTTTAGCCTTATACTATTATCGATAGTGTCACCCACGCCATTCTTGCGTTTTGCTCTGATGAGTGCAAGTCGAAAAGCTTTACCATGTCTTTGTCGTTACTTAATTATATTTTCCGATTTTGCAGTACCAAACACATTCCTAAACAAGAATGTTAGTAAACTAGCCTGCAGAAGCCTTTTACAATACATGCATGATGTTTGTGTTATGTTAATGCTAAAAACAAAATGAGCGTGCATGCTATTTTTTTTAAAAGAACAAAAATCAGTTGTCAAATTCTTACAGAAAACTTACATTTTAAACAAAGGTAGTCATGGAGAATTTCGTCAACTCGTTAAATGAAATTAGTGTTCAAATTATTAGGTCAAAAATTTATTAAAAGCAAACTGGTATCATTTGCAGATGAAACATTTCACGAATTCTTGGGATAAAAAAATAATGCTAATTAATTTCCTCGAAGAAATTTGAACTACAAGTGCAACAATATTTCAGATTTTCTGTTACCGGCAAGTTAAAAATTAGTGTGTATGATACATACAAGTATTATATTGTCTTCAATCCATCTCTGTACTTGCATACGCTGGTTGTACATGTAACACAAGCCTCAGCCATTTATGGCAAAATATTTCCTCAGATGCATGGAATGCACCAGGAAAAATTATACAGTCCTTGGCACTTTGGGTGAACTGCAGTGTCCTCTCAAATGTCACACTGTGGACAAAGACCAACTGAGAATTTGCATCCTGGGGTTAATGCTTCACAGAGAGGGGATATCCTATGCCCATAACTGATTGCCATTTTAATGCAAAAATATGAAATTAGTATTTGGACATTCATTTGCACAAATTTGGTATAAAAAGGCCAGGATCCCTACAGCTAAAGATACACTGAACTCTGGGAAACAGTTCAGGGAGAAACATTTAAAGAGTTTAAAGGGCCTGTGACATGCTAAACAATTGTGCCTGAGCTTTGCTTCATAATGACGGATTACTTGTTCAGCAAGACATACTGTTGTTCGTTTGGATGAAAAATCAATAAAAGGTGGCTTTTTTCAACTTTGAAGATTTCATTGCAATAAATCACAGACAGAGGGCGCTGTTCGGAGTGCATCACATAATAAGGAAGACAGAAGGGAAAAGTTAAGAAAAAACATAAGACTTCAAGTTGGACTTGTGGCAAATTGCTGCAGTTTCTACCCCCAGTTTTGTCATGGCTTACAGCAGGCAACATGTAAAACAAACTCAAACAGCCATGGATTACAAAAGTTTCAGGAAAATTGAGAAAAAAGTGGAATCTTTTGTGCACAGTTGAATGTGATTTTTCTGTGTCTGCCTCTTGTGACATCGTGACCTTGGTCATGAATATGCATATTTGCATTAGCATAAAAACTAAACCCCCAAAGCAAGCTCCAAATAGGATTTTTATGACTTTAACTGAGTAGAGTGGTTTTAAAGCATAGATTTCATTGATAAAAATCCTAAATAAGGGGCCCTTTAAACAAAAAGTAGGACATTTTATCCCATTTTTTCCTGAGAGATCTATATGAGATACAGAAAAAAATGCTGAATCACTAAATTACAATCGGTAATGCTACCTCACATGCCTTCTTAGCCGCAGACGTGGCTTTCGGCTTAGCAAACAAATTATTTTTTGCCTTGCTTTTCCGAACATTCAATTTTCCTTGAGTCGACTGCAAAATCCAATAAAGACATGTAGAAATATAAAATTGACTAAATCGCCGCGTTTGATGTGTTGTCAGCAACCGGCTTCAGAGTTGAAATGCATATAATAGCCACATTATTACTAGAATAAGGATATTGGTGATGTACAATGTAGTCAAAACCTTTCAAAGACCTTTTTAAAAACATGATGATGAAAAGATCTTGTTTAATAAGTGCTTCAGAGGCATTTACACAGTGTGAATCATCTCATTTTACATTAGGCCAATGAAATTATATTACTAGTTTCTCGTCAGCGCCTGCATGTGATTTTGACCCCGCACCAACAAATTTCATTATGCAAAAATTTCATTATTTTGCAAAAAAAAAAAAAAAAATCAGCAAACTACTCCCAAGTGAAAAGTTTCAATTCAGTTGTGCAGTCGCGATCTGTGTTTTGCAGCTTTTTTGTTTATATTCAAATATATTGCTCTTTCATAACCAGACATCTCCTTTGTCATTTCCCATTATTTTGTCATCTCAACTTGTTCCTTCAAACACGAGCTACCCGGTATAACTCAATGGAATTGATACTGGCACCAAACCATTTCTTGGTGAGTTTAGAGCCTTAATAATCAGTTTCTAAATGGCAGTTCGCGTATGTGTAAAGGTTGTATTTCTCCTTGATTAAATAATTAATAATTAATAATGAAAACAAACCCTCACAAAAATTTGATAAATGGTTGACGAGAAACTAGTAATCTAATTTCATTGGCCTTAGAACAATCCTTTCAAATCTTGCATCAGTTTCGGGGGAATTTGTTTCCCCAAAATTACCAATTCTCGTTCAATATGTACCTTTAACTGAATTATGGAATGAACTACTGTACATGCATGTGGTCCTGAATAATTCACTCAAGCGAAGACATGCATAGTGGTATTTATGTATAATGTATAACCAATGGGATTAAAGCGATGAAATAGTGCCCCAGTGAGTGGTCTAAAATTGGAGTCAAATCCTTGAAGTTATCTTCGTGTTTTGACAGAACATGGGAGAAAACGACGACACAAAACAACATGAATAAGGCCCTCCATACATAGAGCTCACTTCAAGCAGCTTTTTCTGAACAGCTTAAGCATTACCATGCAATAAGGATGGGACGTTTTAAAACCAGTTAACTGTTTAAATGAAGAACAACAAATTTAAAAACCAATTTTGCTGAAAGTTTAAACGAAACCCAAATAGTTTTCAGAGGGTTATTTTCAAGAAATAAATTTATATGAGGTCGTAATACAATTTTGACCAGATAAAGGTTCAACAATTATTTTGGGGGCCTAGGGGTATTGTGTACATTGCACATACATCTTCATTTTTACTATAAACACCAGCAACACTCGTTAGTGCCGGCCAAACGGTTAACCGGTTAACAGACACTTGAAAGAATTGCAAACCGGTTTCTGAATTAACCGTAAATTCTCTTTCCTAATTACCAAGTTCTAACATTTTGAGAAAATGATGCAACTCACACACTGGGTATCGATCCACCCAAGAATACTATTCTCGAGTCACTTAGGTGCAGGGTTTTGAATACGCCCAACAAAACCACATGCACATACATGTAGTATAGGTCCCATACCAAATGTTCAGTTGTTTAAAAAAATGATAGATTGAAAATTAAAGAGTGTACTGTAAAAGTAACATGGTTAATCATCCTCATATTAGACTGGAAAGATAGGGAGGGGTTTATATGCTGAGGTATGCTCATCATTGGGCCAAACACATAAAAACTAGCAACAATTTTGCTTTTTCTAGTCTTCCACTTACATTCTTATACATAAAAATAAGCAAGTAATTACAAGCCAAAGCTTCTACCTTGAAGCGAAAGCAAGAACTAATTTCCTCCAAGCAAAAGCTTAATAGATTAGCAATTGCCCAAAAACGTATACATAAAAACAAGCTTTTGCTTTTGCCACTAAGCAATTGCTTTATAATTGCTAAGGAAGCTTAAGAAAAAGCTGTCAGCCAAAGCAAAGGGTTGTGAATATGTTTTCAGGCAATGGCTTTTGCGTTTGCTTCTGGTTGATGAGCTTATGCTTTTGCTCGATGCTTCGTCTTATTAGCAGTTGCTATATTTTATGTATTCGGCCCACTGTATTTTGATGTACTTCATGACGTCATTGTAAATGACGTGCTAGAATGCTTTCATGACGTCATTGGTCCTTGCAAAAGGCAAATTGGTCTACCATTTCCCTGTGATTTAATATAGCTCACTGCTCGGTGTTTAGACCCATCACTGTGAACAATTATGTCATACTGTGTCTGTCTACACGTATCACGGCTGAGAGAAAAATTAATTTTGTGCGCTATGACCCATGCAAGTGTTTGTTGTCCTGCCGAGTGCCGACAACTCCAATCAGTAAAAGGTAGCTCTGTCGACTGTCTACGGATGACGTCAGACTTACAGATTTTGTTCTGCTTGATAGCAATCTGACAGTCAGCTAATAAACAGATTCAGTTCAACAACAGATATTGAGCTTCAGTAAGCAGTGATTAAGTAGAAATAAGAGTCTGAAATGCTAATAAAAATATTGTTTTTTTTGCACTAAAATTGTCCAAAATTGATGATTACATGTATGACTGAACAGACGTATCTTTAAATGAAAGAAAGTACTACCGGTATGCAACCACAGAGAGCATTTTAGCCTTCATAGAAGTTAAGCTTCAAATTTGCTTAAATTAGCATAATATAATTGCACAATAGACTAAAGTGTGATGTCAGTTGCCATGGTAATTGAGTGTTTTAGTGTAACCATGGCAACACACAAAGGGTGACATTTTCACTTTAGTATTCTATGCTAATTAATATGCAAATTTATACTATTTTAGAGATTCTGTGAAAATCAATTTTTTTGTCTTTTTGTGGTTTCATACATGTAATACTATATGAGTATTATACAGATCTTTCATTTCCTGCCATCTTGGTCTTTCAAAGGATAATCATGTTCAATTTGGAAACACCCCAAGTACACGTACATGTTCTATACATGCCTAGTACACAAGTGTGCATTACACGGAGCCTCATCTGGGAACGTTGTCATACATGAAATGTTGATAGCCTGATCTGCTAAATCTTTGACATCAATCTTCATACAACTAAATTACTCATCAATATCAGAGCAATATAGCATGGCTTCAGAATTTAACTGCAGGGAAATATTTCATTAAAGTTAATGTCGCTCATTTATATTTCATTGTATCACGTTGTCTGCAGCTAAGACAACGTACGTGGAGATGAACACATATGGTTCCTTTGCCCGATAATAATATGCTAATTTCAGTAAGATTTTACTCTTCCCCTACGTATCTTAGAATGGATGGTGAATAAAATTCTAAGAACATATTGAAATTTTACACGAATCATTTGTAGATAAAGTTAGAAAACTTGATAATTTTCCAAGACATAGTCACATTCAGACATGCCTGGCCTAATCCTCCTCTCAATATTCCTGATCAGATGCGAAAAGTTCAAACAAATATTTAAAAATCAGTAGATTTACAATGAAATCTTAATGTGAAATTAGTGGCCTCACGTTCTGACCCCAGAAGAATCAAAGGCAAAATGACTTAGACTTGGGGGGAAAAAAGACAAAAATACTTCAACATGATGCTGGGAGGGTACTCAGGCAGGACGCGTCGATGGGTTGGAGTGGAAAGCTCATTACATGTAGGGGAGCAAAGGACATGTCTGAGGCTGGACGGGGAACAAACCGGGTATTAGGAGTACCAGGAAAGAGGGGAGTGGGAGAAAAGGACTTGTCAGCTAACCGGAGTACAAATTCACTAAAAATTGAAGCATACATTTTACTTTTCTTGAAAATGACGGCACAATGTGCACTGTATTTTCACATTATGGTTTGGATTATCATTCAGTTAGACCCACATAAAATTTTTTTTTAAATAAATTAAAATAAGAGACTGAGGGAGAGAAAATAAGAGAGAGAAAAAAAGAAAACAAAATTAACAAGTATTTTATGATAATTCATTACTTTTGCTTATTGCTGTTTGCAAATCCTGTAAGGTTTTTAAAATGCATCATAAAACAGCAGGAATTTATTTTACTACACATGTCAAGTAGAGAGGGATTTAGACTGTATAAAACTTCTCCTGCACAAACACACATTTGTTACAAGAAAAGTTTGAGAAACCCATTCAGAGTTCCATTAGCTTTTAAAAGATTACATAGCAATAAAATGCGTATGTTAGGCTCGGCAAACAGAAAACAGCCTGGCCATGACATCTACATGTGACGGTTGCTCCTGGGCAATTCCATGGTTAGTAAGGAGGCCATTCAAAATAGTCTATGTTAAAAAATGTTGATCTTTTTTTGAAATTGTGGGTGGGTGGGTCAAAAGAAATAACTGAAAATGGAAAGTCGTCCTTAGACCTCATTGAACCTTGTTTTGATACCGCTATACCCAGCGCGATGTGGGACAAAGGGATTGAAAGGAATTCCTTTGAAATTCCTTGGATGTTTGAGACACAATGGGGAACAATAGAAGGGGGCGTACCCTCTGCCACATATCGTGCTGCATATGGATATAGTAACTCAGCTCCTCCGTGCGCCCTGCTACGAGATCACGTAAACAAATCGTCGAACACAAACGAACATGCCAAATGCACTGGTACGATGGTTAGTCGTTTACGGGCACAATCGCACTGGTACCCATCAGGTATTAAGTTGATGCAGCGTTTTTTGCGGAACCAGTTCCCTAACTAAAAGTGTTTGCACTTCGATGTTATTGTGCATGTGCGATGTTGCGTGATGCCAGGGTGATGTTTAATCAGTAGTTACTGTAGTGGTGATACTTTCAGGTAATAATGATAATGATTAGATTTGTATAGCGCACATATCCATGCACCCTGCAGGGTGCTCAAGGCGCTGTTACCATTATTACCGCTGCCATCAGGGAATCACCAGAACCATTTCGCTTCAACTAGGTGGCTGCTGGTCAGGCGCACAACCCTATCAGCAGTTAGATTGTAGCATTCCCCTTAACAGCTTCCCATATATCGCTTGGGTTGACGAGGCAAGTGGGATTAAGTGCCTTGCCCAGGGACACAGACACGTTGGTCGAAGTGGGGCTCGAAACCCCCAACCTCTGATTGGGAGTCCCGCTTCATACCCACTAGACCACACACGCTCCCTAAAAAGGTACCATTTAAAGTAGATGTAGAACTTTCGCTGTTCAGGAAAGTCGTGGATTAATTGGGTTGGCGACATTGAAAACAAGACTCTCTGATATTCTCATGAAGGTTTATGCACCCGGCAATACATCGGTATTATTTTTGATTAAATTCGTCGATAACCTCAAACAAGTGTTGTCCCTTCCTTTAATTTGCACTCTATTTCACCAGAAAACAATCAGTTATGAGCCATTAATTACATCAGTCATGATCACTTATTTAGTTTTAAGTGTTTGTAATTCAAACTCATTACATGTAATCAATCTTCAGTGAGTGATTTCATTCAGATTTCTACAGCAAACTGCTGTGCAAAATGTAAATTTGCAAATAGAGTGATTCTGATTAGGAATTTCAAGCTTTTGTGCATTTATACAAGGCAAGTATGGTCATACGCCTACAGTATATTTTGTTAACGAATTACGGGTGCAGCTCCCTACTAGAGTAAATTACATTTAAAAAACAAATCATTCATGTTTTCACTGGGCGATCTCTATCTCACCTATTATAAGATTCTTGTTTTGCCTACTATACCATATGCTACATGGAAATCACATATCAATCAAGACATTTTATGAGTCTGTAGTTTGCTACACTATAATGTAAATACTTCTAAAGCCCCTTTCACACTAGACGAATTCCCCGGGAATTCCCCGGGAAATTGCCGGGGAATTTCGGTCGGTCTGTTCACACTACCAAAGAAATCCCCGGGAAAAAGCTTTTCCCCGGGAAATATTTACCCCTGCTCGGGAGTAGGGTTAAAGGAGAAATCCCCGGGGTTTAACGTTTTCCCCGGGGAAAAGCAACTAGTGTGAACGTCGCAGGGTTTGAACTTACCCTACCTTTTTGCGTCCACGGGTAATCTCGAAAGGTCACAGGGTCACAAATAGCGCGCCAAGTAATTCGCGCGGTAGCTTAGTATTGTGATGCAGTACCTTTCAAATTTTTCGTAAATAAATGTACAGTTAAGTACAAAACACAAATAATAACGTTTGAAAATTATACAAATAATTTTATTTTAAAGAATATGAGCAAAATGAATGGTTTTAATTTGTAATAAAAGAAGTGTCGTGAACAAGACTGTGTTTAGCTTCCTTCTCGTGTACGTGTATTTATAATGTCCCGTGTGGTTAGGTACCAGTCTTCTATTTTCTTATCCGCATGATGCGTGGCCCAGCGTGGACTTCCGCCCACAATTCATTTTGGAACTTCCTGATGGGCGCCCTCAGTTTACACATTTCCCGGGGTTTGACGGCCAGTGTGAAACGACCGTGCATATTCCCGGGAAATAGTGTCCCCGGGAGTTACCAAATGGGTCTAGTGTGAACGGTTGCTGGGGTGTTGGTGGGGATTTATTTCCCGGGGATTGGCTCTGCAGTGTGAAAAGGGCTTAAGGGCCGCCCAAAGTTGTCAACACTTTCACAATTCTACAAAGCGTAGGAAGGGGGAGGGGGGTCAAGGGCCGCTTACGACTTTACATGCACTGTAAATTGTTGACATTTCACGGTAGTGGCTAAATAAATGTTGATAAGTAGTATTTTTGGGGGAGGGGAGGGGGTCTTGAAAAATACTATGCTCTGTAGAACTGTGAAAATGTTGACAACTTTGGATGTCACCTTACTGTAGTGGATAATATGCTAATTTTCTTTCTGAAATGAATATTGATTGAAGTAGCCGAGCTGGAATGAGAGATAGTTTTTGGGATATACATTATATTATGTCACAAAACGTGACCCAACTAAAGGGATGTACCCATCTTGCTTGAGAATAAAAATGTTGTTACGTACTTAAAGGCCCTGTAGATGATCTGTTTTTGAGCGATTCTGCGAATAAAACCATTATAAATCAAAAGAAAGACATCAACAAACTAATCCGAAGAAATGCCAGCTTTGTCAAATGTACCACGTTTAAAAAAACGATGAAAATCCATATGAATTGTCCTGGTCTTGGCGGGGTGTTTCAAATATTCGTTCTCAGTTGATCGGGTACTATGTGGCTTGCGTCATGCACTGTGGCGCACATACTGCGTGTGCGCGCGATTCATAAAAATGCATCGCGTTGGAACACGCACACGGAGTACACAGCGCCCATGTATTTTGGACCGCGTAGATGCGAACCAAAAATAAGTAAATCGTTTGCAAACGATCTAAATAATTTCATCTTTACGGATTATTTTCTGGTAAAATTATATCATTTTGAGCGAAAACCTTTCATTGGATAGTTGCTATTAATTCAATCTTTACTTTCAGAACTTTTCCCCTGTAAACTTGTCGATTACTTTTTGGGGTCATTGCAAATGATCCACTGGGCCTTTAACTGGGTGTGGCAAGGACAGACACAGCACACATATTAAAAGTGAATAAAGAAGCATGCATATTTCCGGTACAGCGTACGTACGTGTATGTACAAGTACAGTACCACACAATCATAGATTTAGATTGTCATCAAACCGTATCGATCGGATCTAGTATTGAAATACGTGACCAGAATTCACAGAATATCCTTTGATTTGTCCCATTCTACCTTGACATGTACATAAACACCCATGCGGAACATTGTCAGCTACCGTACTGTATATACACTGCAAATAAGTGAATAGGAACATTTATCTCACTTTGAGGTGTACACGGGGAGTATATTCAATCAAAAGAGTCCAAACATGTAGCTCTATGTTACTTTACCCAGCCTATTCATGAAACAATTCTTTTTGATGGCTTTCTAATCTAAATGAGACTATCTAATTTGAACTAACAAGACATGGACGTCATTTGTGACGTCAATAGCACAGTATCCCCAAGGCGATGCCGTATGTTCTTAGATTTGCGTAGCGCACATGTAGATGTTTGTTTTCGTGGATGATTTAGAAATGAAGATCCCTCGCAAAGCCATCTTTGACAGCGGCAAATGAGAATACATACATACTATATTAGATTTTTATACATGCTTCAGAAAAAAAACATTTTCATAATTGAGTCGGTTTTAAAGCCTGCATGCAATTTGCAATGACCCAAGAATTTACTTTATTTCTTGAAAACCCTTACACTGCATTTTTTTCTGTCGAAAATGGTACGTTTATCTAAAAATTTACAACTAAAGGTGGGTGTAAAAAAACAAGTTAAAAACAAAATTATCTTGGGTCTGTCTTAAGGCCTGTCCGCATTGGCCTTTTTTTTGGGAAAACTTACCGAGACGATGGGTACCTTTGCCAATTTTAATCCAGTGCGGACAGCCTGGGAAGTTTTTCTCTCAGTAACTTTTCCCCGAGTCCAGCGATTACTTTTTTCCTGGCCAACTGCTGCCCAGGAAAATTGACCAGGTAACTTTTCCCGAGATGATAAGTCCAATGCGGACACATCAAGTCGGTAAAAGCGCTCTGGAAGCATACGTGAAGGTCATCCCACTAAAGGACACTGCGCATGCTCTCCCACGGTCTCGGTAAATTTTCCCGTGTCGAAAAAGTCCAACAGCAGTAAAATTTAACAATTTTTCATTTTACCATCGTCTCGGTAAAACCAGCCGAAAAACAAGTCCAATGCAGACATGGCTTAAAAAAAGGAAAAAGCAAATCAGTTATTTTGTTTGTGTGCTAGCTTCAAAAATATTTTACTGCTCTAATATTTCATTAAAGCTTAATTTTTTCTGACTAGATTTTATTTTTTGTACAAGTGTTAAATGTTTTGTCTAAAATATGCTTTGCCTAATAGGTTTCTGTCAAAGGTACCCAAAAACCTACTGTGTTTCTGTCCTCTAACCTTTAATAAAAAAAGATACAAAAACCACGTAATTTATTCTGCATTCGATGTAACTTCAGGAAAAATCAATATTGACTTGGCAAGATGTGACATGAAGGAAAGATGCAGATGACTTGCTAGCACCTGCTCAAGTTCAAATATGCAGAAAGTATTAATTCAATGAAGCACACGATAACCCTTAGATACTAGTACATGCATTGTATACTATACCGTAGGTATAATACACGTAGATAGCTCTTGGAAAGAAGGTATTTGTTTTCGCTCATCGTTTTAAATGTCTTTTATTTGTCCCTAATTATGTGATTTAGACGATGCAGGTGCTGTCTGCCTTGGCTACTGCTGTCACAGCATTTATGCGCCGCCTGCGCTTCTTTTTTCTTATTTTTCTCTCTCTCTCTCTTCTATCTGCTTGTTTCCAATCCAGTTGTCTGGCTCGCCGGTGGCCTTAGTAACCTGAGCTAAGGTGGAATGACGTCAAACCGGCCAGGAAGCTGTTTTTGCGTCAGCCGGCAGAGAGCGAGTGTGTAGAATTGACTGCACCGGGGATGAGAGGGAGTGCAAGATTGAGGGCCTCAATGTGATTGAGGACTGTCATGTTTACCTGGGAATGCATCTATTCTTCGATATCTGCAAGCCAGATGCTCATCTATGCACAATTCGTTTTTTCTTTTTGACTGTCCTGGACAAGCCCATCAGGACTATTGCTCAGGCTTTAGCCAAACAGATTACATGTACACAAATATCTCCTGTGTTGTTGTTGTATGGTGCAGATTATGATCAGGTTTTTTTTATCCTCTTGTATAGATTCTGCCGACGGCTGTGGAGTCTAGCAACCTATACGCTGGATTATAAATAGACACCGACTGATTCACACAAACAAACACCATGAGCATGAATATGTGCTCAAAAATACTTTAAAAGAACGAAATAAAATGCTGTCATTGACCTCTTATACCCATTTTACTAGAACTGAAAACAGTATAGGTACTATTCAGTACAGTTGTACATGTACATGTAGATGCATGTACATTATAGGAGTTAGTCTCAGTGCATGGGTACCCAATAAACCGATCCAGTAAGCTCCGCCCATTTTGGAATTGACCAATCACAGCCTCCGGTTGAGGTAACCAAAAAGTGGATCTCCATTTTGGTTACCGGAGTCCTCAATTTTGTGCACAGAGCTACGGCAAATGCAGCACGAGTGACGCAAAAACACCATAAACATTTTTATCAGTGCATAGGACTAAAAAAATGTGTTTTTGTTCGATCGCGCGCGTTACGCTTAATGCAGGCGTGTTGTACGTGCACGCACACGAATGGATACTTAAGTGCACATTTTGCTTTCGAGCGTGCAGTTTCTGTGTGCATGTGCAAGTTTTATTACGCGCTGACCAGGGCGCGGACGCTGACGCACGGCGCGTGCGCGGCAAGCAACCTTGACAATTGCGGGGTTCAACCACGCAATTGCAGGTTCAACCCTACCCTAAAGGTGACTTGAAAAAGGTGAATCAGACACGAGTATTTTCCAATCCACCTTTTGCGTTTACACTTAGCGCCTACCCGGCTAGTCAACTCGCCTATTTAGAAATTGCGGAGTTCGATTCGGCAAAGGCGAATCGAGTGTAACTGGGCCTATATACAGCCAAATCCCTTCTCAGCACTGGTAGAAATCACAAAGTCATCTAAATTAGTGAACTGAAACGACAGCACTGCTGGGTTCAACTGAAGAGGTTTTAACCATACAAACCCTCTGAACACAGCCAAAGTGCAAATTTTGAAAATGCAGGAGTCAGTTGGCAGATTATCATTTCAACATCCGTCAATTGATCACATTCAAATGACGTCACTTCCTACAAATTGTCACGTGCATCAGGATCTTGAGCGAAATTTTTATTGTGACACGCATCAGCTGCGCTATATTTCGCACAAATTTCGAGCAACACACGCGCGTGTTTGGAACATTTTCCAGGGTGTGCGTGCACGTACTTGACGGCGTTTAATAAGTAACATTTTTCCTATGAAGATGGTGTCTGTGAGAGTGGTCAATATATTGCCCCCTCCCTCTTGCTTTGCCTCCAACAATCACACAACTGTGTCGCTTCATGATAGCCTATCAAAAAACAAGAACCTAAACTTCATGACTGAGTAGATCTGTTGAAGAATTCTTCCGCCTGCATACTTTATCCCTGAACTAGATTATTGTCACCTTCTTGCGTAGTATATTTAGACCCTCTTAAGGTATGCATGCAGTTACTGTACATCAGGAGAAGTTCTATAAATAACAATCTAGGCAAGCATCCCCTGCAGACCGGCTATTCCTGGAAGATTCCTGGAAGAATACTGGAGAAGACAGCCTTTCACTATATAGATGAATTGAATATTACATTGTATACTGTACTAGACAGACCATGCTTGATGTAGCCTGTTGGCATTCACAGATGAACAGAGATCGACAAGGAATCATGAAAAACTTGATGGGACAATTTTTACATTTCAGAGACTGGGCATGCTACATTTGGGCAACGTTTATATTTATCACTCCACAAAAACAACGTTTTAGGGTTTGGTTTAGGAACAAAGATTATAATCTCTTCGTTCGATGAAGCATGAATACGTAGCTTCATTTGATGAAGATACCCGGTACTGCTTCATTCGACGAAGCAATTTGCAATGTGAATGTTACGCCCCAACTTCGCCAACGGTTACTACTTATTGTTGAGACATTTTAACAATAAGTTGGAGCTGGCCCAAGTATTGTTGGGATAGTTCCCAACATATTGTTAGAAAGTCTCAACAATAAGTTGGGACCTTTGGCATAGTTGGGGCGTAACATGAACACTCCCCTTCGATTTGGCAGGCCATGTCACACATGCGCATCAAGCGCATCAATTCCCATCTTCACCAGCACTGCTGATGTTCCAAAATATCCCAATGTCCCATTCCTGATCTGCTTGGCACAATATCAACAATGTCCAACCTCCTTTTCCAAGACCACATAAAGTTCCCGACGGCTGTCAAAGATTCCTTAAATACTTTTGTCCGAAGATAGCAAATAACCTGGAATGCACGGCACAGAGACGGCTAATCACTCGGAAAATGAACAGGTAAACCGCAGGTCTATGACTGTTGAAGTTACGACTGTTTAAACATACCAAGCAGACGTGTAAATCATGGGATTTCTTTGTACTGTACCGTACTTGGAAGACAATTTGGCATTCTGGATCTTTCCATGAAAAAGGGATGCAAGTGTGACATTTTGAGGCATTTGTCAACTTGGCTTTTACACGTTACCAACAAATTGTTATCAGGTTTCCTTGCATTTGGTTGAATGTTTGCAAACATTTTATGGTAATTAACAGGTATTTTAATTCTGATTAATTTTTATAAAAAAAGGTTCACACCATGGTAATACGTTTTGAGGTCAACTTGGCCAGCATGCCTTATCCTCTTAAACTTCACGAGGCTTGTACATACAAGTACATGTACACTAACATCCAGCACACATTTAAGGCCATCGGAATGAAAGTCATAGAATACCGTCCGGAAGATTTCAAAAACACATGCGGCTTTTTTTTATTATTCATTTTTCATTATTTTGAAAAACAGGTGCCCGAGGGGTACGGTACATAGACAATGTATGTGCTGCCCCCATATAAGGACAGCGTGCGAGTGAGACACGACTCGGATTAATCAGATCAACTCGCCAAATACCACGTTTTATTCTCACCATAAATTAATATGAAAACCTCTTACGGTTTCTTTAGTATTCTATTTACGATTTGGTTTCATTATTTTTCTTTCATATTGATCATAAAGTGGACGAAATTTGGGAAATCGGGACTTTTCTTACGTTTTCGTCTTCAAATCGTTTTCACGTCTGCCATCATTGCATGACAGGCAGACACCGATGAGACGTAATTTTTCATTGGCCAAAATTCGATGTCGCGATGGCAACAGCCAATCAGAGACGGAATACATACGTGTACAGAACGTCCGAAGATTGCCGAAGTGAGATCGGGGGTGCGTTCAATAGCACAATACATACGTACGCCGGTATGGGTATTTTCCTATACCTTCACCGTTGAAGGTATTGTCGGTATGCATACGTATTGCGCTATTGAACGCGCCCCGGGACTTGCAGTCTCGCGCGGCTACACCGAAACGTAAAAACACGAACAGTGGAATTGTGTGTCAGCACTTGTCTTGGATCTCGCGCTCAAGACTATCGTCTGCCGTCTGATTTCGAAGAATTTGGTTGATTGGTCGGAATTTCTCGGTTTGGCGCCATATATATCGATTTCTTTCATGAACAAGTATTGAAAGTACGTTGAAGTTCCAATTTTTTTGAAATAATGAAAAATTTTGGAATAATGAAAAATTTCGGCGGCGGCCATTTGGTCATGCGGGCGGAGGACGGTATTCTATGACTTTCATTCCGATGGCCTAAAGTTGCCCAAAGCGCCCTTTAAAATTTGGACAGACTCGAGGCCAGACTGACCTGCCCTTATTTTCATAATGTTGGTGTTTGTTTTAAAAAAGGTATGATAACTCCAAAATGTTCCTACTTTAACATGAGGATACAGCGTTCAATGTTCAAGTGGAAACGCCCATTCTGTAAACAGACCATTTATGCATCACTCGGATACTGAAAATGATCTACATTTTAGCACCCAAAAAAAATTTGACTGGTTTAGGCATGCTTCTTCTATGGTCTATCATGAGAACTATGGTAGGCCTATGTGACATACACACGTACATAATTAAATCAACCAATCAACAGCTCTTGGTGCTAACACTATTGGGAGAGCCAGTGATTATATCAGATCATTTTTTCCAGTTTTGATCTCCAAAACATGATAACATCCCACTGGCAGATTCACGTCCTGCTTCCCCCATGCCCCCCACCCCTCCACACCCCCTAGCTCCCCCTCCACACCCCCTAGCTCCCCCCTCTAAGCTGCTGCTACGGTACATGTATTGGCAGCCCATGCCTGTAAATGCTGCCACATACTGTACATTGTACTACATGTACACATCGTTTGCCAGTCTTATCAATTATTCCATCAATTAACAAAAAATCAATATTTTCGCACACAAAAAGACAAAAAAAAGTTCAGGAGCTCTGACAGCTGCTTGCAAGCACGTGCAGGTAAATGTGCGTGTAAATTCCATGTCCAATACTGCACATGTACATGTATGCATATTTCAGACAGAACTGGGTGTCACATACATGTACATTGGACACATGTTTAAACGGCCGTATTTTAAAAATGGCCACAATTTTGTTGCCATATTTAAAATAGTTTATTTGATATCCTTAATACCTATCTTTTAAGGATGCCATGTCAAATTGCTGGAACCCACATGTACCCAGTATTAACAGCATTTATTTATTTATTTATTTAAAAAAAAAAAAAATCTTACAAAGAGACTTGTACGTGTAGTTTGTACTGTAGATTTCAATTTGTTTATAATTTGCATTTTTGGCCGAATTATAAAGAACCATTGCAAAATGAAGCGTGCATATGCACATACGCACTCAGTTGAGTCAGCTGGCTTTAAATTAAATTATCAATGAAATGGGCAGTATGTCAATATACATTTGACCATTCAAAGACAGCATCCAATATACAAATCCAATATGGTCCACTGTGGACACAACCAATAACGATGACCACTATTTACATTGTAAAGACAGACAATTGGGCATTTTATAAATAGGCTAATGCTACATCTGGTCAGCTGTACTTGTACATCAATTCATTCACATTACACACAATTATATATTTTTGTCTCTGATCATTCCATGTTTTTTTCTGATTTCATGTTTAGTTCTTTGTTTCCATGGTGATTAGGCACCATACCAAATACAGGTTCTTGGGGAAAGCATTAGGGAGTATACAACTGTGCCTCATAGCTCAGCTGGTAGAGCATGTACCTGGTGTGTCAGATGTCCCAGGTTTGAATCCTGATGGGGCCCAAATGATTTTTCTTTCATTTTTGTCAATTTATTCTGTAGAATGTGCACATATCATGTACTTGTATTATAAACAATCTCGTGAACTTGAATAATCAAAACTCCCATTTTAAGAGCCCAATGACTAGGGGTAATAATGTGCACCATCAATAATAGGGAGGTTTAGATGCACGTAAAACACGAACGTGAACGCGAAATGGCTTCAGCAGTGGTCATATCTTTAGGAGGTCTCAAAACCCAGGTTCGAATGTTGGTCACGGCAAAAGAGTTATCTTGCCACCAAAGTCACATTTGTGGATTTCTGTTTCCGTCTGTTCTAAGATTTCTTCAAAGTAACGACCAAGTGCTCAAAACATTTCGCGTTTTAAAAATGTTTGTTTAAATTTTTTTAAATATTAAAATACTGTCGAATCTTGCAGACAACCATGTCAATCCCTCACCCCAACCCAATACTGAACATTTCCTTGTCCAAAGGCCAGGTCCAGGGGTCTCATCAATAACCCATTGGATAATGCGTGGCAAATTTCATCCTCATTTGACACGTATCTCGCCCACGGCTAAGGATCATCGGCAAAAAACAATCTTGACTACGGTCCAGGTTGTTGTGTCAATTGATTCAGGATGACCATGGCCTGGCCAATAACGGCCAGCTCTGCCGTTTTAGTTTGACATCATTATAACAACTTGCAGGGATTGTCGTGGTTCGTTCTGCGAAGCGGAAGGAGTTTTTCTTAAGGTTTGTGTTTTTAATCAAGGATGAAGGGATTATACAAGACAACATGTGGCCACACGCACACAAGGGATTTGAGGAGAGATGTTTGAATAATTAATTACCATCTTTAAAAATGGATTACAATTATTGGAAAAAAATTATCAGACTATGTACATTTGAAGAGTTTCATTGCAAAACAAAAAAATTCTACTACAGTAAACTCAAAGCGTGCTCGGGTGGGACTCGAACCCACGATCTCTTGCATACTAGGCAGACGTCTTAACAACTCGACTACCGAGCATGCCGGTGTTGAGTAGCCGGTTCAGCTCGGTGGAGGAGTGGTTAAGACGTTTGCCTAGTATGCAGAAGGTTGTGGGTTCGAGTCCCACCCGAGCACGCTATGAAGTTTTTCTTGGGGAAGCACCGAGTATAAAGTGCTAACCAAGTTTCGTCGTGTACGGCAAAACAAACCTTATTATTTACTTAGTCAAAAATGGTAAAATTATAATAATTTTGTACATGTAGTTCTGTATACATCGTTACTGTCTTTAATAATTTATGTTCCAGTAGGCATACCGGTACCAGGGAGACCTCTGGACATGGTGTTTCTATTTCCATTAAGCCAGTCGTCATGTAAATGTCAGAGGTATCCACACACTACTTCAAGAATTATAAATTGCACGTAGTTCTGAATGAGTAGGGGAGGACAAAGTATATGCCCAATAACAATGTGCTCAGCTGTCCCCCTGACGGAGTGCTTTGCAGCATAATTTTTTTGCGGCATAGTAAGTGCTACTCGGGCAATTTCAAAAATGTCTACTTTTCCCCCCCGAGTAAATTCTAAGGAGGCTACTAATGACTTAATATACATGTACGTACATTAAAGGTATGTACACTGTTTTATTTCAATTAAAGGTATATTCTTCGGTCCTTATTTGAAAATCACAAGCAAGCTTTTTACCTACCGTATATCAGTTTTTTAATCACGCAAAATAAGCCTAAATAGTCTAGTGAATCAAAATCAAGACCTAATTCCGCAGGTCATGGGTTCGAATCCAGGCATGCCCACGTCCATGGTGCATGTGTCCTTGGGCAAACCACTTTGTCATAAATTGCTTCTCTCCACCCAGGAGGAAATGGGTACCTGTGAGGGTAGTGATTAGTAACTGTGCAGGGAGTTGAGAGGAATTAAAGCATATTATTGTGCTCAACGACCAGGGACAATAGTGTGACAGTGCCTTGAGTATCCTTGGGATGGTGTGATATAAATGTCTCTATATTAAAATTATTTTCATGGTTGAATAAATCAGGTATCGCAGCTTTTACATCATCGTTGTCAGATTTCAGTGATTCTGAGAAACGGGAACCCCACGAGCACCTTTAAAATGAACGCTTAACTCGGTGAAAAATCAACGAAGTCTACTGTACACAGTGTACACAGTGTATGGCATACATGGTTGCAGACTGTACATATGTCTTGCTCCCGTCATCTTGACTCATTTAATACCACATTGCATACATATTGTACTAGTGTTTAAGCAGAGAAGTGGTGAGGCATTGGATCATAAAGTCCAATTTGTCTTACCAACATCATTATAAAACCACCATCCTGTGTTGCCACGGAAACCAGCTGCAACATGTATTTATTACTCCCTATTGCATAAACCCTGACTGGCCAAAAATTAAAGATGCTGTCAATGTTTCCCTGACTGAATGGGGATAATTGATGGGTTACTGATGAATGTATATGGCAATAATGAAAAATGTAAGTGGAGGACTGTAAAATTGCTGAAAATGTTCCACAGATCTCTAGTCTAGTTTAATAGATTTGTAGCAAGATTTTAACAAGCAAGATAATTTTAAACCTAAAGAAGGCTTGAAAAAAGGAAAGAACCGCCTACTGTTTTAACAAAATGGTTGTTTAGGCTGATTTTGACCGACTTTTGCTTATTACAAATTCTGAGAATAATGATTATTATATAAAATGAAGCTTTTGCGGATACTGTGCGTTTTGATACTGTGCAGAACAAAGCCCTGATCTGATGTGCGTACACGCTGGGCGCACCAAAACACACGGGTACGCGCACTCCATGCATCACGCGCGTGAGTACAGTAACAACAAAAAATGTACAACAGTAACAAAAGCGCATGCAGTTGTAAATGTTGCAAACTAAACGGACAAAAATCTTGCGGAAATCTTACAAAACAAAAATGTATTTATAAGCTTCATTTTATATCAATAATAATATTGGATGTCTTTTCGGGTGATATAAGAATATACCGCACTCGTCATGAAAATACTGAACTTGCCTTTGGCTCGTTCAGTATTTTCATGACTCGTGCGTTCTCATCACCCTCAAAGCCATCCAATATTATACAACTTAACATCTACATGTAAATAAAAATGATGGTAAACTAGCCTGCAGAAATTTCTATTACAAAGATACAGCGACGTTTAATAAATCTTTAAAATTCATACATGGTTTTCGTGTCAGATGACTTGTACAAACAATTGTGTGCACATTTTTTTTAAAACCACTTTTAGTTGTTCATTTCTTACAGAAAGGTGTTACTCCTAATCCACATTTTCAGAAAAGGTTTTTCTTGTCAACTCATGAAGTAAATTTTGGGGTTCATTTCAAATAATACAACATTGTGCCTTTAAAACAAGCACAGTTTGTAACAAGGAAAGCAAAACTGATCAAAATTCAAATCTGCAATCATCTTAAATGTGCCAACACGGGTAGCATTTAACAGAACCCTAAATTGGATCAATCCAGGTGATCATACGATTTTCTGCATAGTATCTCAGCATGGGAAAAAACACACGCTACACAGCTGAGCGATTGCTGCAGAGGTGGTCCCCTGCAAAACACTTCCATGAATAATTAACATATTAACATGAAAACACCAGCCATCTGCACAAGGCATCAAACTGAGCAAAGGTACGAAGAGGGGAAGAAAAAAAATCGCAGACGACGCAGAGGAAATGGAAACAGCAGGCGCCTCTATGATACAATGCACAGGCGCAGACAGTTGAAATATCTCTACTACTAGAATTGAAAAGTACTCACAGGCTTGCATGTCTGTTTAAGAGCCCTTGCATAGTCTAATTCTTGCCTGGCCAAATAAGGTATTTTCCCTAACTCCCAAAAAATGTGGTGCCAAATGCAATATGAATGAAACCATTCAAAACTGTAAGAAATGACTACGTGTACATTTTCTTTAAATGCATGCACTGATTTCTATGTAGAAAAACATGTACCGGTACAGAGGGGTAGAAAAGGCAACCATTTTAAATGTAAAATACAACATTTAATAAAGGGGCTTGTTAAGATTTTTCAAAAAAATCGATTTCGTTCTATAACAATCATACCTCCCAAAATACATTATATGGGAAGAAAACAGGAAATTTGCAATCTCCAATTTGTATGGAAGCAAAAAGGTTGGTGTAAGCACACGCCCCCACCCCCTTTCCTTAAAATTTTTTTTTTTAAAACTATACTTTTTTTTTTAAATTATCGATAACCTTCTCAACCGTTGGGGTATCTTCCTCATACAATGACATCACACTTTTGCCTGCTTAAAGAGGTTAAATATTGCCCTAGATCGCACCACAGAGCATCTTTAGGTCTTTGCGCTCGCCATTTCATTGTCTTCACCATTTCATGCTTAAACATTTCACGACCCCCACCCCCAACCCCCATTTGGAAAATCCTGGATCCACTCCTGCCTAATGTAACCGGATTCAAATTAGTTTATTTAAACGTCGGTGGATTGTTCACGATATTCTTGGAAATACAGACTGAGAGCGCGAAATTTCAGAATAATGAGAAAAATATGACATAATATGACATCGAAATCTCAACACTCATGGGGGAAAAAGGAGGATTCAAAAATGAGATCTAAACATGCTTCTTTTTAACAAAAACTGAGAGACAAGGAAAGATGAGTATTACAACTATCCCGGTACACTATATTGCATCATTGGAACTACTGGGACATGGGTGCATGTGCACGTAGGCATGAACATCTAAAATGCAGACTGACTACAAACACAGGAGAAGAGACACTGTGCATAAATAATAGCTAATAAGCTGGTCTCAAAGCTCTGACGTAGACTTGGGGGAAAACACATGCTCATGTAACCCTCTTAAAGCGTGTCTAGCTGTCTGCTATGTGAATAATTGATTTTGCTCTTTTCAGATTCCCAATTACTTTGCCTTTGGAAATCTTGGGAATCACGGACCATTCTGTTGAAAATTGGGAGAAATTTTCTGAATTTCGACAAATACAGCACCTGTATCAATTTATGCAAGATAAATTCCATCTTGACTTTAAAACTATAACTATGAGCACATATTTCAACTTGTCTTGTAGTCTTATTTCAACAGAATGTGAAAATTTATGGAATTTTAATTTAAATATAATGTAGTACAGGTAAATGTACTTTGTTCAGTAATTGAAATAGATATGGATGGTTGCAGTACTAAAGGAGCGTGACCAGATATTTCCACAAAATGGATTTCGTTCTAACCTGACAATCACATGAAATACCTCCACAAAATACTATTCATGGGAAGAAAACAGGAAATTTGCAGTCTCCAATTTGGATACATGTGGATGCAAAAGGGTTGGTGTAATCACTGCACTGCTTTATGTAAACCTGATAAATTACATACGGTACATGTACATGTAGTTTACTAAACTTCGGTGGATTCTTGACGATATCCCTGGAAATATATACGGATTGAGAGCACGAAATTTCAGAATGGTATAATGAGAAAACATTGACACATGATATGGTATCAAAATCTCAACATGGGAGGTCAAAAAATGTGATCTATTCTGGTAATGCTCCTTTAAAATAGCAAAAAAATACTATTATTTTGTCTGTGGAAGTACATGTACTTTGTCAAATTATTTTGAATAGCATTAACTGACTAGTCAAATGCTGTACTTAGGGCCTTCTTGAAAGAATGATAACCCCCGACTTGCATGACAAATTACGCCCTGAGCATCTTTCTGATGGATACCGGCGCATTACAAATATTCATTATTATTATTATTATTATTTGGCTTGGGAAAAGAATGAACACAGATTGGGAAATTTGTAGGGATGGAACGTTTAACCAGTTAACCGTTTAACCGAGGAAAAAATGAAGAACCGGTTTTGCCGTACTTTTTAACAAAACCCAATTTGAAAGAATTTACAATATTTTTCAAAGGGTTATTTGTAATGACTTCATGAAATTGAAATAAATTAAATATGGGGCGACGGTCGTAGTAAAATTTTGACCAGATAAAGGTTCAACGATTATTTTGGGGGCCTAGGGTATTGTGTATATTGCAACAAACACCAGCAACAATTTTTGGTGTTGGCCGAACGGTTAAACGGTTTCTGAATTGACCGTAAATTCCCATCCCTAGAAATTTGTATAGCCCTGCATGGTTGGTACCTTTTGGGGCCCAAGTTATAGAACTTTCCTAACTTAAATACAACTTAAATAATTGCTGTTATTTCAGGTTTTTTCGTTGGGAATGCTTCAATGCAACCATAAAAGGACTGACACACAAAGCTCCACGAAATGCAAAATTCTCAATGGCCTACATGCCTTGTAGTTTGTAAGCATACCAAATCACACAATTGCATTTGTACTAAAGCTGAAGGTCATGATTGAAAGAAAACCAACCTCCAAGTTTTGAAAGTGACACTCCCAAATTCTTTAGGCCGACTGCAATTTTCCTTCCTCCATGAATTTACCCAGACGAATAAAAATGAACTTCACTTCAGAACCACGTTCTGTACAGTATTTTTAACATTTGAAGGTAAGAATTGAGAAGTTGATCATACATGTACTATTTTCTTTAAAATGACTTATCAAGCATCAATAAGTGCAGATTTGATTGAAAAACCCAAATTTAGGATTGAAAAATTTGAGGATTTTCTCAGAAAGCAATTGGGCTTTTTTTTCCTGCCAGTCTAGCATGTTTTGTAGACAGAACTTGTTCTTGTTAGTCACTGATGAAGATCCACGGATCGAAACGTTTGACTATTTACATTCTGCTTGTTGTGTGAAATTTAGCTCAAAAATTGTAGTTTTATTATCGTCTGTTAACGACACAACAATGAACCAACTCTATTCCATGGTCAAGTAATTATTTCCCCTTTGAGAATGTTTGTTGATGATCCCACATTTAATACAAATTTTCACTCCTGAAATACAATTTATCTGAAATGAAACATGAATGGCAAATCTGGTTCAACATTTCAAAGGCAGATCTACTGATTTACTTTTTAAAATTTAAATTACTGTCCAGCCAATTGTTTGTTAAGCCATTTTGTGAGGTGCTTTCACAACACCTTACATACGTATTTATAGAAATATAGTATTTTTATTACTACCAGTACAAACTTTAACAGGAAATTAGCATGCGAGTCCCATGCTATAAATATCAGTATTAATATTATGAAACTCAAACACTCAATTAAAAATAAATTAAGAATAGGAGATTATTTTTGTTGTTCAAGTTGCAAATTGACGGGAAAACCTTACTAGACGATGTGCTTCGTTTACATCTAAACCCTCCAATGAAAATCAGTCGTCGTTATGCGCACGCATCCCGTTTTGCATAAATTTGGTTTGGTAATGATGCCAAAGGTTCACATAAATCAAAGACAATTTGGTATGCGACCTCATTCCTAAATCAAATTTATATAAAACATGATGCATGCACCTAACGCCCGGGCATGTTTTGGTTTGCTGTGACGTCAGAGGGCACTTCGTCTACTGAATTGCATACATGGCTATTCAATTTTTTCCTAAAAATATCCTGCAGATCATTTCAGATGCATTGCCACTGAAACTGAAAAACAAACACAACAAATGCACACATGACATAGCAGAATGCATTACAAAATACACATCGTCAAAAAGGATATGGCCAGCATACAAGCTGGATGCACCAGATTCTCGGCTTAGACGTCTGGCTCAGGCAATATAACACCTTGTCATTGAGTCCAGGAAACGGAAGATCTTCTTCACTACTCCTAGACGACATGGCATCACCGTCTGCACCCTCCGGAGCGAAGCCCACCGAGCCTTCTCCTGTCGGACTAGGCTGCTCCGGGTCGGCCATGTCACCCAGGGACGGGTACGGTGAACCCTGCCGTCCCATGGACTGTTCACCCGGCGCCCGTATCCTCACCGAACCACCTCGGCGTTGCCTTTGGCCCTGCCGATCTTCATCCGCCATATTTCCCAGAATTTTCAGTGGACTGCTAGCTGTGTGTTTAGGTGAACACGATAATCAATCCTCGGGTTGCCGCGGGAACACAATTGACCAACCACGGCTAGCATTTTACCACGCACCGTGATTTTGCTCTTTTTTCCCCGTTGAAGTTGTTGTTGGTGGTGGTGCTACGGTACATGATGCGTGGGCCCTTTCGTTGTATCAAACATTGTTTACACGCACG
Organism: Henricia sp. BOLD:AAB3569; assembly: GCA_037783545.1. Classification (NCBI taxonomy): domain Eukaryota; kingdom Metazoa; phylum Echinodermata; class Asteroidea; order Spinulosida; family Echinasteridae; genus Henricia; species Henricia sp. BOLD:AAB3569. The sequence goes on along the minus strand of JBBELK010000015.1, from coordinate 561,495 downwards.
ATCGGACAGACAAATTATAAATGGACGGGATTTCCAGGTCAACTATGAGCTTATCTGGTCAACGATGACCGAAACACAATTGCTGATCACACCCTTTTCAACTGGACTCGGATTATCCATGCCTCAAGATTCATTATGCCTGCGTGCGTTCGTCATTATTGGATGTCTTGCATAAATGACTACACCTAAGACTCGCATTGTGCAGTTGACTCGCTCTAGAGGTCCGTCTTGGATACATACAATGGAGTCCGCATCTCAAACGTCTGCGCGCTGCGAAACCAAAAATCACGTTTGTAATTCCCAGAAAAAGACGGTCAGACAATAATTTATGTCGTGGTTTTCTTAAATCAGCGAGTCATCCAGATAGTTCGACGAGACAGCTTCTTGAACAAAATAAAATAGCTGATGTGCAAGTCATGATACCCAGCCAGCCGTGCCACGCCACGCCGCATGCATGCGCTATGCATTATCATTCACGCATACACGTCACTGCATTATGGCTGCGCAGCGCAGTCACTACATGCATGCTGCGATCACGACCTCTGTTGCCCAGCGACCGTAGATGAGGCATCTTTTCATGCGTGCCAGGGGATCTAGAAATCTGCCATTGTTGTGCACTCTGAGGTTATTTTATCTTTTTTTGCATCTTGCATAAGGAGCGCGTACGCAAGTATTTGGCAATTATTTTTGAAGGCCTACATGTAGTATTATATTTATAGAACTGGCGTTGAATGCGCCATTAGCAACTTTGTTACAAGCACATCCTTGCGTCTTGGCGGATGACTTCTAAATTTAAGCAAAAAGTTGTAAGCTTCCGAAAATATAATCCATACAAATACGAGAAGTCGTAACTATCGGTCTGATAAATGTTTTAGAAATTGGCGTTTTACTCAAAGGCAAAATGTCTGACATCCAGAAACAGAAATGAGAAATGGCGTCTTCTCAGTGGCGGATCCAGCCTCATTAAAATACAGGATTTCAGGGGTCCGACCCCTTGAATTCCATTGTATTCCTGTATTTTAATGAGGCTGGATCCGCCTCTGCTTCTTCATCAGTGTTGGCCCCAATGAACTCTATAGACCGTATCGAATAGCTGCCATATAATCTTGTAGGGCAGTTTAGTTGTTTCTTGGGGACATGCATGGCTGCACATTTTGTGCTTACATCGTTGGCAATTTAAATAATAAAATTTGCCCCACAAGATGGCGGCTATTCGATACGGTCTATACAATGGACGAAATGTACATCAGCAGATGGACGACGCTTGAATAAGTAAACAATCATAAAGAATTTAAATCCGCTTCGGGCGTTTTCATAACTTTTCCGGAAATGTTACTGTCGTTTTCTAAAAAATAGCGCTTCGAGCTAGAATCTCATAACCTCACGTTTTTATAGTTCGCCTCCACGTGTTCGTTGTTTTGCTATGGACTAGTTGTTTTGCTATGGACTAGTTGTTTCCACGAGCGTTCAACACTCCACAAATAACATCTTATATAAAGCAGAAATCTTACTGATTGAACAAATAGCCAAAACGTGCCTTTTATATAAGACGTGGGTGGTGTGAGAGGCCGACGACCAAAAATACAGCAAAGGGGAAATCTAGCCAGAAATCTTTCATCAATAAATAACATGTCAATTTCCTTTCCCAGACAAATAAAAATTAAACGAGGCAGAGAAACCATGTTCATGTTTGTTCGAATTTATTAGTGTATATTCATATATCTTTTAAAACCACACTGGAGATACCCACTTTGCCAATTACCAATAAAGATAATTGTATTAAAGGAGTGTGACCAGATCACTTTTTTTTTACCCATAACTCCCCGGGACTTACCTTATGGGTCATGAGATTTTTATATCATAACATCCGTTATATTTTTCTGATTACGAAATTGAAACTCCCGCGCTTCTAGGCCGCATATTTCCGAGGATATCGTCGAAAATCCACCGATTATTTGTAAACTAATTTTCCAGTATCAACGTTTATCCGCTGAAAGCCGACTCGATAGTTTTGTTCAATTTTTTACTGGAAATTGCGAATGTTTTCGGGTTTTTGGGACATGGGAGGTGTGTATGGGAGTTACTTGATAATATTGGTAAGTTACATCGAAAACTATTTTCCAGAAACTCTGGTCACGCTCCTTCAAGTGGGCATAATCGTGAGAAAATAAATGTTAAAATTTCAAGTATTTACATTGTGCGAAAATTGTCCATCATAAACTGACGGGTACCTCTTACATCGAAATTGATTCATAGAATTAAAGAAAAGCACCTACAAAGAAATGATATGCAAGGTCAGCTTGTGTCAACAAACTCATAAAACAGTCCGATAAAAAACAGCCCTTGACTGATATGAAATCCACTTCAATAGAGATCAAAGGGTGAAAAACAAACTGATGTATGTGAAATAAATTGGGAAAAAAAAAATACTCGTAACATAATTAATTATTCTCGCAATTGTTTATACCTTTTTACTGAAGTATTTGTACAAGAAGCTCACAAAGCTTGCGTTCGTTGCTCAGTTGGACATTCATTCAACACCCAGAGAAAAATAGGTTCTTAGGGGAAAACCTAAGGGAGAATACCACTGTGCCTCATAGCTCAGCTGGTAGAGCATCTGCCCGGTGTGTCAGAGGTCAAACCTGAGGGACTATACCACTGTGCCTCATAGCTTAGCTAGAAGAGCATCTGCCCGGTAAGTCAGAGGTCTCGGGTTCAAATTCGATATAGGCCCCAACGATTTTTCTCTTATCCCAAGTTTGGTTAATTCTCAGTTTTTTTATACCTTTTTACTTGTCTACATAAAGCTCATTAAAAGAGGTTGGCCATTTCGCCAAAATATAAAAAGAAACATGACAAACACTAATGGGTGCATAGGGCACAGAAGACAACGTCCTGTGCAATTTCCCCCTAGAGTGCAGTAACCATCTAGTAAAATTTACTTCCAATTACCATGAAGCCCGCCAACCATGATAATGTTCTCTTTTCTCTGGCATAAAGGAATTTGTGTGTGTGTGTTTTTTTTTATGTATTGGCCGAATAAATAATAATAATAATAATTATAATGCACTAGTCAGGCTTGTAGGCTTGGGGAGGGGGAGTGGTGGTGTTTGGAGGCGTTTGAGTTGGGGGGGGGGGGGGGGGGGGTTTCGAATGAATGCCCCCATCTGGAGAGACCATGCATTTCCATGTGTACTCAGCCCAGATCAGGCCATGAAAATGGAATATTACTGGTTAAGAATTGGAAAATTATCACATCCGTACAAGGGAGCATACACAAGCTGAATACTTGGGCTACACAACAAAATTAGAAACATTGGTATCTCGAGGAATCAGAAATTTTCACAGATTTACACATAAGTTATACAATATAAACACGATGACGGTAGAAAACTTCCCCTAAAATGGTTTTGTCTGAAGTACTATAGTCGTTGAGAAATGAGCAAAAAAAACATTTTTCGTCTCACGAGACGTAAATTCATTTCGCCCCAAAACCACATCGCCCTGGACTACTTCGCCCTGAAGCACTTCACCCAAAGGCCATTTCGCCCCAAAACCACTTCGTGCACAGGCCGTGGTTCAGGGCGAGGTGGTTCAGGGTGAAGTGGTTCAGGGCGAAGTGGTTCAGAGCGAAGTGGTTTTGGGGCGAAGTGACTGTAAACCATTTTTTTACTGTTTTAATTCTCAAAGATTAGGCAAAGTACAGAGCTGATTTTTGCTCAAGTTGGTTTTAATCATGCATACTTTAAATCTGATTTTTGCTCAAGTTGGTTTTAATCATGCATACTTTCAATCACACCATTTGTAACGGTTTACCAATCATGTATACTACCTTCAATATAACATGTGTAAAGTATTCAAACATTGTAGGACTAGTGGCCCCTTCCGGCCACGATGGAAGCTAGGCTTCAGGCCGCTTGTGGCCGCTATGGTTACTAAAGGGTAGACAATCAAGCCAATTTCAACTAGAGTTTACCATACTGATGCAGCAAATAATTATATATTTACACTTTAACAAAGCTAGAGTAATTTCTCTAGTTCATCTGCTGAAGTCACAGGTAGCTGACACTTGAAGTTTTCGCAGACATACGCGGTGGCTTTACCATCTTGCTGTACCAATGTGGGAAGAAGACTCAGCTTTGAGTAGAGAAACGATTCCTTGTTTCCATCGGCTAGGATCAGGACTTTATTAGGCAAGAACCGCGAGTGGACGCATTGCAGGAGTGTCTGGGTATCAGCGACGTCTGGATCACCTCGAATGATGATCTGCAAGAAAAGAAACGAAAAATTTTGGACCCTGTTTTACATTAGAGAATTCGCTGTGTTCGACTAAGATTAGTTAATCATTGTTAATTAATGAAGTCTGCGTTTCACTTAACGGAGATCGAATGAAGAGCGGTACCATTCACATTAAGCAACTACTAATAAGCTGTAACAACAACTCTATCTTGTTACGTGTCAAATAATAAAGTAAAATTAAAGCTGATATGATATAGTTGATGGCATAAAGGGCCTCAGTTGCTGAAGATGCCATAAAATTAACAACAGCGACAACATTTAAGCACTGAGAATCTGTGAACCAAGTCCGACATTCACAACGTAAACTGATCAGGGGTGTTTTTAGTCTGAAACACATCATATATGTCCTAAATGAATTTATGACATCTTAGCTACGACACATTGAACAATTTCCGGTTCAAAGAAAATCAATTGACTATATCAAGTTGTAACACCCATTAGCAAGTCAACGCATGAAAGACAAACAAGATAGGGTATCCATTTTAATCTATCTAAACATTCTGAAATGCTGAACTGAAAATGTCAAAAGGGCCCATTAAAATAAAATCATGTGAAGATATGGGTCAAGTTTGCTGACACAAGGACAAACAGATTGATACCTTACAGCTGTGGAATCTTTCTTATCAATTCAAAGACACTTTTCAGTTGTTATGGACTTGAATGGTACATGTATGATCTTAAGAGGTTGTCATTTATTGAGAGCCTACAGTTTTATGCCTGCCTCTGACAAGCCTTCCGAGCGATAACCTGAAACCCATCACCAACCCAGATTCCTTGAGCTGGGGCATTCCATTGGGTATTTGGAGTTCCACGGAGCTATGCATTTTTTATCAGTTAGTTCAAAGTTACATAAATTTTATCTTAAAGGGACCATTGTACCAGGACGTGTAAACACGTCCTGGCAATTTATAGTCACAGGGGCGATTGACTCGGAGTGTTGCAAAGTATGATCTTTTGGTGGGAAGATTCATACTTTAAATGTAAAAAATGACTCAGTATTTGTGGCGCTTGACCTGGGACCAATTTCATAGCGCTGCTTAAGCATTATCTGAAAAGGTGTGCTTACTATAGCAGACAAGTTAAGCGCTATTTCATGGTCGTGGCGTGGTTTAGCATGTACGCGCTTGGAGATGGCTATTGTTGCTGCAGTTAAGGCACATCTTCCGCTGCTTACTGTTAACGATGTCTATGAAATAGCCTGATGCTTGGTTAACAGAAAACAGGCTGTTAAGCAGCTCTATGAAATTGGCCCCTGGTCTAAACTTTTAGCCAATCACATTTGCCTTTTTAAGAATTGGTTTGTTTTTTTGCCAAAAATAATCCTGGCATCAACTCGTTAAGGGCATTACATACCTAAACAGGAATGCTGGTGTTGGAGCCTGTAAAAAAAACTATTTTATTTAATTTACAAATAATAAAAAATGTACCTGTTTAGGAGTGCCTTGTTTGAACAACAGCGCTGACACCATCTCAGGCAGAGCAACAGGGATTTTCGTTAAACGATCAGTGAAGACAGCAAACAGTTTGTCAGCTTTAGTCTCCCAATCCTGGTTTCCTGTGTACTGGGCTAGTCGCAGGAGGTTCCGAGCCGATACGGAGTTAGCACTAGGCTGGGCACCATCTTGATCTGTGGAAATAAATGGATTTAATGCAATATTTGGTATGGTTCCTTATGACCCTAGGAAAAAAAATCACCATAGAAAACTAAATCACATAGGCATTATCAGAATTTGAACCCAAGAACCGGTGAGTCAGAAGTCTCAGATTTGAATCCCGATAAGGCCCATGCAATTTTTCTTTGATTCAGTGTGTAATGGATGAGTAGTTAAAGGGTGCACCCACTGGCCAAAGTCTGGTGCATAGACCTCTTTACCGTAATAAAATATTTTGTTTGCTGTCAACTTTTTCTAGAGGAGTGTTGAATTTGAGTGTAGAAATTTTCCAAAAATGGAAGATGAAACTGGGTAGGTGCTTAGTGCAAATAAAAGATTGAAAGAGGCAAATCGATCCACCTTTTGGGTAGAGTTGAACCCTGCAATTTCCGGGTTAAACCTCCAATTGTCAAGGTCGTTTGTAGTGTAAAGTACATGTTATCCGAATACAGATTCGGCAATTTGAGCATCCTTGGGGCAGACCTTGTGCAAAGCGTACTGTGTGGTACATTTAACGAACAATTCTAGCGCCAGGGGCCAATTTCATAGAGGTGTTTAAGCACAAATATTTGCTTAAGCACAAAAAACTCTTGCTGAGTAGGGAATGTTACCAGTGAAATCCTCATGTGACAGAAGTAGTGTATGACCAGTGTAAGAGGACTGTTTGCTGGTAACCTAATTTTATCAAGTTTTTCATGCTTAAGCAATTTTTCATGCTTAAGCAGCTCTATGAAATTGGCCCCAGTTCTGCAATGCAAAACAGCCCACGCATACACTGCATGCACAATTAGCAGTGACTTTTGCAGTTGGAACTCAAATCAAGACATTCTGTAAATGCGGCAAATTTACAGATTTGCTGTTGCAATAAAAAACCTGGCTCTGTATCCTGTTTTTCGAGTGTAACCATAGAAATAATTTCAGCTAGCTGTGTCCTTGTGATGGAATGGGAGTCCCAGGTCGACATCGGGCAATCTATATAGGAATCTATATTATCATCTGCCTTGCTCATCGTAATACAGGCCAAGGGATGCCTGGCATTCCTGCAATTTACCAAAGGCAGACCTGACATAGGATAGTCTGATTGCAAAACAAATCAAGGTTATGGGATTCCTTGTTCTAGGAGATTAGCAGACAGCGTCTCCAACAACATGAGATTCTAAGTGTGTTACATGTACATGTATCTCAGGGCTTATGTGCCTTAGCTTGTCTACTGGTATTAAAACATCTTTGTGAACAAGCTACTTTCATGTCTCATGCACGGTATATACTCATATTCAAGTCATACTACTAATTTCTGTTAAAAGTTATCTATTGCCACTGTCCTGTGTTTGCTCAATCCATTTTAAGTCTCAACTAAACTCCTCAAAAAAAGTTTGGAAAGTCAAGTTTGACTGACGATTTCTCTCTTGTTGCATAATAATTTTCCTTGAATTTTATATCATTAGAAAGCCCTGTTATTCCTCTTTACGATGATGTGTCATTTGTTATGATTAAGCAATTGGGGGATGTGCAGCACAGCTGAATACGGGGGCGGGTGTAAAGTGAAATGTCACAAAATGCATTGCTATTGTCAAAAAGTGCATTGACACATTCCCATCCTCCAAGCAAAAGGGGAATGCACTGCATGACAATAGCAGTGAATTTTGTGACATTTCACTTTCCACCCACCCCTGTATTCCGCTATACTGCACATCCCCCAATTGATTAATCATAACAAATGACACATCACTGTAAAGAGGAATAACAGGGCTTTCCAATGATACCAAATTCAAGGGAAATGATTTAGTAACAAGAGAGAAATCGTCAGTCAAACTTGACTTTCCGAACTTTTTTTGAAGAGTTTATATGCTTTTGTAGAGTGGGACAAAAGGTAAATATAGCACTCCCCTTTCTAGATACAGTATATGCCAGAAAATAAATGACCGTATGGTAATTAAAAAATATGCAAGATATTAACAGAACTAATCTATGCTCAGGCGTGAATATGCATAGATGGGTGTCTTTGTAAATTTTGTAACAGAAACTTTCTCCCCTGATCAATGTGGAAAGCAATCAAATACTTGAACTGGGCCGACAGCCTGACCTGACCAGGCCAACCGACCAGTCATCTTTGCCACAATCAATCAAACACCGGCTACTTAGAATTCAAAATCAATGTGTTGTACTTAAAGGTTCAATGTATCATTTACAAGATGACACTTTTACAGATTCCTGGAATAAGGGCATAACATACAGTTGAAGTCAGAAGTTTACATACAACTGTGTTAAAACTGGTGTGCTTAAACTTGCGTTGTCAGCATTTATGTAACAGTTTTTACTAAAGTCGTGATTTTGTGGAATTCCTCACATGCTTGCAGTACTTAAAACATAGCTTGCACACCTTGCAATGGTTCGGGTAGTCCTGTTTACCATTTTGGGTGATGATGGTAGTTGTGTACATGTATGTAAACTTCCGACTTCAACTGTATCTAAAGAAGAATGTTGGTAAACTAGCCTGCAGAAGATTTAGCCGCATAGATGCAGCAATACTTCAGAAAACCTTTAAAATCTATGCATGGTTTTTGAAGTAAAACATGTGTGTTAAACCACCTTCAGATACAAATTTCTTAGAGAAAGGACCACCTTCAACAGAATCAAATTCATGTCTTGTTTGTTACCATTGATATCAACACTTGAGACGTTTTTTCTTGTCAACAGGGGATAGGGTGGGTGGGGGGTGGGAGGGGGGGGGGTGGCTGGGTTTCGTGGGGAGTGTGGTTTTAGAGGAATCAATCCTCTGCACTGCACGCGACACCTCTCAACAAGTTCAGCCTGGAATGTACTTCTTATGCCAGCTGTTTGTTCACGGTCTGAACTATACTAACGGAGTGAAGCATCTTACTTAAAGGTATATTTTTGCCTGAGAAGACAACATTAGCTTCTGTTTCATAGATGCCAACATTTGTCCCTAGTGTGACTTGTTTATGTAGCACGCATTAATGGCTGCTCAAGTTACGGAATGTTTTCATCACCATGGCACAAGTCTTAACAGCTTCGATGCAAGACCACAATTTCTGGTCGATATTATTTGTGTACCACCAATTGCGTATACAGCTGCTGTGAATTGTGTTAACAAAACAAAACAGAATATGCTATTTTCTGTTAACATTTTTGTTACTGTAACATTCCCGATAACATTTCTTTTTTAATCAGAAATTAACTTGAGGCACAAATATTCCAGGGATGTCAGAAAATAACTTCAGCGATGTCAGAACCCTTTAACTACTCCTACATGTACGTCCTACTTAAAATAACTTGTGTTGTTATCTGTGCACGGGCATTGACCGAGTTCAACTTCAACGACCACCGCATATGTCATACGCTTTGTACCTGTTGACATGTCCGAAGAGGTGAATAAATTACAAAAAGCATGCGGGGTACTACGTGAATTCTGTACAGAATGCATGTCGCAAATTTCACCGTATGAATTCAACAGATGGGAGGCCATTAAGAAACGGGCAAGATGCAAGGTTTTGAAGAGATTTATCACCAACGTGGCATGTTGGAGATGGCATCTTTATTTGTCCCGGAGAACTGTTTTTCATGAGGAGGAGAGAGGGTTACGGGAATCAACACTTGACAGATCAAGTATTGACAGATTGCACGACCAGATCTGGGTCTGTGGGTGGACAAATTCAGAAACAATATTGGAAAAAAATGCATCTCGGTGTTGGATGAGTTGTAACAAATGAACTGTGACATGGTGTTATTTTTATTTTAATCAAGTTTTGAGTTACAATTTTCGAGTTTCGAGTCACAATTTTCAAGTTTTGAGTCACAATTTGAGTCAGTTAGGTCAGTTTTCGAGTCTTAAAGTAAAGTTTTTGAGTCAAAATTTTCCGTTTTTGAGTGTAAATGGTTCATCATTGACAACCATAACTACAATTTTTGAGAATAGCAAAGAAAAACTTATGTACATTTGAAGGTGGATGTATCTAAATTGTCGGGCCGTTACAGCCAAATGGGACATAAAGAAATATTTGTGTGAATCATTTTGTTTTTTCTTTTACAATTTAGAGGAAACTATTTTATGTCAAAAAATGTGTGACCACCTTTTATGGCAAGGCTGACTGTACCAGCCTCTGTACGAGCCGCTGAGGCAGGGTGCACCACTCTGCCTGAAGTGCCTCCCAGAGCTCCTGCACTTCTAAGGCCGTTTTGGAGATGCGCAGATCCAGAGCTTAGCTTATCCAATATAGGTTTGATCAGCAAGTTGAAAACCAACAAAATTTGTTTTCTGAGCGCCCATAGTTACAGGATTCTCCCAGAAACAAAAATGTCACATCTCATTACTTAGGGAATCACTTTGTTCAAGCAGGTTTTCTTGAAACTGGAGGTAATCACCGAGGTGTAACAGTCTTAAAAGTGATTCCAAAGTGATTTGTCGATCAGTGCCTTAACCACAAGTTGGCTGTTTTCACCAAAACTCTGCGGTGTTCTGATCAAGAATTAATATTTCAAGAAAATTGTGTTTCTCTTCTGGGAGGGTATATTTTATTCATTTGTTTACTCAATCTGAAAATAATACATGAACCACAAATGAACGCGTCTTCTTCGCTTCCCCCCTCCCCCCCCCCCCCCCCCCCCCCCCCCCCCCCCCCCCCCCCCCCCCTCCCCTGATTCATTGATGACCATGTTAGGAACTTAGAATGAACATACACCTTGTTACATAATTACTATGTATGGCAAGTATGCTGTCTTCACTGCTCCGGACAGGTGCCAAGTTAGTAATAAAATGTTACCGCCAATTTACATGACGAGCGCGCATGCAATTCATGCTGAGATTCTTGTATTGTGACTGATGCCTCGAGCGATATTAATTACATCCAAGAAATGCTGATGGCCTTGCAAATATTTTCATTGCTAACTTAATTTCTTCCGGAGAAAATTAATGCTCACAATGAGTAGTTGCATTATTAATGGAAAATTTTATTTTAACTCACATGTTTTATTTTAACAATACATGTACATAACTGTACATGTAGCTTTGCCGGACGCAGGGAGAGAGAGCAGTTGGGAACGAGAAGGGCCATTATAAAATTATATTGTGTCACTATTTTTAATAAAATAAATTTATTTTTAAAAGGTTTATGACTTTCTCATTGTTAGTTTTAAGGCTGTTGTAACTGCTATGTGAAACTACCTTTTGTTTTTTAACACTGTTAAGCATTTTTAACCTCATAAATACCATTACAAAGGCAAAAACAATAACAGAATCTTTTGCTTAGTAGCAGAAGATTCCATTTTTAATACATGTGTTCTTAGCAAAAGTAGCAGAGCGCCAGTCAATCATAACATACATCACATATGATTTTGGATGGTAACACATTTTTTGCAAAGCAAGAAAATTTGTGTGCACAGAAAATGTTATTGTTAAAAACCTTTATGAAATTGGCCCCAGGTAGTTTCATTAGAAGTATACTGAATGAAGATGTTATTGTGAACATTGAAAATAAGCAACCCTTGTGCACTGCAGGACAGAATGCTGATTTCTCCCCACCCAGTGGAAATATGCATTCTCCACTAAGCTGGATGCGAAGCTAATAATAGCCCATCCTCACTCCTGGCTCAATCAGTATCAGGTTGCTTCGACGATTTGCTGCGAGAGACACAGCGTGTGTTTTGCACTGCGCGCTGGAGAAGTGACGGCTAAAGTGCTATATTTGGATCAAGGACACACAAGTTTGGAGAAAAACACACGGATGTGACGCACATAAAACGCATGCCAAGTGACATTTGTTGTGCTCTAGCTGTTAGATTGTAAGCAGTGATGAGTAGAATGTGCTTCATGTGAAGATTGCAATGACTTTATGTAATTAATGATGAACAGTAAACTAAGTTAAAGGGGCGTGACCAGATTTTTCCAAAAAATGGATTTCGTTCTAACCTAAAAATTATATAAAATACCTCCCCAAAATACTATATATGGGAAGAAAACGGGAAATTTCCGATATCCAATTTGGATGTGGAAAATAAAAGGTTGGTGTAATTACTGCACTGCTTTATGGAACCAGATAGATTAGTTTACTAAACTTCGGTGGATTTTTGACGATATCCCTGGAAATATACGGATTGAAGGCACGAAATTTCAGATTGGTAATGAGAAAAATATGACACATGATATGGTATCAAAATATCAACACCCACGGGAAAAATGGGGGTGCTCAAAAATGTGATCTAGGGCCAATTTCATGGCGCTGCTAAGCAAAAAAATTTGCTTAGCACAGGATTGATTTGCTTTATTTTGCAAAATTGGATTGACAGCCAAAATCGTAAGTTAGTGTATAATTTTGGCTTGTAATCCATTTTATATAGCCAATAAATCCTGTGCTAAGCAAATAGTTGTGCTAAGCAAATGTTTGTGCTTACCAGCGCCATGAAATTGGCCCCTGGTTACGTTCCTTTAAAGGTAGTAAATGTGATTATTTTTTGCCATTAGTTTTAAAAAATGGATGCATCTGGGTGGTGTTGGTGATATTATTACATTTAAAACACTTAGCTTTTCATACAATTGCATTCGTGGATCATTAAGAAAATTAAAACAGTGCCCTTGTCACAAGTTCCCTAATGCAAACATTGATGAGTAGAGCAAAGCTAGGTTCCTAAACGTTCTTGTCATGTGACAATGCAAAATGCAACGAGATTGCACTGCATGAAAACTCCACAAAGTTCTGAAAACCTTGTAAACTAATTTCAATAAACAATTGCTTTTTCCATATTTATTTAAGTTACTGCAAATCCCATACACTACCTATAAAGACATCCCTTTTCACTCCAAGATAATGCAATGCAGATACGGAAAACCACAAGATTGTAACCTGCCTAAATGTGACCAGCTCCAGCAAAACCCAACACTTGTGATGAAAATTCAAAATTTAAGTTTTGGTATCAGCTTAGTGTGCATACAAAAAGGTATCTTTTAAAACATGTTTGAGGAAATTCTGATAATTTTTGGCGAAGTTATGACCAATTAAAGTATGACAGATCAGAAAAAGTGAAATGGAGCTATTGGTCTTTAAAGTTTGACAAACTAGTTGATTATTTAATTTTTTGTCAATAATATGAGGAATTTTGAGACAGTTCAAACAACAAAACAAATCTTGAATGTATCCCGATGTTGATTCTGCCAAATTTTCAAGTTGGTCCCAGAGGCCATTTTTTAAGGTTGTGGGCCCATATCACGTAATGGGAAATGCCGAGAAGCGTCAAGTTTTGCCAGAGTCGGTCACAAATGGTACAAAAAAATCTGGGCCTGTTACCCGGTAAATTTAAAGATGTGTATACCCAAGACACAAGAGACATTGTGCTAAACAAATGTTATAAAATTTGTAGTATGTGTACATTTTCCAGAAAGACGCGATACCAAAAGCATGACGCATATAATATCCTTGAAAGCCATCTTCTACTCAAAAATGTAATTCAGAATTTGAAGGTCATATTCACCTTTTCATAAAACTGCCCCAATGCAATACATGTTTTTAACATGGATATTTGGATAAACACTGAGCACGTGTAGTGCTGATAATTTATCGGGAAGGGCAATCAATTCCTAATTAAAAGAATGCTTCTTACAGTGTATAAAACGAGGCCATTATAACTAATGATGAAATGTAAGGTGACTTAATTGCAATCTTAATGATGTAACATAAGCAGCGTGCCTCTCTCAATGCAAGCAATTATAATTGGAATATTCAATTTCATCCCGGAATTATCCAGAGGAAGAATATTTCATGTAACCAATACTCGGTGGTGAAGAAAGTCGGGCAGGTCTTCACCCCGACGCTAAAAAAATCGGCTAGAGTTGCCGGGAATGCCACGCATATCAATACCGGGAATAATGCAATCTTAGTACTGACAGTTTTCGCTGACAAAAACCCCTTCGGGTTGATTACGGCACTGCGGGAGTCCCAGCTGAATACTCAAGTTACAATTTATCCAAGGTTAGGCAGGAAATGCATTTAAAGGCTCAATATATCATTTGAAAGATGAAACTTTTCACGGATTCCTGAAATAAGCGCATAACATATCTAAAGAAGATAAATTGAATATTCTTCTGAAAGCCATCTTCCTGTGTAAAAGTTTTATTTCTTACAAATTTTCGAGCGTAACCCGCTCCTCGTCAGGTAAGACTGAATATTAACAAAATACACAAAATGCAAAGGAAAACCTTCGATAAACTCGAAGAAGAATGTTGGTAAACTAGCCTGCAGAAGTTGTAGCTACATAGATGCAGCAATGCTTCAGAAAACCTTCAAAATCTATGCATGGTTTTTGTGCAAATTAAAAAGTAAAAAGTATGTGCGTACACACACTTTTTTTAAACCACATTTTTTACAAAAAATATTGTCTTGGATAGAAATAAAATCGTGTGGTGTTTGTTACCACTGCTATCAACACTTTGAGTAAGTTTTTTTCATGCAGTAAAATTTTGGGTCATTGCAAATGATACAATGACCCTTTAACGTGGAAGAAGAGATATGGTTGGAGGGATGAAAAAGAAAAAAATATACATTTCTGGAGCTGGATTCTTTCGGATGCCTTATCTCCCGATGGCGGTGACAGATGCCACATTCTAGCATGTTCGCAGATGACGAGAATCGTGTGCTGAATTAGAGCGGATTAGGGTTCAATTAACGATTTCCAGAGGCCAACATTCCGGGGTGGTTATGGGGGTCGTTTATGTCCGATACACTGCTTTCCTTTTTTTTAATAGGGGAGAGAAGGGATTTTGATAAAGAGCATACTTTCGGCTGTGGGATAGTAAAAATATCTTTAGTCTAATAAAACATTGTTTAGTTAGGACACAGTTTTAGAGAGTAGTATTTTTCAAGACACCCCTCCCTTCCCGGAAATAGTACTTCTCAACATTTTTTGTCACTACCATGAAATGTCAACATTTTACAGTGCATGTAAAGTCGTACGCGGCCTCCAACCCCCTCCCCCCTTCCTACGCTTTGTAGAACCGTAAAAATGTCTACAACTTTAGACAGCGCCGTACTAGACCAGAGGGTTTTGAAAAATACTGCTTCTGTAAAACTGTGAAAATGTTGACAACTTTGGATGGCCCTTGAAGCTCCAGGGTTCATTTAGGTAAATTTGACTGTAATTTGGCCTCATAAGTACCTAACAGACAGTCGGGGCTCCATACATACATACTACCTAGGGAGCTGAGAAGGTTAAATTAAGGAATGCTATTAAGAGCCCAATGACCAGGCAAATTATGTGAAGCTCCATGATATATACCTGTAAATATTCTCATTATTATCGTAATACACTTATATTCATCTCCATTGTCTCTGGTAAATGAATCATTATCAGCGGGTTCCTAATATATCCTACGTGAATTGAACATTTTATTAAGGTTTTCACTATGCATTACATATCTTGAAGGATAATTAATGAACCAATTCGGTAATTTAACACCCTATTCTTATTTTCATCAAGTGTGGACAGCATTAACATTAACACCTAACACTGTATTCAACTTAGTTGGAAAGACGTAACAAAGACGTATGTATGCAAATCTTAATATTCCTTCGGTCGCTGCCATGTCACATCCGGTAGGACTGGAGTGAAAACAACGGTGTGTCCATGGTGACAAGCGAAGGAACAAAGCAGTTGTCTACGCAACACATACACGTATCTAAGCAAGAATGAATTTGTTTTCACTCCAGTCACAGTACTATGCCCGTATACAAAGGCATATGACACCGGGTCACAAAAGTGCCAGGATGTGCGACCGACAGAATAAAGAAAACAGCGACAATTCACTTTGTGACAAATTTTTATGCTCAGCAAAAATCGATGAGTACTATCCAAAACTCATAAAAAATTAACTGTAACAGCTGGTAATAATAATATGACCATTTATATAACGCTCTTACACAAAGGTTTCACAGCGCTTTACATCCATTATATTCCGCCTAAACATGGCAGCCAAGCGAGAGACACTGGGGAGATTCACCTTACTCTTCACGAAAGGGTGCTCTGGGATCTTTTAAGTGCATTACACAACACACTGGACTATCAGCTTTACATCCCTTCCGAAGGAAGGATCAATTGTGGTTGAGTGCCTTGCTCAAGACCACATGTACCACGACCGGGTTTCGAACCCGGGTGAGTTTTCACCCAAATATTAAATGACCTAAACCAATCGGCCACGGTACCCCACGACAATGAAATGGAAAGTATTGGAGAAAGAAAAAAACAAAACAAAACAAAACAAAAAACACCAAGCCAAATCTTACCTTCCTTGAGTCTCAACATAATGGAGGGGTCCTTGCCAGAAGCACCAAAGTAGGCTCCATTCTCAGTATCCCAGAACAACTCATCCTGTTTAGACTGGAGTAAACTGGCCCATTCCAGCCACGACTGGTCGTAACTGGCCTCGTAGAGGTCAAGCAAGCCACGGATCAGGTCACTGTAGTCATCCACGAATCCCTCAATAGGCTCAGATCTGATATAAAATGTAACACGAACAAATAAATCAGGGGCCTACTTTAATTCATGTGGGGGCGCTTTGTAAAAAAAGTGTGTGCGCACACCTATTTATATAAATTCATCTTATAAGGAGGAATCATTTCACTGAAGCTAGCTGGACTTGGCCGCCCCGAGCAAACCCAGAATGTTATCAGTGTTTAAACCAGTGTGAATACTCACATCTGAGTGACCTGCCCCTCTGCGTCCGTATAACAGCTTCTAATGAGGCATCCTGTCTACTTGTTGTATAGACGCTCCCTGATGAAGCTAGCTGCTTGGGCCGCCGTGGAGGTGTAGCTGGAATCTCCTAGCACTTGGCCTCCCCGAGCAAACCCAGAATGTAATCAGTGTTTAAACCAGTGTAAATACTCACATCTGAGTGACCTGCCCCTCTGCGTCCGTGTAACAGCTTCTAATGAGGCATCCTGTCTGCTTGTTGTATAGATGCTCCCTGATGAAGCTAGCTGCTTGGGCTGCCCTGGAGGTGTAGCTGGGGTCTCCTAGGACTTGGCCGCCCCGAGCAAACCCAGAAATCATTAAGCCTAGAACAGGAGAGTACATACTTTGGCAAATAACTTCCTTAAAAGGAGAAGTACATTCACTATGAGCAAAAACATGTACATGTTCATTGTAACCCCATTGTTAGTAACAATGGTGTGTGCCCAATTTCCATTGTTAGATGTTCATAGTGATTGTGCTAATTAAAAGAGCGTGTCTAGATTATTATTATTATTATTATTATTATTTCTTTCTGGTATTCATACCAATGATTCCTCAATAGTGCTCATTGCAGTGTCACTCGTAAGCGTGAGGAAACCCATGAAGAATTAGAATTAGAAATGGCCAGAGACACCGGGGAATCCCCTTGCTCTTCACGAAAGAATGCTCTGGGATCTTTAGAGTGCGTTACCATTACCTAACACACTGGACCAACAGCTTTACATCCCTTCCGAAGGATGGAGCAAGTGTGGTTGAGTGCCTTGCCCAAGGGCACAGGTACCGCAGCCGGATTCGAACCCGCAACCCCAAGTTTTCACCCATGATTGCGAGTCAATGGCCCTAACCACTCGGCCACGGTACCCCACCCCACATTTTTAACACATCCATTTTTCCCTGGGTATTGGGATTTTGATATCATATCAATTGTCAGATTTTTCTCAATACCATTCTGACATTTCGTGTTCTCAATCCATATATTTTCAAGGTTATCGTCGAAAAACCACTGATGTTTTTTAAACTAGTTTATCCATTTCCATAAAGCAGTGCAGTAATTACACCAACCTTTTTTTGCTTCCACTTCCAAAGTGGAGATTGCAAATTTCCTGTTTTCTTCCCACGGGAGGTATTTTAGGGAGGTATTTTATATAATTCTTATGGTAAATCGGAATACATTTACTGGACAAATCTGAACACGCTCCTTAGAGGCACAGGCTCGTCAGCAGTGCGCGCGCCAAATTCGTGCCACGAAATATGCAGCTCCTTGTAGCAAAGGCATGGAGCTGCGTATTTCGTTGCAGGAATTTGGCGCGCGCGCATTGCTGACGAGCCTGTGCCTTTAAGTAACGTTTCTTGTCAAGGTCAATAACTAAAGTTATCCAATAGTAGCCACCCTTACTGAACACAAGATTTGAAAGAGGATGAGTCAAGCTATGAGTACATGCCTATCAATTGAGTGTTTGCAGAAACTTGAATTTCGGTTTTGGGCACTCTGAGGAGAAAGTTGCAGGGCGGTTTGGGGCTCTTTAAGGACTAATGGGTTAATTACCATTCCAGCCAGTCAGTACTTTGTCATCCAGATGGGGCTTAGGTCTCTTCAGACGTTCAGCATAAAGGATCTCTCTAGCATTAGAAAGCACCCTCTGTGTTGTGGCTTCATCCAGGTTGAAGCTCTTGCCAGTGTCTTCGAGGGACCCACGAACGATGAGGACGTTCTTTTGCTTCAACTCGCCGTGTGGGTCCTGAAAACAATATGAACGGTAGTCTACATGTTTGGTAAACAAATGTCTGAATTATTATCTAAAAGCTTACTTGTTATCAAGATGGTAATGGTAGTAATTATCTTATGAAAGTGCCCCCATTCATGAGAAAATAGACAAAACTATTTGAATCTCCAATGATCGCGTGTAGGCGATTTTTGGAACCATTCATTCATGCACAAAATCATGCTTGGATTTTTCAGTTTTTCTAGAGTATTACAGCATCTATGTGGCTGAAATTTCTACAAGGTAGTTTTCCTGCACATAGGCTTTCAATTACATCACGCTGTTTTTAACAGTTTACCAATCATGTATACCACTTTAAAGGCAATACACATGATTTTGCCATCAATTTCAGAAAGAAAAATGGATTTAGGCATTACAGCTGAACACTCATGGCTGCTGTAACAAAGCAAGAAAATTAATGTGGTTCCTTGTTGTCTAGTTGTGTACACACAATCTTTTTATTTTCACGACCCCATTCGCATTAAGCCAGCCGCACACCTTTGCGATTTACCGGAAAATCGAATCATCGGACCACATACCGGAAAGATGTGTGCTAAAACAATTTGGGCCGGTCTGACCGTCGCTATAGACCGGAGCAAATCTAACTTGTTTGATTTTCTGGATCCGATAGTCCGGTAAATCACAAAGGTGTGCGGCGGGCTTTAGCGAAATCGCTTAATTTATTAAGATTAGTTAATCTTTAGTTAATGAAGTGTGCATACACATTTCGCATAATGAACATCAAACAAAGAGTATCGTTCACATGAAGCAACCGCTAACGAAGATAAAAATATGTATGACTAATTACATGTCTGACTAGGTTTTAAAAATCATGTTCACACTTCACCTGATCAAAGCCGACATTTCCACCTTTCTTAACACCATAATGTTCGCAGAATACATCAGCCAACGAAACACCGTCACTACCTTCGACGGTCTCGGTGAGCAAACGGCGGATTTCGTCTTCCTCCCACACACAGAATGCCCCTTCCTTCTTGTGTACGGCATCATGGGAGGGAAGTGAGTCTGCATCCTCTGCACTGAAGAAACCGCCTGCCTGTCAGATATTATGTGGTCAACAGAAATTATATACCTCAGACACGATTCTCGTTTAGTGATTGGTTAAAAGTAGATCACGCGACATGGATTAGTTCAACCATTTCTGTGCGCAACTTAAAAAGTACTATTGTTTGAACTTTTCGAAACTCAATTAACTTTTCGAAACTTGATGGACCACAAAATTTCAAGTCCAACGAAGTACGTTACTTTTAATCAATCAGATGACAAAAATCTACACATTCCGCCTCGGCGCATAGTCATGGCTTCAAGATTACAGAGGGACTATAATCTTAACCATACCCCTCATTGCAGTCAATATTTGTATACTATGCCATGGGCATGGCAAAAACTATGCCTGGGGGCATAGTCAAAATTCTCCAGACAAAGGGCCTAGCTCCAATTATAGCCAATCTATACATGAGGTATGTAATTTAAACTATTTTGATGACTGTAAGTCTACCTTGCTGCTAAGGTCCCTTGAGACATACAATAAGATATCCCTCACAATATCGGCAAACGTCTTATCTTTTGTGATCTGTTGAAAAAAATGAACAAATAAAATCTTTACATTTAAAGCCTGCTGGGTCAAAAATAACCATAATCAGACCACAATAAAGTTAAATGTGCTTTTTATGGTTATCTATTATATTTTTTATTTTCCTCATTTTGTGATTTTATTTTAATGGTTTAAATGAACTTCAAATTGCAGCCCGTAAGCTGAATTGCATGAAGCTTTCAAGTATCTTTCCACCTAAACATCGAGATACATAGGTGGGTGGCACCATTGGCAGCCAACAGCCAGAGACACCGGGGAATCCCCTTATGAAAGAGTGCTCTGGGATCTTTTAAATGCGTTACACAACACACTGAACCAACGGCTTTACATCCCTCCTAAGGACATAGCAAGTGCGTTGAAGTGCCTTGCTCAAGGGACAGGGACCACGGCCGGGTATCGAACCCGCAACCTCAAGTTTTCACCTGAGTGTTACAAGCCAGTGACCCAAACCACTCAGCCACAGTACAAGTCTCAAGTTTTGAGTTCATTACATTCACGCATCACATTTGTACGTGCATCTAAACCTTTCGTAATATTGAGTACCTGATAGGCATCCAGGTAGGAGACGGCTAACTGGCCTTGGTCATACAGCATCTTCTCAAAATGAGGAACGTGCCAAAACTCGTCTGTCGAATATCGATGAAACCCCTGTAATCAAGAAGAATCTGAAAGAGTTCAGCAAGTCTCAAGTCTTCAAGAGTAAGTCTTGATTGAAGTCCAAAGTCTTTAAGAGCAAGTCTCAATTCAAGTCCCAAGATTTCAAGAGCAAGTCTCAATTCAAATTTAAGTCTTGATTCAAGTCCGAGGTCTTTAAGAGCACGTTTTATTTCATGTCTCAAGTCTTTAGGAGCAAGTCTCGATTCAAGCTTCAAGTCTTTAAGAGCAAATCTCAATTGAAGTCTGAAGACTTTACAAGTAAGACTCTAATTCTTTAAATGCAAGTTAAAATTCAAGTCTCAAGTCTTCAAAATCAAGTCTCGATTCAAGTCCCAAGAATTCATGAGCAAATTTTGATTCAATTCCAATATCTTTGGAAGCAAGTTGTGATTTAAGTTTCAAGTCTTCAAGAGTTTGTTTCAATTTAAGTCCACACTCTTCAAGAGCATGTCTCAGTTCAATCTCATCAAAACCAAGTCTCAACTTTTGTCACAAGTCTTTAAGAACAAGTCTAAATTCAAGTCTCAAGTCATCAAGAAATTTCTGATCAAGCCAAGAGGTTTGAAGACTACAACATGACAGACTGAAATCGGCAGTTTCCAATACACTGACTGATGCAAATACACTGAATCTATTGCTACCTGTGCTACGTGGTCGTGTATTCCTCCCTTAGCCATGAAACGCAGCGTCTTTAGACACATCTCCAGTCCTTCCTTCTCTTTTTGACCTTCTGGGTTCCTTGCATAATACCTGAACATGAAGTTGAGGTTTACTGAAGGAAAACAGAAAGAGAAAGTGACGGTTTACTAGAGGAAGTTTAACATTTGAATATTTAGCTTTCTTTCCCTCAACTAGGAGTGACTGCCTATTGACTAATCCCAAATTACTGGGTGGCCATTTCTTGTCAAATAAGCAGGAGCCAATTTCATAGCGCTGCTTAACGGCCGAATTCCTGTTAACCGAGCATCTGCTATTTCATAGGCATCGTTAACGGTAAGCAACTGAAAACATGCCTTAACTGCAGAGCCAAATTTGCTTAAGATAGTGACGCAACATAGCCGTCTCCAAGCGTGCGCATGCTTAAAGGCAGTATACATCATTGAAAATCAGAAATGTTCACAGATTTACGCCTAACTTACACAATATAAACATGATGACCGTAGAAAACTTCCCCTGAAATGGTTTTGTCTGAAGTGCTACAGTCTTTGAGAAATGAGTAAAACAATTAGTTTTCGTCTCATGAGACGAAAATTCAATTTCGCCCAAATGCCACTTTGCCCCAAAACCACTTAGTGCACAGGCCGTGGTTCAGGGCGAAATGGTTCAGGGCGAAGTGGTTTTGGGGCGAAATGACTGCAAACCCTTTTTTGACCGTTTTCTCAAAGTTAGACGAAGTACAGGGCTGGTTTTTGCTCAGGTTGGTTTTAATCATGCATATCTTCAATCACACAGGGGGATAAAACTATTTGTAACAGTCTACCAATCATGTATACTATCTTTAAGCACGCCGCGGCTATGAAATAGCGCTTAACTCGTCTGCTATAGTAAGCACGCCTTTTCAGCTAATGCTTAAGCAGTGCTATGAAATTGGCCCTAGGTCTGGTTCATGAACTGGGGTGTGACTTTGATGCACCAAAAATGACATAAGTTTGATTCGCTTGACTGATTTTGATGCAATAAAGATTATTTTTCATGTAAGAAGATTCCTTATAAGGATCCGGGGAAACAGATTCTGAAGTTGCCTGGTTTGACCTCGCCTTTTTTTTGGGGGGTGGGGGTTGGGGGGAGGGGGGTGGGTGATGAGATAGGGCAGACACCCTGTATTTGTTATTGGACATAAAGTGCAATATAAAGAATCTACGGCATAACAATGTTAATTATAAATAATAAACTATAATACCAGTAAACTCATACCCGGCTGAGGAAACTTCGGAGCATCCGCAAATCCCCCATACTGCGGCTCATAACTCCCTGCTAGCTGTCTATAGCATGTACTGATGCTAGTCTCAGCTGACAAGGCCGTGGAGCTTGATGATGACTTGGTGGTCGTAGCATTCTGTAGAGCTTCTAGAATTCTGCTGGCTTGCTCTTTCATTTTGCTGGGATCTTTGCGCCACTGGGTGTAAAAAAACAATTAAGATTTGCAAAATACAGTTTAAATTTTAACACTCTTAAAAATTATTAAAGGAGCGGGTCAGATCACATTTTTGAACACACCCATTTTTCCATGGGTGTTGAGATTTTGATACCATATCATTTGCCATATATTTCTCATTACCATTCTGAAATTCTGTGTTCTCAATCCATATATTTCCAAGGATATCGTCAAAAAAACACTGATGTTTTGTAAACTATTTTATCTGGTTCCATAAAGGAAAGGAAAGGAAGGGAAGGGGCATGCGTAGTATCCGCGCTTTGCTGCGGACGCTCAACTCCCGACTCCTTGGCTTTTGAGCCTGCATTTAACCCGGCGATAGAGCTGGCTACTGCTCGGGTTTGCAGTTTCCTTCCCCAGTGCAAGCACCAGGTACCCATTAACGACTGGGTGGCCGGGGCCCGCTACACCAGCTGATGCTCGTGGCGATGTACAGCTAAGTTTTCCGGACCAATGGAAAAGCCTGCGACCGCTTCGAGGTTCAAACCTACGACCCTCCGATTGCAAGCCCGACGCTCTACCGCTGCGCCACAGCAGTAATTACACCAACCGTTTTGCTTCCACATCCAAATTGGAGATTGCAAATTTCCTGTTTTCTTCTGATAGATAGTATTTTGGGGAGGTATTTTATATGATTCTAAACAAGTGCATTATTGACGTGTACATCATCGTTTTAAAAAGAACAAAACCCTGAAACCATGATGAATATATTGCGATAAGAAGCTTAAAAAGCCTGCTAACTATAAACAGACCTGACTGGCAATGCTCTTGACTATTGAGCCGAAGCCCGGACGACCAAAACGATCTGCTGGTGGGAAATATGTGCCTCCTACAATGGGCTTAAGGTCAGGGGTCAGCCACACACTCATGGGCCAGCCTCCACCCCCGCTGGAAGCCTGTAAAATAAACAGAGTGAGATATTGGCTTGTCAAAATATGCTGTGCAGAGTTGTCAGAGTCCCACCTGCCAAGTCCTTATTCAAGTTCCAAGACTTTAGGAGCAAGTCTCAATTCAAATTATAAGTCTTAAAGAGCAAGTCTCAAGTTTTGAAGAGCAAGTTTTTAAGAGCAAGTTTCAATTCAAGTCCTAAGTGTTCAAGCGCAAGTCTTGATTCAAGTCTCAAGTCTTCAAGAGCAAGTCTCGGTTCAAGTTCCGGGTCTTCAAGAGCAAGTCTCAATTGAAGTCTCAAGTCTTTAAGAGCAAGTCTCGATTCAAGTCCCAAGTCTTGATTTAAGTTCCAAGTCTTCAAGAACTAGTCTTGATTCAAGTCCCATGTCTTGGACAGCAAGTCTCAATTTAAGTCTCAAGTCTTCAAGAGCAAGTCTCAATTCAATTTCTCTTGTGAAGACTCTCTTCCAGTCTTTCAGTAGAACACCCAAGTTTTGCCAAGATCAAGCTTTTCAATTACGTCTTTTCAATCAAATCTTTTTCAAGACTGACGTCACAAATCCCTAAGTCCAAATCCTCAAGTCCAAGTACGAAAATCAAATTTTAATACCAACTCTGACAATTTGCACATTGATTTTAAACTATCGTAACACTTATAACCTACAGTAACAATCTAGTACCTGTACGAAGGTCATATAGACACGGTCCACATCCGGCCGTTCCTCTCTGTCCACTTTGATGTTGACCATGTGCTCATTCATGAGTGAGCCAATCGTCTCATTCTCAAAGCTTTCTCGCTCCATCACATGACACCAATGGCAGGTTGAATAGCCCACTGAGTTACAACAGAGTAAAAGACAGATTACATGATTTGAAAAATTTTAAAACAGGAACAGCAGCATTAAACATAACTAGAGAACAATGGTAAATTTTCTCCACATACATGCAGTAATACTTTAGAAAACCTTAAAAATCAACATGGTTTTTGTGTTGCAATAAATAGTAAAAAAGTTGACAATTTCTCTCACAAAGGTACCATTTTACACGGGACAAAATCATGTGGCGTTTGTTACCATCGCTATCAACACTTTTAGTCAGGTTTTTCTTGTCAACTCGTGAAGTGAAATTATGATGTACTGGGGCTTTATAAATGGTGTTATCCCCATGTGTGATATACGGATAAAAACCTGTGTATAAGTCGAATCCTGTATATTGGCTTTATTTTTGGAGAATCACACTGATATGTCCCTGAAAAGTTATATCGCACTCCCAGCAAAATATTCATTCAGTGTATTTTCCATAAAATTTCCTGATCTTTTAAGAAATTGCTTACCTGACAAAAAGATGAGCTTGTTTTCTTCCTTTGCCTTTTCAAAGGCTTCTGGACCCCAGGAATACCTAAATAATAAAACAAACAGGGTTGGTTGTAAAATATTGAAGAGGAACTAGCAAAGATCATTTGTATTGAAATATGATTTTGAAACTCAAAGAACAACGTGAATGGACGTGGGTCTGTCCACAGTAATGGGGTACATTTGAAAAAATAAGTCAATAATTCCTTTCAGATGTCTTTAGTTTATCTCAGAATTAAAGAAATGTCCTTGTTTTGTTCTCAGGAGATAACTTTTGCCCAAAAAAGTAACAAATTGCTGCCACAACATAAGTTTTTCGAAAAGCAAGTGCACAAATTTTCCTATTACGCATGTAACATGGACAGACAATTTTGTGACATTTTTTTCTGTCTTTGTTACATGCGTAATAGGAAAATTTGTGCACAAGGTTTTCACAAATGTATGTTGTAGGACTATTTTTCTTGCTCCTTGGTGAAAAGGTTATTTGCTCAGTTTAGCTTGATAATATAAAGATAAAATTAAGACATTTGAAGTGAACTGGGACCTAAGATCTTGAATGTTACAGAAATGTACCATATAGACAGCCGAAGTGTGACGTGCGTTGCCATGGCAATTGGATCAAAACTATCATGGCCGTCGGGAAAAGTACCATTGGAAAAGCACTGGGACACGGTTGAGTGATTTTTAGTTTAGATCCAATTGCCTAGGCAACCAACAAAAGGTGACGTATTCACTTCGGCAGTCTTTACCGTGGACAGACCCACATACACATGATATACCGTATGCATGTGAACATTTACTATGTTTAGGTGTTTTAAATAAACAGTAATGACTAACCAATCAACTGGGTTGCTTGCATGCTGCAGCAAGTACGGTGACTTCTCATTGGCCAATCGATTCCTGTGGGTTTTCTTATCCGTTCCGCCAGTTGCCATTGTGCTGCAAATCGACCTTTAATTGGATGAAAAATACATGTCTTTTTTTCCTGACAAAGTGGGTTACAATGTAAAATTATATTGACTCGAGGATTTAGTTTTTGGGTTATGACTGAAGAAATCCACAATAACTTTAGTTCGAAGAATCCTCTGACAATGATGGACCCCTCATTTTAAATGGTTTTTCAAATCTTTTAACATGAAATAAAAATGTGTGATTGAAACACTTTGCAATTTTGGCGAATCTGCCTACTTGTGGTGGTCTTGTAAAGGCTTGTGACTCAGAACAATTTGTATACTGCTGTGTACGCATTTCCTCACCTGAACTTTAACAGCTGATTGAATGTACCGTTCCAATTTCTGCGTGAGACGAGTGACAGAGAAGCTTTCAGAACGACACCATGCCCAAATTGCTTCAATACACACCAACTCATTACAAGCTGTGTAGTTGAAAAGAGATAAAAATGAATGCAAAAGAGATCAAATGGATGCAATGAATCATAGCCCGTTAATAGTTGAGAAGTTGATTAGAAACTTTTTTCAAGCATTGATAAGTGCAGATTTGATAAAAAAAAATTGTTTGAGTGAGAAACATTTAAGATCTTGCGAGGAAACACTTTAAAACAATTTCCAGCCTGTCTCATTTGTTTTGCACACAAGGTCTGAAGCCATGATCAACTTCTCAATAGACATTATCCATGGTGGCCATGACAGAGGGCAGGTTTTCATATTCAAATGTTGTGACAATAGATCCACAAAGTGCCTACTCGTGCATGACGCACTGTGACAATGTGACTGCCCTCTATCATGGCCGCCGTGCATAAGGTCTATTCTTTCCGGTTATCGAGTCATATTGAGTCATATTAAGGAAAATCAATAGCGACCAGTAGGCCTATTAAAAATCAGGGTATTCTTTTCGTATACATTAAACAAAGATTTTAAGGAAATTACCTCCTGGAATCAACACATAATGTAATTTTAAGATATACTTCCCACTTGCACTTTTGTCGCAAATGTTGCTTTTCTGTAGAAAAATCATGTTTTCTTCTTTAAAAATTGCCTTCAGTTAGTGCACAAGATAACAATTTACACACGCGCGCAGCGCCCTCTGTTGTCGCGCAATACGCACAGACCGCTCGCCGCGTCATTTTGTGCATTACTTTATGCAGTAATTTTATCATTTATTTATCTCAGAAATGCAACATTTGCGACAGAAGTGTCAGTGGGAAGTATATCTTACTTCTTAGAATTGAATAAGCTATCGATTCCAATATATAAATTTACCCAAATCCTTGTTCAATGTATATGAAAAAAATACCAAAATCAGTAAATGGGATCTTTCCCCAACCAAGGACG
The DNA here is from genome assembly GCA_037783545.1 of Henricia sp. BOLD:AAB3569. Taxonomy (NCBI): domain Eukaryota; kingdom Metazoa; phylum Echinodermata; class Asteroidea; order Spinulosida; family Echinasteridae; genus Henricia; species Henricia sp. BOLD:AAB3569. Next base: position 534,086 of record JBBELK010000015.1, on the reverse strand, counting down.
GTGATTCTGTGAGACTGTGGTTTTCAGTGCATCGGCACCTCAAATTCCCTTCGTTTCACACTTTTGAGGAAACATGCTTTAAATTTATGTAACAAGCACAAAGTTTCACAAAGGGTTCAGTGTCACTGTGCAATCGTTACAATCAACACGCGCACACAGCCACGCATTCCTTCTGCACCTAGTGCAAGATGGCGTGCGTCGAAACCACGAAAGGGTCCATTTTTGACCCTCAATCACTGATCAGTCAACCATGGAGGAAGGAACGAGTCTCAATCATGTTATAATAACGTATATTTTTAGTTAGCCTACAGCAACGCAAAAGCTGATTGTTCTGCGTTTTCCCAAAAGTAGAGCTTAGAGGGGAATAGTCCACACCTTTTATCGACAAATTTTCCGAGTTAAAGCCTATAAATTTAGCGGAAAGTGTCCCCTTTTCTTACCAACTTTTATCCTACCTGAGCTGACAGACGGGCACTGCACCAGCAAAGTTATCACAGCGCCCTCTACCGGTTTGTGTTCGAACTATACGAGTGTACCAACTCGACCGTATGGTAGTCGATGACCTAGCCAGCTATCTCTATAATGTTCCGTGGAAGATGTTACCGGTCGAGTTGGCACGGTCTGCAAGCTCTCCGGACAATTCAACGTAAACATGGCCATGGCGACATCGGAAGGACTTCGCCCTAATCGACCGAAAAGAAAATGTGCTGAAAATGAAGACTATTTAGCAAATTTACGAAAACGACAGGCGAAAGAGCGTCAAAAAGAGGTAGCCTATAAATAAGTATAACGTAACATGGAGCGGTTTAAAAAGGGTTAAAATACATGTTTGGTCATGATACTATCATATTTGAGTTGTGCCAAGTTTGGTTTGGCCAGGTGAAAAACTTACGGAGCCCGAGAAGGGACAGGATGAAAAAAATTTTATCTCGTTCCCACGACTTATCTTGTGACCGCGAATTATTATGTTGTGGCCATGAGATAATTATCTTGTTCGCACGACTTATAATCTAGTGGGAACGAGATAATAAGCAATGGCCACGAGATATCTCATCTGATTTCCACGACTACGAGATAACAAGTCGTTCCCACAAGATAATTATCTCGTGGCCACGAGATAATAAGCAATGGCCACGAGATATCTCATTACCACGAGATAACAAGCCGTTCCCAAAAGATAAATATCTCGTGGCCACGAGATAACAAGTCGTTCCCACAAGATAATTATCTCGTGGCCGCGGAAAATTAAGTCGTTTCCACGAGACAAGTCATAGCCTCGAGATAATACATGTATCTTGTTCCCACGAGATAAGTCGTTGCCACAAGATAATAAGTCAGGGGAACGAGAAAAATGTTTTCTCACCCCATCCCCTCCGTAGAAACTAGTAATTTTGTACCCGAGTCATTTTGTACCTATGTCGGATTGTACCTATTATTTGATGCCCAGATCACTTCAAGCCTAAACACTTTTAAATCATGTGATAGGCTTTGGAGGCAACACAATGGCATTGGAATGTCCAAATTTGAATGGGATGGTTTACCATGTATCTCATTTTTGTAACCTTCGTGTCTGCTGATATTGTTTAACAGATTAAAGCTGTTCTTGGGACGCCAGCTAAGTTAAGATGCAAAGATGATAAAAAGCTGCTTAGAGAATGCAAAGATGTTGTCAAAGAGTTGGAGCGTCGCTCAAGGCTGAAAGAAATGGTCAAGAAGAAAACACAAGAGGTAGGTTTGTTTTGTTTTGTTTTGTTTTGGATCCAGGAGAAAAAGTGCTGAAAATTGTAAGTCCCTCTACTTTTAAATTTCTATATTTCTCTCTCTCTCTTCACAAATGTTAGCTGTGGAAATTACTGGAGGATAGAAATGGCTTGTTAATTTGTTTTAAACAATTGTTTTAAACAATTGTAGGGTGTTATGGCCGAGCGGTGTAGTGCGTCGAACTTAAGTTTCTGTGCTAGTACAAGAATGTAGGTTCGATTCCGGGCCGTGACGGGTTGTGGCACCTGTGCCCTTGAGCAAGGCACTCAACCTCACTTGCTCCCATTCCTGTAATTGGCGGTTCTCTGCTGTTGGATGTGGTAAATAAATAAATTAAATAAATAAATTGCTGTCCTAACTAATTGTTAGTTTTTATTTCCTCATAGGTTGAAGACAGCAGTGAAGTTCTGGGTGCGAAAACAGACCAACTTGTGGAGGCAATTAAAGAATCAAAGAGTCTGGTGGTTTATACTGGAGCAGGAATCAGTACAGTGAGTAGCTTGCAACTTGAGCCCACGACCTCCTGCATACAAGGAAGACGTCTGTCTAGTATGCAGAAGGTTGTGGGTTCGAGTCCCAACTGAGTACGCTGTGAGTTTTTAGCGTGTTATCGGGAAATGCACTTGGTATATATAGTGCATATACTGCATCGTGTATGGGCAAATGGCATCCATTTAACAAGCTAATACTGTGTAATACAAGCTTAGTAATACTGTGCAATACAAGCTTAGTAATACTGTGCAATACAAGCTTAGTACTACTGTGTAATACAAGCTTAGTAATACTGTGTAATACAAGCTTAGTACTACTGTGTAATACAAGCTTAGTACTACTGTGTAATACAAGCTTAGTACTACTGTGTAATACAAGCTTAGTACTACTGTGTAATACAAGCTTAGTACTACTGTGTAATACAAGCTTAGTACTACTGTGTAATACAAGCTTAGTAATACTGTGTAATACAAGCTTAGTACTACTGTGTAATACAAGCTTAGTACTACTGTGTAATACAAGCTTAGTACTACTGTGTAATACAAGCTTAGTACTACTGTGTAATACAAGCTTAGTACTACTGTGTAATACAAGCTTAGTACTACTGTGTAATACAAGCAAATACTGTGTTAATGTCATATATTTTTGTCACTATTCAGGCTGCTTCTATACCAGACTATCGAGGACCAAGTGGCGTGTGGACTCTGCTGCAGAAAGGCCAAGAAGTCAGGTACATCTTGAATAATGCTGATAACCCCTTCACCCCTTGGTAGTAGCAAAATGTATGTCATGTCTTAACTGCAAGAAAGTTTACTTCAACCAATGTGCTTTTTTAAATTGATTGTGAAGAGGTCTTTGGCCAAAATACAAATACCAGTAGGTCTGAAACTAAGAACCACACCAATTTGGTTGAGGCTAGTCTTGACTGGTACAATGCTAGTGTTTTTATATTTTCTTTTTAGTTTGTTGGTACATGTATTTAAATTTATTATTTTTTTGTTTTTACAGAACAAAGTCACTGGTCGATGCCGAGCCAACACTGACTCACATGGCTATCACTGAGCTGCATCGCCAAGGTGTGGTAAGGAACCGTCATGTTGGGCTGGATTCACAGGCGTCGCTTTGAGAAAAAGCGGCATGGAGTAAAATGACGCACTGAAAACCAACTTGGGCGGAAAGTGTTTTTGTGATTCAGTGATTTTCAGTGTGTCGTTTCAATCCAAAATGCATAGTTCCGACCTGTCAATCAACCGAACCCGCCGACCAATCACATCAGAGCTAGCAGAGATCACCCACATAGGTCAAAGTGCAATGTTTGCAACAACATCACGCGATGTTCTGCCCCATACAATTTGTACAGTGTTGTATGCGATGTTCCGGGTGAATTTTTGGTTTCAAGGCCGGTCGTTTTGACGATAGCGTGTGAGCCATAGCAACAATATCCAAGGGGGCGGGGTTAACTGGGCAAAATCGGAACTATGCATTCTGAAGGTGACACGCATCAAATTTACGTGCGAAAAGGCTTACTATGAATCCAGCCCTAATATCAGAATAGTCTGCTCTTTTTTACCACTATGCTTTAACAAAATTCTATTGGAAACGCTTGCAAAACAGTGTTGATACTCAAGGTTGACCGATGCTGTTTTAAGATTCTTTTCACTGTCATTGACTCGTAGGTCCATCATGTTGTTTCTCAAAACTGCGACGGTTTGCATCTAAGGAGTGGGCTACCGCAGGAGGCACGGTCTGAAATTCATGGCAATATGTTCATTGAGGTACATTGAGGAAAAGTATTTTAACAAAAAACACAGGAAGTCAGAATCTTGATTCAGAATATTGTTTTCAATTTTCTTCCCATCACTAATACCTTTTTCAAATATGGATGTCTTAAAATGTGTTTTAACAAGGCCTGTCTTGAAAATATCTTGAAGGAAAAGGAACATCCATTGGCGTAGATGTGCCAAATTCCAGATCGAATGGAAGGTCATCTTAGTAAATTTTCAAGATATCTTCATGAATTTTGTGTGTGTGTGTTTGGCATATACTCGGCTGCATTCTTGGGACAAAGTTTTAAAATTGCACCTTTTTGCCCCATACAAAATCTCCTACCAAAGTTAATAAATGATTCAAATATATTCAAAATGTAGGTGTGCACTGAATGCAACCCTGAGGTGCAGTACGTCCGCCTGTTTGACGTAACCGAGAAGACGGCCTGTAGACGACACTGGACGGGCCGTTCATGTCCCAAGTGTGGTGGAGCTCTGCGGGACTCCATTGTTCATTTTGGGGAGAAGGGGGCCGTCGAGCAACCCCTTAACTGGTCAGCGGCAGCTGCGGCAGCTGGGGAGGCAGACGTGATATTATGTCTTGGTTCAACACTCAAGGTTTGTATTAAGATTTTTTCACAATATGGGTTTTGTTCTAACCTAACAATCGTACAAAATACCTCCTCAAAATTCTATCTATTTGGATAAATTAGTTTACAAAATATAGGTGTTTTTCTACGATATCCTTGAAATTATACGGACTGAGTGCAAAATGTCAGAATGGTAATGAGAAAAATATGACAAATATGGTATCAAAATCTCAAAACCCATGGGCGCTCAAAAACTTACACATGTAATATCAACTTATACCAGCACGCTCAATTCGCCATCATGTGACGCCCGTGTCTGCTCCAGACTCGTGAGCGGTTCTCTGGTGGAAGGCTCGGTGTAATGACATCTAGTAACCATGTAGAAAATGCAAGTAGTAAAAATGGAATCGTGATGCAAGTACCAAGACAATAGGACAACTAATTTAAAGGCCCAGTGGATCATTTGCAATGACCCCAAAAAGTAATCGACGAGTTTACAAGGGAAAAGTTCTGAAAGTAAAGATTGAATTAATAGCAACTATCCAATGAAAGGTTTTCGCTTAAAATGATATAATTTTACCAGAAAATAATCCGTAAGGATGAAATTATTTAGATCGTTTGCAAACGATTTACTTATTTTTGGTTCGCATCTTCGCAGGCCAAAATGCATGGGCGCTGTGTACTCGTGTGCGTGTTCCAACGCGATGCATTTTTATGGATCGCGCGCACACGCAGTATATGATGTGCGCCACAGAGTGCGCCGCAGAATCGCTCAAAAACAGATCATATACAGGGCCTTTAAAGAATCGATTGGAGTCGGAGCATGCTTAGAAACATCTATCACTGTGTCTCTGTTTTTTTACAGGTTCTGAAGCAGTACTCCTGCCTATGGGGAATGAACAGACCGAAATCAAAGCAGCCTAAACTGTACATCGTTAACCTACAGGTGCATAAAAGATCCGTTTTTATATTTACAGATGAAACAGTGTATGTAAATGAGCTTACATTATTCTGTCCAATCAGCTATTTACCTGAATTTGACTTCTGTTTTCAGTGGACTCCGAAAGACAAAATGGCCGTCCTTAAAATCCACGGAAGATGCGACATCGTGATGCAACAAGTCATGTCCAAACTTGGCTTAAAATTGCCACAATACAAAAGGTGAATTGCAAAGCTAGGGGCTATCCATAAAGTATGTACGCACGGAACGGGGGTTTGGAGCCAATGCGTACACCCAATGTTAAAGTATATGGGTGACGTCACAAATTTTGCGTACAGGAGGGGTTTGGGTGTCAAAAAAGTCAGCATATCGTGTGTACGTACTTTATAGACGGCCCCTAAGTCACTAAAGCCCCAACTTAGACTCAAGTTGAGGGCCTCAGTATTTTCAGACTTGGGACAAAAAAAACGGGAGAGTTTTCACAAGAGACGGCAACAAAACTATTTTTGCAAAAAAACATACATTCTGCTTTTTGAGTGTAATGGTGGGAAAATGTAGTTGGGCAGATTTATGACAATATAAACATTTCATTCACTGAGGCTACCCATCATAAAAAGTTTAATTACTGTAAAATTTTTGGCGAAAGCCAGAGGATGAATGATAAAAAGGGGCTTGAGATTTGACTTGACATACCTATTTTCCTGCTCTTTTAGATCTCAAGATCCTATATTCTCCTTGGCAACTCCTCTCACAAAGCAGGAAATCACATCTTTCAGCACCAAGATGCTGCAGCCCCAGTGTACACTAGAATCCGGTTCAGACCAGAATGAACCACTTACATCTGGTTCCAGCCAGAACACCAAAGTTTCTCCCAGCGATGTAGTGGTTACTGAACAGTCTTCAGAAACTAGCTCTGTGGAAAGAGACTTGGAAAGCAGTGAAGATGGTTTAAGAACTGAAGGCGGTCAGATTACTGCGCTAACGAAGCCAGGATGGTTTGGGAGGGGTTATAAGAAGGTGACAAGAAGTAGAAAAAGACGGAAAGTGTCTCAGACGTTTTGAAACAGGGAATTTTAAATGGAACAGAATGCATTATGACATCATGTCAGTTTTTAACAATTATGTAGTGTACATGTGTGAAATTTTTATAATTCATTTATCTGTAAACAAGGCCTAATCAGTTGACATTTGTGAATCATGTATTAAAAAATAATGTAGATTCAAAAAATTTGCAGGAAACTCATTTTGTTTAAAGCAAAAATTGGCGACTTACATGAAGCATTTGTAGACAGAAATTGCCGTAAGAGTTTGAATAACAAACCTTGCTATGCTGACATTATTCTGCAGAATTAAGCAGCCTTCTGCAAGTGTTTCATCTCCCTTTAAGCATGTTGAAGATATTTTCTGTACATTTTGCTAAAACTATTGTCAGACTATAGCTGCCATATTGTAGGGCAGTTTTGTTCTGTGGGGTCAAGCATTGTTGCTCATTTTGTGCTTACATTGTTGACCAATTTAAACAAAAGTTGCCCCTACAATATGGAAATCATCCAATACGATCTATTAAAGAGTGACCAGGGTAACTGGGTCTGAAACATCCATTGCTAAAGCGCAGGAAAACAGTTCACTGGTTTTAGTGTGGACCCAGTAACTTTGGCAATAGAGCCTTTGCACGACGGCCATGACAGGGGGCAGTCAGTCAAGCACGAGTAGGCACTTTGTGGATCTATTGTCACACATTTAAATATGAAAACCTGCCCCCTGTTATGGCCGCTAGTGCAAAGGCTCTATACACAGAGTGAAGTTTTCACTTCATAAATACATTTACAATTCGTCAACTGGAATACCGACTGTAAAATAAGGTTATGGTAAATTTTAATTAACATTCTTTCGGTCATCTTCATTCACATACAATTACAGCATGATACACGGTTCAACAAATATAAATATATCCATGGTACATTGTGTAAAGTATTCTCTGTATTACTGTAAACACCTACACCTTAATACGATCCATTCAAATGCAATTAATATCTTAAAACTAAAGCAGCTTTGCAAAATATCAATACTGTGTGTTGCACAAAAAGGAATATTATCGCGACGGACTACGGCGTTGTTTCTCTAATACTGTTCCGCAACCCATAACACTTGGAGTATTATTTCTGTTGGCAATGCGGATAGGATAAACACATTAAAAAATAGAACACATGGGAATGAATTTCATACGTCCTTGAAAAAGAAAAAGAAAGAAAAAATTAAAATACTCTAAATAAAATAATGCAGTTATTAAGAAGTCAATAAGTACATTTTTACATCAACATGGTTCGTTATTCACGTAAAATTCAAAATTCAATTCATTAATAGCTCTTCATTTAAAAAAAAAAAAAAGAGCGTCCCTCCAAAGTATTTAAAACAATTTGGTTTTCCCCTGTACATGCACAAAACTAAATCATAATACATAAAGTGCGACTTTCACATAAATGCAGGATAATGCCATAAATTTTGTTGTGCACTTTTCCATAGGAGTCACTCAGTGACCTCGGTAAAAAAAAATCACTCATGATTTTGAATACTACATTAGTATTTCACCTACCAAAGACATATATGCCTCGGCCTAAAAAGTAAACTTATGAATTGCCCGAGATCATTTTGGCACGATCACAAATATTTAACTTGAGAGTATACACTTAAAGGCCCAGTGTATCATTTGCAATGACCCCAAAAAGTAATCGACGAGTTTACAGGGGAAAAGTTCTGAAAGTAAAAATTGAATTAATAGCAACTACCCAATGAAAGGTTTCCCCTCAAAATGATATAATTTTACCAGAAAATAATTCGTAAAGATGAAATTATTTAGATCGTTTGCAAACGATATACTTATTTTTGGTTCGCATCTACGCAGTCCAAAATGCATGGGCGCTGTGTACTATGTATATGTGTATTATGGATCGCGCTCACACACAGTATGTGCGCCATAGAGTGCATGACGCAGGCCACATAGTACCCGATCAACTGAGAACGAATATTTGAAACACCCCGCCAAGACCAGGAAAACGCATATGGATTTTCATGGTTTTTTTAAACGTGGTACTTTTGACAAAGCTGAAATTTCCTCGGATGAGTTTGTTGATGTCTTTCTTTTGATTTATAATGGTTTTTTTCCGCAGAATCGCTCAAAAACAGATCATATACAGGGCCTATGTATCATTTGCAAGATAAATTCTTTTTACAGATTCGTGGAATAAGAGTTTAACATATCTAAGGAAAAATGTTGGTAAACTAGCCTGAAGAAATTTTAGCTACTTAGATGCATCAGTGCTTCAGAAAACCTTGAAAATATATTATGAATTTCGTGTACAAGTGAATGGTAAAAAAGCCCTGTGCACGGAACTTTTTTAGAAAACCACCTTCAGTTGTCAATTTCCAGCATAAAATACCATTTTGGACGGAAATAAATTCATGTGGTGTTTGTTACCATTGCTATCAACACTTTGAGTAAGATTTTTCTTGTCAACTCATGAAAAACAAAATCGGGTCATTGCAAATGATACAATGGGCCTTTAAAGGAGCATGATCAGATCCCATTTTTCCCATGGGTGTTGACATTTTGATACTATATCAATTGTCTAGAATATTCTCAACAGTCTGAAATTTTGCATTTTCAATCCGTATATATTTAAAGGAGCGTGTTCAGATTTTACCAGAAAATGGATTTTGTTTTAACCTCTAGAATAACTCTCCAAAATACTATCCATGGGAAGAAAATTTGAAACCAAATTTTTGAAGATTCAGTGATCACACCCACACGTTAACACTTATTTCTGCCACACCTCAATTAGGAAAATGACTGCAGCAAACTGCTATTTCTACATTTTTTATGTATTTATAAGAAAAATGAAAACACATACCAGTACTGCAGTCATTTCTCAACCATCAACTCCTTTGTCAAAGTAATTTCTGTCTCCTGTCCAAAATTACCAAGATATTTTTGGCATCCCTCAGAAAAACGATTGTAGCAAACTGCTTTGCTCAAGGAGAACGAGATGAAATGTCAAAAAGTATTAAAATTTCTTCACTTAAATAGACCTTTATCACAGTGCGGCCATCTTTGTCTTGTTCCCCACAGTATGCACAATAGACGTGTCAAGCACAATCAGTAGTCGGTGTGACCGTGCAATAGCGCGTGTAATCTGCTGCTGTTGTTTTGAAAGAATCACTGTCCGCGCTGCTCGTTTTCTTGATCGCACTACACGTGGGCCATTGTGATGCACACAATGAACATTTTCAACACGGAGCCAAACTATGCCATTTTTAAAAAGTCCTTTTTTCGATCAGCAAATGTACACACGTATCATGAATAAGTAAAAATACACCAAAACGGAAAAAAGAGGTATTTTGGCCAGTAGTATCCATAATATCATACATGTACGAACTAGCTCAAAATGTGCCATTTAGCAGAAAATTTATTTTACGAAATGACAATGTCCTTATTAATACAAGCGGCTTATTTGAAGCAGAAAATGTGTGCTATGGGTTTTATGAAATTCGGCCCACTGGGGAACACCTTAAAGGGTCCATGACATGCTAAACAACTTTTTGCCTAATCTTTGCTTCGTATTACTTGTTCAGCAAGACATGCTATTGTCCATTTGGATGTAAAATCAATAAAAGGTAGCCTTTTTTAACTTTGAAGATTTCATTGCAATAAACCACAGACAGAGGGCGCTGTTTGGAGTGCATCACGTAAGGAAGACAGAAGGGAAAAGTTAAGAAAAAAACATAAGACTTCAAGTTGGACTTGTGGCAAATTGCTAGTTTTCTCCCCCAGTTGCATCATGGCTTACAACAAGAAACATGTAGAACAAACTCAAACAGTCATAGATTACAAAAGTTCTAGGACGTTTGAGAAAAAAGTGGAATCTTTTGTGCACAGTTGAATGTGATTTTCCTGTGTTTGCCTCTTGTGACATCATGACCTTGGTCATGAATAGGCATATTTGCATTAGCATAAAAACTAAAAACCTTTGTTTTAACCCCCAAAACAAGCTCCAAATATGATTTGTATGAATGTAACTGAGTATATTGGTTTTTTAGCATGGATTTCATTGAGAAAATCCAAATAAGGGGCCCCTTTAACCGACTGACTGATGGAGATAAAACTGGGATAGACTTGCATCCATTCATTCCCTCCATACTACAGAAACAGGAGTACCGTATGAGGCAGCAGGCTTGAAAATGCGTGGAAGTTTTGCTGTTTTTCGTCACCGAGGGCGCTCACTATGGGAGTGGTGCGAGAAGCGACTGTAACCATGGTGATCCTGAATACAAATTAGAACAAATCCACAATACGTATGAGGACTATAATTCGTGGAAAGAATTTTGTTTACTGGTCAGCACTTATTCTCCTTATAATGACTTAATAAACACTAAAATGTGTTAATATTTTAAAGGGAAGTGATTTTAGACATGAAAAACATTGAACAATTTCCTTGAAAATGCCCTGTTCCATAGACTTAACACACGGCATCTCAGAATTCATACCCGTTTCGTCTCTAGTCGTACAATCTGACCTATCCGAGATTTCTGTGTTTTGGGAAAAATGACTTTGAAAATGTGTGTGTAAAACCAGTCTGAAGTAGGACCTGGTCAATTTTGGGTTTCTACATACTAATTTTAGCATACTTTGTGCTCCATATTAGTGAAAACCCTAATGTCAATACGACTTTTGGTTAACCAGTTGACGGCAGGATTATTTGTGGCAAAAAATACAATTTTTTAAAAAGGCTAATGCAATTGGCCAAAAGTTGTAACCAGGTCAAGCACCACGAATACTGACTCTTACGAGTCATTTCTACATTCATTGAATCTTCTCACCAAAAGATTATACTTTGCAACACGGCCGCTATACTGACAGGCCGTCCACAGCCATCAAGTTCAAGTTCAAGTTCAAAACATGGTGTACAAATGAACGGTGGACAATGGATGTGTTTACACGTCAACCGTGGAAGACAGCGGCAAAGCTGACATTTTAACTCGTCAACCTGTGACTATACATTGCCAGAACGTGTTTACACGTCCTCAGGCATCAAGTGATTAAAAAGTTACCATGTCAAATACACACTTCTTTACTGTAAATAATCAATTACGATTTTTTTCTCACCTTTTCATGTACGTTTTTATTCCTCATATTCTGTACAGATTGAAATGGATTGAGGCAACCACTGAAAATCTTATGCCTGCTGTCGTCGCGGTGCTTTTCAACTTTTTTAACCTAAATGGAAAAGGGGAAAAAAACAGGTCTAAGTGGTAATAGAGCTTCTGCACCGGCGGCTATGACAGGGGCACGTTTTCTTATGTAAATGATGTAACAATAGAACCACAAAGCACCTACTCATGCATGACGCACGGTGACAATGTGACTGGCCCCTGTCATGGCCGCCGTGCAAAGGCTCTATTCCACACAAAACTCAATTAATTTAAAATTGTGACTTAATACAAGTCAAGATTTAAAACTTACGGTCCTCATCGGAATTTGAACTAGGACATTAAACTTTCATGAATTTGTGGAAGAGTGATATTACATGTACACACCTGAAGCATATCAAGGCAGTGAGTGACGAGACTTGTACAAGTCTATGCAACATTACTGAATTGGTCAATAGAGGGTGCTCTTCTATATTCACTACTGGCATGCATGACTGCAGTGTACAGATGACACGAATGACGAATGACGCGTGTAAAAGTAAAATTTAAGTTAAAAACCCTTCCAGAAATGTTGACTATATCTCACAGATGCACATTTTGTGGTAATTACTGCTAAAAAAGATTTGTGAAAATGCTGTAAATTTATGGTTATTTTTGCCTTAATATTTCCCCAAAATTTTAAACATAAGTGTACCTTATAACCAGATATTTTGTTATGGTGAGCCATACCTTTCCCCTGTCAAAGTCTTCCTCATAGGGATCTCTCTGCCTCTCCATTCTGGCATCATGTTCAACTTCGTCATCCAGGGCACTGCGACTGCCTTCCCATGATTTGACTGTTGACATAAAGAATCAAACTAACAAAACTGTCTTGGTGCATTACAAGTAAGGCCTGGTTGTCATATCAGTGCAAGAAATGAAGAGACTACCGCAAACTAGATGTAAACATGCAACGCAAACAGTCCGCAAAGTTGAACCAAGTTGAACTTTGCCAATCGTTTCAGTCAGTGTTTGCGTTGCAGTTGTTTGCGTCTAGTCTGCTTGCGCGTGTTACGATTATAAGGAAACTAGGCTTTACCAGGAAAAAAAAATGACTTGGACACAAACAACACCTGAATACAAGCCAGTGTTGCAGTCAGGCTTTCACTAGGCCTTGAGAAAAAGACAAACCTGAGATGACAGAAAATCATATAATCCTCACTGGGATTCGAACCCGAGACCTCTGACACGCCGAGCAGATGCTCTACCAGCTGAGCTGAGGCACAGTGGGGTACTCCCTCAGGTTTTCCTTTTCGGCGTTGCATGCATGTGGAACTCAGCAAAAAAATTAACGGTTAAAAAAACGGCAAAAAAAAGTATTGCATGCTCAACAAAAGAGTGGAAATCTGCTGGGGAAAAAAACCTCGATTTCCCACAACTGTAAAACCTACAAAGTTGTGAGGATTTGATCAGCCTTGTTGAGGTCTTGTGAAAGCCGTGACAACACCACTGATACTTATAAACAGGTTGTATTTATCATGCACATCTTCAAGTACACATGAGATACATATAACATTTTGTAACAGTTTTCCAATCCTGTAATCTATCTTTAACGTATATATGACGTACTTATTGGTCCGTAGGCTCTGAGGGATGATTTACTGAGCTCATCAATGGCCGTTGATGAGCCGCGCGTTCCGTCCCATGAGGTGTGTGCGCTTGGTTTACTGCCGTCATCACTGTGTCTATTGTAGTTGTCTTGTATATGATGGTCCCACTGCTGTACTGGGGCTTAGGAGATTATTATAAATCACATACAGAGATGTTATTGGAAGAACCTGTACAGCGATAGCTAGATTGGGCATGCAGAAATGCGAAAGACATCCATACCAAACTACAAGCAATTGTTTCCCCATACCCCTCCCCTCCTAGGCTACCCCACCTAAGAGGTGGGTATTGTCACTTTTTGCGTGACAAAATCCCCACCCCTGGGGCAAAATTTATGTGACAAAAATATCCACACACGGGTGTAAAACATGCGCGTCTTGCTATCAAATGCACAGGCATTTTTATTTCAATGGGTCAAAATCCCTACCCTAGGGCATGACAAATGTGACCAAACCCCACCCACAGGGTGGGGCAGCACGGGGAGGGGTGCTGGAAACGATTGATAGATGCATTGAAAGTATAGACATAGTTGGCATTTTGTTGTACATTTTGGAGATAAAAAAGCAGGTACCATTCCACTAGCCTGCTCAAAGTTGTATGCCTGCAGGATCTTGGGGAAAATGCCAGAAAAAGTGCCGTTTGTCACAAAACAATGTACAGAGTTTTTTAATTTCAAATTGTACATTGAACCATTGTTAATTTTGCCGGTAAATAATAATGGCTATCATGAAACGGCTCCACATTATTTATTGATCTTTAGTCGCACCAGTGTGAATTCAGTGCCAGTGTAAGCCTGTTCCTGTACAACACCAAACGAGCCACCATATGGTCCTCATCAGGATTCGAACCAGAGACCTCTGGCAAACCGGGCAGATGCTCTACCAACATGGTTACGTTGGTAACAAACGCAATATTTAGTATAATCACCTAATCACCACGAAAATGAAATAACCAAACATGGTACGAGAAAAAAAATACGATTCTCAATTTGGATAGTTTTGGCAAAACAAAAAATTGTATTTCTTAAAAAGAGTTGAACAGTAAAATGGCAGGGTACCCAAATTCAGCCAACTTTGATTCTCACCTTCATGTCTGGATTTCTTTGAGGTTACTTCGTCATTCTTATCGATTTCATTATCCCTCTCCAATGATCGGCGTTTTTTCTTCTTTTTCTCCGGCCTGTAATCTTCGTCCTTTGCGGTACTGTGGTGCGATGTGTGTCCCCTCTCCTCATCCTGGTGTTTTCGTTTCTTTTTATTGTCCCTACGATGGTGATGCTCGTCTCCATTTAATCGTTCCGAGACTGCCGACGTTTTGCTGTAGTCGTTACTAGAATCTCTATGACTGTGTTCCGATTCCGAGTGTCTGAGATTTGAGACTGAATCGGAGTCATGTCTATGCCTTTCAGAGTCGCGGTGTTTCTTTCTCTTCCCGTGAGAATCCTCCTCAAAAAGTCTGTCTGTTGCTGAGTAGTTTGAATCGCTGGGAGCATCTGAGCCGTGTCTTACTCTCGAGCGTTCATGTTTTGAGCGTTTGTGATCGCTATGATCATGTTTGTGACTCGATTTTAGTTTGTGGTAGCTATCGGTATAGGTTTCTTGCGGACTCTCGTCACAATTTGGAGATAGATGCTTGTATTTCTGTTTCGAATGCCGATCGCGATATCGTTTCACTTTTTCTTCGATGCTGCGTCTCAACATTGAAAACTTGTCCCCTCGTTTTATCTTGTGCGATTTGGAAGAGATTTTCGAATGGAGCTCTTCTTCAGAATAGTCCGAGCTCCTACTGCTGGATTTGTGTTTATGACTGGCGTGTTTGTCCTTGTGAGGCTTGACGTCGGAGAGCAGTGGTTCTTGGTCCGAACTCTGCTGAGGTTCGATTACACGTTCGACCCATTCTTCTTCCATTTCTACTTTTTCTTTCTTTTTCCTTTTCTTTTTCTTTTTGTGCTTGCGTGTCGTTTCTATTAAGTTGTCCAAATCGTTGGCGGTTTCTGCAGGTTTCTCTTCCAAGTTCGCATCCCCTATTGTTGGTTCATTGCCGTTATTCCCCGAGGAAGGTTTAAAGTTTGAAGGTTTTGGAAGATCTGTATCAGTTGGATAAGTTAAGATTTCCTTCTTTCGTTTTTTCTTGAAGTACGTACCTTTCTCGCGATCTTCTCTGGAATCTTTCTCATGAGATTTTTCTCTCGAATCCGAATTTCCGGCAACATTACAGTTTGGATCTGGCTCGGATTTACTCTCCAACTGGTCAAGTTGATCCCCGTTTAATGTGTTTTTAGGATTCGTTGTTGCGTCAGTATGAACTGGTTCATTACATGTTTTGGAATTATTGATGGTGGATGAGGTTTTTAAGGATGGTTCGGTTTTGGGTTGAGACTGTGAACGGTCTTCTTTGGGAGACCTTTCTTGGGGCGTTTGGTCCTGTGGAGTATGAAATTTAAGAGTTTTTGGTTTTATAACGGGAGTCCTGTGCTCTTCTCCCTCACTGAAAACTTTCTCTAAATTCTTTAATTTAGAGGGTGTAACATTCCAGCCAAATACTGAAGCTTCTTTCTTTAATTCATCCGGCGTTTGCGGGGCTTCCTTTTTATCCAGTATACTCCACTCACTCGTGGAATTCGTGGACACGTTACTGTGTAGACTACAGTCAGAAGCTGGGGACGGGGAAACCTGAGAGTCCGAATCAACGACCCTCCAGGGCGCCGTTGACTTGATGCGTTGCGCCTGCTGACCGTTTGTCGTGATCGTTAATTTTAATGGAGATTCCGGTTTGCGGATGGCCGTTAGATTTGTATTATTCGCCAGGCTGCCCTTTTTCGGTTGAGTCGGCGAGAGTTGAAGACAGTCTGCTGGTATGGATTTCGCAGCTGCAGGTGGTTTCATTGACGTGGTCTCGACGTTATTCTCCTTAACTTTGCTCGACGATGGTAAGGGATCCTCCTTGCGTTCCTGAGATGTTACCTGCGGTTTTTCGGTCGTTTTGGAATTTGTAACTTGTTTAGAGCCAGCGGGAAGAGAAGATAACTCTGCTGCAACTTTATCATAATCCGTATCAGAATCACTCGGAGATGAATTTGAATCCTCGGTTGAGTAAGGTACAAGCACGGACCCAGAGGCCGCCTTGCAAACGCCGTTCAAGTTGGAAGCATCCTGAGTTGGTTTTACTTTGGGTTTAACAAGGTCTTTTAGAGATTCTTTGCTTGGTATTTTGGACGAGGTTAAGAGGGATGGTTGGGTCTGGTGTGGCCTTTGAGGTGAAAAGGCCGACTTGGCAGGTACGTGCTTAGGTTGAGTCTGTTTTGAGGCATCCCCTGCACCGGTTACCGTGGGGCTTTGAAGGGGCGAGATTTCGACGGGCGCTGGTGTTTTGCAAGCAAGCAGAGACTGCTGATTGTGAGAGGTTTGTGTCGTGGGACCTTTAGGTCTCAACGAAAATGAAATGTTCTCTCGCTTTGACGGAAGAGGCACAATCTTGGGCATGTTATGCAAGGACTTCTGCTGTTGTTGGTCATGTTTTTGCTGTGATGACGGCTGTTGTTTGGATGGCTGTTGTTTGGAAGCCTCGAGGGGACTCCGTTGCTTGTTTTCACCAGTTACAAGCTTGGAGGCAGACTTCTGAGGGTGACCAGGTTGGGTGGCAGTGGGAGACGGTCTTGGTACTGGCATACCCACTGGCCCGTTGAACAGCGACTGGGGTTTGCTGATGGGTGTAGCTGGCTTGGAAGTTTGAGGCTGATGCACATCCCGCTTGGACTGGTGAGCAGGATAAGAAAACAGCCAAATGGTTAGAAACAATGCAGAAATAACCACTGTATACTTCAAACTTGTATATATGCAGAAATCAATTGATTGCTTTCCGGTGACGTCACCCCTTCCATCCACGATTTTGGTTGTCATTTTTCATTACCCACGTGGCTTGAGTGATAACCAGCCACAAAAGCAATAAAAGTGCATTGGTTGGACTTACCTCTGTTGCTTGACCTTGCTTTATGTTGTTGCGCCATGGCTGTTGTATCGATAAATAAAAAAATGTATTTCTTCAGGTTAAAAATTGTGATCAAGCAAAAGCACTTTCGTTTTTACAAACTGTAGTGCATGCTCAATAATTTGAACCTATCGCAACACGCGCGTGCGTCATCTTCGAATGAAAGTATGTTGGCGAGTATATTTTATGCTTTCCCATGTGCGTCTAGTGGCGTGCGCGTGTACGCTGACCACCAAACATTCCCGGATGTTCTACGCCACGGAAAGCAATCGATACTCTCTCAGTCCACTGTACGACATTTCTACAGTAAAGGGGTATATTTGACCACTTTGTGACAGACACACATTCTGTAGTGTGGTCACTGCCTCAACGCCAAAATGTTGTCAAGTTTGGTGCATTGGGGATGTGCCCTACGTTTGAGTGCAAAGCAAGGAGTTAAAGCCATATCTCACCTCTGCTCCGTTCATAGGTGATTTGAAGTTACTCCGTCGGATGTAGAACAGCAGGTACGCATTCTGGTTGAGAACACGCTGCAGGCTGACCTGACTGACAAACGCATCGTTCATGCAGTACCAGCTCTGATTGGCCGCTTTGACGAAGCAGTAGTAGTGGCCGGAGTTACATGAAACGCCCTCGTGCTTCAGGACGCCGTAAAGCTCGTACATGATCGGAGGACCCTAGGGCATAGAATGAATGGACCTCTATGAGCATTGTAGTCAAGACTAAGTAGACTAAGACCAAGAATGACTTACCAAACCCAAGACCGAAGGTCTAAGACCAAGACTAAGATTAAACATTTGAGCACAAGACCAACAGTCCAAGACCAAGATGACGACTTGGGTTAAAGGCCAGTGTATCATTTGCAATGACCCCAAAAAGTAATCGAAGAGTTTACAGGGAAAAGTTCTGAAAGTAAAGATTGAATTAATAGCAACTACCCAATGAAAGGTTTCCACTCAAAATTATATAATTTTACCAGAAAATCATCCGTAAAGATGAAATTATTACGATTTTCTTATTTTTAGTTCGCATCTACGCGGTCCAAAATGCATGGGCGCTATGTACTGCGTGTGCGTGTTCCAACGCGATGCATTTTTATGGATTGCGCGCACACGCAGTATATGATGTGCGCCACAGAGTGCATGACGCAAACCACATAGTACCAGATCAACTGAGAACGAATATTTGAAACACCCCGCCAAGACCAGGAAAACGCATATGGATTTTCATTTTTTTTTTTAACGTGGTACATTTGACAAAGCTGAAATTTATAATGGTTTTATTCGCAGAATCGCTCGAAAACAGATCATCTACAGGGCCTTTAAGATGAGTTAAATGCATCCTAATTCCAATAGCAACGTCCCAAGATAAGACTGACCCTTCCTAGGACGCATCTTGGCGCATTGTGAAACCGGCCCCTGGTCATGTATTTAAATCAAGTAACGGGTCTCGCCAGTTAGTACGAATTGTCAACTAACCACTGAGACCTGGGATCGATTTCACAAAGAGTGACCCTTCCCAAGACGCATCTTAGCACTTTGTGAAATCGGCCTCAGTGAGTCCAAGACCAAGACCAAGAAAGGGCTGCATTCCACTCACGCAAACATTGCCAACATTTGTCTTTGGTTAGTGTTTTTGTGCACTTATCTATGGAGAAATAGCCGATGGCAAACGTCGCTAATGTTTGTATGTTTGAAATGCAGCCCAGGCAGCCTAAAACCAAGACCAAGACCAGGCAGTCCAAGACGAAGACCAAGACGCAGTCAGAGACCAAGACTCCAAGACTCTTACCTTGGGATCACTCATGTATGGCCTGATATTGAGGTGATCAGAGTAGGCCACTTCTTTGTTAATCTTCCCCATGCTGAACCGGTTGAAATCAAACCTGACAAGTACAAGGGTTAGCGTAAAGTACAAAGCACCGAGAAATATGTGACCGACTCTGGCAAAACCTGACGCTTCTCGGCATTTCCCATTATGCGATATGGGCCCACAACCTTAAAAAATGGCCTCTGGGACCAACTTGAAAATTTGGCAGAATGAACATCGGGATACATTCAAGATTTGTTTTGTTGTTTGAACTGTCTCAAAATTCCTCATATTATTGACAAAAAATTAAATAATCAACTAGTTTGTCAAACTTTAAAGACCAATAGCTCCATTTCACTTTTTCTGATCTGTCATACTTTAATTGGTCATAACTTCGCAAACAATTATCAGAATTTCCTCAAACATGTTTTAAAAGATACCTTTTTGTATGCACACTAAGCTGATACCAAAACTTAAATTTTGAATTTTCATCACAAGTGTTGGGTTTTGCTGGAGCCGGTCACATATTCTTTCACTGTGAATAACTCACAACGTACAGAAATGGTTATAAACCTGGCTCATTACCGTTTCTCATCAGTGCGCTAACATATTTGAATTGTACTTATACATGTGGGTCTTTCCACAGTAAAGGGGGCATTTTGGCAACACGGACCATATTTTCGAGAAAATACCTATGCCTGGTCTCAAAATAAAAGAAATAAGTTTCAGTTGTTCTGAAGAGATAACTTAGGCCCAAAATGGGTTACAAACAGTGTGACAACATGCCTTTCTAAAATAAACCAGGACGGACACTTGTGTTGCATTTTAGGCCGTCCCAGTTTCAATCGTATATTGGAAATTTGTACACATGGTTTTAAAAAGGCATGTCGTCACACTATTTGTAACCCTTTTTGGGCCTAAGTTATCTCTTCAGAACAACTAAAACTTATTTATTTTATTTTGAAACCAAACAAAGGTATTTTTTGGAAAATATGGTCTGTGTTGCCAAATCTCCCCCTTTACCGTGGAAAGACCCATATCCTAATCCTATGCCATTATTCCATACTGCGTATCATTCAGCATGGCCCATCCAATGTTGAACTGCTTCCAGCACCCCGGTATGCACATTTTTTTGAGACACACTCTGAAAAACACACTTTGAGTGTCGGGCCTGTCTCAAACCTATGACCTTGTTCATACTAGAGTAGATGTCTTAATCACTTTGTCTCTGGTGGCAAACAATATCACTTTTGAAGAAAAAAAAATCCTTTACTTCTGAAAAAAAAATGCAACTTTTACATAATTGAGACTTTCCTACCTCTTTAGACAGAGTGTAAGCACAGTTGGAGCCCGTTGGACTGTGAATCTTTTCTGAGCTGGAACCTTGCGATTGCATCTAACAAAAATAGAACACAGTTACTAACACTAACTCAACAAAAATAGCTAGCCAGTCGTGGTATAAATAATAATAATAATAATAATAATAATAATAATACAAGCATTTGTAAAGCGCCATCTATCTATGTAGACATATTCCGAGCGGCTGTTGCCATTATTACCGCTGCCATCAGGAAATCACCAGAACCATTTCGCCTCAACTAGGTGGCAACCCGGCCAAAGCGCACAATCCTATCAGCAGTTAGATTGTGGCATTCCCCATAACAGCTTCCCATATATCGCTTGGGTTGACGAGGCAACTGGGATTAAGTGCCTTGCCCAGGGACACAGACACGTTGGTCGAAGTGGGGCTCGAACCCCCAACCTCTGATTGGGAGTCCCGCTTCATACCCACTAGACCACACGAGTTTGACAATTGGCAATTGACAAATAGCTACAATAGACCCCATTCACGTGTTTGAATGGTTTTATCGGGCACCCTGAATCACTTCAATTGAATGCAAACTGCTTATTGAAAAGGTTCCAGACTACTTATGCATTGCAAGCCTCGTCTTCAGATCGAGGCTTGGAACGCATACGTAACTTGCACCTTTCCAATCAGACTACTTATGCATTGCAAGCCTCGTCTTCAGATCAAGGTTTGAAACGTATATGTAACTGGCACCTTTCCAATCAGACTACTTATGCATTGCAAGCCTCGTCTTCAGATCGAGGTTTGAAACGCATATGTAACTGGCACCTTTCCTATCAGCGGTTTTCATTCTATAGAACTGATTCAGGGGACACGTCGTGTGCGTGCGCGTACGACACGCCTGCATTACGTGCGCGATTGAACAAAAACAACTCGACGCACAGCTAGCAGTTTGAATGGACGCAATATGCATACAATACAAAATATGGCAAAACAGCAAGCAAATTTTGATGAGTTTCACTGATTTACACAAAAAGGTATTTATGAATGGCAATAAAAGTGGGTTTGGCCAGTCTTAAACAATACGTTTAAAACCGGCTAGGGGCCTGGACGAGTGATAATGGCCCAAGCCACAGCCAGTTTTAAACGTATGTTTAAGACTGGCCAAACTCACTTTTATTCCCTAAATATAACTCATATCTTGAATGCTAGGAGTTAACCAATGGGATTAAATTAATGTTGCAATTTTCTTTCCCAAATGTAATACATTTTTCGGCCTCAAGTTCACAATTAATTGTTGAAGTTGTACTCACTTCTTGCATTGATAGAGATTCTCTCCTTCCAATGTCTCTGGTCTGATCAGTCTCTCCAAGGCCCTGTTTATTGATGGGGCTTGCTAAAGAGGTCGAGAAAAGGATTGACAAAATAAAACATGAAGCACGAAAATAAATTATATGCACGTAAAATATCAAGTTGAAACACGTGCAGATTAGGGCTGTAGTTAGGTCCGTCACAAGCCCGTCGCAAGTCTGCTACAAGTCCACCACAAGACCCTTACAAGTCCATCACAAACAACATAAGACAAACACGCATAAAAAATGCCATTGTTCATATTTTCCAATCTCAGCAATAATGTACGTATTCAAAGAAAATATGAGCAAGGAAATAAACACGTCAAGCTGAACAGAAGTACTTCTTTTACGGGAGACAAAACTTCAATGAACGATCTCTTACCTTAATGTCAAGTCCGATATCCAAAAATGGATCAAATGTGTCCGACTTGGTTTGACAGATGGAACAAATTACTGCAAAAACACCACAATAGACATATATAATTAAAGGAAAATTTAATGCAAAGGTGTCATTTCATTACCATAAAACAGCACAACTTTACGCAATGCTTGTATTATCTCTTCTAAAATCAAGATTTCTATTAATGATATTATTGTAATTTAAATTCTTGTAATTAAAATTCATGCATTTCAAACTTAAGTATTCAAGTTATTGGTCGACTTTCTGCCATATTGAGATTATATTTTGCATGGAATTGCCCATATGATTTCATAACTCCAAGGAGGTGAATTAAAAAGGTTAATTAATATAAACATCTTACCTCGACTTCTGTAGTAGCCACTGAATATTTGATAGACCAGGCTGGTTTCCTTGGTGTACTTGTCAAGCCTGAATGAGACAAACGAAACCAAAATTACTTATTATACAATGCACTTACAATACAGTTACCTCTCTTGTATAAAATAGAATTTCATAATTTTGTATAAAATATAATTATATAAGGGTAATTCCCAAAATTAGGGGTCCAAAACGTTTGGTGTTCTAGTTATGTATGACACCCTGAGCTTCAAAAATCACTACTCATGATCACAGATTCTCAGTAATAGACTGTGGCCTGTGATTATAGGGGACAGCACCTTAATTCATGAATATTTTGTCCTCTGATTACTGACAAAATGTTCGAAACAAAAGACTAAGGCTCATAATTTGTTCCATGATATTAAATAGGAATTTGGTGTCCTGGGTTACATACGCCAATGAAGATTGGCTGTAGAATGAGTTTGCATTAACCTGGATGCCTTATCCACACACAAACATTAAATTTAAGTGACGCTTGTGGAAATAAAAATAAATATTTTCTGCCGGGAAACCACTTTCAATTACTAAAAACACCTAAAAGTCTTTAAAAGCATGTCACACTTTTGGACCCCTAATTTTGGGAATTACCCATAAGCCAACTAAAGGGGCGTTCACATTATCATGGAAAATGGTTTTGCGTGCGGCTGTGCCATAGGTTTGTACAGCAGCTGATTTTCTGCCTTTGCGCAGCCTGTTGCGACACGCAAAACGTTTTGAGCTGGGTCAAAGTTCAAATTTGTTGAACTTTGACCACGGTGTGCTGACCTTTCCAACGCACAGCCAATGAGGTATTAGAGAAGCCCCAAGCTACCAGAGTGGAATTTTCCATTTTGGAAAGATCGGCCATTAGGAGCTTATGCAATGCGGAAAGCGCAGCGTACAAGCAGGGTTTTTCCACGATAGTGTGAACACCCCTTAAATGTCTAAAAAAAAATAACACCCTATATATACAATATACATACTTTTCATGGCCATAGATACATGATTTCTGCATGGCCTCAATAAGCAAGCGTAGAAACTCGTGGGCATCTTCTTGTCTGCCTATGTGCAAATGCTTTGCAAAATCTGAAACAAAATGACAATGGAATTACAGTTAATTCTCTATTAAAATTTAAGCCTGAAGGGAAAAAGCTCAGAGTGGGTAGAGAGAGGCAATATATGGTAAAGTGCCTTGCCCAAGGGCACATGCACCACGGAGATATTTGCAAAACAAAAATACCACTACAAATAGACTAAATAATCCTTGGACATCACTTTAAAAACAATCTGTGTAACTGTACAAAATTTCAGTGTGAACTATTGTTTTAAAAATTAAATCGAATCTGAATGGACTCGTGATTCCCTCGTGGAAGTTGAATAGATTTTTAAAAAATCAAGCCTAGTAAGAAACCCACACATCCAATCCCCATTGCATCTGTAAGTTGCACAAGCCACTGGACAATGTGATGAAATGGGATTGTTGTCTTACGCGAGTTTACCTGGGCAAACTACAAGTACTCACGTTTGAGTTTGTGGAGTAGGACCATTGGACGTATAGCTTGACCATTCTGCTGGTGGTTGAAAGTCCGCTGGACGTGATTGCAAAGCTCACACATAACGCAAAAGCCAGGTTCACGGCCTGTACAAACAATGGATAGAATTTAAATGGCATGCATGTATAGTGTGATGATGATGATGCCTTAGTGGTTTAAACACTATGTAATATCCTTTAACTTAAAGTCCCTAGATACAGGACTTGCAATGTCCCGAAATTGAATCAAGAATTTCACAGGAAAACCTTACTCAAGTGGAAAATTGAAGTGGTTCCAACTGTCCAATGCAATGATTTTGCCTGAGATGATTTTTTTTATAACAATAATTGAAGATGAATTTATATAAATGCATGCACGCACACATATTTATAAGGGCGACCTCTTGAAAACGAAACTAGGCCCCTGACTACTGTGGCTCCATTTTCCATGCTGTAGGGAACCAGACTAAATAGGACAGTGGCTTCGCAACATGGATGATGTACTTGGATGATGTACATGGATGATGTACAATTGTCTAATCATATACAAAATCATATCCCTAACTTATTGTGAGTAGTGTAATACAAAATCAAACAAAAAATGTAAACTGAATATAGACCTTATGCATGGCGGCCATGACAGAGGGCAGGTTGTCATATTCAAATGATGTGACAATAGATCCACAAAGTGCCTACTCGTGCATGACGCACTGTGACAATGTGACTGCCCTCTATCATGGCCGCCGTGCATAAGGTCTATTATACGAAAATCTGAATTTCCTTACACTCCGTCTTGTGTTGGTGACTCAGGAGGTAATTAGTAAGCGGTGGTGTATAGGTGAGGCACTGTAACGTTGCATTGAGGAAGCACGTATTGCCCATATTAACCAGGCCAGGGCCAATCCGCTGACATCGCTGCCAAGCCAAGGTGATCTTATCAGATGGGTACAGGACCTTCTTAGGCGCAGGGATGCCATCCTGTCGGACATCAACTTGGCCATTCATTTGGCCTGCAAAAAATTAATAAAAATCTGATGGTACACAAATGAGGGCATTTGCGATAGAAAGGTTAAACAATAGGCACATAAACAAATATTGACTTTTGACTAGTGCTGGGGAAAACAAAGATTTTAAAATCTGAATATTCAGATTCTTGAAAATCAAGCATCCCAATTTGTGATCCTCTAAATTTAGAAATCTCATTATCCATCATAGGCGAGCACCAAAGCACCAAGTAAATGTAAACAAGAGCGCCATCTTTGTAAAAGTAGAAGGGCTATAATCTTTTTGATTTTGTTCTTAAATGCTGGTCGGGTTTGCCAAGCACAGAAAAGTTTGGCAGCTTTACATTTTA
This sequence comes from Henricia sp. BOLD:AAB3569, assembly GCA_037783545.1. Taxonomy (NCBI): domain Eukaryota; kingdom Metazoa; phylum Echinodermata; class Asteroidea; order Spinulosida; family Echinasteridae; genus Henricia; species Henricia sp. BOLD:AAB3569. Next base: position 508,566 of record JBBELK010000015.1, on the reverse strand, counting down.
TATTTTGTTAGATAATAGCACTGATGTGGTTAGGGCCGGGTGAAGTACTAGCTAAACACAGTATCTTTTGCTTAGATCAATTCTGCTTTCATAAACGGCATTCATAGCATCAATTTCATCGTTTTTGGATACATGTATGCAGTTTTTAAATGTGAATTCAGATAATATTCAAAAATTATAAAATATTAAAAAATTCGGTAACAAAACCAAAATTAGCAAAGGGTAGTGGAAGTCCTGCACTTGACCCGAACAATCTGACTTGCAGCTTAACGTGACTTGGGGGAAATTCACCCCAACTAGTTTTCCGGCAATTTTGAATGGCACCCATCTGTTACCCGCTCCACATGAGTCGGTTATCACACAGACTAGGCCAAGTTTTTCGAACATAACTAGAAATCAGTGAGAAATCCAGGGGTCGATTTCACAAAAGTTAAGACGAGTTTAATGCGTCATAATTCCCATACCCTTCCTAACACGCGTCTTATACGCTTTGTGAAATGGGCCCCTGGTCATGAATTTAAATCAAGTAACAGGTCTTACCAGTTAGTACAAATTATCAACTAGCCACTGAGACCTGGGATCGATTTCACAAAAGTTAAGACGAATTCAAGGCGTCCCAATTCCCATACCAACGTCTCAAGATAAGAAGAGTGACGCTTCCTAAGATGCGTCTTAGTGCTTTGTGAAATCGGCCCCTGGCTTACTAAAATACAAAAATGCAATGGAAATTACGGGCAGTAAACAGAAATTCCAGGTAGCAACAGAGTACTGCCAAGAATTTTCATTGTGTTTTTGTACTTTCATGAGCCTGGACTTGACCCTGATTTTTAGTTCTGGTTGCAAAAACTCCCTCCAAACTGTATGAGAAGCAACTTAACTTGATTTCATTCTATGACCAGGCCTCGAACTTTGCCCCTGAGAGTTTGATAGCGTCCCCTACAGACAACGCAAACTCACTGTGATTACTGGCGCACACTCCCTTAGATTCTTCAGACGACGACGACGACTGGCTGGCATTCAGTGCCACATATTTCACGCGTAGATTCTGCAACTGGAATGAAACATCCTGTTCTGCTGGTTGAAAGTCTATACTCTTTAGCAGGACTTGCTTGGAAGAGGCGACCAAGTGTTGGTCAATGTCCGCGCTGGTCTCTGGTGGTGTTAACTTTCTGTCCGAGTCGACGGCTCCTGGGGCAGTATTCTTCAGGAGATCTCTCTTCAGGGTTTGTTCAATTGTCATAGTTAGAAAGACCTTAGAAAATAAGTTCAAATGTAAAATTAGGGTACATGTATGAGAAGTTGATCGTTAATATTTTTCGGTAAGAGTTGGGAAGTTGATCAGAATTTTCTTTCTTTAACATGACTCATCTAGCATTGGAATGTGTAGATTTGATGAAAAAAAGCCCAAAATTTCGAGTGGGATAAATTTAAGATTTTGTAAGAAAACACAATTTTTCAGCCTGTCTCATATGTTTTGCACACAAGGTCTGAAGCCATGATAAACTTCCCAATTCATTCCGGATATTCGATCATTAAATGCTTTGCCGAGACATGTGCTTTTTTGTATTAACGAGCGTGTTATAGCTATCTTTCGTCCCTGTCAACTTATGCATAAAGCATGTCTAATGAAAGTTTGTATGATGTGAAAGTGCATGTTGTACAGTTTATATACAATGCATTCTGTCACTCGGCCATGCAATTTTCAATTTCCTGCAATAAATTGCATTGGACGAATAATGCAGCACGATAGTCTATTTCGACATCATCAAGACCTCATCTTGGTAATCAAGCTCCACCGCACCCAGTTTCAGACTTGAGGCAAAATGAAAGGCAATTACCTTGGAATGCGATTGTCAAAAAGTTTTGCCTCGCTCCTCCTCAGATTTCGTACACGTTTTTATGAGGCCCCGCAGAGGCGATGGGACCCAGTGCTTTATGTATTCTGAGAGTTTCGCAAAGTTCCACAGTTCTGCAAATTACCCACACCCCTTTTATACTCGAATGAACCTTATCCGGTCGAAAACCCACACTTTTAGTTTTTACCCTAGCCCCAGCCAGCCCCACTATGTCCGAGAACCAGTTGATAACAACGAATCATACGCAATACGGTCGTTTTCGAGTTGCACGTTATTCTGCAATTGCTCCCAGAATCTCTCCAAATTGTTTTCACGGACGAACGGGTTGCTGTGTGGGAGTCAGGTCAACTCGACCGTTTACCAACTTGACTCGTACCAACTTGACCGTGTACCAACTCGACCGTGTACCAACTCGACCGTGTACCAACTCGACCGTGTACCAACTCGACCGTGTACCAACTCGACCGTGTACCAACTCGACCGCAAACCAACTCGACCGCGTGTCATGTTCAGTGTGCGAGCGAGCCGACATTCATGGCCGAATCCAGCGACGCGACACGGCTTCTCCTGTAACCTGTTTTGCATTTGTATGGTCGAGTTGGTACGCGGTCGAGTTGGTTGACGATAGATTTTTTTCCCGGTCGAGTAGGTCAGAGTCGAGTTGGTATTCGGTCGACTTGACTGACATCCACGCGTACGTGGCCGTGGTCTATGCATAGCGACCCGTCCGCACACACGTCTTTCCAATTGTCCGGAAACTGGGCGAACTTGTGACACTAAACTGAACCAAGACAAAATATACATTAACATGATAAATGCAGTTTCCTCACCTATTTAACACGTAGTGTTCAAGTTGTCCCTGTCTGTGTTAAAAACTAACGTTGTGAACGCACCATGTGGTCATCATGTTCAGACGTTTCAAACCGGAGAATTTTTATCCACACACGAGGAAACCTCACACATCCGGGAACTTTAGCTGATTGTAAATAAATTATATTTGAATAATTACTTTTTAGCCTAATATTATCCTGATTGGCACTAATATTTACACATATTTAAATATAAAAGATACAAGAATATATTTTAATTTGTTGCTAATTACGTCGTGGTGGACAAAAATTGACGTACAAAATAAAACTTAATTATTTGCATGAACGAGGCCAGATGTGAGGCTGAGAAATCAACATGGCCGCGCCCAGTGCAGAGAGGATTTTCAGAGCTAGTGGTTGTTTAACTGTATTACCATGCCTACGTGGTTACTCAGTGTTTTGTCCCAATGGTTCAAAGAATTTCTCGCGTAAATTCCTCTCCATATATAACAACACCGATCGATCTCCCAATCGACAATGGCATTTTCAACCGAAAAACGAAAAAAGTGTTACGCATGTTTGCAACAAATTTTGCATGAACCATGTGAACATGCCTAGTTTGAGTCATCACAAGTACACGCGTGTGGCATTGCAAACTGGAACACTTACTCAATCTTACTTGAGTAGATCGATGACAACTGGGCTTACCGATGACATGATACGGAAGAAAATGGAAAAGATAACCGATCGTTTTATGGAAGCCAAAGAGCTACTTGCTGATGCGGTTAGAGTGCCACCAATTACTTCTTGCACATACCACATATATATAAACGACCTATATATAGACCTGTTCGGGGTTTTCCACACACAATGGAATTAGCATATTATCAAAAATTGGTACAGTGGACCTTAGACATGTTATACATGATGTATAGATTTGTTCCCGCTAGAGATGGCATTCTGCAATAAGTGATAGGATCGGGAACCGGTCTATACATGTCAAGGGTCCGCTGTACCAATTTATGCTAATTCCATTGTGTGCGGAAAACCCTGAACGGGTCTATTGAGGAATTACAAATTGTCATAAAAAATGAGGGGGGTAGAATACCGTGCACGACACCCAGGATTTTCCTTGTTGTAACATATAAACCATGTAAAAATGTTTTTATAGTTGAAGATGAAAATGCAAAAGTAGGAGGGAAAAGTCTCTCAAATTTTCCCCAAGATTTTCAAATATTCATGTTTTCTGCAGTAAATAATAAGACATCTGATTAGTGATAACATAATGTCATTGGATGTGCCTTATTATATCGATTACTGTGGGCAAACCATGCTAACATTTAAGGCCAAAACGACTTTTGGCAAAATATAATTTTTGTGAGTAATATTCATGATCCAAGTGCTACTTCATTCATCTGAGAGTGAATAATTATGCACCACACCAAATATTGTTTTTTCTATTTAGTGCTGGGGTTTCATTTGCAGCAAATCCACAATTTTGAATAGACCTTATGCATGGCGGCCATGACAGAGGGCAGGTTTTCATATTTAAATGATGTGACAATAGACCCACAAAGTGCCTACTCGTGCATGACGCACTGACAATGTGACTGCCCTATATCATGGCCGCCGTGTATAAGGTCTATTTAGAGGTACACCTAAAATGCTTTTCCAAAGAGTCACCTAATTTTGATATTACTTTTATTGTAACATTGCAGAGAGAATCAGTAGGATCTGTGTACTTCAACGAGGACCTGAGAGATGCTGATAAGGCAGTAGAGGAAACACTGGCAGAGTATCAATCTTTGCTGCGTCAACTTGATGATGAGAAGAAAAGGAATGTTATCAGCACCATAGGACTGAGAATGGAGGAGTTATCCGCTCAGCAGAAGATGATCCGAGAATCACTCAAGGAATAACAAGTTCGTCATGGGCTTGCAAAACTTGACACAAATGTAATTAGCATTTAAAGACAGATTACATGATTGGAAAACTGTTTAAAATGGCATTATCTTAAAGTGTGATTACAGATGTGTATGATAAATACCAACTAGTGTATACTCGGCTCCGTACCTCGTCTATGTTCTGAGAAAACAATGAAAAACTGTGTACACGCTTTCAAGAAATTGTGCGAAGCTACTGTCCTATTTAGGCTGGTTCCTTGGTTATACTAAAAGGACAACAGATCTATAATACCACGGTAGCCAGGGGCCTAGTTTCGTTCACATGAGAACACCCTTGGCCTTGTAAAAAAAAGTGTGCGCACACGTATAAATTCATCTTTGTTGTTTTCATTTTTAAAAAGACATCTTGGGCAGAATCATTGCATTGGACAGTTGGAACAATTTCTGTCTTTCACCCTGTTGAGCTATTGTAGACAAAGACAAAAAGTTGCTCCAGCCAAACTAAATCAAATTCGAATGTTTTGCAGTATTAAATTTGAAGGAAAAAAACACCAGATGCATAATGTATGAAATGAGCCTTACATACTGCATTAAGTATTCAAACTACAGATGGAGAAAGTTTTACACCAAACAATATCGCAAGAAAACATTTGTTAAAATAATAGCATTTTTATTGTCTAACTTAAGAACGGCGCAATCTTTCTGCCAAATACACAAATCCTAAAAATATATCTCTTGAAAAGCACTGCAGTAATATGTTATATTTTAAACAAAGTCACTGAATTAAAGACGATGAGTTCCGTTTACAGAAGCATCAATCTCTTTATTTTCCCATCAAACTTTTTACACTGTTGATACTGTCTGCTCTCAATCGTATCTCCATCGTAACTCTCTCCCTCAAAAATTTGTTATTGCTTAGAATTCCAAAAGAAGGGCTGGCCAGCTACGCGCGTCCCAGGCCCCGGACGCGCGCTGGATATAGTTCCCCTGTTGCTACGGGTATAGTACTTTTCCGGAACAATGGTGCATTGTACAGTCTTTTTGGAGCACTTGTTCAAAAATAGCCAAAATAGCCAGCGTCACGTGATACGCTCTTGACCAACCACGATAAAAAATGTGGGTGAGGTGTTATAATATACAAATATATGCATAGCTAGAAAACACACAATGTAAGCCTTCGTTTTATAGCAGAGTCCAAAAGCCCATTGTCTTCTGGAGGTATGATGTTTTTGCATATTAATTTGCATAATGGCTGGTGCCCTGAATTATTCACTTTCAAATGGAGGTGCAGTTTAGAAAGTCACATACTATGCTGTTGTTGCTACGTGGTGCACACCATTGCCTAGCAACCAACAGTCTGGTTGCTTTATGCCATTCTTTCCTACGGTGAACACGGTATTGATTCTGTACTTCACACCAACCGCATGCACCACATAGTGACGAAAAATTAGTCTGGACAAAAATTAAAGTGCATGTAAAAGGAAGTACGTCAGTACACCAGGCGCTATTCACGTGAAAAAGGCTAATTACCGGTAGTTGTATGGCATTCATCTCAATATTACTGAGAAAATGGGTTTCAAAACTGTTGATTGCATTACAGAGTTTATCTTGTATTACTGCTTATACACGTTGCTGATATCAAACTTGTTGGAAATTTTCTACAGCGTGAAAATATCACACCTAGGGCCACCACAAATAAACTTTTTTCACACCTGCATTTTTCTGAATATGTTCTCTGATCCATCCCAGATGTTTGCTCTGGGCTGCCATATGCAGAGCTGCAAATCCGTCTGCACTGAGACGAATGACTGGTGGAGTTTTCTGAAATTGTAAAGATAGATGAGTATTATTAAAAATGACTGACATCTAACACTGTGATTATTATGAATTAATCAGCATTCTTCAGACAATAACAAATACATGTACACTGAAATATAAATATCACCAACAAAAACACCTGTAGCAAATGCCAGTAAATATAAAAAAGTTAACTGTAAACTTTGACCCGTTGGCCTTCCTTTCTAAAGTACAGGCTATATACTTGTACAAAGTAACTTATGAATCCATTGCTAATTAGAGATAAAATAAATAAAAATTTATCGTAAATGGGAAGTTAATGCAAAAAGGGAAAATTATTCATTTGTAATAGATAAATGAATAATAGATAATTTGACATTTAGTCTTACTCAATTTAATTAAACGTATAATTTTAGGAAAATACTACTATTGGATATTGTTGGAAGCTTATTGTAAAATAAAAAAAGGTAACTGATTGAAATTAATGTGAAGGAAGTCAATGGATATTTTTTTTTAAGTACCTTTACATTTTGCCCATGAGTTGACAGCTTCTGAAATCGGTGTCCACTCTTGAAATGGACATCAAGGTCATCGTTAACATCTTTGGTTGAGTCGGCTCCCTCTTGGCCCCCAACTTGGCTTGACAAAAACGGTGTTGTGTGTGCTTTCTATCTCCCACGAAAGACCCTCTTCACCGGATCGACCACAATCGTCTACCACTAGCAGGTAGCATGAACGACGCCAGGACAGTTCCCGTCATATGGAGGGACATTTTCTGGGGTAGGATGCGTCGATAAGTGTCCTTTGTGTGCCGCGCTGCATCCGCGGTTTTAAAAGACCCCATCCCATGTTGAAGACTTGTTTTTCTTTGAAGATTTGAATCATGATTCGTGTTCGGCTCTTCGTCGTGGACTTTGTAAGGAAAGACGTGAGTAAATCTTCAGTTTAAGGAGGTCTCTTCGATTTGGTTTTGGGTAACGTTCGTTTCTTCCTCTATGATCATACATTGCGAGCCGACGTTCAAGATGCTCCTTGGAAACCGACTCAATCTAACCACGGACAATCAACCCAACTGACTGGACACACCACAACACTGTACAAAGTTTGTTTGGTATAAGGACTCTATGACCAGCACTGGTGTACTTTGTTATTATGATGAATAATGCTTTTATTTGGGATTTTAATATAAAGTGTAACCTTGTGCTGATTGTCCAAAATAATTTTCTCAGATGTAATCACAACTATGAAGATTTTGATACCTTATCTGTCATATTTTTCTCATTACCATTCTGAAATTTCGTATCTGTATTATCTCAATATACAGATTCTCTCAATCTGTATATTTTCAAGGATATCATTAAAAAAACACCTATGGTTAGTAAACTAATTTATCTGGTTCCATAAAGCAGTGCATTAATTGCACCAATCTTTGAGCTTCCACATCCAAATTGGCGATTGTAAATTTCTTGTTTTCTTCCCATGGATAGTATTTTTGGGAGGTATTTTATATAATTTTTGGGTTATAACGTAATCCATTTTCTCGAAAAATCTTGACAACTCCTTTAACTATTACCAAGACATGTTTGTAAATTCTTTGAAATATTGTACAGTTATAGATATTTCATGAGATTAATGCGGCTAAATTTTTAGTCATTTGTTATAAAATACAAAGTGAAAAAAAAATTTTGTATAGCTTTTAGTCACATTTTATTATGAATTATAATACTGATAAAAATAAAGCATTTATAACATCACCCAAATATTTAATCATGTGATTAATTTATCTTTGTTTTCATGGAAGATATAAATTGAAACTCTTTTATAATTCAGAAAATAGTTTGCCAGGGATTTGAAGAAAACAAATTAGGTTTTTTTTTGAATAAATAATTGTCACTTTTGTTTTCATTTTCTTATTCTTTGCTAATTTATTTCAAGATTAATGGACAATGATCCATTTTGGGAGATTTTATAGCATCCCATACATTTTCAAAATTTAAAGATAAGTGTTAATAATTATGTCGGGTGAGGGCAAAACACCCTAATAAGCATTCAGTCTCCTGACGCAAGCTAAATCAATTACTGATTAAAGATAATTATACCCCGACATTCCCGGAAATTTTGCACAATAAATTACTTTGTTGATTTTTAATAGAATTTATAGCATTAACTTTTGACTTTGCTTTATGTGCATCGCTTTGTGCACACTTTGACTTGGGGATATAAGGCACTTCTTGCGTCCACAGGGTAGGTAAAGGTAGTCCCATACTCATCCAATGAGCGTTGGGGACATGCCGGCAGAGCGGCATTGTTTCCCGAGCCTCGGCATAATGAAGTATATGGCCAGTTCCTTTCTCTGCTGCCTGTACCTTCACATAGACTAGCTACCCAATCACAGCTGGGTGAACTGAGGGTGCCCCGCCTGGGATTTGAACCCCTGACCGGTGGGTTGGGAGACGAGCGCTCTACCACTACGCCATCCGACACCACATTGGTACAAAAGGTACCGATCAAATATTTTTTATAAGGTTTCCATTTCTGGCACTAGCCTATTGTACAATGCTTTCTGAGCAGTTTTCATTTAATTTTTTACTCAGTTTCCGAGAGGAAGCACCTTCTGTCTTAAAATTATGCACTTACAAGAAATTAATAAAAAACCAAGTCATTGTTCTCAAAACGCAGATTGGTCACTTCGTGGAACTGATACAAACAAATATCAGATTAAAGAAAATCCATATAGTACAATATATAAACACATAATGTTGCATCTTTTTTGGGGGTGCATGAGTACTGTAAAATCTGTGCAAATCACAACAGCAAAATCATTAGGTGCAGCATACATTTTGATACGATATCGAAAATAAATACATGTATAATTTTATCTTGCACAAAAATAGTAGAAATATACGATACGGGACCACCACAATAATGCTCTTTACATAGTAAGAAAATTAGCACGCGCATTGTTGATTAAAATAAAGGTAGCAGTTTTACTGAGCTTGTAAAAAGATGCAAAATGTCCCCCCCCCCCTCCCCCCCCCCCCCCCCCCAAAAAAAAATAATAATAATAATAATAATAAAAATAAAAACGATTTAATAAAATAAAAATAAATCCTGGTTAGTGCATTTTGCCCAAGTAAATAGAGAGCGAGGCGCTATCTTGTCAACTTATAGTCATTCAGGTGTACTGCAAATGAGCATGCACATTGACAGTGATAAGGAACAATTTGTCAATAGTTGTTATATTACAGAGTACGTGAAGTGACATTCTGCCAATTAACTTGTGCATCATAACTTATCCCATGCTACTCAAAATTTGCGAAGGATCACTGATATTTACACATATAATTTTATTAAAATTAAGAATTAAAAATCTTAAAGGCAAATATAGGTTTGTTCACCGAGTCCCCATGCAGGAAAACAGATTACAAAACTTCTAGCATAATTCCCAGCAACCAAAAAGAAATCTATCAAAATTAGCAGGTGATCCTCAGCAAAAATTTAGTACATGTACACAATCTATTTTTTAGCAGATGTCTCTTGTATGAGCTCCATTTGATATATTTAGCCTTTGGCTATATTTAGCGAGGATCAAAACCCAATTTGAAAGAGCTGTTTAGCAAATTTTTGTTATTCAATAGCAAAAACTGGCCAAGTACCACTCAAAAGCAATACACACGACATTGGATTTTAGCTGGTAACCTGTTTTTCTAAGCACAATTTGTCTGTGCTAAAACAGCTCCATGAAATTGAGCTAAGACACTGCCACTGGCGATGCAGTTTTGTCTTCGGTGAGTTTATTGATTTCGTGGAATCTCTCCAACATCATATCGCGGACTCGTTCGGTGAGAGCGGGCACGTCTTCGGTCGTCAATCCTTGAGTGGGAATGTCTGGCAAGGCGTCAATGACGATATTGACTAAAGAATAAACAAGGATTTACACAGAAAGATTTCAAAATTTCACCAAAAAAGTCATTTTTCCAGGAACACTCCCTAATACAATGTCATACATGCATCTCGGTTAAAGGTATATGGTTCAACAAAAAAACAAAACAAAAAGGAAATGCAATTTTCTTAAAGTATAATGATCAGAACAGAGGTTGTTTGAATACAGTGAACTTGTTGATAACAACGCTCTGACTGACCGATTGACGCAGCTGGCTATACACCAATCCGGTAATAAGGTCTTCTTCCCTGTACATCCGCCATAGCTGGGGGGCTTCCACTGAATGAACTGTATGTTTTTGTTGTTGCTGAAGCTGCATTTGTTTACTTCGAACAAGTTGCGCGTCTTTGTAGGGTTGTGTGCGCGCAAAGGCGGGCGCGTCGCGTGTAAGCAAAGGCGGGCGCGTCGCGTATACGCGAAGGAGGCTCGTTCGTGCATGTAATGGATGAGCGCTTTTCGTTCTAACAGCAACACAAAACGCACAGCCCATGCACTGGACGCCCCCCAGCTATGGCGGATATGCAGGGAGGAGATCTGAGTTACTGGATTGGTGTATACTTGCGTAATTCAGGGCAAACAAACATCCTCACGAAGCCACTTGATGGCGCGTGTAAAAGGATTTGCACAGAAACTGACCGTGAAAGTTATCAAATAGCACTGAAAATGCACCAATGGGCATACTATGGCATTCTGTTATCAACACTTTTATCTTCTTTCCGCACAGATTACAAGATGTAGCACCGTGTCTAAAAATTATAGACCGATTAATACCTGCGCGCTGCGGGCTTCAATTTTAAGACTGGTCTTACATTAAGACCACGATATTGCAAGCAGGCTATAATTATAGACCGGTCTTAGTGGACGCCGCATTAGCTAGTATACAAATATTGACTGCAATGAGGGGCATGGTTAAGATTATAGGCCCTAGGTGATCTCGAAGCCATGACTATGCCCCGAGGCGGAAGCCGAGGGGCATAGTCATGGCTTCGAGATCACCTAGGGCCTATAATCTTAACCATGACCCGAATAAACAGCAGTCAATATTTGTTTTATATACCGAATGTGTAGATTTTTGTCATCTGGTTGGTTAAAAGTAACGATACATCATACAGTCATGACAGTCATGACAGTGGTCCTTCGAGTTTCGATTTCGGAAGCTGGTCTACGGCGGAAAAGTTGTATATTTACAGCAAACATTTTGTAGCATAATCACCTGGCACTTTAGTAGCACATTTCACCTGACACAGTTTTCACTGTAGGCCACTTCTTTTACTTTCTTAAGGACTTCATCATCTACGACAGACGTCGAGATTCCGCCATTACCGTCCTGATGAATGTTTACGTGAAGCGCCCAGCTGCATAGTTGGTGCACAGCTATGCTAACACATGTAATGCGCGCGTCCGGAACCCGCTAAATGACTATGCCCGGGGCATGGCAAAGACTATTGCCCGGTGGGCATATACCGATTCAATGCCCCCACTTTTAACCAATCAGATGACAGGAATCTATGCATGAGGTATATAACTAAGCCTATAGACCGGTCTAAGATCGCATATTGCAATCCTCCCCTAGAAGTGCAGGACCTCAGGGAGACACTTCAGGCAGAGTGGCGCACCCTGTCTCAGTGGCTCTTACAAAGGCTGGTGCAACATCGCTTACTCAATCCTCTTACCTTTATCAAATATGCGTTTAGACCGATCAAACATGCGTCTGTAGGTAGAAACGACCACAGGAACGATTGGAACCTATGACATGGATCAAATAAAGAGGATGATTAAAAAAGCAAAAGGACAGTAAATGAAAGAGAAAAACTGTACGAAATCAGTGTTACCAGCACACAAAATATCATCAATTAAGGGAATGTAAAAGGTGGTGCAATCAAGCAAAATCAGTCTAAATTACATGTAGGCCTGGTTAATTACAGGATTTTCACGAAATTTGGTTAACATTTGATTAAAAAGTTTGAATACCGCATCAAATACAGGCTTCTTTTGGAAATATTTTTAGGTTTTTCGACAATCATCTAAGCTAAGCTGGAGGGGGTCAAAAAGACCATTTTGTACCACTTTCCTTCTGAATTTTATTAAAAGATTGTGTTCATGTGAAATGATGTTTTTTGTGGTGTTTTTATGTTAAACAGTTTTTAAAAAAATAATTCACCTGAGCTTGGACGGCGATGTGAAAAACGCCCTTCTTAAATGGCAACATGTCTACATCCACTCTATTGGATCTCGTTCCTTCTGGATAAACCCACAGCTTCCCCTGTGAAAAAGATTAAAAGCTGGGTCGGAGATAAAAGTGTAAAATTAGCAGGGGTATGTTGTCTTGGGGAAAATACACACTATATTCGTGTGATGTAGTTCGAGTTCTGCAGAATAGGACAACATCCTCTGGGACTGGAAATGTATGGCGAGGCATACAGGGGAAGGGGGCTAGGTCCCTCTGTCACGTGTCATTCTGGGTATACTGTAATAGTCCAAGAAATTGTTGACTAGCTTTAACATTTTATAGATGCTTCATAGGCAGTGGCGATTCTAGCGGTAAAATTCTAGTGGGGCCAATGCTGTGGCCCCACTAACTGCGATAATGCACTGCACAATAGGACATTGAACAGCCGCTTACCCTGGTCCACTTACACACAAATACACAGGACGTGGGACAGTGAGGCCAGCTCTGCGTGGCCCCATCAACTGCAATATTCTACTGCAAACTGGGACTCGTACTGAAAAACTCATCTTACACGCAAAACACCACAGAGAATATGCAGGAAGTGGGGCCAACTCTGCCTGGCCCCACCAACTGTAATGTGCTGTGCACTAGTCTAGGAATTCGCAGCCGATTTACACACAAAATAACGTTATTATGTACTTAGAGTATGTGGAAGGTGGGACCAGCTCTGTGTGGTAACTGCGATATATTTTACTGCGCGTTGCAGTTGAACAGACGCTTACACACAAATCAATATAGTGGGAAGGCAAGGCAGAGGGGGCAAATCTACTCAGCCCCACATGGATTCAGAAGAAGTATTCTTAAGTAGCATACTAGAAGAGGAGTTTCAGGCAGAGTTTAATGCAAACATTAAGGATAATTAAATTTAGATTCAATTGAGAAATCAGTGTAAATTTTTGTTTTCATGACAGCAATCTGGCCCCTAATGTAGAAATGCCGCTGTTTATAAGTATTCATAAGAATTTTAAACCAGGCAAATGTTGTAAGCATTCCTTTAAATGTAATTGTGTCACAAAGATACTCCAATTGCCACAAAAGCTTTGGGCAAGTTTGAGTTAGCTGTAGTTTGTTTGGAGTCCCTCGAACAATCCGCCATTCGAAGAAATTGACTATACAGTTAATAATAGTCATTAATTCGAACTTGCTCTTTGGCGCAAAGCCAATTTACGATAGATTTGCAGCTCAACGACATATAAGGTTACCATGTAATAATGCATGAAATTTCTTGTTTTTAAAATTTCTAGTCAGATTTATACCAATTGTAATTGACGACAACCACAAATTCCAGGGATGAGTTTAAAATAAGAAAATTTATTGGATGTCATAATAAATTTTACATTTAAACACAAAATGTTGTTATCACCGGTTTCATCGACACAAAAGGTTCATCGTTTGGCACAAACAAAATCAAAGTTCAGCACTTATCAGTAAATGTTATCAATGGGTCAATGTGTTGTATTGTTGCACATGACTTTGTTTACAAATACCAAAGGTTATTCAAAGTGAAACATAGGACTATGAATACTCCAATTACAATTTAGAAAATGTTGGACACCTAATTTTTTTCTGAATGCTGAAAATTACGCAAGATGTTAATGTTTTCTTACATAAAGGATCGATAAACATATTTGCCTTAAAGATGAATTGTCCATGCATTTTGGGTGTGGCACCTCAAACAAAATTACTTTTTTTGAATTAATATTTTTCTAGAAACAAAAGTGATTCGATTTCAACTTAGACATTAACGAAAAAAAAAAAAATAAATAAATCGACCAACATTTAGTTATCGAACAATTAATGTCAATATTTCAAATTATTGGCAGTCCACCAATAATTCAAAAAGGGGTTTTTCACAGGGTTGTATGATTTTTTTGTGTGTTGAATTAAAGTACAGGTAAATGACAATATGGACGATATAACTTTAATGATTCTTAATTATTAGTTTTGAATGTGAATTACATGTAGTTGAATTATTATTTGATTATTATTTGAATGTGAAATCAATCTGAAGCAATGACACTAAGTTTAATGCTTCCAACTGAATTTGCTATTGTTTACCTTTGTTTCCTTGAGGTATCTGACGCATTTGTCGCTGGATTCCCTTGCTTTAGCTGCGTCTCTCCGGTCAATAAATATAGCACCACAGATCATCATGGCCAGGCCGTAGAATAGAGTGTACTTGAGCGACTTCTTAGCGAGGACCGAGTATCGGCCGGGTGCCCACGTGGACAGAAAGACTGAAACAAGAATACAATAAGAAACTTGATAGATCGATAAAAACCAATACTGGTGAAAGTTCAAGGTGAAAAGGAAGTAAATACACATGTACATATGTAAGGTGGCAGGCGCGGATCCAGAGGGGGGGGTTTTGGGGGTCAAAACCACCCCCCTGCTCCGACACCAAAAAATATAATGTAATGCATTTTTTGCGTGTCCGCCTGTCCGAAACAAGCTGATATAAAAATCTGATGGGCAAAACCCCTCCCTGGTGGCAAAACCCCCTCCTGGAAAAATTCCTGGATCCGCCTACGTCAAAAAAATAAATAAATAAATAAATAAAAATTTGACTGAAATTAGTTCGACATGGCAGAAGCAAGATGTCCGAAAGGGGCCCATTTTATTTAAAAGTGAACATTGATTGTCATGATGTGATTTTTTTTTAAACTGGAAATTTTTTTGTATTTTTTTAATTCCTTCACGATGGAAATATCTGGCAAAGAAAAGTTATTCGCTTTCAAATGAAACATCAACGGAGAAAAAAGAAAATTGTTTTTAAAAATAAATCGACTAACATTTAGTTATCGAACAATTACTGTCAATATTTCAAATTATTGGCGGTCCGCCAACAATTCAAGGCATATAGACTTGCCCAAGTCTGACCTACAGTGCTCGGTCTGCAACACGCAGCGCATAGTGCGCCATCCGGACCAGTGGCCTGTCCAATCTGTTTTCTTCCGTTTCCTCCGTCTCAGAAAGTCTTCCAAGAAAGAAGAAAAGAGATTTGATAGGCCACCCAGTCCACAGACCAAACACAGGATGTCAGACCTGGGCAAGTCTAAGCAAGGCATAAAAATGGCATTTTTCACAGGGTTGCTGATGTATAAAATACAAAGTATGTTGTTTCGTTAAAATAAAATACATGCTTTGAAATTTCGATCGGAGAAAAAAAAAAATAATTTGCCGAGAACCACGTATTGTATACTTTTAAACGACCTACAAAATCGATTAAAGTGGTGTCAATTTTTAAACTTTCCCTAATACACAAGCAATTACACAGTGAACAGAGGGCATACCGAATTGGTCCATTGAAGTCTGGTGGTTAGTGACTAAGAGGTAGGGCTTCATGACATCGAGTCTGTCTAGGCTGCGTAGGATTCTGATGTTGAAACCAAATAGCCAGTTGGAATGTATACAGAATGAAAAGAAATTCCACCACCTGCAAAACAAAATTAATAGGCACCTTTTTAGAAATTACTCTCAAGGCTTTATTTTTTCTGTTTTAAAAAGCTGCCAGATTTTAGTGCAATTAAAGTCGTGAAGTCTTGTTTCTTGTCTTGTTTGTGGTACCTTCTGCTGGCATTGATGGAATTTTTGTAACTTAAATTAATTTCTTGAATTCTTGGTGATTATTGTTAAAAAGCCATCATTAAATGTGCTGTATAACCTCACGACAGAATTTACTCAGCAAATTATCAATTGACCAGAAATTGCTTTTGTGTCAAATCTGTCCAGAATTGCACTGTACTGGAGGCCATCTATAACTTAAGCAAGAAGGTTTTGACTTTTGGGGTGCTTTTTATTGCCCAAATTCCAGGTATACACCTTTAATATAAACCTGCATCTGGCATTTGTAGAATTTTCTCTGGGGTCTGGTACAACCACTATAATTACACAAACTTCCTTTGGTCCCATTGGGAAGGGCCGGGTTAGCTAATATAAAGTAATCCATGTGGGGACTGTGAGGTGTTCAGGTCAAATTACCAGACCAAGTACTAAATTGACCATCACAACATTGAACTTGTCATGGGCAAGGTCAGTGGGTCAGTTCAGGGAAGAAATGGTTGGGTCAAGGTTGTTTGGGACATCTTGTTTGGGGGGGTGGGGGGTCTTCTGCACGCAATGGAATTAGCATATTTGGTACAGTCCATACATGTCAAAGGTCCATTGTACCGAATATGCTAATTCCATTGTGTGCAGAAAATCCTGAACAGGTCTATTTCGTTTGTTTCTCTGCTGTGACATATCTCGGAATCTGGATATGGATCTGCGATATAAATAAAAAAAATAAACAAATTTTTAAAAAGCCGAATAGTAGACTAAATAAACAATTTAGTATTCGACAATATAGACCTGTTTGGGGTTTTTTGCACACAATGGAATTAGCATATACTCATTTATTTTTGGTACAGCGGACCTTTGACATACTATGGACCGGTTCCTAATCCTATCGCTTATTGCGTAATGCCATCTATGATCTACTCGAAAAACCCCAAACAGGTCTAGGCCTATTCGCTGTTCGGATTTACGTCTCAATACTAAAATCAATGTGGAAACTGCAGACTGGTGTACTCACCAGAAATTACTGGAATCACCCGGTCTTAAACTCAGCAAGCCAGCAACAGAAACCAGGAAGCCCAGACACAAGTTCCATACCACAAACATGAAATACTTGATCCAATATTGCATAAAACAACTGACTTTACACAACGCATAGCACACTGCGACAAGTAACACCAGCACAAACAGACCATCCATTGCGAATGAAGTCAGCTGACTGTGTGTTCAGTGTTATTAAATGTTGTTGTTCGGAGGATAGATCAGGCAGGAGGGTTGTACACAAAATGTGTACTTCCTTCTAATGACCTTTGACCCGCCACAACAGCTGATTCCGCATGATTGAGCACGCACGCACGTTCAGCTGGCATGGGGTGTGGTTGAAACCCGGAGGTCGGAGGTAACCACAGATATCTGTGGAGGTAACCCGGAGGTAGAATTATTTGTGACCGTGTAGTACATGCTACAACCTACCTCCGGCTTGTTATTTTAATACCACGTAGCTCCGGAGCCACCGTCAACGCACCAACTACACGTTAGCAAACAAATCTACCTCCGGGTACCTTTGGGTACCTCCGACCATCCTCCATTCTCAAACCACCTCCGACCTCCGGGTTTTATAAATTTCCGCTGGCATGGGCCTGGGTAATCTTACCCGCATTTTTCTTTAAACATATGTGGTCCCGCCGGGGGCACACGAAGAAAAGCAGGGAAGAAAGTTCATATGACTTTCTGCGGTATTTTTCTGGGTCAAGGTGACGGTGCAACCTGAAGCTTGACTTTTTCTCGTGCGATTATCATTTTTGAGGCGCTCCATTAGCTAACGCTCGATTAGCTTCCCCGTCCCGGTGAGCTAATCGAACGCACCTTGCTCCGTGTCCATACGTTATAGCGCCACCCTTCGGCAGCACGCGGACAGTTTGATGGTTTCTTCGGGCTGGTACATTTTGTATCCGTAATAAAATTACGTTTTAGCCTAAATCAGAATGTTATCAGAATGACAAATCCTTCCAGGAATACAACTAACAAACGCCCGTCGAAGAACAACCCAGAATCAACAGAAACAGATCATCAACCCCAGCGAAAGAGACCTCGAACATCGAACAGCGGTCGCGAAGAACCCGAGGCGGAGCTGGGGTCCACAGCAACGAAAGCAACGCAGCCTCCGCTGCCAGAACCGCCGGGCCGCGACCCCGATGTACCAACATCAGACACGCCTGTGTCCCGGAGAAACTTCAGAGATGAGCCCTTTGTTGTGGAACTTCAACAATCACAAGGGGTTGACTCGGGAGAAAACGACGTCCCTGCAGTTCACGGAGGAGGCACGACGCCATACTCCGTGGACTCGAGAACAAAGCGGGATAGTTATGCAAGTAGTGACGGGGAAGTCCCCAGCTACATCCCCTTCTTAACAAGTTTAAGGGGCGAGGGGACCGTTTCTTCCTTCAGACGCGAATCTGCTCTCATAAGTAAAGAGGGAAAACGTGGAAAAGAAAAGAGTAAAAGCGCATCTGGCATTTTAAGTGAGTTAATTCTCTTAGTGTTTCAACAGGTTTGCCCAGACAAGCTGCAGACATTTTTAACATTGCATTGGGACATCACATGATGATTTGCCGATAAATAGGGTCCACACTACAAGATCGCTGGTAAATAATGACCACGCAATGCAACACGCATGTTTAATAAAAGCAACATCCTCAAAATGCCCACAAATATGTTTTTTTTTAAATCATATTTATTTTTCAAAGCAATATTGGCCAAGAATGCATACAGTTTATGTGGAAAATAAAATTACAAGAAATGACAAATACATTGTATTTTGACAGGACTAGACTGGGTTTGGAGCAGTGATGAGATATCCAATGCTTGTATGCACATCCTGAGTGATAACGGGGACCGAGTGTTGTTTCATCAAGATTACAGCTGTGGTACGGCAGCTGCACGGGGAACGCTGCCAATGTCTGAGGGTCAACACTTCTGGGAAATCAAGATGGATTCGCCAGTATATGGCACAGCTATGGTATGGGGGTCATTCCATGTCAAATCATCCAATGGGATTAAACCCCACCATCTCAGATTTTGATGAAACTTGGAATACTTATCAATTGGGATCCCGCAGTACCAAGTCTGAAATTTTAGATCAATCGGACGAGTGGTTTAGGAGATATGTACCCACATTTTGAGATTTTTAGGTAAAAGGGATGTGGCAGCCTATCTTTGAATCCTTATCCCAGAAACTACTGAGCCAATCTTCACCCTTGTTGGTATTGTTGGAAAGAAAATCTGAATTTGAGTTTGACAAGATTCCAAATCTGCCATTTATTCTATAGATCCCAGTAATTTGAGATACATTGACCTCTGCTATAATCTTGAAATTAACTTTGTGGATCACATGCTCTTGGGATGACCTTTTCTGAAATGTAACTTTCCACATGTTAACTAAGGAACAGGGTTGTAGTCGAGTCCACCACAAATCCCTGGGTCTCAATTCAAGTTACAAGCTATTAAAATGAACTCCAACAAAGGCATGCTTTTGTGCGTATTTATCCTTTGCTTCTTTTTACTGGACTTGTCACGGACTTGTGATTTTATCGGCACTGGACTTGGCTACAACCCTGCTAAGAAATAAAAAAATTTCAGAGGTTTAATATTTGTTCAGCAGCATTACACATTCAACAATTCCATAACTACAGAGATGATCGATACAATGTATATGGGTCATTCTATAAATTTGGGGTCCAATTTTTCTGTCCCCTGTTACGTCTGACATCTTGTAAAATGTTGTATTTTGTAAATTCAGGACATATTCTTTAAATGCTTTCTATTTCAAAGAGTGATTACATAAAGTACAATTCATAAAAATATGTTTTGAAGGCATGTTTAATAATACTTGTTTGGCAAATGGCAGTATGTCAGGTGTAACAGGGACAGGAAAATGTCACACGTTGGACCCCAAATTTATAGAATGACCCATATCCTTTTCTCTCTGTTTCACCCTCAGATGCTAGGCATAGGCACCAAGCAGGTAGACTTGTACAAGTACCGCCACACATTCTGCAACATGTTAGGCAATGACTCGAGCTTAGAGAGCTGTGGATTGTCATACACTGGTCGTTTCTACCAAGTAGGTTCTCAAGGAAAGACTTACTGCAATAAGTTTGGCCAAGGGACGGTGATAGGACTGCATCTTGACATGTGGTTGGGTACACTCACATTCTACAAAAACGGCGAGTGCTTAGGTAAACTAAACTCCTCAAAAAAAGTTTGGAAAGTCAAGTTTGACTGACGATTTATCTCTTGTTGCAAAATAATTTTCCTTGAATTTTATATCATTGGAAAGCCCTGTTATTCCTCTTTACGATGATGTGTCATTTGTTATGATTAAGCAATTGGGGGATGTGCAGCACAGCTGAATACCGGGGCGGGTGTAAAGTGAAATGTCACAAAATGCATTGCTATTGTCAAAAAGTGCATTATACATTCCCGTCCTCCAAGCAAAATAGGAATGCACTGCATGACAGTAGCAGTAAATTTTGTGACATTTCACCTTCCACCCACCCCTGTATTCCGCTATACTGCACATCCCCCAATTGATTAATCATAACAAATGACACATCACTGTAAAGAAGAATAACAGGGCTTTCCAGTACAGTGCAGTAATTACAACAATCTTTTCGTTTCCACATCCCCTGTGCAAATGTCCTGTTTTCTTCCCATGATAGTATTTTATGTGATTGTTAGGTTAAAACGAAATCCATTTTCTGGAAAAATATATACACGCTCTTTTAAGTGTAAGAAGTTTAATCAAATTGGACCCAGAATAGATGTAATATCCCAAACAGCATTACTTTGTTTAAGGTATATGTAATGGATTAACAGCCCATTTCTTTTTGTACAGGTGTTGCCACCAAAGGGCTTCGAGGTAAAGTCTGGCACCCCATGGTCAGCTCCACTGCAGCCAAGTCTAGCATGTGTCTTCAGAATGCTTGCTCCTTCCCGTCCTCTCTACAATTCTGGTGTTGTCGCGCTTTACGCCAAGCCATCCCTGCAGAGCATAACGTACTGGACGTTTTGGAGTTTCCGCCCGGTATGCGCGCTTTCCTGCAGGATAACCTCTTATGGCTGCTTGATTCGCAGTCTCGCGGGGACATTGATGTCACCACAAAAGGCACGCAGACCAACCTTAGTATGGCAACGCACCAGCTCAGTAACGTCCCCGTCATTACAATTTCGGTATCGGAATCAACGTCGTCACAAAGTTAGCAACTGTATGCTGGATTATAGCTGTGCTATAACTTGGGGTGTCTGCAAAACAATTAGTTTTTTCTTCAGAGATGAAAGGAAAAATCTACAGTTATTTTTTTTCCTACCGTGTACAGACAAACTCAGAACATCCCCTGTACACCTTTGCACAGGCAGTCATGACAGAGAGCAGTCACATTGTCACTGTGCGTCATGTGGATCCATTGTCACATAATTTAGATTTAAAAACCTCCCCTGTCATGGCCGACAATGCAAAGGGTCTAATGTATCCAATTACCTTTAAACTGTTTTTGCCACATCTGTGAAAAAAAGTCAACATTTTCTCGAAATGGATTCTGTATTAACAATCCCCAGGAAGAAAACCAGGGAAGGAATTTTACGGAGGCCATGGCTTCAATTTCTCCTAGATCCGGCCCCAAAGTGTCTCCTCCTGCCACATTAAAATATTGCCATTTTTTATTTATGGACATGACTGAAAAATGTCATGGCACTGCTAAGCACAAAAATTTGCTTAGCACAGTATTTATTTGCTTTATTTTGCAAAAATGGGTTGGCTTCCAAAATTGTAGGTGATGTGTATTGAAAGGTATTCTCCTACTCTTGCGAAGAGCACAAGTTTACACTTAATTTTGGCTTGCAAATCAGTGCTTGATTTTTAAGAAACATAGTACATCAAATTGCACATTTGGTAAAAATTGATACATAATTTCCTGTCAATTAAAACGTAAATAACGTGATGAACATCTAACATTTTATCTTAGATTTATTTAACAACGTTATGACAGTTAACATATTTTTAAAGAACGGTGGTTTCCAAATATTCAGCTGCTCATTTTTCAAATGTTTAAATTAATGTCAAGTTTGCCCCTGGATTAGAGGTATATGTAGGCCTTTTCCCACTAGACAAAATCTCGGGGGTTGCCCCAGGCCAGGCGGCGCAGGGGTGAAAATGAGCCTCATTTCCCACTAGAAAGTCTCACCCCCGCGCCACTCCCGAGATTGCCCCTTCCCCGGGGCGAGTTCAACCCTGCCGAGACACTTTACCCAGGTAGTGGGAAAAGGGGCGAGTTCTTACTTGTTCAAGTGCGGGACGAGTTGCCAATCTCCATAAAAGGCCTGAAGTGACTACTATTTATTTAGTGTGGTACCATTGCCACTCAAATCTTTAATCATACTAAGTCATTTGTTTTTATGAGTATGTTCTGAAGGTGTTTTATTTCGAAATGTATTGTTTCAGGACCGTTTTAGCTTGTACATTGTAGATTTCTAGGTTGACAAAAAATAAAAATCCGGATTTGAACCTGGCAAATCTATAGACCCATTGTACGGGTAGCCATGACAGGGGCAGTCACATTGTCACCGTGCGTCATGTATGAGTAGTAGGCACTTTGTGGATCTATTGTCACATCATTTAAATATGAAAACTTGCCCCTATCATGGCCGCCGGTGCAAAGAGTCTATACCAGATACATTTTGCAGGTCACGTGACATTGGTCATGTGACTGATTAAGATGGCATCATTATTATACAACTAGTATGGTTCGTCAGTAAGCCGTCTGTCCGAAAGGATTCCACTGTGTGTTACTATGTAGCACTTTGGTTCCTGAAAATTAGTCGTGCAGGTAAAATTTTTGTTTTTAATTGTTTACATTTTGCTTGGATTGCCTCTTGACAAAATACAGTAACTGCTGTGGTTGTCCATTTCTACACGTTTCTTTTCTTTAATATTTGGATAAAAAATGGTAAATCAACATGTACACTTGTACTATGTTAAAGATGTCATTTTTATTCTTCATTAACCCAATATTAAAAGACTTGGTTTTACTTAGGCTGGATCCGAATTAGTGGCTTTGGCTGTGGCTATGCTGTTTCTAAGGACTGTCATTATCCGCCCATAGCAACGGCCAAAGCCACTAATTCGGATCCAGCCTTAGTCTGAGGAACCAGCAGAACCAGTCTTTGGCTGGTGGCCAATTCCCAAGATTAGGCTATGACAATTCTCTAAAGTTACAAAACAAATTTTATTTCATTTTTAAAATGACACCAAGTGTAGCAGGACAACTCGTACACCATCCACTTCATACTGCATGTTAAGTCAACTGTGCGCAAAAAACAATTCATGATTTTCCTCAAAGCTGGAACAGTATTTTCCTAAATTTTTAGCTGTCCGAAAATGAAACAAAAAATCAGAGGTGAACCTCAACTTTTACAATGACAATACACACTGTAAACTGTGCGGTATGAGTTGTCTTTCAAGTGGGACATAGGAAACAATACATGCTCATTTAAAATTCCATGCAATGAACTGAATATGCACAACTGGGTGAGGCATACTTGTGCGTACTGCAAAGATTTTTCCTTTGAGAATAAAATTTTTGAAGAAACACGGAACAATTGTTCTTATTGAGTAATCCAATGTAATGAATGCATCTCAAGTTTACCGAGTGTCCTTACAAAAAATATTGTCAAATATAAAATACATTTTCGCTCTTGTGTTTTATTCTGTCAAAAATAAATACAAAATGCAATGTGTGTTCCAGTTGTAGAAAGGTAAAAACTCTTTAGGCCATTGCACCGAGGCGTGGTGGTATAGAGCTTCTGCACTGGCGGCCATGACAGGGGGCAGGTTTTCTTATTTAAATGATGTAACAATAGAACCACAAAGCACCTACTCATGCATGACTCATGGTAACAATGTGACTGCCCCCTGTCATGGCCGCCGTGCAAAGGCTCTATACCGATACACAGATCCAATGTATCCAGTGACTTGGGGTGGATTCACACAAAGCTTATTCACGTGTCGCTTTGAGAAAAAGCGGCATGGAGGGAATTTGGATTAAAAAAGATACACTAAAAATCACAGAATCACAAAAACACCTGCCAATTGATTCTGTGATTTTCAGTGTGTTATTTCACCCTAATTTCCCTCCATGCCGCTTTTTCTTAAAATGACGCGCTTCAAAATTACATGCGAAAAAGCTGTGTGAATGCACCCCAACGATGTGGTCTGAGGCACATTAAAAAACCTTATTCTACATTTGGACCATCTTCTGAAAACAGTTTTGGGGGTGCTGGCATAATGTACCTTTATAGATCAAGATCAGGCTGTTTGCATGTCATAAGTGTGTGGACCCTTCGGGACATCTCGGGGCCAACCCTTCTCGTTGTGGCAAGGACGCCTTCACCTCTCCTCACCTGGAAAAGCAGATCACAGAAGTACAGTATCATTTCTCTAACCATAATATCTCTTATACTGAAAATTAAATTCTACATGAGCCTGCCTGGTTTATCAGCCATGGAAAAAAATTCCCCCAGTTTGACAGTAATATAGTTGCACCCTTGCCAAAAACTAAAGAACAGGGAAAATTTCCTGCCCAAAATCCACACTGTTCTGGGTATCGATTCGATGCAAACATTAAAAGTGGTGTAAAAATCAAGACCACGTTTTTAGCTCAAGACCAGTCGAAAAACCAATTGTGCCCCGACCGTGCAAAATAAGTCACTCAGATTGGATCTGGATCCACTGCTGAATTTTTATTAATATGGTTGTGAAAACACGGCCCAGACTTTGCGACACCTGACTCATTTCGCACGATCAGGTCACAATTTGAAAAACTTTTACAACAAATCTTGTATGATTCCATTCAAAACGATGCAACAAGTATATGCCATATTTTAGAACAGATAAAAGCTAACATTAGAGCAACCAACAAAGTAACAACACGAGGGAGCCTTATTGCTTTAATAGGCAATATGGCAGATCCACGTGAGAAGGAAATAGCAGATTGCAAAAGAAAAGTGGTATAAACCAAACTGGTTTACATTTTTTTTAAATAGAAATGTATAACTTGAATTAAGCTTACCACAATATCTTGAAGTAATTTTCTTGCTTCTTGAACTGTGACACATTGAGCATAGCCCTAGGTACAATACAACTTTGACGCCACCGGCCCACTCAGTGTCAACGTGGAAGGAGAACATGGCCTTGTCACGCTCTCTCCTGAAGAAGAAAAAATGTCGACCATATACATTTCTGAAGTATTTATTTAAAATTTGAATTTTTCCAAATATGAATCCTTGATCAGAGTTGCTGAGGCAGGGTGCACCACTTTGCCTGAAGTGCCTCCTTGAGCTCCAGCAGTCGATTTCACGAAACACAGCGCAGCTTGCGCAACTTTTGACAAATGGCGCAAACCCCATAGCTTGCGTGTTATCTTCGGAACAGTGTTGCGCAAATTACGCAATAAAATGTTGCGCAAGTGGGCTTACGCAACTGCGTAAGTTTCGTGAAATCGGCTGCTGCACTTCTAGGACTGTTTGGGAGATGTGCAGCTCCAGAAGTCGGCTAATTTACGCAGGATCAATCAGGTTAAAAACCCAACAAAAATGTTTTTTGAGAGCCCTTAACTTAAACAGGTCCTCTTGGACCTGGAGGAAATCATTGAAGCAGAACAGTTTCGAAAGCGATTCAGTGCCTTGTTATCCACAAATTCACTGAATTCAACGAACCTTGTTCTGATCAAGAATCAACATTTTAGAAGAATTGTGGCTGCTTTTTTTAAACCATATATTAGACAGTTGAACCTGTGACTTACTTGAACGGTGTTTCAGCAACTGACTTGGTGAATGTGGCTACTGTGTCAGCCAATTCAGCAGGAGTTTCAACAAAGCGAACATTACATCCTACATGGAGTTGCAAGTCAACGAGTGCCTGGGAAAATGATTCAACGCCAACATACCGTAAGCTGGCTCAAGCAGTACATTTAAATGGGTTATGGAACTTCAATTCACAGCCCATAGGCTGAATTGCATGAAACTTACTGGTACATGTTCCACCTAAACATTGAGATACATACCAGGTGGGTGGCGCCATTGGCAGCCAACAGCTGGAAATGAACCAACGGCTTTACATCCCTTCCGAATGATGGAGCAATTATGGTTAAGTGCCTTGCTCAAGGGTACAGGTACCACGGCTGGGTACCAAATAAAAAAGTTTGTGTCCAAGCATTGCCACTGTATTATCAACAGAAATATACTTTGAAAACCAAAGTACGGCATTCACTATGCTAGTAGATCTTTAATACCAGACGTTTATCAGCTTTTCATTGAACCAACCTCTTCGAGATCAACTCTTGTAATTACAGTGGTGATGTCTTCAATAGGTCGCTTTTTACGCCGTGCCTTGGCTGTATTGTCTGGGGGGTCGTTGCCAAGGACTGCTGAACGAAATGTCCGCTGTTTGGCATTTTTCTGCAGTCTGTATTGATAAATTTTGGAAATGAGAATTGTGAGTAACCAAAATACAAGTTGAGAGAAAAGATGAACTTGTTCTATACTGTTGTTTCCTCAACACATTCACACAAGTTAGACCATTTTCAGTCTTCGCAGTACGATGTCTAAACATAGTTAAGTTCAAGAAACTGTAATTAAAAATAGGTTACCTGAAGTATTTTTCCATTCCTTGAATGATGAACGTAACAGCCTTGCCCTGCATGATCTCTTGTACGCTTTGCGCATGTGTTCGTAAGGACTCTTGCTCTGTGCAGAATGTGCCTTGCAGTTCCTATATCCGGGAAAATATTTACAGAAAAGGGAATTAAAAAATGACAAACACATCCTGAACGACTTTTCAGCATTTAGTTATCAGAGCATTACACTTGTAAGTACGGCAACAAATTTTACCCATTTTTTTTTATTTCATCTGCATGTAATTAAGACTTCTATTCGTAACTTCAAACCAGCTACTTATCTTTGAAGCTTCTGAAATACTTCATGCTAGTTGATACTACCTGTGCTTATCTAAACAATTAATTTAGTTCTCATTTGAAAAATGCTTGTGGCATGGTTAAGCATGCGTGCGCTTGGAAACGGCTATTGGTTGCGTCATTAAGTTTGGCTCTGCAGTTAGGGCACGTTTTCAGGTGATTATAGTTAACGATGTTAATGAAAAAGCCCGACGCTCGGTTAGGAGCTGTTAAGATGCTCTATGAAATTAGGCCCAGGTCTTAACTTTTGGCCGATCACATTTGCCTTTTTAATTTTTAAATATTTTTTTTGCCAAAAATAATCCCGGCGTCAACTGGTCAAAAGGGCTGGGCGTCAAAAGGCTGACCATCAAGCCAGTACCTCTATGGTTATCCGACAGAATTGACCATACCTCTTTGAATGTGTAGACCATGTCAACAAAGCAGGCTGTTGGGAGTTGAATGATCGCTTCACACTCCTGCTTCTCATGATGAAGAGTTTGCAACTGTTGGGTTATATGAAACGACAAGCGTTCTAATTCAAAACCAGCAAAAATCGTTTATAGACCCTTTGCACGGGCGGCCATGACAGGGGCAGTCCTGTTGTCATTGTGCAGTATGTACGAGTAGGAACTTTGTGGATCTATTGTCACATCATTTAAGTATGAAAACCTGCCCCCTGTCATGGCCGCCGGTGCAAAAAGTCTATCGTAAAGCAAAACGTTTATGGGACTGATTACTGATAACCATTAAAAGATCTTGCTTCCAATATACTACTAAGTAATAATTAAGAGTGTTTAAAGGACCTATGTATCATTTTCAAGATAAAACTTGTTACAGATTCGTGGAATAAGAGTGTAACATGTCTAAGGAAGAATGTTGGTAAACTAGCCTGAAGAAATGTTAGCTACTTAGATGCATCAATGCTTCAGAAAACCTTGAAAATCTATATATGGATTTTGTGTACAAGTGAATGGTAACAAAAGTCCCGTGCAGAAAACCACCTGCGATTGTCAATTTCCAGCATGAAATACCATTTTGGACGGAAATAAATTCATGTGGTGTTTGTTACCATTGCTATCAACACTTTTAGTAAGGTTTTTCTTGTCAACTCATTAAAAACAAAATTGGGTCATTACAAATGATTTAATGGGTCTGGCAAACATATGTATTTATCGATTCCTTATGTCTAAAAACATTCACATCGTGTACAATTCACAGCATTTAGCAGGTGATCGTTAAAGAGGAAGTATCCCCCTTGACGAAAATCCAGCATTTAGGCTTTTTTCGATAGTCCAAACATCCCTCTTGCCGACGTGGATTTTGATTATTTTTTAATTGTCGGTTTTAAGTGGATAAATTGCAAGCAAAAGTGCGCTTTTCGAAAATGAGATTTTCGCGATTTCTGAAACGCTTATTAGGTATTCATGATATGCGCGTGACCCCGTGACGCAATCCTGAGAAAGAGAAGTCAACACGATAGTTAGCTCCATACGTTTACACGCAAAAAAACTTAGAAAACCGTCTCTTTTAGATGGTGTTTTTTTAAGAATTTTGTTGTTCCAAAAAGCCAGAGATATGCCCAGTAGCTGCGTGGTTGCATGTTTTACCTGACACTATGAAAAAAAAAGAGCAGAAAGATTTTTTTTTTCTATTACTAAGAGAGAAAAATTAGTCGCTCATTCTATAACTTGTACGGCCGATGTCCAAACACGTGGAAACTACGCCGCAGTGGACCGTACACAGACCGCTGTGAATGTCGTTCGTTCCGTGACAAAACCACCCGTCGCAATGCACCAGTATTTACTTCAAAAGAGAGTCACTGTGAGCCACAATTTCATCGTTTTTTCACAAAACAGGAAATAGTAGATTGCTGTCATATTACATGAAGTGTTTTTCACGTTTGTATTTTGAATTACAAGGACAAAATAGGCATGATAAACATTCACTTCGTGTATTTTCCATTCAATACTGCACAGACCGTTTTGTATGTTTCTCAGGATGACGTCAACACCCTGTTGATAAACAAGCCGAGTGACCTCGAGCGTTTCAGAATTTGGGTGAAGAGGGTCGGAACTGCTTTACGTTTTGAGCAAAAGTCTGTCGATTTTTTGTGAAAAACAAGTTGTGATGGTGTTGTAGACACATACACCTCCATGATAAACAGAAAAACTAAAAAAATGTGGAAGGGGGGATTCTAGCTGTTTAAATTTTTAGCAGTATTAAACAATGATATACAATCCTTTTAATGTCGCTGTGTTGACATTGTCGCTGTGAATATACGAATGTTACCAAACGTCGAGTTTTGGGTAATATCAACAGGTAATGGCGTTGTTCGTTTTACGAAGCCGTATGTTGCGTATAAGCTGAGAAGATTTGTTATCTGAAGCTCGACATTTTTGAAAAATTAAGTATAAAAGTGAACCGGCCTTGTGAATGCCTTGTGACCGTCTTGACAATGACTCTGTATTTGTACCTGTAAGTCATTTCCCAGATTGTGCTGCATGACCTGTCTCCTCCATGTTATACAGCCAGGGATGGATTGGGATTCAATCGCCGTCTTACTGTCCAATTCCTGGAGTTTGGCCAATAGCGCGGCTCCGCCGGAATCCTCCAGGATGAATGGATCGATTACGACAATCACATACTGCATATGAGACACAGGAAAACCATTAACCCTGGACTGCTTTAAACAGTCCTTTTTCAAATTACCAATTTTGTAAATTTACCAAGTTTTTCGGCCAATTTTTTAAAAATCTACAAGTTTCCCTTTCAGACAAGGCCAAAAAAGCATGGTGGGTGCACCTTTAAACGCTAGTGAAAGCCTGACACAGATATTCCAGGGCAAGCCCAGACTGTCTGGCAGGCCATCATATGTTTCTTTACAAAACAGACTGTTTTACTACTGCAAATAAGGCTTGGTTCTAATCCTTTTTTTTCTTGATTTAGGTTGTGTTTATACTTTCTATAAATTTGGCTTCAATTACTTTCTTTTTAAAATGCTAATGGTCTGATTAGGCTTTGCCAAATTGACTTTATACTAAATGGGCTATGGACCCTTTTCATGGGTAGCCATGACAGGGGGTAGTCACATTGTCACCATACGTCATGCCCGAGCAGGAATCTATGTGGATCTATTGTCACATCATTTAAATATGAAAACCTGCCCCCTGTCATGGCTGCCAGTGCAGATAATTTACCTTCATGCATTCTTCAGGCTTGTATGCTTTATGCGCTTCTCTCAGGGCCTTGAAAAAAATAGAAAAAGTGAATTATAAAATAAACAAATTTATGCATCCCTGCAATATAAAATTGCAGTTGTAGCTTATTTAGTTCACCACAAGTCTAGTGACAATAAAAATTAAACAAGTCATTTGCGAGTCTTTTGAGAGTCCTTCGTGAATCCTTTGTGAGTCCTTCACACGTCTACAAGTCTGTCGCAAGTCTGTTGCAAGTCCTTCGCAAGTCCTTCACAAAGATGAGAAAAGTTTCAGGCTAATGTCCCTGCCTCTGATTGTCACTTTAAGAATTTTTGACCCAAAGTATAACTATAAGTTGTAAGAATGAAAGAGTTGATTGTTGTCACAAATTTACTACCGTACATTTTTTTCACAAAAGGAGTTGCAAACCTTCTGAGCTTGTGCCTCCTGTTGCTTGTGTTGTTTCTTGGCCTCTTGTTGTCCCATCTTAAGCTGCTTTTCGTGCTCTTTCTGGGCTTTTCTTTCCTGAAAAAGAAAATATCTTTGCTTTATCCTTTTTCATGGCACATATCTTCAAATTCTGTAAATTCTGTAATATTGTCAAATTCTATAATCTTCAATTGTAGTTTTGCATATAATTAATCAGCCCAAAAATATGGGATTTTTACTTAGAGAGCATATGGCGTTCTTTATCTTTATTTTGGAAAATATCACCTTCCTTTTTTTAAAATGCTGCTTTTTTTATGTGGCAGCGCTACCTCGCAAGCCAACTCCGTTGTGCATTTTTAAAAAAAATTTATTATGGGTTTGGAGACTTAAATTTGCAGCCTGCAAGCTGAATAACATGAAGGTTACAAGTGTGTTCAGTGTTCTACCTAAACATCGAGATACATAGGTGGGTGGTGCCATTGGCAGCCAATGGCCAGAGACACCAGGTAATCCCCTTACTCTTTAACAAAGAATGCTTTGGGATCTTTTAAGTGTGTTTTACAACACACTGGACCAACACCTCCTTCCGAAGGATGGATCAATTGTGGTTGAGTGCCTTGTTCAAGGGCACAGGTAACACAGCCAGGTATCGATCACGCAACACCAAGTTTTCACCTGCACATCCCAAGTCAATGAGCCAACCACTTGGCCACGGTACCCCACCTAATAAAGCCGGAGGTTGACTGATGGGACATCCCTTCTGTATTTAACCTTCTTTAATCTAGTGATTTAACTGCAATATTAGGAATTTGTGATCTCTCAAGCAAAATCTAAGTCATTTGCTTTCTCACCAAGGCTCGTTTCTTAGCGGCAGCTATCTCTTCTAGCGTTCTCTTGGCTTTCTTCTGCGGAGGCATCGAGTCTAAACAACTTCCTTGGGAATAGGGGCTTAGACTGGCACTTTGGCAAGACTCGCTGTCCAAACTTGGGACACTGTCTGGGATTTCTGAGAGAGACGTTTTAAAAGGCGGAAGACCGACTTTAAATATGGGTATTATGGGCTCGTCTTCATCATCTGAAATTTTATGGTACTTTTGGGGTACGGGAATATTTTTGTGTCTTTCTTTAGAATGATCAACCTTCTTGTCATCAGGACGTTTATAGTTTTGGGAATTATCAGATCTGATATCACTGTCAGATTTCACTTGAAGCTTTTTAACTGCATCGTTGGAGAGGTTCCGTCCGAAATGCAGGTCAGTCCGACTTTCCTTGGGTTTCTTGTTGCGTATACGGTGGAGCAAAGATAGCGTAATATCGTCGTCTGCGTCATCGTCGCTTGAAATCGACATCGGGCTGGAACGCCCAACTGTGTTATTATCAACCATCATGTTGGGCTCGTCCTCAGAATGGTCTGAAGAAAGCTCAATAAGTGGACTGGAGTGCGTTGACAAGATTTGGCTCGAGTGAGTCGCGTCTGAGACGGTATGATCACAAGTCTTCCTCCGTGTTTTGGTCAAGGTGCTCCCTGCTGCCGTACAGGCACTGCTGTTGGGAAAATCTGTTTCGATCAATGTTCCGGACCTCCAAAAGTTGGCTTGATCCTTGTCTGCCGTGTGATGTTGTAGGTGGTCAGCTTCATTCAGAATATTGCGAGATGAAGATGCACACGAATCTGTGTAGCCAAGTACAGGATCAGAGAAAAATCATATGATCCTCATTGAGATTAAAACCCGAGACTTCTAACACACCAGGGAGATTCACTACCAGCTGAGCTATGAGACACAGTGGTATACTCCCTCAAGTTTTCCCCGAGACCTCTGACACAATGGGCAGATGCTCTACCAACTGAGCCATGAGGCACAGTGGTATACTCCCTCAAACTTTCTCTCGGTGTGGAAAGGGCGAGCAACTGAGCAATGTAACAAATTCAATATTTGGTATCAAGCCTAATCACGATGCAAATAATAACCAAGCATCAGATGAGAGGAAAAATTTATGGTCCCAATCAGGAAATTATTTTTTTATTTTTTATTTTGTCATAGGCAAACCTTTTTGTTGAAATCCTACAGGTATACATGGGAGTTCAATGTCATTGCTGTCATCAGAGTCAACTAACACAGCTTCTTGTAGTACAGGGCTAGTTTCTTCATCTGTTGGAAATATATCTTTCACGCTTGGCATCTGCTCCCTGTGTGAAAATGTCTCAAGTGCTTCATTTGCTTTTGTTCGCGGTGACACTCCAAGAAGGAACTGATGAAAAAAATATCAAATACAAAATATTAAAAATTACGCTGTTATAACTATGTCAATAGAGTGAAAACGCCATCCTTTTTGTGTTACTAAGATTACTGGGTCTACACTAAAACCAGTGAACTGTTTCTCCACGCTTTACCAATGTCTTACAGTCACTTCGTTGGCTTGCAATTAAAAACAAATATGTTAAAGGCACAGGTTCGTCAGCAATGCATGATACCGACAGAATATGCATCATTCCTGCCATAGACGCCCATAATCACAGACTAGGGCCTGCCCTAGGCCCTCAGAGTCAAGCATCTGTACAGTGCACGCTGAGCCAGCCGTCATTTACTTGTGATCATACATTGCCCTCGAAGATTCGATTGATCGTTTCCTGGGCATCTCCAGTTACGCTCAAATCCTTTTCAATGTCATCCCTTGGTACGTCCGGGCATATCATCAACACCTGGTTTACCATCGAAACTATGGCCATTACAAAATTTCATTCAACAAAACACGTGTCAAACATGTCAAAACTCGCGCGCGCTTAAAATGTATGCCATGCATGCATGCAGTGGACGTGCTGCCGCTAGAGGGCGCAATGCAGAGTTCACGAACAAGAGTGACAGGTGAACTGGGTCAAGTACGCATACACCTGACACATGCTTCAGGGCCGACCGTACACGTAGCTGGTTGAAATGGTTGATGTTGATTGTTTACAAGATAAATGTGCATGCTTCTTAGATGTTCGAGATAGTGGAATCATAGAGAACGGACACACAGGATAATCCTTGTTACATTATAAGCCACGTACAAATCTTAGTCTTATGTGATAAGACTAAGATTTTTACGTTATAATAAAAACGCAAAATTAAAGGAGATGTCCAGATCGCATTTTGGAATTCCCCCATTTTTCCCCAATTGTGTTAACATTTTAATACAGTACTAATTATTATTTGTCATATTTTTCTCAATCTCATTACCATTCTGAAAATTCGCATTCTCAATCCCTCGGCGTAGGGTGTATATTTTCAAGGATATCGTCAAAAACCACTGAAGCTGTGTAAACTAATTTATTTGATTCCACAATAAAGCAGTATAAATGCTTCCACATCCAATTTGTAGATTGCAAATTTCCTGTTTTCTTCCCATGGATAGTACATGTATTTTGGTGAGGTACCGTATTATTTTATATGATTCTTAGGTTAAAACGAAATCCATTTTCTGGAAAAATCTGAACACACTCATTTAAAGGACAATTCCTCAGTAAAAATGTCATGATTTTAATAAGGAAAGACTTGTAAATTTTGAGAGTTGTCCCATAGGTTTAGTATGGGGTCCGAGTAGGTGTATGTGCATGGTAATCTTTCCGCTGGATAAAATTGTTTGGATCCATTTAATTTTCAAGAATCTGAATGTTTGGATATCAAAATATTTGTTTTCTTCTGACCCTACAAATGGCATTATTATATATTTTTAAAACTTTTGCCCACTTTTTTTACAGAGAAAATAATCCATCATGCATATTGACACCATCTCAATGCCTCCAGACAGCGTCCAAAAACACCACGACGGCTGGCGCTTTCGTAGGAAGGTCACAATTCTACTCGTGGTTTGCTGCATTGTGTTTCTAGTGTATTCACTAAACTGCTACAGAAGTGCAGGGGTAGTATCTCAGAATCCGTCAACGCTAAACAGAGTTCCGTCCAATGCCGTTGCACTCCAGTCAACTGTCGTTCAAAGTCACAATAAAAGTTACTTGAGAACTGATGTTGGTCCGCTGAGCTCTAGAGCTCAGTGGGTTGGACCGGACATCGAGGTGAAAGGTGAAACAGATGAAGACCTTTGGAACATGGAGGATGCGGAATTCGCAGAGAACATTGGCAAAGCGAAGGCCGTTCCAGACACAGGTGGGCTAGCTGTTTTAAGATAAACATTCACTGTGTCAATAGACCGATCCAGTAAGCTCCGCCCATTTTGGAATTGACCAATCACAGCCTCAGGTTCAGGTAACCAAAATGTTTGGTTACCTGAGTCCTGAAAATTTTGTGCACAGAGCTACGGCAAATGCAGCACGAGTGACGCAAAAACACCATAAACATCATTTTTATCAGCGCAGAGGAGGCTAGCGGGTTTAAAACGGATTGTATAAGACTATCCTAACCTACTTTTAATCCCTTCATAAATGTTTTTTTGTTTAAACGTGAAAAACTTACCAAAATAATTAGCTTGTCGTTTTGCTAAGTTGTGCATTCACTTCGTTTTAGATGTGTGTCGAGATGTTTTTGTTTGATGGCGCGCGTTACGCGTATTGCAGGCGTGTTGTACGTGCACGCATACGACCGGATACTTAAGCGCACATTTTGCTTTTGAGCGTGCAGTTTCTATGTGCGTGTGCGTGTTTCAATACGCGCTGACCATACCAGGGCGCGGACGCTGACGCACGGCACGGCCACGCAACTCTACTGCACACGTGCATGGCACGTGTGGCATGTTGCTAGGCAATTTCTAAATGGGCGGAGCTTACTGGATCGGTCTATTAACCTTTTGTGTGTTTTACGCGAATAGCGTCTAATGTTGGGAAGTATTTCATTCCACAGGCACACTTAGTATTCAGATAACCAGACAAAATTGTTGTTACTATGTAATGTGACCAGGTGCACGCGGCAGATGTACAGAATCAATAGACCGTATCTAATAGCTACCATTTTGTAGGGCGTCTTTTCTTGTTTAAATTGGTCAACAATGTAAGCACAAAATGTCTTCACGGAACAAAGAAACTGCCCTACAAGATGGTAGCTATTCAATATGGTCTATACCGTGTTCACAGTATGAGGGAACGGCATAAAGCAACAGACTGTTGGTTGCCTAGGCAATGACGTGCACCACTTAGCAACAACACCATAGTATGTGAATTGCACATTTGTAAGTGAAGATTTGTGGCACTAACCATAATGCAAATGCTAATGTGTCTTGTGTGTTGGCATACTGCAGTACTACCGGCAAGTAATGTAATGTGTAAAGTAATGCATACGTGATGGTATGATAAATACACCGAATGTGAAACGCCATTTAAATCAGTAAAGACACACAAACTTTTAAGACGTCCTAACTTTTGGATATTGCAAGACATTGTCCAATGTGTTGTAGGTAAGATGTCATAAATTCAGTTGAGACATAATGTGTCTCAGACTTAAGACGGTTATATTGCAATCCACCCCCGGTTAGTTAATAGACATTTCTTGTTATTTTGAAACATCCTAGGGATGAAATTGATTCCCATACGAGAAGAACAAAGTGACGTCTTTTCATCCAGTGACGACGACCAAGAAAGCAGCGAGGACGATTTTGACGATGCACCGGTACTGAAACCGCAAGGCCAATGGCAGCGAAGACTGCCACAAGCCATTATCATTGGAGTGAAGAAAGGGGGAACTCGCGCTCTGCTGCAGTTCCTGGGGATTAATCCACAGATTGTCGTCGCGAGGAAGGAGATGCATTTCTTTGATCGTCAGTACGGCAAGGGTATTACGTGGTACAGGTTAGTGTCGGATGTGATGCGTTCTGTGCAAATGAGTCGCTTCTCGCACAGCCGGGCTATGTTTTTGCGACCATAACTTGTAATCGTTGGCAGATCCAGGCTCATTAAAAATACGAACGCACAATGGAAATTTCTGACGGTACTTGTACAACAATAGGAATTTCTGTGTACCACCTGGAAATTCTATTGTATTTTTTTTGTTTAAATGAGTCTAGATCTGCCGCTGATCTCTAGTTTTGGTCGCAAAAACTCAGCACAGGTTGTGTGAGAAGCAACTCATTTTCACACAGAAAATTGCAATTTCAAAGTACTTGTACTCTAATCACTTGCAATTTTTAATTTCATGTTAAAAAGCTTGAAAATCATTTAAAATCAGAAGTCTTCTTTCACTAAAGAGCCAAATTGTAAGTTTTGAATTGAGAATGTGCCTTATAGCTCAGCTGGTAGAGCATCTGCCCGGTGAGTCAGAGGTCTCGGGTTCGAATCCCGATAAGGGATTTAAATGTTAATTTTAGTTCTTTTATTTTCCTGTAGGAAAGCAATGCCCTACTCCTACGAAAACCAAATCACTATGGAGAAAACTCCTAGCTACTTCGTTACTCCTGGCGTTCCACGGCGGATTTACAACATGTCGCCCGACGTCAAATTCCTCGTGGTTGTGCGCAATCCAATTCAGCGCGCCATATCTGACCATGCTCAATCCCTCAGCAAGGGCAAAACCACGCCTTTCGAGAAGAAAGCCTTGCTAAATTACAAAAAATGTGAAGTTAACAACGAATGGAATGCGATACAAATTGGTCTGTACGGTGAGCACTTTATCCGTTGGCTTAAATATTTCTCCATCGACCAGTTCTTTTTCGTCAGCGGTGAAAATCTCATAAAAAATCCGGGCGAGGAAATTGAAAAAGTGCAAGATTTTCTCCAAGTTAGCAGAGCAGTCACTAAGAAATCATTTTTCTTTAATGAGACAAAAGGATTTCCGTGTCTTAGAGAGGACCAAAATGGAGAATCGAGTTGTCTTAGGGAAAGCAAGGGTCGAGCACATCAACCTGTGGACCCACACGTCATGCAGTGCCTGAAGGATTTCTATAAACCATACAATCAGGAATTTTACAAACTGACGCGAAAAAACTTTTACTGGGATGATTGAGAAATTCGTTTTTATTGGTGGTTTTTTTTTGTCAAGTGAGGCTGGCTTTTGCTTTTATGATAGGGTTTTGACTTTTATATTTTTAACCCAAAAGAAATTGTGCATTTGTATGAGTGTACAGCCACGAAAAGGTGATATAACTGCTTACCAATGGGAAAATCTAGTATAATTATGCCACAAAAAAGGACGTGTATGCACATATACTGGTACCTCAGTGAAAAGCTTAAGACATTGTATATTGCCAAGCAGTTTAAAGGCAGTATACATGATTGGTATCTCGAAGAATCAGAAATGTTCACAGATTTACACATAACTTACACGATATAAACATGATGATGGCAGAAAACCTCCCCTGAAATGGTTTTGTCTGAAGTGCTATAGTTTTGAGAAATGAGCAAAACAATTAGTTTTCGTCTCGCTAGACGTAAATTTAATTCGCCCCAAAACCATTTCGCCCAAGTGCCATTCACCCCGAATCACTTCATCCAAACACTACCTCGCCCAAATGCCACTTCGTGCACAGGCCATGGTTCAGGGCGAAGTGGGTTCGAGGCGAAATGACTGCAAACCCTTTTATGACTGTTTTCTCAAAAGTTAGACGAAGTAAGGAGCTGGTTTTTGCTCAGGTTGGTTTTAACCATGAATATCTTCAATCACACAGGGGGATTAAACTATTTTTAACAGTTTACCAATCATGTATACTATCTTTAAATTTAAGTGAAATGTGTAATGTATTCGAAGTCGCCAAACGAAGTACATGTACTTGTGCAAATAAAAGTAAATTGTTGTATCTATCTTACATTGCATTTTCATAATATTTTGGCTTTCGAGTGGTTGTTGATATTTATTTATTTATTCCTGAAAACCTATTGATATTTTTTGGGTAGCACTTGTTTGCTAAGTACGTAGTAAACTGTAAGCAAACTTCTTGTGAAGTATATTTCAGTTGTAAATTTCGGGTCTAGTACAGTACTTATACATTTACGTACACAGTATATATTTTGTGTTATGTAAATAGGAAACGAGTGCTGTGCAAAAAAATAAATTAACCTAATTTATTTGTAATATAGTGTAAAGTAGCACACAAAATGTGTACTCGCCATTTGTTAACTTAGTTTTAATAGTTTAGCATATTTTAAACTGAAAAGTACTGATGAACAAAATTTTAGTTCTTAAATGTATCATTCTGTCGCACCAGACTTGAAGTATTCAGACTGTACATTTGTAAATGCAAAATCTGTAATTTAAAAGTATTTTCTTCTGCAAAAGTGGCAAAGTAAAGCGTGGAAACCATTAAAATACCTTTAAAATAATACCTTTAAAATGACATGTATTCCTGTGAAGTTTAATTTACAGTATTAATGCTGGAAGAAAAGGCCAATGTAAACACTATTTTAATATTTCTCTTTATTTCAAAAGTAAAAATCTTGTTCATTCAAAATTTTAATTACCGGTACAGTAAAATCCTGTTAATTCAAAATTTTAAGTAATAGGGAGGTTTTATAAGACCAGCCAATGGATACATATTCCTGAACGCGTGAGGGTGCTGTCAAGTGGCCCGGCTCGGCCATCATGCGTTATGTTCGAACACAAAACGCGCTATGCATGCACACGTTCCAAACATTTACTTTTAATGGAAATCCGTGCCCGCGCACGCTACTTTCCCCCATAGACGTATGTATATAGAATTCTCCCTATTTTCCACTGTCCGACTGGGCATTTTCCCCCAAGTCACCTAGTTCGAGCGCCCTCAGGTCTATTGGTATTCTCTACCCATACACACACAGCAAACAAAGACCCTTTTCACATCAGGACGATTGCTTCGTTCAACAAAGTGTATGTACATATCTCACTTAACGGAGATCAGAAAAAGCTTTACGACACCCTTCACATCAAGAAAATGTTTCATCAAATGTAATTTCGTTGATGTGAACAGGGTCATAATGCGCTCACTGTTGGAAATGTTAAGCAACAATTGACGAAAGGATTAAAGGCACAGGCTCGTCAGCAATGCGCGCGCTCCAAATTCGTGCCATGAAATACGCAGCTCCATAGCAAAGGCATGGAGCTGCGTATTTCGTGGCACGAATTTGGCGCGCATTGCTGACGAGCCTCTGCCTTTTGGGGGCCATTAAGTTTTTCTTATGATAAAATGAAATTCTCGAAATGTCACCTGTTTAAGTGTTTAGGGCGAAGTTCTTCTAAAAAGTGGATATCAAAACAGGGTGACACACACGGCAAGATTGCAAAACAGCTGCTACCCATTACAGCTAGCTAACAAACCCATAAGTACAACTGAAAATACCTCCTTAATATCACTGCAATTCGAAAAAGCATCACTTTGGCAATAGAGAGTTAGTACATGCTGGCACAGTGGTGGCCACGGTCATACATGTAAAAGATAACTCTTCTAATATGTATTCAGGTATTGAGCTCGTGCCAATGACGTCATTTTGGGAGTAAAACAATGCCGCGTCGTTGTGGAAGCAATGTGCGTGCGCGTTGTGTGTGTCCATAGCGCGCGTAACGCGCTATGATGAGGCTCCCATTGGTGAACTAAACTGCGTTACGCCCACCAGAGACACACACAACGCTTCCACAATGACTCAGCATTATTTGACTCCCAAAATGGCATATTCGCACGTGTTCGAAAGGGGTCAATAGAGGCTATTAAGTTACAGGGCCACCAAAGTTTTTTTCTAATTAAGAAAGTGAAATTCTCTAAAACTTCTGTGACCTTAGGGGTCGTCAACATTTTTCACTTTGGTTTTGCAAGATAAAACTTTTTACAGATTCGTGGAATAAGAGTGAAACATATCTAAGGAAGAATGTTGGTAAACTAGCCTGAAGAAATTTTAGCTACATAGATGCATCAATGCTTCAGAAAACCTTGAAATACTACATATGGATTTTGTGTACAAGTGAATGGTAAAAATTTAAAAACTACCTTCAGTTGTCAATTTCCAACATAAATTACCATTTTGGATTCATTAATTCATGTGGTGTTTGTTACCATTGCTATCAACACTTTGAGTAAGGTTTTTCTTGTCAACTCATGAAAAAAAATTGGGTCATTGCAAATGGTACAATGGGCCTTCAATGGATGATAAAAGCCCATGATTTAAACAAGAACAATGTCTCCATGCACACTTGAAATAAATTCATTTTTTAATTAAAAATGTACAGAAAATTCAGCTGACTTTTTTTCATCCAATGCTTTTGGAACAAAAGCATCTGAATAACTCATTAAAAATACTATGCTCTTTAGTCCCTTTTCATAATGTACAATGTATTGGTTTACAGTTTACATATTATTTTCAATTCACAACATATCTGTCAAAGACTAGGGCAACAAATGTAAGAAATAACAGTGTGCGTATGAACTTGATAAGCATTAAGAAAATTAAATTGTCATTGCATCAAAATTAACATTTTCAGCTGCATACTTGTCCCTAACAATTAATGAACCATTACATCTGGACTGCTCTTCATTAGGCAGTAGAGGCCAATTTCGTGTGTCTTTAGCACAAAAAATTGCTTAGCACAGAATTTCTTTGCTTTTTAAAATAGGTTACAAGCCAAAGTTGTATTTTAAAATTGTTTTCTTAGAAAGAGTAGCACAATATTAGTATTACCCATTTTTGCAATACAAGGCAAATAAATTCTGTGCTATTTTTTGTTTGTGCTTATCAGGGGTCGAAATTAACTTGAATTTTTTGGTAGCCCACAAGACTAGTCAGATTAGTGTTTCACTAGTCCGCGACACAACACTTGATTATACATGTATTTCCGTCTTCATTCAAGTTTACAGTTAGTATCAAGGTAAGAGTTGAGAGGTTGATCAGAATTATTTATTTTTCTTTAAAATGACTCGTCAAGCATTGGTAAGTGCAGATTTGATGGAAAAACCCGAAATTTTTAGTAAGACAATTTTAATATTTTATGAGGAAACAATTTTTCAGCATGTCTCATATGGTTTGTAGACAAGTTCTGAAGCCATGATCAACTTCTCAATTCTTTCCGAAGATTTTTATTTCTTGAATGAAAGACCATATTATGATTTACCACAGAGTATTGGCCTACTAGCCCGTCGGACTACCATCACAATACAGCTAGTAGTCCTCCAGCTAAAACCACTAGTCGCGGACTAGTGCTAATTTCGAACCCTGCTTAATAATAGTGCCAACTGGCCCCGGAGGTTAGCAGTGGAATACTTATTATAAAAGTATGAGCGTATTTCTCCTGGACATTGAACGCTTTTCGGTGATGCGTTGGGAAAGACTTGTAACCGTAACATTGGCTGTCTTTACTGCAGACAAAATGACAGTTTTTGCCACGCTATGGGCGGCAGTTGAAATGACCCGTCCCACTAAAAAGCTTTATCGGCTGTTTTTTACTGCCGAAATAACCGTTGCGCATATTGCCGAAAACCTCTGAGCATGTTATAAATAATCGTTTACAGATGTTTCTACTGGATGTATAACAGCGTTTCTGAAATGGTAATCGTGCTCAGTAGAAATACGCTCTGTGTCAGCTGCCATTTAAAAGAAAATATTTTTAATGCCTGAAAGCGAAGTTGATTTTAAAAAAAAGAAGTATACATGTGGTATATAATGAACAAAAGTCTGTCTAAAGTTACACATGCCACGCCGAGGGTAAAACCTAAAAAAAAAGACGTTTGCACCAGTGTTTATGGATAACAAATTGCACTTTCGGCATTAAAAAACAGAACAAATATGAAATCATAAACGTCGCCTTTCTAGAATGTTGCAAGCTTTCTCATAGAAGCAAAACGTAAACCCAACAGTGCCGAACGCTTTAAGTGTGCTTGGCCATAGTCCCTTGTATATTCCCCTCAGACCTTCTTCTTTAAGAATGCTTGAGGCACAGTGCAGCATGCTGTTGTAATGTTGCACCTTGCCGAAGGATTTCCGCGCTTCCTCGAAGCCCTGGACTTGGAGTCGCTTCTTGAAAAGGTCTAGCGGGTACACGGCTGTCTTGGCACAGAGGCCTGATAGGGCGCCACAGGCAAAGGACTTCAAGGCAGCTGTAATAATGAGACACAATTGCAGTAATGTTAAAGATAGATTACAGGATTTTAAAACTTTTACAAACGGCGTTATCTCCATGTGTGATTAAAAATGTTTATGATAAAAACCAACCTCACAATAAGTTAGGGATATTGCAATTGGTATGTTATCTATTTTGATTTTTTTTTTCAAATGAATGTTTTCACCTATTCCTGTGACAAGGTGTGTCTGTCATGCGCAGATACAATTGTCTAATCAAATATAAAATTATTTAAGCGGAATGCATACCTTTAATCAAATATCTGCATACACCCCACCACAATATCCCTAACTTATTGCGAGTCGTGTAAGCTCAGTACCTCATGAAAATGAAAAATTGTGTCCATACTTTGAAGAAATTGTGCAAAGCTACCCTCCTATTTAGGCTGGTTCCCATGCTATACTGCATGGAAAAAGGAGTCAAGGTAGTCAGGGACTTAGATTTGTTCACACAAGGGCGCCTTTGTAATAAAATAAATGTGCACACGCATTTACATATTTTATTCAATTGCTCAGTTGTGCATGCATGCAACACCGAGAGAAAAGTTGGGTTCTTGGGGGAAAACCTTAAGCATGATACAAGTGTGCCTCATACCTCAACTGTTAGAGCATCTGTACGGTATGTCAGAGGTCTCTGGTTCAAATCCAGATGAGGAACATATAATCTTTCTCTCATTCCATATTTTGTTACAACAAATTCCCACAAACTGTTAACACAATTCGTCGCGTTTTTCTCATACTGACGAACATGCCAAACTGCAGTTTCGAGTAATTCGCGTTTTTAGAAATGAAAGGGGGCACCCCAAGAACCCCAAAAATCGCAAATATGTCAAAAAACGAAATTTGTCAAAAAGTGCCTGTTCGTCAGTACATAGGGAAAATTGCGACGAATTCTGACCCTCAGTAACTGACAGAATTTTACATCTGTGTATGTAAGTGACCACTTACTCGTTTCATGGATCCCAGACTTTGAGTCTGGCTGATCAAAGGCAATTTCCCAGATGTTCTTGAAGAGTGCATAGAAGCCAAACTGGAAACCCGCGAGTGGGAAGACTTGTAACAATGTCGGCACCAAGCCTTTGAAGAATGTACGCGCCCCAGCCTCCCTGTACATCATCTTGACTGCTTCTAAACTTGAGTTGTATAGCTAGGATGGAAGAAAACCACATGCAGATTGCAGTAATGTTGGTACCAGACCTCGTTCACACCATGGAAATTGCTTTGTTTAATGCAGATTTGATGACCATTCAATTAAAAGATTTCTTAATGTGAATGCACGCGTCTTCATTTGATGAGGATTAAAATCTCGTCCTTCGATGAAGCAAAATAGCTTCCATTGATGAAGAGATCGCTTGATTTGATGCAATTTTGTAATGTGAACACTCTCTTTGTTTGATGAAGTGATTTGGCAAACCTGGGGCCGATTTCACAGAGCGCTAAGACGCGTCTTAGGAAGCGTCACTTTTTTTATCTTCGTATGTTGGTAACTTGGTATGGGAATTAGGATGCCTCGAACTCGCCTTAACTTTTGTGAAATCGACCCCTGTTCACACATGTGTGTCAAGTGCCAAGTGTCTGGCAAGCATTTTTTTAAATTTTATTTTGTCGACTTAGGAAGGGTCACTCTTCTTATCTTCGTATGCGAATGAATGGTGAATTACA
Source organism: Henricia sp. BOLD:AAB3569 (assembly GCA_037783545.1). NCBI lineage: Eukaryota > Metazoa > Echinodermata > Asteroidea > Spinulosida > Echinasteridae > Henricia > Henricia sp. BOLD:AAB3569. The sequence goes on along the minus strand of JBBELK010000015.1, from coordinate 464,180 downwards.
AAGCACTCATTGAGCATCTTCAGCCGATTTCACAAATCCTTACGCACTGCGTAAGCCCACTTGCGCAACGTTTTATTGCGTAAGCTGCGCAATATTCCTGTGATAATTATACGCAAGTCTATGGGGCTTATGCCATTTTCAAAAGTTGCGCAAGCTACACCACTTTTTTGCGAAATCGGTTGCAGAAGTTTGATGCTCATGTGTGACCAGGCCATCGTGTCGTCACACAACTTAATTTAATCTTCGTTAGCGGTTGCCTGATGTTTACAATATCGTTCTTTGTTTGATCATTCAATCTTTGTTTAGTGATCTCACTGCATGCTTCATCGACTAAGGATGATTAACTAATCTTTGTCAAATTAATGTAAAAGCCATTTTCAATCATTCAAATCACAATCTTTTGGTTAAAAATATTTGGCACAGAGTGGACTATAATCAATACCTTTGGTTCTCCCTGAGCAACAAATCTTGTTCTGAGGACATCAATGGGTTGGCATACAACGGTTGCAAGACTCCCTGAGATACCCCCGCAGACAAAATGGAAGCATGGTTTAGCTTTGCCGGTGGTTAGTTTGTTTGGAATGAAGGGATGCGCGGTAGCAGTGAGGTATTCAAAGAGCGTGAACTGGGGGAAAATAAAGCAAGGAAAATATCACACCATTGTAAACTATCGAAGAGGCTGTAAACGATTGAGGAGGCTGAGAGATGTAACATGTACATGAACACCTCTTGTGGCAAAACTGACTGCACCAGCCTTCGTAAGAGCCACTGAGGCAGGGTACGCCACTCTGCCTGTAGTGCCTCCCTTGGCTCCTGTACATCTAAGGCTGTTTTTTTTAAACTAGGCTCTATATGTCTCAAAAAGGGTCTCAAAAGGTCCCAGCGAGACCTTTTGAGACCTTTGACAGAAAATGACCTCTACTATAACTGAATGTGAAAGTGTTCAAACTATAAAAATATGAATAAATGTATCGCTACTTAAGCCCGCCGCACACCTTTGCGATTTACCGGATAATCGGATCATCGGACCACATACCGGAAAGGTGTGCGCTGGAACAATTCGGGCCGGTCTGACCGTACGCTATAGACCGGAGCAAATCAAACTTGTTTGATTTTTCCGGATCCGATGGTCCGGTTTCCGATGGGCCGGTAAATCGCAAAGGTGTGCGGCGGGCTTTAGGAAAGTGTTGACATTAAACAGCCTTTTTTCAGTGTCATACAAAAAATGTGACTTTTAAAAAGGTCTTGGCTATCACAAAGACCCAACTTTACTTTAAAAACAAACAAAAAACAGTGTTTTCACCTGTACAATTCCAAAAATTACAGAGAGCACTTGTGCAGGAAAATGTCCTTTCCAGAAAGCCGCAGTACCCTCCTCCATGTAAATGGTTCGCCCCGCCTGCAGGACTCCAGTGTACTTGGATTTGTGAGCCAAATTCTGAACTTCTAGGACCGGTTCAACTTGCAGCTGAAATGTAACAAAAACAACATCTCACATAAATTATCTTTTTATGGAAATATGAATGCCACTTTGAAGGTAATGGCACATGTACATCAATAGACCTGTTCAGAGTTTTCCGCACACAATGGAATTAGCATATTACCAAAAATTGGTACAGCGGACCTTTGACATGTATAGATTGGTTCCCGCTAGAGATGGCATTCCGCAATAAGCGATAGGATCAGGAACCGGTCTGTACATGTCAAAGGTCCTCTGTACCAATTTATGCTAATTCCATTGTGTGCGGTAAACCGGTCTATGCACATTGGTATAGCATGGGCACATTGTTTAGACAATGTTTTAAATATGTTTAAAGCAATGGTTAAACTTGTTTCTGTGCAACTTTTCCACTGTATGAACAGTTTTAAAAGTTCTACTAGACCGGCTTTAATCTTACCGCTAAAATGGTAATTTAAACCATTTCATGGCAAGATTGACTATACACCAATCCGAGAGCCGAGAACTCCTTTTCTTTATATCCACCATAGCTGGGGGGCTTCCATTTAATAAACTGCACGTGTGCTGTTGCTAGGGTGTTGCATTTTATCACTTCGAACAAGTTGCGCATCTTTGTAGGATTGTGTACGCGAAGGGGGCGCGTCGCGTGCATGTAATGGATGAGCGGTTTTCATTCTAACAGCAACACAAAACGCACAGTCCATGCACTGGAAGCCCCCCAGCAATGGCGGATATACAGGGAAGGAGATCTTAGTTACCGGATTGGCCTATACCACCCTGCTAAGGCAGGGTGCACCACTTTGCTCGAAATGCCTCGGGCTGTATGGAAGATGCACAGCTTCAGAGGTCAGCTCAGCCCATGCTGGTTCAATCTGGTTGATAACCCAACAAAATTTACTTTTGGAGATCCCTTAACTACAAGATTCTCCCAGAAACAGAAAATGTCACATTTTATTGCTGTGGGAATCACTTTGTTCAAACAGGTCCTCTTGGACCTGGAGGGAATCACTGAAGCGGAACAGTCTTGAAAGTGATTTCAAAGTGATTGGTCGTTCAGTGCTTTGTTCTTCACAAGTTCAATGTATTCATAATCAACAAACTTATATTTTGTTAAAAAATCGATATTTTCATAAAAAAATCAATATTTTGATCAAAAATCGATATTTTCATAAAAAAATCAATATTTTGATCAAAAATCAATATTTTGATCAAAATTCAATATTTTGAAGAATTAATTTACCTGGAATCGTATTTTGAGGACATCAAAAGGCTGCATGATAGCCCTGGTAGCCATTCCACTAGCCGCCCCAGCAACGCCATGGTCTAGTGGGGTTAACCGGCTCTCAAGGTGGGGCTTATACCCAACCATGACTGGCTTCAGCAGTTACTGAAAAGCTTGTAGCACACATATTAATGTCTAAGACAAAGAAAAATGATTAACGCTGTTTGTATGTGTATCAATATGAGCTTTACAAGAATTTGTGCTTATGATAATGCACATTTTTAATATCAATGGAATACGTTCGAAACGCGTGGTGGCAGCAAACAAACCGGTCCTTTTCCATTGTTTACGTCACGTGTGCACGCTCAATATGATGTAGACAATGGAAAAGGACCGGTTTGTTTGCTGCCACCAAGCATCTCAAAAGTCTCCTTGTGCGACATCTGGGAATGTTTGGGTGTCACCGGCCAAGCGCCTACTACACGAACACGTACACGCGCACCAATCAATGCACACAGGCATGCGTAACAAAATACCCATTGGCATGTTGTCGTACGAAAATGCCGCACACGCGTGTTGCGATGCGTTCAAATTATTGAGCATGTACTCAGCTTGTTGGAGCATGATGGTGTTTGTCACTTTTGCTCATGAGCAAGGCACTTTGGCATGAATTCCATGATCTACTAGGATCAAATCATGAAATTATGGGTTTTTTTCAAAATATGCATAGGCTAGGCCTACCCATTGTTGGTTATGATTGTGCGATTCGGAACATGATGCAACAAGTTGTACCTAAACTTGTTAAACAAAAACCTCACACCAACGATCGACTTTGCACGACATGCAGCGCATGCTGCGCTTGTTCAGTGTTGTTGTTATGGTGTGTAACCGGAAACGGAAGTGGTGTTACGTCATAGGTCCAATGGACTTGTACCTTTTTACTCGTCATAAGGAAACCGCAGCATTGAAAGATCGACTGGTGGCGGTGTGACGAAATTACATGAAGCCTCTCAGACTGCTCAAAATTTATGCGGTTTTACGTACTGCGGGTAGGTGCGTATACATAATCTGCGGGCGCTCTCTCGAGCAGAATAACAAATATTTCCTGGCTTAGAGGGCCTTTTTGATTGTCTACCTCCTCCATGTGCGCAACAAGATGGCGGAAGGGAGCCTGGAAAAAGATCGGCAGACGGGCCGAAAAATGGACAGATCTCACGATAATGCTCCCAACGAAGCAGAACAGAATGGCGGGGAAGTGGAGCCTAATTTCAGTGATCCCGAGGACTACATTGATGACGTGAAAGACGATGGTAAAGTTTGATTTTGTTGCATTGACTTTGGTGGATAAAACGTGTGTACCGTATGGAAGCTTTCTCTAGGCACGCAGGGCAGCTCGTCTGTCGAGACAACTCGACCGTTGGTGTTTTAAACAGAAAACAAATCGTCCTTTCAGACAACTCAACTAGTAAAATTATCAAAAAATACCTCAAATCAACTAGAAAGGACAGAAATTTGTTTTTAATTAAATAAATAAAATTAAAAAATTAAATACAAAATTAAATAGAAAAAAAGAAGAAAAAGGATAAAAAAAACACCTTTTCAGGGTTTCCGCACTCAATGGAATTAGTACACCAGACGGGTCATTTGCACGGACACACAGGTTTTTCCTTGTGACATATAAACCATGTAAAAAAGGGAAATGTGTCATGACGTTACTTAGGGAAAATAGGTTTATTGTATGGGGTCCCAGTGGCTGTCCGTGCATGGTAATCTTTCCACGAGCGAAGGAACAAAGCATTTATTTTCAAGTCCAGTCACGGTGCTAGGCCAGTATACAAAAGCATATGACCCGGGTCACAAAAGTGCCAGGATGTCCAACCGACAGAACTACAAGTCACTAGAAATGACTAGAAAAAAATTGCGCTGTTTTGTAACAACTGATGAACCAAATAGGTAATCACAACTTTGCGAAGGGTTCTGCCCGAAGATTGTGTAGCACCGCGTAGCGGCTCTGCCCACAACTTGTGACATATACCATCACATAAAAGTAAAACTCATTGTAAACTTACGAAGGGTTTGCAAATTGTGATTTCAGCAAGTCTTTTTAAAATGGACCCATGATTTCATGAGAAAACAACCACACAAGAAAGCTAACTATTTCTTTTCTTCTCTAATAAAAAAATCTCGCTTTTTTATTTTGACAGAGCTCCTTGGTGACATTTTAAAGCAGAAGCCCCAGAAAGCCATTGGAAGTGAATCGGTCATTGTTGTCGATAACGTCCCTATGGTTAGCCAAGAAAGACTGCCGAAACTGAAAAATGTCATCCGGCGGATCTTTAACAAGTTTGGTGATATTATCACTGAACACTATCCTGATGATAATGGCACCACGAAAGGGTGGGTTGACACAATTTTTCATTCTTTTCTCGAAACATAATTAAGGTACTGAGGTGAATATATACCAGGGTTGTAGTCAAGTCCATCACAAGTCTATCACAAGTCTATCACAAGTCTATCACAAGTCTATCACAAGTCTATCACAAGTCTATCACAAGTCCATGACAAGTCCCACACAAGTCCAGTAACAAGAAGCAAAGGATGAACTTGCACAAAATAATGCCTTTGTTGGGGTTCATTTGAATAGCTTGTGACTTGAATTGAGACCCAGGGATTTGTGAAGGCTTGTGAGGACTTTTGATGGACTTGTGATGAACTCGACTACAACCCTGATAAACATATAGACTGGTTTTTATCACACTCATCCTGAATAGCACATGGAGATAACGCCGTTTGGTAACAGTTTTCCAATCCTGTAATCTAGGGATTCTTGTACATCTACATGTACATGTATTTGGGTCTTTCCATGGTAAAGGGGGCATTTTGGCAACACAGACCATATTTTCGAGGAAATACCTTTGTATAGTCTTAAAATAAAAGAAATAAGTTTCAGTTGTTCTAAAGAGATAACTTAGACCCAAAGAAGGGTTACAAATAGTGTGACAACATGCCTTTCTAAAAACCCTGTGTACAAATTTCTAACACTTTAGGCTGTCCCGGTTACGAGCGTATATTGGAAATTTGTACACAGGGTTTTTAGAAAGGCATGTTGTCACACTATTTGTAACCCTTTTTGGGCCTAAGTTATCTCTTCAGAACAACTTTCTTTATTTTGAGACCAGACAAAGGTATTTTCTGGAAAATATGGTCCGTGTTGCCAAAATGCCCCTTTACTGTAGAAAGACCTATTTCCAATTTGGTTCTTGATCAATTTTTCAAACGTCAGATTTATATTTCTGGAGTTTTCTTCACCGGCCAATGCAATGGAAGCTGCTAAACAAATGAATGGGTACCGGTTAGACAAGACGCACACATTTGCTGTCAACCTCTTCTCAGATATAGACAAGTAAGTTGTCAAAGTGGGCAAGAATTGAATATCATATTTCCTTTTCAAGAAAGTGTAATTTAATTTTGGACTTCGTTATTACGGTTTGGGCTTTAGCTGTGTCCGCATTGGACTTGTCTTTTGGGAAGTTTTACCAAGACTATGGTAAAATGAAAAAATGGCTAATTTTAATTCTGTCTGCATTACCGAGACTGTGGGAGAGCATGCGTAGTGTCCCTTCGCAGTTTGACCTTCACGGCCCGGGCGTACGCTTCCAGAGTGCTTTTACTGACTCGCTGTATCCGCATTGGACTTTTCGTCTCGGGAAAAGTTTCCTGGTCAATTTTCCTGGGAGGTAGTTGGCCAGGAAAAGTAACCGCTGGACTCGAAAAAAGCTACTGAGAGAAAAACGTCCTAGGCTGTCCGCATTGGACTTAAAATGGGAAAAGTACCCATCGTCTCGGTAAGTTTTCCCAAAACAAGTCGATGCGGACAGGCCTTTTGTTACAAACTGTCTCTAAATTGGATTCCTAGAAACTTATACATGTAGTACAGGATATGTCTTGTAAGTTTGAATGCATGCCACGTCCAATGCCATCCATTTTGCAAAAAATCAATCTTGAGTTTTAGAAAGAAAAAAAACAACAACAAATAATTAAATCATGTCTTTTTCTTTCAATCAGGTACACTCAAATAGATGAAAAGTGGGAGTCTCCAAAGCATGAGACGTACAAAGACTTTGTAAGAATTTTCATGGTCCAATGATGCCTTTAAGTTACTAAATTCTGCAACCTGTGTGGAGCATTTTTGTGTTCCTATATCATATGATTTGGTGGAGCTAGTCTGCTTGTCTCCAAAAGTAGGACAACTTGTTCGTTGGTACAATTAGACTTTAGTCAACTCATTCCTTGAGACAACTTGACTGGAAAAATGAGGTGTCCATCCAAACAACTTTACCCTCGAAATTATTACCTCACTGAATAAAACAAATACTGGACCAGGCTTAAGCTTGGGCTTGGTCATAAGATCTGTGGACCGACCGTTTGCCTGAAGTTGGTGTTAGAGTGCGTGTGGGTGTAGTTGGGGTCGATCAAACATTCACATGTTTCAATATACCATTTGTACGGGCAGCCATGACAGGGGCAGTCACATTCTCACTGTGCGTCATGCACGAGTAGGCACTTTGTGGATCTATTGTCACATCATTTAAATATGAAAACTTTCCCCCTGTCATGGCCGCCGTTGCAGAGAGTCTATAGTTGTTTCAGTGGTCACTTTGTTAGAGCTGTGGTCCCATATTACATCTTGACATATTGGTGTATTAATCAGGGCAACTTCAAGTACTGGCTGCAAGATGCTGATTGCAGTGATCAGTACAGTGTCATCTTTGACGGTGGGGAGAAGACGGCCATCTTCTCGAACACATCAACGGATGCAAATCTGGTTGAGGAGAGAAAGGTGAGGTCTTGTGTGTTCTGCCTTTGTGTAAAAAGTTGATCAGAAATTGTTTTCTTTACAATGACTCATCAAGCATCGGTAAGTGCAGATTCGATAAAAAAAACCAAAATTTAGGAGTGAGAACATTTTAAGATTTTGTAGAAAACACATATTTCAGCCAGTCTCATGTTTTTTGTACACCAGGTCTGAAGCCATAATCAACTTCTCAATTCTTTCCAAAAGTTGTATAAAATGAGCAAATCGGCAGTAATACGTAGTAATGACAAATCCATGTATGTTTTTTGTGTCGAATGAATGGTAACAAAATTGTCTGCAGACAATTTTTTTTACAAAGCACCCTCAGTTGGCAATTTCTCCCACAAAGGTACCATTTTAATCCGGAAAAATCATGTGATGTTTGTTACCATTACTATCGACACTGGATACTTCTTGCAAACTCTATGAAGTAAAAGTGCAAATTTTATCGGGGCCTTTTTATGCAGCATTGGACGGAGACGTACGTGAGGTGGTCTCCACAGGGTACCTATCTGGCAACTTTCCATCAACGAGGCATTGCATTGTGGGGTGGCCCCAAATTTGAACAAATCAGAAAATTTGCCCACCAAGGCGTACAGCTAAGTGATTTCTCGCCATGCGAAAGGTAGGACAATTTTCATAAATTGGCAGTTAAGAGATTGTTAAATAAAATATATTTTGCCCATGTACGACGTGGTATATGCAATATATACTGGGTGCTTTTCCGGAGGACATGCTAAAAACTCAGTGTGTTCGGGTGGGATTCGAACCCATGTCCTCATGCATTCCAGGCAAATGTCTTTAGAAAGTCATGGGATAGAGTCCCGCCCAAGCATGCTATGAGTTTTTGATGTGTTCTTGGGAGTAATAAGAGGTCCTTAAGACTTTGCAGATTACCCAAGTGTTATAACAGCAACTGTGTATTATCGGGAATTAAAACAATGAAGAACAAGGAATTGGGACCTAAACTTGTCCTTGTATTAACAGTGCTCTTATTATCAAGGTTCGAATGTATATAGTGCACATACCACTTCATGCATAGGCAAATTAAAATATTGACACTTTACGGAGTGATTGTACGGTTTGGGCAACTGACTAGCAACACTCGGGTGAAAACTTGGGGTTGCAGGTTTGATACCCGGCCGTGGTACCTGTAACGTACTTAAAAGATCCCAGGGGCACTCTTTCGTGAAGAATAAGGGGATTCTCCAGTGTCTCCCTGGATGTCGGCTGCTAATGGCGCCACCCACCTATGTATCTTGATGTTTAGATGGAGTATTACATGTAGCTTCGTACAAACCCATTATAATGTGAAGCGCATGTGAACATATCCATATGGGTCTTTCTATAAATTAGGGGTCCAGTGTTGGTGTCCCCCGTTACATTTTACATCTTGGTTTTGTAAATTCAGGACACATTCTTTAAATACTTTTCATCTCAAAGAGTGAGTACATAAAGTACAATTCATACAAAATGGTTTAAAAGCCATTTTAATGATTTTTGTACGAAAAATAACACACATCGGGTGTAACGGGGGACACCAAATGTCACACTTATGGACCCCTAATTTATAGAAACACCCATATGGAATATGCGCTATATAAAATGTAGTAATAATAATAATAATAATAATAATAATTCTCTTATTTCAAATTTTATTTGCTAATTGGCCCATTAGGTTCAATGGGAAATGACTCATGAATATGGATGTGCTTATGAATATGTCAATATGCAAATGCATTTTTGCCTTCTATAGGTACCTAGTGACATTTAGCCCGCTCATTGACATGCGAGATGACCCCCAAGCCATAATCATCTGGGACGTACTGACGGGCAAAAAGAAGAGAGGTTTCCACTGTGAGAGCACAGCACACTGGCCAATATTCAAGTATGTTGGTCTTGAATTCCCACGAAAAATAGTCTACAACAAAGCTTGAGTGGGACATTTTGTGGCCCGTTCACCTGAAGCTTTATTTAGGAAATAAAAGTGGGTTTGGCCAGTCTCAAACATACGTTTAAAACCGGATAGGGGCCTGAACGAGTGTCTAGTGTCTAGCTGGTTTTAAACGGATTGTTTAAGACTGGCCAAACCCACTCTTATTCCCATTCATAAATACCTTTTTGTTTCAATCGGTAAAACTCGCCAAAATTCTTCGATAATCTTGTTGTTTTGTCATGTTTTGCATTGTACATGTACATGTTCATTCATTCAAACTGCTGTGCGTCGAGTTGTTTCTGTTCGATTGCGCAGGTTACGCGCACGCACAGCACCGGGTACTTGTCACAGTACACATTTTGCTTTCAGGAGCATGCAGTTTCTATGGGGGTGCGGTTCCATAAGCGCTGAATAGGGTGTGGGCGCGGGCCAGGCAAGAAAGTGTTTAAGACTGGCCGGTCTTTATCGTCCATTTAAGACTGACACGTGACGTGCTCTCAGCCAATGGGAATGCGTAAACTGTCTGATTGATTTATGAATGTTGATAATATGCGGCTGATTTTTCTACAATGATTGAAAAAGTGTCCAACCGGTGCATGAGGGAACAGGGGTGACAAAGATCGCTGTTAACGGGGGTGCGAAATCTTAATTCCAAGCAGATTTCTGCTTTTTTGGTTAAGGGGCCATTCAAAATAGTCAATGTTAAAAAAATTCAATCTTTTTTCAAAATTGGTTATTGCAGATGGAACCATGACGGCAAGTACTTTGCCAAACAATCTCAGGACACGCTCAGTATTTATGAGACTCCGTCGTTTGGTCTTTTGGACAAGAAGAGTATGAAGATTCTAGAAATCAAGTAAGTGGCAACAAGGAAGACGTCTTAAGATAATTCTATGAAACGGGACACAGTATCAACCTTACATCGTGTATTTTTTGTAAATACTGGATTTCAAAGAACAATTACCCTCGGCATATAAACAGTATATGGCCTCGTGAATCAAACAACATCTTTACCTGTTGATAATACCCAAAACATGATGAGAATGATTCAATAAACCAGTGTGATCTTCAAAATACGTGTGACATTTTTAAAGTCTCATTGAAAGAATTATAGAAAATTTGCTGGTCAAAACGGCTTGAAATGCAATCATTGGAGTTGCAAAATGCTTTGGTGTCCCCCTTATGTCATTCAACAATTTTCCTCACTATTATCAAAACTCAATACAAATGTGGACGAATGTCCATGAGTTTGGGAAATCTGGATGCAGTGAAAAGCAACTTGGCTCCACCGGGATTCGAACCGCGGACCTTCTGCCTAACGTAGCAAGCCCAACAGAGGGATAAACCCTTCAATGAGATAACCACCCCTCCCAGAGATCATTTAAGATATGCCCCAAACCCCTGCCCGGCTTGCCCCAATTATTATCAAAACTTTGAGACCAAGACATGTCTATAACTGTCGTGTATAAAATTATTTAAATACTATATTTAAAAAAAAAATGCCAACTAGGAATAGCCTTTTTTACAAACACATCAAAATATCACAATTTGGCTCCTTTTTTGACGTTTTAGGATCAGTTTGAGCAAGTAACAAAATGTTCTCTTTTTGTCTTTGTCTTTTCCAGGGACTTTGGCTGGTCACCTGCTGACAACGTCTTAGCTTACTGGGTCCCCGAGGTCAATGAGAGTCCAGCAAGGGTCACCTTAGTGGAAATCCCATCACGGAAGGAACTAAGGGCTAAAACCCTCTTCAATGTTGCCGACTGTAAGATCCACTGGCAGAAACAAGGCGACTACCTGGCAGTCAAAGTTGACCGCTACACCAACAAGAACAGGAAGGTAGGAAAAAGAAGGCTAAAATACACACAAAAATGTGTGATCAAACTTAAGTGTGACTCGAGTGCCAGGGGCGGTATTCACAAAACTCAAATAATGTACTGGGGCTTTATAGATGTAACCCGTGGTTCGCATTTCCAAAATGGCAGGAGTCAACCGGTAAAGGTTTACCCCCTTTTGGAAAGACATCAACGATTTCTAATAACTCCGCAGACACGAGAATTGTACAATGAATGAATTTTTATTGTAAAATGTTAAGGCTGAATAGAAAGGCAATGGAAAAGTAAATACACAAAAGAACAGGATCCTGCAAATTTAAATAATACATAAAAGGCGCCAAATAAAAAAGAGTCTCCCTATGGGCCCAGTTCTTGTGCAGGTACATGTACATGTAGTTTATAGCAGAGAGTACTTGCGGTATCGGTCAGGGTTTCGGCTTGAGTTGAGTTCAGTTCGGGGTAGACATGGGCTTGGCCGCAGTCAGGGCACTACCGGTAGAAGTCCATTCTAGGACGGTTTGTGGCCCACAGCCGAACAGTTCAAACCTGAACAGAGAGTTATAAAGTGGTCCGTGCCACATTACAAAGTTCTACCGCAAATTTGTAAATAGTGCGGAGAAAATGAGAACTCCTCACTAGGGACACTTTGTCCTTCATGGCAACTAATGCTGACCATAATGTGAGGGTTGCTCTCCCATAATTATGTAAACAATATACTCTCAGTCTGTGAATCTCAATCTTGGGAAAAAGCCAAGGTCATAGGCTAGTCCTTGATATACAAGTAAGGGAATTCATTACCCTTAAAACAGAATTTGGCAAAGCTTATGTTAAAGTCAGCTTTTACAGAACTGACCGGGGATCCTTGCTCAACAAGGCTCAAAGTGGATCCTCGTATATTTTACATGTATGCATTAAACTTATATGTTATATCACAGGAAATTTCTGCATATGTCATGTATGTAAGTGATGGTTTTCTTCAACATCACCAGCTTCTCAAAACCTTATGTCGGGATGATAATTTTATATCTCCGAATGAGGACTTGAAGCCAAACAAGTACTCGCAACAAAAATAAAAGGAAAACTTAAACAAAACAACCAACTTGATATTGTAAATTCTACGATATCCGCAAACTTTGGAAACTTATCTTTTTACGAAATGAATCTTTTTACACGTTTAGTTTTTATACGATGGTCGGCTGGCCATCGCGTTTCTCTTAGAAATCAAAACAAAATTAACACAAAAGCCCAATTAGAACTAATCAGTCCATGGACCATTGGCAAACCATTAAACTTGAGTCTTTAAAGGTTGCCGCATGATAGAATAGTTTTAAATATATAATCACGAATAATCACACTGATTTAAATCTAGAGGCTTGGGCTAGCATGGTCCAGATAAACGGACTAAACAGGTAGTTACACACATTACACATAAACATATCGCATGCATGTGTACTGTAGTGTATGCCTCATTGAAATGCTTAAAGTAAAATATTACAAAAATAAAAAGGTGTTGCAACTAAACAAATGGCAATGACTACGGTAAATTATATAGTGAAATCTCAAAATGTCTAACTTTGGGAACTCGAAACTCAAGTTTAAAGCGCATTCCAAAGGTCATTTTACTCGAAACAAAGCATAAAAGAATGAAAATACATGTAGGTTTTAAATGGAAATTTGGTCAACTCGACTTAGCTTATTTGCCTGAGTTCCGAGTTTGATAATATTAAGAATCTGAATATGCACATCATTCTTTAAACAATACAAAATATTACACTTGACTTACCTGAACAGAGAGCCAACGTTCGTGTATAGCTATTGTGCAGATGTACTGGAGTGGGAATCTCCCACGTCTCCAAATCGTGTAATGCGGTGCAAAAGTGTGGAGTCAACGCTCAACACAAACAACATTGAAGAATTCACAGAAGTGTACGGTCGATCACAAAGGTGTACAGTCGATCAGTACTTAACAGATACATGTGGTCAGCACGATGGCAAAAGCTTGAATGAAATTTCGGGGCCAGCAAGTGCCCAAAACATGGCTCGAGCACATGGTCATCCTAGGCTCTCATTGGTTAGAACTTAAACAATCATGCATGACCTTAAACCCTATTGGTCACTCTGTTACAGGATGTGATCTCACAGCCCATAAAGATAAAATCAAACGATGAGGGATTAATGTTCCCTACATCCTGCTTGCCTACCAGGGGGCTAGAGTTGGTACATCAGTTGCTAATTAGCAACAGGTACACACACAAAGGCCACCCATAATCTTCTTGGAAAAGGGGAAGATAAAAGGCTTAAAGAAAGAATAACAATGCAAGGCTAAATCAGTAAAACTAACATCAAAGGATATAGTGAAAAACAAGTGCAGAAATTAACAGCTGAAAGAAGTTGTTAAATCTGTACAAAGTAGAGATTAGACATAAAATAAAGTTGTAACAAACTACCACTTTGGGGTGGGGTTACATCCTCCCCTTTCTTAACTTGCTTCCTCCGGGAGCAAAAGAGAAAAAACCATAATATACACAATTTATACATATCTAATGACCAAAGACTTTCTTCTTCAGTTCAGTGAACATCCCAGCTGATTGAAACTGCCGGCTAAATGCAGGTTTCCCTAACTCCTCAAACTTCATTCTCACGGGGGGTTTCGTCGTTCGAGCAGAGCGTCGGACAAAGTCTGATCCGAGATTGGAAGTCTCTGTTGTCTGTTGAACACGTGTTTGTGAGATTGGTGTTTGTTGGTCGGGTGTTGGTAACATGGGTGTTTCTTGAATGGGTGTTTGTGAAGTGGATGTGTGTGAAATTGGTGTTTGCGAAATTGGTGTTTGCGAAATGGGTGTTTGTTGAATGGGTGTTTGTGAAGTAGATGTGTGTGAAATTGGTGTTTGCGAATTTGGTGTTTGTTGAACGGGTGTTTGTTGAATGGGTGTTTGTGAGATGGGTGTGTGTGAAATTGGTGTGTGTGAAATTGGTGTTTGTTGAACGGGTGTTTGTGAGATGGGTGTTTGTGAAGTGGGTGTGTGTGAAATTGGTGTTTGTGAGATGGGTGTTTGTGAAGTAGATGTTTCATTGGCAGATGTAATGGTGACATCTTGCATGTCTTGAGGTGTGGCTTCCATGCTCTGGGAAGCTGTAGGGGACGACAATGTGGGCTGAGCTGACATATAAGGACTGTCCATTACAGACGGTTCTCTGAAATCGGGCAAAGAAGGACCTACTACTGGGACAGACGACAAAGATGCGCAGGAGGAATCTTTATCACTGTCACCGTTGCTTTCCCAAGACATTGGGGTCTGATCCACAACGGGGCCTGGTTCCTCCACCGAACATGTATCGGTAGCAACAGTGATGCTAGGTTCATGCTCAGGAATGAATTCTTGGGCCTCTGCATTCAGTGCGAGCTCTGGCAATTCTCTGGGAAAGACAACAATAATCTCTTCGTCACTGGATTCTTGACTCTCTGAGTCAGACTGACACTGGGGAGCATTAGCCTTTGCTGCCGCTCTCGTGACAGGTCGGTTCAGTTTAGTGACACGAGGCTTAGAATCGTCACTGTGGAGGTAATCAATGGGCAACAAAATGTTCCTATGTAGTGTTCGTTCACGTCCATCCCCAGTTTCTGGTTTGACACGATAGACTGGCATGTCTGGACTAATTCGTTCTACTACTACATAGACTGTAGAACCCCATTTATCAGCAATTTTATGCTTTCCTTCTAAGCCAAGGTTTCTTACCAGGACACGGTCACCAGATTTCAAGTCATTTCGTCGTACGCGCCCATCATAACGAGTTTTGTTTGCATGGGCGGACTTATCAGATTCTTTAGTTGCCAGCTGGTATGCCCTGCCCAACTGCTCTCTGAGATTCTCAACATACTTGACATGGTCAATGTTTGAGAAACTGTCTGGACTGACACCAAAGCGCAGGTCAACAGGGAGCCTAGCTTCTCTGCCAAACATAAGAAAGTAAGGTGAGAAGCCTGTGCTGTCATTCTTAGTGCAGTTGTATGCATGAACCAATGCGCTGACGTACTTGCTCCAGTTGGCTTTCTTCTCGTCCTCCAAGGTGCCCAACATATTCAACAGAGTACGGTTGAACCGTTCTGGCTGCGGGTCACCTTGCGGATGATAGGGTGTGGTACGTGACTTTTTGATGCCTAGCAGGTTTGTCATCTCTTTCACAACCTTACTCTCAAAATCACGCCCTTGGTCAGAGTGAAGGCGCTGAGGTAGCCCATAATGAACAAAGAAGTTCTCCCATAAGACCTTTGCCACAGTACGGGCAGTTTGGTCTTTGGTCGGGAATGCCTGGGCGTACCTCGTAAAATGGTCAGTCACCACCAAAATTGACTTCTTGTTGCTCCGGTCTGCCTCCAAGGACAAGAAGTCCATACAGACTAGCTCCATGGGGCAACTCGTCTTGATGTTGACTAGGGGTGCAGCAGGTTTCTGAGGCGTCTTTCTCGCCACACACCGAGCACAGTGCTTTACCCAGTCATCAATTTCGGTGGCCATTCGGGGCCAGTAGAATCGGTCCCGTGCGAGTGCTATCGTTCGCTCTGCACCAAGATGTCCCAACTCATTGTGCAGCCCACGAATCGCCGGAATGCGATATGCAGAGGGGAGCACCAGCTGAAAGCATTTGTTACCAAGTGAGTTGGTGACACGTCTGTACAGAATACCATTAGAAATTGAAAGTTTGTCATATTCCCTGAGGATAAGTTTCACCTCGCTTGGTAAGTCTGCTAATTGGTCTGGTTTCCTGCCTAGTCTCACATAACTCATGACCTGCCTAATAGTCGGGTCTTCTCTCTGGATTTCCTCCCAGTTGAACTTGCTCATCACAGGGTCTGAGCCATAACAATCAGGGACGGCATTCGCACCAACAGAGAAAGAGTGAACTAGTGGGATGTCAACAGTACTGTGGGATTGCAAGGAATTTGTTTGGACCCCAGCACCATGCCGTAGGTAAAGAGCACTAACCGCTTCTTGAGGGCAGATGACATCTAGTCCCTCACCTGCACCCATCACCCGAGCCTCTAGCTCTTTCAACTTAGCACGCTGCTCTTTCAGAAACTGCTGATCAAGCCCAGGGGAATGTGGCCTGCGAGACAAGGCGTCCGCATCTACGTTGGTTTTTCCTGGCTTGTAGTGGATAGAAAAGTCAAAATTGGACAATGCGGCCAACCAACGGTGGCCAGTGGCATCCAACTTTGCCGAAGAGAGGACATATGTTAACGGGTTGTTGTCCGTCATCACTTTAGTACCCTTGGCCATGTACAAGTAATCTCGAAATTTGTCAGTGACGGCCCATTTCAAAGCAAGAAATTCTAACTTATGGGCGGGGTAGTTCTTTTCACCGTTTGACAAACCACGGCTACCATAAGCTACCGGGCGAAGTTTTCCATCATGATCCTGGTACAACACTCCACCTAAACCATCACGACTGGCATCAATGTGTAGTACAAAGGGTTTAGATAGATCGGCAAATGCCAGGACAGGGGCAGATACAAGACGACTCTTCAAGGTGAGAAAGGCTTGTTCGCACTCGGTTGTCCACAAATCACCAAGCGGGTCATCCGCCTTGCGCGCATCAGGATCGAGTGATCTCTTAGGCGCTGGGCGACCACGCTTCTTAGGGTAGACACATTTAGCAGTGAGGTCATTCAAGGGGCGGGCTATCTTAGAGTAATTCTCAATAAAACGTCTATAATAGCCTGCAAATCCTAGAAAAGACCGAACTTGCTTGACATTGGTGGGTCGGGGCCATGTCTCCAGAGCGGATATTTTCTCTGGGACAGTTTGAACACCGTGCTCAGTTACAACATGCCCGAGATACTTTACAGATTGACAACAGAGCTGACACTTTTCAGGGGACACTTTGAGGCCAAAGGCAGCAAGTCGATCCAGAACCCTCATGAGCCTCTCTTCCATCTGGTCTAAGGTGCGACCAAAGATGATGACATCATCCATGTAAACTAGGACTTCAGTCATGTTGATCCCAGACATACAAGTCTCCATCAAGCGTTGAAAGGTTGCAGGAGCACCTTTGACACCCTGGGGCATTCGCTCGAATTGATAGAAGCCAAGAGGACAGATAAACGCCGTCTTCTCCTTGTCCTCTTCACGCATGGGGATCTGGTAAAATCCAGATTTTAAGTCAATCACAGAAAACCAACGACTACCATTCAAGCAATCGATGGCCTCCTGTATGAGTGGAACAGCGTATTGGTCCGGGATGGTGCGCGTATTTAGTGTGCGGTAATCAATGCACATTCGCAGCCTACCATCCTTCTTGCGAACCAACACAATGGGTGAAGCATAAGGACTGCGCGATTCCTTGATAATGTCATTGTCTAACAGTTGTTGCAAGTGTTGTCTCAAGTCCCTAAGATCAGATGGGGCTACCCTACGAGATCTTTCCCTAAATGGAGAACTGTCCAAGAGATTAATCTGATGCTCAGTTTGCTTTGTGCGACCTAAGTCCCATTCGTGTTGTGAGAAAACCTGGGATCTTAGCTTCATTTTGTCAAGAATTTGTTTCTTCTTTTCGGCTGATATTGGGCCCCAAGCAAATGGCAGATTGTCAAAATCGTGCCCCGGCGAGCATTCAGAGTGCTCAGCTTTTGTCATGTTCGACTTGGCGAAAAGGGTTGCACTGGGAGTCTTTGGTGGCTCGTTAATACCTGGAGCCTTGTGGCACCACTCGGGTATGAAGGCCTGCGCCAAAGGAAAATTTCCTGGAATCGTGACCACTCGACTAGTGCGATTCGTGACCACCACATTCACAGTGCAGGTCGAATTCCCCGACAGTTGAGTGACAATAGGAGTCACTTCTAGCCCTGATGGTAGCCTGTGTCCATCATAGGCTTCCACCAGTACAGATATTGGTTTGTGCAAAACATTTCGCATAAACCCAGGGACAGATTTCTGTTCATTCGGCTGAAAGGTAAGGGTACGTTTGGAACGAGTTCGGACGGTACCCAACCTACCATCGTTAGGAATTCTAGTCTCGTCGGCGATGTCTCTGTAAATCTTTCTGCATGTTGCACTAATATTCAGGCTTTGTACAAACCGGCAGCCTGCTTGTTGTCTACATGACTCATAGCAGCTGCGGAAGAGTCCTGAATTCGTGCCAATGATAACAGGCTGGGCACTGGAATTTCTTCCATCGGGGATAACCAAAGCAAAGGTTTCAAATTGACTGTTGGTTCCACTGAATGAGTCATCGAACCCCATAGAAATGTAAGTCCAACCCATATAGGGCATCATACCGTCACCTCCATGAAAGAGGACAAGATCTTTGAGAGGGTGAAGCTCACGTTTGAGGGAGTCGAAAAAACTTTTAGATATCAGAGTGACTTGAGAGCCGCTGTCTAGTAGGCAGCGGGTCTCGAGTCCATCCACCCAACACCGTGGAGTGATGATATCGCCAACTAGTCCCTGAGGAACATCCGTTCCTGTCTCATACTGAATCTTGGGGTTTACTGGTTGTTGGACATCTGGGCCCCCTCTGGCAGACGTCCCATGTCGTTTCCCGATTGACCCCCAAGAATGAACCTTATCAACTTCCTGTTGACAACCCCCATGTTTGCCGGGTTAGGACACCTCCGACTAATGTGTCCCTCCTGGCCACATGAAAAACAAAAATCTACTAAGGTGCCCCTCTCATGGGTCTGGTTGGAGTTCATGCGAGGTTGCCGCACCGTAGGCGGACCTCGACGGCGGTCATAGGCCTGAGATGTATTGGCTGGAGTGGTATTTTGGTGAAAGTGCCGGGCTGGAAAATTTGCAGAAGAATTTGCCTGAGGATTGGCGGAAAGAGCAAATTGTGCTTGAGGGATAGCAGAGTGGGGAAATTGTGTCTGAGGATTGGTAGCATGAGAAGATTGTGTCTGAGGATTGGTAGCATGAGAAAAGTGTGACTGAGGGTGAGCAGAGTTAGGGTACCGCACCCCAGAATGTGCAGCATGTTGAAGGTGGTGAGCCTTTTGTGTCCCTCTAGTTGGACGTTCACGGCTCGCCAACTTCAACTTGGTCTCATCCTCCTGCTTCCTCACCATAGAGAGCAGGTCCAAGAAAGATGGAGGATTTGTCAACTTGTCCCTCAGTTGCAAATTGACAAGGATCATCTCGTCAAACAGGATGCCTCGAATAAATTGATTGAGGCGTACCCTGTTTGCTTGAGCGTGGGGGACAACACCCCTCCTAATGGCTCGCCTCAAAACACTCTGCAGCCTCGTCAGGAATTTAGAGGGGGTCTCACCCTCAGTCTGTGTAAGGCTGTGAAACTTGACAAAGAGTTCGTCATCTGTTTCGGTGTCCCCAAACGCAATATCAAGAGCCTTTAAGTAGTCTTGGGATGTCGCAGCTGGATTGTCCCGTCGAAGGTCAGTGATGATGTTGAGAGAAGGAGGCCTCAAAGCTTCGCGTACCCGCCTCCTCTTCTCAGCATCATCAAGCTCCTGCCACTCATCCATCTGACCCTCGACGTGGTCAATCCAGGCAGAGTACTCATCTTCGTCACGAGCAGGAACAGAGCTACCAGAAAAGCATTTCAGTTTTCGATAATTTGCTGCCAGAGTGCAGTGGGCAAAGGATTTAGTAAAGTCGGAAGGAAGAGAATGATGAGAAGTAGGATCGGAAGTGGAGGGAGGGTCAAGAGTAGAGTTAGAGTTCTGTTGACGCCATGCGTTAAGCACGCCCCTATTTCGTAGGTCACTAATTGAGACGCGCTGACTCTTTGAAGGAGATTCGTCCAAGCGAACGACTCGACAGGGGATTGACAAACCCTCAAAACTAACAATGATCTCGGGCCCCAGGCCAAGGGAAGAAATAGGAGTAGAGAAGTCGCAGAGAAAAATAGAAATAGAACTATGGGCCCCACTGTCTTTCCTGGAAAGACCTTCTAAAGACGGATATGTATCGTGTAGGGAGCAAGCTAAAATGTCTATGGCATCAGCCAGGGGATTGGACTGTTGTAAAGTCAGTAAAACAGAGTGACTGGGCCTAAGGTCATCCTTTTTACACCATTCAAGTCCCTTTTGTCTAAGTACTGTGTCTGCCATCGCGCAACCAAGTGATAGCTAAACAACCGATAAATATAATATGAACAGGGTGAGAAAAAAATTTGCAAGGAAATTGGGAATTTGCACGGACGTTGGCTCTCTGGGCAAGTACATGTATATGAACAATTGCTTTTACAGGATTAAAACATTTGGCATAGATAATACACATTAATCAAACAATGAGAGTCACACCATGATATCATTAGGTGAGAGAAACATCAATAAATTGATTACAATAAAAACAAACATGTGCACAATTCCCTTATCTGCGAGAGGTAAAACAAGGGAAGATTAGTTCCCCAGACAAGCCCCCAAAATGTAACCCGTGGTTCGCATTTCCAAAATGGCAGGAGTCAACCGGTAAAGGTTTACCCCCTTTTGGAAAGACATCAACGATTTCTAATAACTCCGCAGACACGAGAATTGTACAATGAATGAATTTTTATTGTAAAATGTTAAGGCTGAATAGAAAGGCAATGGAAAAGTAAATACACAAAAGAACAGGATCCTGCAAATTTAAATAATACATAAAAGGCGCCAAATAAAAAAGAGTCTCCCTATGGGCCCAGTTCTTGTGCAGGTACATGTACATGTAGTTTATAGCAGAGAGTACTTGCGGTATCGGTCAGGGTTTCGGCTTGAGTTGAGTTCAGTTCGGGGTAGACATGGGCTTGGCCGCAGTCAGGGCACTACCGGTAGAAGTCCATTCTAGGACGGTTTGTGGCCCACAGCCGAACAGTTCAAACCTGAACAGAGAGTTATAAAGTGGTCCGTGCCACATTACAAAGTTCTACCGCAAATTTGTAAATAGTGCGGAGAAAATGAGAACTCCTCACTAGGGACACTTTGTCCTTCATGGCAACTAATGCTGACCATAATGTGAGGGTTGCTCTCCCATAATTATGTAAACAATATACTCTCAGTCTGTGAATCTCAATCTTGGGAAAAAGCCAAGGTCATAGGCTAGTCCTTGATATACAAGTAAGGGAATTCATTACCCTTAAAACAGAATTTGGCAAAGCTTATGTTAAAGTCAGCTTTTACAGAACTGACCGGGGATCCTTGCTCAACAAGGCTCAAAGTGGATCCTCGTATATTTTACATGTATGCATTAAACTTATATGTTATATCACAGGAAATTTCTGCATATGTCATGTATGTAAGTGATGGTTTTCTTCAACATCACCAGCTTCTCAAAACCTTATGTCGGGATGATAATTTTATATCTCCGAATGAGGACTTGAAGCCAAACAAGTACTCGCAACAAAAATAAAAGGAAAACTTAAACAAAACAACCAACTTGATATTGTAAATTCTACGATATCCGCAAACTTTGGAAACTTATCTTTTTACGAAATGAATCTTTTTACACGTTTAGTTTTTATACGATGGTCGGCTGGCCATCGCGTTTCTCTTAGAAATCAAAACAAAATTAACACAAAAGCCCAATTAGAACTAATCAGTCCATGGACCATTGGCAAACCATTAAACTTGAGTCTTTAAAGGTTGCCGCATGATAGAATAGTTTTAAATATATAATCACGAATAATCACACTGATTTAAATCTAGAGGCTTGGGCTAGCATGGTCCAGATAAACGGACTAAACAGGTAGTTACACACATTACACATAAACATATCGCATGCATGTGTACTGTAGTGTATGCCTCATTGAAATGCTTAAAGTAAAATATTACAAAAATAAAAAGGTGTTGCAACTAAACAAATGGCAATGACTACGGTAAATTATATAGTGAAATCTCAAAATGTCTAACTTTGGGAACTCGAAACTCAAGTTTAAAGCGCATTCCAAAGGTCATTTTACTCGAAACAAAGCATAAAAGAATGAAAATACATGTAGGTTTTAAATGGAAATTTGGTCAACTCGACTTAGCTTATTTGCCTGAGTTCCGAGTTTGATAATATTAAGAATCTGAATATGCACATCATTCTTTAAACAATACAAAATACACTTGACTTACCTGAACAGAGAGCCAACGTTCGTGTATAGCTATTGTGCAGATGTACTGGAGTGGGAATCTCCCACGTCTCCAAATCGTGTAATGCGGTGCAAAAGTGTGGAGTCAACGCTCAACACAAACAACATTGAAGAATTCACAGAAGTGTACGGTCGATCACAAAGGTGTACAGTCGATCAGTACTTAACAGATACATGTGGTCAGCACGATGGCAAAAGCTTGAATGAAATTTCGGGGCCAGCAAGTGCCCAAAACATGGCTCGAGCACATGGTCATCCTAGGCTCTCATTGGTTAGAACTTAAACAATCATGCATGACCTTAAACCCTATTGGTCACTCTGTTACAGGATGTGATCTCACAGCCCATAAAGATAAAATCAAACGATGAGGGATTAATGTTCCCTACATCCTGCTTGCCTACCAGGGGGCTAGAGTTGGTACATCAGTTGCTAATGCATAGTTCCGAGATTGCCCAGTTAACCCCGCCCCTTAGATATTGTTGCTATGTGCTCACAAGCCATCGCCAAAAAATGGCGACACATGGACATTAACGTACAAAGCAACGGGACTCTGCATGGAAAGCACAGATTCATTGGAGAAAACTCAAAAGTATTTATGTTTTAGGGTCGACAGTTACCGTAGCACACACTGAGCGAAAGGCTAGTGATACAGGGATGACATATATTTCATAAAATTGCGCTTTCCTACCTTTGAACAGCGAATCGCCCGACATTGAAACCAAAATTCACCCGGTCACTGGCGCATACAACATACAAACTGTATGGGCAGTCGCGTGATATCATTGTGTGATGATTGCATCACTTTGACCTATGTGGGCGCCGTCTGCTAGCTCTGTTGTGATTGGTCGCGGGTTCGGCTTGATTGACAGGTCGGAACTATGCATTAGCAACAGGTACACACACAAAGGCCACCCATAATCTTCTTGGAAAAGGGGAAGATAAAAGGCTTAAAGAAAGAATAACAATGCAAGGCTAAATCAGTAAAACTAACATCAAAGGATATAGTGAAAAACAAGTGCAGAAATTAACAGCTGAAAGAAGTTGTTAAATCTGTACAAAGTAGAGATTAGACATAAAATAAAGTTGTAACAAACTACCACTTTGGGGTGGGGTTACATAGACTTGAAATTTGAATCAAAACTTGTCAGAAGATTTGTCCCCACAACTCGATATTTAATCAATCTTTATAGGTCTCCCTGTGGAACTTTGAGTTGTTTCGGATGAGGGAGAAACAGATCCCCGTCGATCAAGTTGAACTCAAGGAGACCATCACAGCCTTTGCCTGGGAGCCCGTCGGCTCACGATTCTGCTGTCTGCACGGCGAGGCACCACGCATTTGTGCTAGCTTCTACAAAATCCACGAGAGGGGAAAAGTGGAACTTGTCAGTAAGTTGCAGTTTGCCCAAATAATTTATGAATTTCAAAACTCGTCTTTACAAATAAATAAATGTGTAAATTTAAAGGGAGCGAAAACACTTGTTTGGAATTATCTTATTTACTAACAAATGCTACCCATGTATTTCCCGACGTATAAATCAGGAATCTAGGAATCCAGGGCACTTGTTTTCAACGCTGGCAACACAAATAATTTTGAAGATAAACTTTAAAGTCAATGCAGCTAAGCGCTGCGCCATATTTATTTTTTAAATTAAAGGGAAAATGACCTCACATCAGCATTTAAAGGCCCATTGTATCATTTGCAATAACCCAATTTTGTTTTTCAAAACCTTACTCAAAGTGTTGATAGCAATGGTAACAAACACCACATGAATTTATTTCCGTCCAAAATGGTATTTCATGCTAAAAATTGACAACCGAAGGTGGTTTTCTAAAAAAAAAAGTCCAGTGCATGGGACTTTTTTACCATTCACTTGTACACAAAATCCATATATAGATTTTCAAGGTTTTCTGAAGCATTGATGCATCTATGTAGCTAAAATTTCTTCAGGCTAGTTCACCAACATTCTTCCTTAGATATGTTACACTCTTATTTCACGAATCTGTAAAGAGTTTTATCTTGCAAATGATACATTGGGCCGTTAATGCTGGTCTCCTCACTGTAACATGCTGTGAATAATGGAAACTTTGCTGTAACCTTGCTCATGCCCTGATGCAAAACATGGTGTGTGAAGCGTATTTAGATGCAAACTAAAGTGATTTTTCCAATGATCAGAAGGTATGTACTTTCCTATGCTAGCGATATTTTAGAGAAATAACCAACCGCCTGTAGGTGTGTCCTCTTCCTTCAAGTCTGTTTTCAATACTGGAGAGACCTTTTCCTCCAGGATTATATCTCTGTACAATGTCATTCATCTTCTCTCAAAACAAAATAAATATCTTAAGATAAATCTAAGTAGATAACTTAAGCTAAAGAACTGCGACGAATAGTGCCACAACATACCTTCCTGAAAGCCCTGTGTGCACATTTCCAATATACCGTATGTAACAAGGACACCAAAAAAGTCACAAAGTATGTGTCCTGTGTTACATACGTTAAATAGGAAATTTGTACACAGGGTTTTCAGAAAGGTATGTTGTCGCACTATTTGTTGCTGAAGTTATCTCCTTAGATCTGTCTTAAGATATTTCTTTTGTTTTGAGAGAAGATAACTGGCTTTGCACAGAGTTATGATCCTGGTGAAAAAGTCTCTCCAGTATTGAAAACAGACTTATATTCTGAAACCAAAAAAAATCTGCAAAAAAAAACCCCCTTTATTTTTGTTTTACTGTACAGAGACAATGGAGAAAAGACAAGCCAACTGCATTTTCTGGGCTCCCTCAGGGCAGTTTTTGGTGCTAGCTGGACTCAGAAGGTATGTTTTTGCCAATGGTTCGCTGAAAACCTGGAATTAATAAGTGAAGAACTCAATTTTTGAAATAATTTTTTAAATTCTGCTGCCAACCTCAGGATTCTCTACTGAGTACACTGAGCAGCGTTGGAGAACCCTGAACTTTTGTTTTGAAATTGGATTTAAATCTGAATGGATTAGTGGAATTAGAATTGATTCAATTTTTTGGGCAATATTCTCTTGTAGTATGAACGGCACGTTTGAGTTCGTGGACACCGGTGACATGACAGTCATGAACGTGACTGAACACTTCATGGCCACAGACCTGGAGTGGGACCCTTCTGGACGCTATATTGTTACCGGAGTCAGTTGGTGGAGCCACAAGGTTGGTATTAACATGGATTCGAACCCGAGGCCTTTGATACACTAGGCAGATGCTCTACCAGCTGAGCTATGAAGCATAGTCGTATAATCCCTCACGTTTCCCCAAGACCTTTGACTCGCTGGACAGATTTTCTACCAGCTGAGCTATGAGGCACAGTGGTATACTCCCTCAGGTTTCCCCAGGACCTTTGACTCGCTGGACAGATGCTCTACCAGCTGAGCTATTAGGCACAGTGGTATACCTCAAGGTTTTCCTTAAGAACCAATAAAGGTTGAGTAATTTCACAATACATTTTATTATACCTTTTTGAGGCTTCAAATGAAACTTCTTATAAACATGCAAGATTTAACCTCCGAAATTGTGTAAGCTACGGACTTGTTACAAACGAACAACTTCAGTATTTACTCCTTGTTATGTTATGGTCTAGAAATTTCCAAACTATTCACAAATCATGTCGTTTGTTCAAAAATAATCTGAAAGAATCTTTTCGCGAAGACACAAACAAATCGTTTTAAAAACAAACATTATTCATTATGATTTTTGTTCTGGTTTTGACTATTCCAGGTTGATAATGCTTTCTGGATCTGGAGTTTCCAAGGACGTCTGCTGCAGAAATGTAACCGAGATCGGTTCTGCCAGTTGTTATGGCGCCCTCGTCCCCCGTCACTGCTCACCGAACAGCACATCAAGGTAGAAAAAAAGGAAAAAATTTTCCCCAAATAAAGACCTCACCAAAAGTAATTAAGCCATTGTACAAATGATTTTCACTGGTAATTGAAAGCATAGGTCGAGAAAACCTTGTAGAAATTTCAGCCACATAGATGCAGTAATACTTCAGAAAACCTGAAAAATCCATGCACGTTATTTGTGCATGAATGAATGGATCCAAACTAGGCGATTTTTGGAGATTCAAAAAATTGTCATTTTTCTCATGAATGGGGGCAAATCAGACGAAATAATTTCACAGGATGATTACTACCATTACCATCTTGATAACAAGTAAGCTTAAAGATAATAATTCAGAATTTCTTTTTTGAGGGTATTTACCAAACAAGTAGACTACTTTTAATGTCTTAACTTTTGCATTTCCCCCCTTTGAAGAGGAAATGGAAAGGGACCACAGGAAACATGTCTCTAAAAATTATTTTGTACTATCAATTTATTTCGTCCTCACAAAATGACGTGTTATTTAAAGTATTGCAAGGCTATGTACACTAAGAAAAACCATTATTCCGAACTCGCTCATTGCGATGTTGTGTTTTGGGTAACACAGATTTTTTTTTTTCTGTTGGTGACTTTCCCTTTTAGGACATGAAGAAGACTATGAAGTCTTACAACAAGCAGTTTGAGGTCAAAGATCGCATGAGCCACTCAAAGGCATCTAAGGTGAGTTTAGGTGGAAGAAATGATGCTTCTTAACCACTTGATGGACGTGTAAACGTGTAAACATGTTCTGGCATAGTCACAGGGGCGGTTGACAAGTTAAACATCAGCTTTACTACTCTCTTCCACGGTTGACGTGTAAACATGTTCTGACATAGTCACAGGGGCGGTTGACAAGTTAAACATCAGCTTTACTACTATCTTCGACGGTTGACGTGTAAACATGTTTATTGTCCACCATTCATTTGTACACACTGTGTTTTGAACTTGAACTTGACAGCTGTGGGCGGCTTGTCAGTGTAGCGAATCTTACTCTGTGGTGGCCGCCTCGGAGTGTTGCATGGTG
Source organism: Henricia sp. BOLD:AAB3569 (assembly GCA_037783545.1). Classification (NCBI taxonomy): domain Eukaryota; kingdom Metazoa; phylum Echinodermata; class Asteroidea; order Spinulosida; family Echinasteridae; genus Henricia; species Henricia sp. BOLD:AAB3569. The sequence goes on along the minus strand of JBBELK010000015.1, from coordinate 436,903 downwards.
AGACGATTCATACAATGAATGTAGAAATGACTCCCAAGAGTCGGTATTTGTAGTGCTTGACCTGGTCTTAACTTTTGGCCAATCACATTTGCCTTTTAAAAATTTGCCTTTTAAAAATATTTGCCAAAATATTCCCGCCATCAACTGGTAAAAATATAACTTTGAGCAGTGTATATGAACATATAAGAAATGTGTGCTATATTTCCTAATTACATAATAGGGATACTTGGTAGGTGTAAAAAAGGTATATTAGGGAGACGTGTGCAAATAGGGAGACATGGTGATGTCTCCCTATTTTCAATTAGGTTAAAAAGCATTTTTATTAGGTTACTAACCATTTTTATTAGGTCGAGAACCATTTTTTGTAGCTTTAGTTAAAATAAGCTAGTGTTCATTTTAGAAATTGTTACCGATAACTCAGTGGTCATTCAAGAAATGGTTCCCGAAAATGTCTCCCAAATGCCCCATTCTCGGTTATTATTATAATGGAATAATTATTATTCTCGTGCCATATTAGCATGTAAACTATGTTGATACCTGTAATTACATGCATTGATTTTGCTGTGTTTAGGAATTGATTGAGAAACGTCAACAGATGCTGGATGAGTTCAACCAGATCCGGAAAAATCACCAGGAGCTTTACGAGGAGGAGAAACCACTGCGAATTGAAGTGCGAGGCGGTAAGAATCAAGATTTGAAAACTCTTAATGCGGAATGTTGCAAAGTATGATCTTCTGGAGGAAGATCCATGCAATGAATGTGGAAATGACTCTCAAGAGTCGGTATTTGTGGTGCTTGACCTAGTCTTAACTTTTTAACTTTTTGTTTTGTTTTTTTGCCAAAATTAATCCTGGTATCGACTGATTAAGAGGCACTGTGACGAGAGTTTATTTCAGTCCCTTTTTACTCATTAGTTTTTGTCATATTTTAACGCTTTGCCTACGGCTCGAGAAATGTCTACCGGCCAGAAAACCACTGCTAGCAGCTCGCCTGTACACATAAAAAAAGGTGGCCTTTAATTAATTACGTCACAGACCTTGACGAAAATTCTGTAGTAAAAGGCTAAAAACTATGGAGGCTAGGATAGGGCGACAATTTGTGTGTAAAAAAAGGTATATTAGGCAAAATTTTGGTGTCGCCCTAATATATATTTTTTTTGAATCATTTTTTTAGGTCAAAAACCATTTTTTTTAAAATCGAGAACCATTTTTATTAGGTCTAGAACCGTCTCTCTTGGGTCTGTAACCATCTTTGGAAGCTTTGGGTAGAGAAATTTGGTGTCAATTTGAGTGACTCTTGCCGAAATTTTGGTTGTCCCCGGGGAGAGTCTTCCCGAAATGTCGCCCTATTGCCGCATCCAGAGTTCTTACAAACATGATTCCATCTTTCAGGTGTGGACACCGAGTCTACAGACATCGGCGAAGGGGAGGAGGAAGAAATTGTGGAGTTCTTTGTTGGAGAACAGATTACCGAAGTCAACGAGTTCGAGGGCGAGTAATCGTCGGGAATAATCGGAGATACACGCTCCTATCCTAACCACGGATTGGGGGCGCTCTTCATTTAGGATAAGGCCAACACAACACGGACTCATAATATCTGCCTTGGGATATTAAATACAAGTTTGAACTTATCTTGATAAACTTTTGGCAAGTAACTATAAAGTTGCTTGCAAACGAGTCAGTTTTTTTCGTCTTAAAGGTCTCGGCTATTGTTTTCAGCGTGAGATCAGCTTTGCACGTTATCTACAATATTCCCAGTGTACGTTGTACATTGCAAGATTGTTGGCGACGACTCAATTTTTAATTATAAACAACACAAACAGATTCCGGGATATTAATCAAGAAAATTGTAATCCAAATTTGTGCCATTAAATTTCGCAAATTCGCATTTTGTCGATTATAAAAATTAGTTTATTAGCTTACCTCAAAAAGAACCACTTAACTTTGTCGTTAACTTAATATCTGTCGTTTGAAGCTTAGCGTATATATACTTGAAGTCTTAACATTAACCTTAACTCATACTAATACGGACTTTTTATTCATCCAAATATTTCAGTTATTACTTTACCAAGTTGGTTTATATTTCAAAACAACACTAGGAGTAAATATGGAAGGTTTGACAAACGGATCCATAGCTTTTCATTTTGCTGCATGCTTTTTGAAAATTACAGGCAATTTTAGCGAAAGAGCTGGCCTGATTTTTCTAAAACCGGTAACATTAATTGTTTTTCTTTGTCATTTCTGGATAATTCGGTTTTACAGAGTGTACCCTTCTCCCTTTCGGTTATGCAGGAATCTAATAAACTTTGACTTGTAGAATTAGACTATTTTGACATTCGGATCGAGTTCTTATGTACACAACATCTGGTACGGTGCCTGATCACCATTGAAATGAAACAACCAAACTTGGGATGAGAGAAAAATTATAAGGGCCTATCAGCTGAGCTATAAGGCACAGTTGGTATACTCCCCCGGATTTTCCCTATTGACCCCTTTCCAATGACGTCATTTTGGGAGTCAAATAATGCCGCGTCATTGTGGAAGCAATGTGCATGCGCATTGTGTGTGTCTATAGCACGCGTAACGCGCTATACTAAGGTTCCCATTGGTGAAATAAAACGCGTTATGCCCACCAGAGACGCACACAACGTGCACGCACATCGCTTCCACAATGACTCAGCATTATTTGACTCCCAAAATGGCGTAATCGCACATGTTCGAAAGGGGTCAATAGACCAAATTCTTCTCTTGGTGTTGCATGGTGATGCAACTTTGGGAGTTCTTATGTGTATTTTTGTCAGTGTGTACCATGGAGGAAGGAAAACGTACATAGTTGAGACCTAAAAAGACTTTTCTAAAAATGCCACTTTTTTGCATCACGTTTGAATAAAGCGCAGGGAAACAGTTAGTATAGTGTAGACACAATAACCATTGTAATACACAAAGGGTGACGTTTTCAGTTTAGTACTGTACATGTATTTTTATTCTGTTCCTGATTGTAAAAGTCGAAACCTGGACCACGAGAGGGCGCTCTTGCTCTTTACCGCGCACAACAATAAATAAATACAGCAAACAATTAATGCAGTGTTGTTTTTATAACCTTTTTGGGTATTTATTTATTTATTTTATTTATTTCATTTTTCGGGATATATAAATCACAGACAAATAAATTACACGCACATATTACATACATACAAATAAACACTGAGAAGGAAACATAACAGAAAACAATACCCAAATAGCTCCCGTAGGATTACCCAAAAGAAACAAGTTTCTATCGAGGGGCTCTCCAAACTAATTGGATAATACATTTAGGATAAATACATTTAATAAAAATATTTACAAAATTAAGCAATTATTGAAAATTATAATACTTGTAAATAAAATAAAAACTGGCATGCATACTATATTTAAATCATAATTAAAAAAAAAAAAAACGGAAACAAAAAACAAAACAAAAACAAAACCAAACAAATAAACAAAACAACTCAAAACACAAAACAAAACAAAAAGTACATGAGATTGAAGTTACCGGTATAAATCCTAAGCTTAATGTCAATACAGTAATTAGATCCTTGATGTCGTCACCCACATTAATTGATGGGTGATGGCATCAACGATCAGTTTACTGTACAGACGAGGGGGTGTTTTAAGTCAAATTATATATACTTAACCAAATACATTATCTAATTTAACTGAGGTCATAATTACAATAATTATATATATTAAAAACAAAAACAAAAACAAACAAAAAAAAACCTGCAGTGTAAGAAAGGAGTTTGTTAAAAAGGCCAAAGAAATTTGAGAGACTTTTGAAAACACGGATTGAAGATGAAAATATGCTGGGTGAATATTCTAGAAAGCATGAGAGATGGGGTCAAGACTAAAAAGATGATCACGTAAAGAATTAATGAAAAGTGAATGTTCGAGACAAAGATCTCGAACTTCACCAGAAAGGGAGTTAAAAAATCTTGGAAAGAAGGTAAACAAAGAAAATTTGACACAGTTAGTCCTGCTGTATTGATGCTTGAAGAGCAGGGTTTCGTTTTTCCTAGTATTGATCTGTGGGAGAAAATTTGAAGAAACAGAAATTTTATTGTAGAGGCATTTAACAACAAAGGAAGCACTGAGGTATACCAGTCTGTTGTAGAGAGGAGGCAAGTTAAGTTTGGACAGGCGTTGTTCATAGGAAAGAGAAATAGCAACATTGTAGGGAAAGCAAGATTTAGTGAAGCGGCGTTGAATTGTCTCGAGGCATTGAATGTGGTTCTTCTGGTGAGGTAGCCAAACCGGTGCGGCGTATTCTAAGACTGGTCTGCATAGAGAACAATATAATTTAATTAAAACTTCGGCATTCCTGGATTTTACAGTGCGTCGTATGAAGCCAGCAAGTCTCGAACACTTAGCACGAATAGAATTTACATGTTTGGTCCAGGTGAGGTCGTTTGAAAGAATAACACCAAGGTATTTATAAGAGGTAACTACATCAAGGGGTTCATCAGAATCTGAAAAAAAGTAAGGAGTTAGTAATTGCTTCCTGGAGCGGGTGACGTGCATAACCTTGCATTTGGTGGAGTTTAGTTGCATTCGATTCTCAGAGCACCATCTGGAAATGGAGTTGAGGTCATTCTGCAAAATGGAGCTGTCATCGTTACATTTAATAATCCTATACAAAACAGTGTCATCGGCATATTGTGGAAGAGAAGATTGAACATAGTTTGGCAAGTCAGCTGTGAAGAAATTAAATAATATTGGACCAAGGACTGACCCCTGGGGGACCCCAGAGGTTACTGGTATCCAGTCAGATCTGGCTCCTGAAAAGATGACTCGTTGTTCTCTATTGGAAAGAAAATTATTAATCCATGAAAGTATGTTACCGCAAATTCCATAGTGGTGTAGCTTGTGAACAAGGATTGAATGGTCACACTTTTCGAAGGCTTTGGACCAGTCAAGAAATATTGCATCAATTCGGGGAGGTTTGGAGGCATCAAGGGCTCGGGACCATGTGTCAAAGAGAGAGCTTAACTGGGTAGTACAGGAACGTCTGGGTTGAAATCCATGCTGGGAGTCTGGGATGATATTATGCTGAGAAGAATGGTCAAGTAGTTTCTTACTTATAAAACCTTCGAGCATTTTACATGGAACAGAAGTAAGGGAAATAGGTCTATAATTTACAATGAGAGATTTATCACCATGTTTAAACAAAGGAACAACATTTGCCTGTTTCCAGTTGAGGGGAACTACAGCGGAAGAAAGACTGAGATTAAATATGTTAGTTAACATTGGAACAATCGAAATCCCAGCTAGTTTGAGAATTTTGGGAGATATGCCATCCAAGCCAGGCGGCTTAGATGGATTGGGTATCCCAGTTAAAAGAGCTTTTTTTTGTGGGATATCTCGGACAAGAACGCGCAACCTAATGGAGGAATAAATCTCCACTAGTACATGTAGTAGTCAAAGTAAGTACAAGTATAGGCCTAGACCCTTTTAAAATGTTCAAAGTATCATAAATCCTCGATCCTCCATAATCTGCGCACCTAACGCTTATGCACGCGCGCGCATTGGCCGGCAAACATTAAAGGGCCTGTGACATCCAAAATAACTTTGTGCCTAAGCTTTGCTTCATAATGATGGAATACTTGTTCAGCAAGACATACTATTGTTCGTTTGGATGTAAAATCAATAAAAGGTGGCCTTTTGCAACTTTGAAGATTTCATTGCAATAAATCACAGACAGAGGGCGCTGTTTTGAGTGCATCACATAAGGAAGACAGAAGGGAAAAGTTAAGAAAAAACATAAGACTTCAAGTTGGACTTGTGGCAAATTGCTGCAGTTTCTACCCCCAGATTTATCATGGCTTACAGCAGGCAACATGTAAATCAAACTCAAACAGCCATGGATTACAAAAGTTTCAAGAAAATTGAGAAAAAAGTGGAATCGTTTGTGCACAATTGTATGTGATTTTCCTGTCTGTGCCTCTTGTGACATCGTGACCTTGGTCATGAATATGCATATTTTCATTAGCATAAAAACTAAAAACCTTCGTTTTAACCCCCAAAGCAAGCTCCAAATAGGATTTTTATGACTTTAACTGAGTAGAGTGGTTTTAAAGCATAGATTTCATTGATAAAAATCCTAAATAAGGGGCCCTTTAAGGTGAGTGCGTAGAAATAGGACCGCGTGGATTTAGGAGTACTGACGAAACCTGTTGGAAAGAATCGGTAGTTAACCGGTGTGAAGTTGGTTACTTATTCGACGTTCGACGTTCAATATTCAATAAGGAGCTGTTACTTATTCGACATACAAAGGCACAGACAATTTTATTTCAAAGGGTCAAATGCCCCACCCAGGGGCATGAAAACGTGACCAAACCCCCACCTAGGGGATTGGGCAGCGCGGAGGATGGGGGGCGGGAGCGCGGGGGATGGGGGTGGGGGTGGAAACCTTATTGAATGTTGAATAAGTAACAGCTCCTTATTGAATATTGAACGTCGAACGTCGAATAAGTAACCAACTTCACACCGGTCGATAGTTACCATATAGGCTATGGAGCTATAAAAAGTTGATTTGTGTGTAAAACATCATAATAGACCCAGTAACTGAGTCGTTGGCCCCGTTTTTGACGATTTTGGTGTTTTTTTTAACCCCCCAAAAAAAGACCAAAATCGTCAAAAACAGGGCCAACAACTCAGTTACCATGGTTACTGGGTCTAAGTTGATGCATGTGATGTGATGAGACGGGCTGAACATTTTTCTCAACTAAATTTGGGTTTTTCCATGAGCACTGTCACGGGCGCATCGACGACGGTTTTCTGTCTTCTGGTTGTCGCTACATTATTGGCATATATAGGCCTACTGAAATACTTTCCATGACTGGAACAAGCTAGCTCCAGTGGGGAAGAAGTCTACGAGAAGATAACAGAAATTCAAAAACACCTGACCCTGTATCATTATAATGATAATTAACGAGGTTCAGTACGAAACATTCCCCACCGCATTCTATAGCGGTTCCCGCCAACCACGTTGTTTTCCTTCCTCCATGCGCGTCGCCAATACCAATCATCTAAAGAAATTTTTAAAAACAAGCAAAAACACTGATCAGAATAAATGTTTCGACAAAAAAACCAATCTGAAAGTATTTCAGTAGGCCTATATGCCAATAATGTAGCGACAACCAGAAGACAAACAACTTTTTATTTTGTGACAGAAAACAGTCGTCTATGCGCCCGTGACAGTTCTCGTGCATGTGGTTGCGCATCATACGGCTGTGTGACATTATGCAAATGCCAAACGACCGAACCATCTCCGGTCAAAATGGCGTCAGAACGTGAGCTGTGAGAGTTGTTTTCTCCAACTGTTAAAATTCACACCGTCTCAAGCAGTGATCGTAAGTACCAGAAGAAGGCACTAGAATGATCTCTGGGAAGTCAAGAATGCAGGAAGTGCATTTTCGGCCAGGTTGGAAGTCTGTTTGGTTGTTTTTTGGGGCAGTTTCTGGAATGCATCGTTCGGCAAAAAGCGCGGTAAATTTTAAGTTCTGCACGTAGCGTCAAGCGCGGATCCAGAGAGGGAGGGGGTGGGGGGGGTTGGGGGGGGGGGCGTTTTGGGGGTCAAAACCCCTCTCTGCTCCAACACCAAAAAATATAATTTAATGCATTTTGTGTATGTCCGCCTGTCGAAACGAGCTGACATAAAAATCTGACGGGCAAAACCCCCTCCTGGAAAAATTCCTGGATCCGCCCCTGAGCGTATATGTATTGCCCGAGTCGTTAGGCCAAAAAAACCAACCAATCGTCAAAAATGGGGGCCAACGACTCAGTTACTGGGTCTAGGCCTAGTACTTGTCTAGTGTAATGTTTGATGAGTAATTTTTTAATGGCTAACTTACAGTGTAATGGTAATGTTTGTAATTTTTGCTGTTCAAGGTTTGATTTCGTGGCTTATATCTGTGACTGTGTGTTACCGTTACAATGTCATCTGGAGTCGAGATGGACCCTGTTCGGCCTAAAACGTCCCAACAAAACCAGGTAGATGGAGGAGGCTACAGGCAAAATGGTGAGCGTAGTCAGGAATTGAAGTATTGTTGATGTCTCCTAACGTGGCGCACTTTACTTTCCACACTCTCTCGACGCAATAAACAATCTGTTGCACTTGGCGTTAAAATTAAGGAAATAAAGTTCTCAAGTAGGCCTACCTTCATAAATTCCAAAACTAAAATTGGGAGAAAAATCATTCATTTACTAGAAATTCACCGGAATGTGAAAGATTCACCGTTCGCTTCAGGTTGACGTGACATCATACACGAGAGCCTGTAATAGGCATTTCGCGTGTATCAAGGTGCATGCATGCAAATTCCAGGCCACATAGCATGGTTCTCAACATTTCGGCCAATCAGCGTCGAGTGCGCCACGTTAGGGAACACTCAGACGATTTTCCGTGAGTAAACTTTTGCGGGATCAGTCAAATTTTTCCATTATTTGTGTCATTTGTACTTGGCCAAAATATTAAAGTGAATGGCTGTTTTTCTGGAAGGCATATATTTCTGCATTAAAGAAGGGACAACTAAAATGTCAATTCTCCTCCCCCCTCCCCCCCCCCACTCCCCTCCCCCAGTGCACCAACCCCCCCAAAAAAGCAATGCAATTTTCTTAAAATGTCAATTCTCCTCGCCCAGTGTCCCACCCCCCCCCAAAAAAAGCAATGCAATTTTCTTAAAATGTCAATTCTTTAGCAGAACAGAAATTATGATGATAGATCAGTTACTTAATGATAGATCAGTTACTGTTTGTGTGTGTAACCTTTGCATCTGGCAAGTATGATCGCTGTTTAGTGTTTAGACATTGAACTTGTATCTCAGAAATGAGCAAAAAAATAAGTCAAAACAAATGTTGTATTGTGATTTTTTCGATCCCATTTTCAGGAATTACCCTGTAATGGATTTGTAGAGTTTTACACTGTATAAAGATTTCACTGTACTACAAAACTGTTTCTCCCTTTCATGCCTTTTCCTGAAATTTAATTCCCAAACAAAATTCCCCAGAGTTCCCTAATTTTTGATTAGTTATCTTTGCCTAAAATAATTTCTTGACTTTCAGTTGAAGGGAGGGATTCCATGTCGGGCTGTACATACGTACTGTGGTTCTTCTCTCTTCTGCTCCTCTTCGTGACTTTCCCGGTATCCATCTGGTTTTGCTTCAAGGTAAAATGACTCGCAAAATGTCTTGGGAAAATCCTCTGAAAGAATGGGGAAGTTGATCATGGCTTCAGACCTTGTGTGCAAAACATATGAGAGAGGCTGAAAGATTTATAAGTGTTTCCTCACAAAATCTTAAACTTTTCCCACTCAAAATTTGTTCCTATCAAATCTGCACATTCCAATGCTAGATGAGTAGATGAGTCATTTAAAGAGAAAAAATCTGATCAACTTCCCAATTCTTACTAAATCCTCTCAATGTTCGTAATCAGAATTGTGATGCCCTCTTTTCTAAAAATAGGGTTCACTTTTGAAAAAATACCATGATGATCATAAAGAACTTTTAATTTAAAGGCAGTATATACATCATTGGTAATCTCGAAAATCAGAAATGTTCACAGATTTATGCCAAACTTACACAATATAAACATGATGACCGTAGAAAACTGCCCCTTAAATGGTTTTGTCTAAAGTGCTATAGTCTTTGAGAAATGAGTAAAACAATTAGTTTTCGTCTCATGAGACGAAAATTCAATTCGCCCCAAAACCATTTCGCCCAAGTGCCACTTCGCCCGAGTGCCATTTCGTCCCAAATTATTTCGTCCAAACACTACATCGCCCAAATGCCACTTCGCCCCAAAACCACTTCGTGCACAGGCTGTGGTTAAGGGCGAAATGGTTCAGGGCGAAATGACTGCAAACCCTTTTTCGACTGTTTTCTCAAAAGTTAGACCAAGTACGAGCTGGTTTTTGCTCAGGTTGGTTTTAATCATGCATATCTTCAATCACACAGGGGGATAAAACTATTTGTAACAGTTTACCAATTATGTATACTACATGTATCTTTAAGGTTGAATATCAACCAGATGTTTGTTTCACTGCAAAATAGGAAAATAGAATTAAGGAAAAATAAAGACGTGCCAAAGCACGTTTTGACTTGCACTCAGCAGAGCATCATGCAACAGATGGCTATCAACAACCATTAAAAAAAAAAGGCTAAAGATGTGAATCACATGACACTTACCTGACTTCTGATTGGTCGATATGACGATTAAAAGTCAAAAAGTGCATCAGCATGCATTTGTCATCACCTAATGATTGTAATTTTGTTTTGCATACAATGTCTTTGAAGACAAACATGTGTTCATACTCAAAGGCCCACTGTATTTATTATTTGCAATGACCCAAACGTTTGCGTGAGTTGACAAGAAAACCTTACTGAAAGAGTTCATACGAAACATCACATTAATTTATTTTTGTCCAAGATGGTACTTTCTTTAAGAAATTGAAGGTGATTTAAAATGTGTGCACACACATTTTTTTACCATTTCATAAAACACAAAAACCCTGCATGGATTTTAAGGGTTTTCTGAAGCATTGCTGTATCTACGTAGCTGAAATATCTGCAGGCTAGTTTTGGGGCCATTCAAAATAGTCATTGTTTTGCGCGGGACCAGTTGCCTAACCGAAAATGTTCGTTTAGATATGTTACGCCCTTATTCCAGAAATCCTGAGCTACCTGAATATTAATGTGTGAATTATTGCATTTTGTAATTAAACTCTGGAGATACACGGCATAATGCATTGTATCTGTGTGTTCCTCATGACTGCAGATTGTTGCCGAGTATGAGCGGGCGATCATATTCCGCGTTGGCCGTTTGCTCCCGGGCGGACCCAAAGGTCCTGGGCTGTTCTTCATCATCCCCTGTATCGATGACATCAGGGTGATTGATCTAAGGACGCTGTCGTTTGATGTGGCACCGCAAGAGGTAAGTTTATTTTAAAGCAAGTTCTTTTTAAAATTATAATAATAATCATTGGTAGCATGTGAACTCTGCGAGATATGCGACGTTTAAACGGCTAATTGAAGATTTTTTATAAGGGGCGAGGGCCAAAACAGTTTATAACATTGGGGTGTACAATGCCAGTGCATTGAAATAGCAATACTTTACCGTGCATTCTGTATGGTTAATGAGCTCAACTGAAAATAAACCCGTGTCTACGCACGGCAATGTTTGAAATAATCCCGGCGTAAACTAAAAATCATTCTAAAACAACAATTTCAGAATGAAATTTGTGGGTGTTATAAGCTTGGTAATACCCAGCACACAAGACATTTGAAATAACTATAAGGCCAATAAAAAAAAAGGCAATGTTTCCTATTACCCGCCCCAACCTAGAAAATCATGCATAACCTATTTCTTTTTGCTCAAAAATCAATAAAAAATAAAAATGTATTGTGTCTACCTAAAACCTAAATTTTGTGTACATCGCCTTAATTTTTTTACCCCTTCAAAGCATGAAAAAGTGGCTCACTCTTGTGTATTTGCAATGTTGTAATGTGCAAGTGGTAACAAAAATACTGACCGTCATCCCACCCTAATATTTTCGGCTGAATAAATTTAGAGCAAAATAAAAAAATATTTCCCACCTACCCACCCTGAATATATAATATTATAGTAAAAACGTATTTTTTTCTCGGCCTAATAATTATTATTCAGCAGCCTGTTACGGGGTAAGAATTTAAAATATTCATGTTATTTTGGGACACTTCAGTTATGTGCACCTTTGCAGTGCATGAGCAGATAGTTGAGCCAGTTATATTACAAAGAACATTACACTAGGACAGTTAAGTCATGCAAACCATGTACAGTGACTGTGCGTGTACATCTAAAATTAGCTCAGACCCCTAAATTTAGCCTGGTCCCAATACAATTACTTCATCCACTGTATAAGGCTTTGCTGTGCTAACCTTTCCAATATATATAGCACTGAGTATTCACTAGAGTTTTAGCTTGACTCCTTCCAATATATTGGAATATTTGATCATTAACAAAATATTCAATTTATGATTTCATATTTGAATTGAGCATCCAATAATATCTCTAACAATGAACCAGTTGCCTCATAATTCACAATATAAAGGTATTAAACGTGTTATGCATCACATTCCATTTCCCTGAATGGTTCCCCTTGAGTCTGTATGCGGGTCATTCCATGAAAACAAGACACAGTGTCGCCCCTTACGTCTTGACACTTCTGGAGTTGATTTTTTATAATTAGGCCAAACAAAATAAATGGTGTGTTTACGGTGACCCGACCTACCTGGAATTTGAGGCCAAATTACCGACCTCAAACTTTTTATTGCCAATTTTCAAGTTGATAATTTTAAATGAGCACTATTTGCAATAATTTCCAACAAACATAACATTTTCTGCACTTGTACATAATAGTGTTAATAGTGAGTTTCAAACATTACAAAACAACACGCAAAAATGCATAAACTGAAATGTCAAAAAAATGACAAAATAAAATTATTTTCCTACCTACATACCTGGATTTTTTTTAGGCCGTTACCGTAAATGCACCATTTATTTTGTTTGGCCTTACCAGACTTGTCTTTAGAGACAATCACCCTCTGCATATAAAGAATATATGACCTCATGAATCGAACACCACCTTTATCTGTTGATACTACCCAAAACATAACGAGAACGATTCAATAAACTAGTACGATCTTCTAAATGCAAGTGTGACATTTGGAAACTTTCACTCAAAATGTAACCAATTTCGCTCGTACATGTACATGTAATGTAATTCGAATCGATAGAGTCTAGGTTCTACAGCTGGGTAAAATCAGCAACTACCTTATCCAGAATGAAACTGGTCAAAAAGACTTGAAATGTAATCGAAAGAGTTGAAAAATGGCTTGGAGTCCCCCTTACGTCGTGAAACAATTTTCTTGTCTAACCGTCTATAAATTATTTTCAATATTCTGCATTATAACTTATAAATTGCACATAAATTCCTTTAAACAAATGCATCAAAATGTCACACTTTGGTTCCCTTTTTATGGAAATACCCATGCATGTTTGTACCCACTGCAGACAGTAACAAAAAAGATTCAATAAAATACACGTCGTGCGATCTTCTAAATGCATATTATTTAAAATGGTTTAATACTGATTTCACTCAGTCATAATGTACACATAATTTGAATTGATAAGCATTTAGGTTCTCTAAATTTTGAGGGTGTGCATCCTGCTTGAATTATTTTGTATATATGATTACACAAATGCATGACAGAAGCACCTTGTCAAAGGAATGGGTGAAAACAGTCATTTGAAAAAAGAAATCCCCAAACACAACATACGGTACCAATATCTCTAACTTATTGTGAACGGTGTATATGGTGCAGTATGTATGCAGCATACATGTACCATAGCTTTCATCAGGCTTCAATTTGTATATTTCCTTACTCTCCCAGGGGTAATAATACTCTGTCTAGTAGATCCACTGATTGCAGCTAGGCAGTGTTGACATAGACTGCAAATTAATTATGATTTGGCCAAACAAAATAAATGGTGTGTTTACGGTAACGGCCTAAAGAAAATCCAGGTAGGTAGGTAGGAAGATAGGAAGTTTTTTTTTGCATTTCAGTTTATGCATTTGCGTGTTGTTTTGCAATGTTTGAAACTCACTATCAACACTATTAACCATGTTCATGTACAAGTACATGTACTATGTATAGAAAATGTTATGTTCGTTGGAAATTATTGCAAATAGTGCTCATTTAAAATTATCAACTTGAAAATCAGCAATAAAATGTTTGAGGTCCGCAATTTGGCCTCAAAAATTCCAGGTAGGTCGGCTTACCGTAAACACACCATTTATTTGTTTTGGCCTTATGGGGCAAATTCGTGCCATGTTTACCAGAAATTACTCCTTGAAATGTTTGTTTTGTGCTGATAAAAAATTGGCAGAATGCAAGTCAAAAGCATACAGATATTAAACATGAGATTATGGTTGGTATCATGCTTTTACTCTTAAGCACAGTTTTTCTTTGCCAAGCAGTATAGATGGTATCGAATAGCTGCCATCTTGTAGGACAACTTTTGACATTTAAATTGGTCGACAATGCAAGCACAAAATGTGCAACCATGCATGTCCTTTAGGAACGAAGAAACTGCCCTACGAGATAGCAGCTATTCGATACGGTCTATTTCCTGCAAAACATACAGTGCCATGTAATTAGTATATCTTTATGCGGCTGTGTCTGAATAATATTGCTATACTCTTGAGATTACATACAAGTCAATGGTAGATGCTATAGGTAGATAGACTTGTATGTAAACCAAATAGGGGTCAAATTTGGATGCAAACAACTAGATTTGGCTTTGCTACATGTACATGTAGGTCGGGGGTGCCAATGTCATGGCGCTGTTTAGCACATAAATTTGCTTAGCACAGAGTTTATTTGCTTTCTGCCAAAATCGGTTGCTAGCCAAAATCGTATTTGATGTGAATTTACTACATGTAATATTTACGTACCATTTCTAAAAACACAATTTGACACAGTTTTGGCTGGTAACCCATTTTATATAGCATATAAATTCTGTGCTAAGCAAATTTTTGTGCTAAATAGCGCCATGAAATTGGCCCCTGATCTGGGACTGATTGAGCATTTTTTTCAAATGCAGACCTGTTGATGCAAACATTAAAAAAAAAAACGCAAATCTGACACAGGTCTGATTTGCCTTTAAAGAATCCAACAGTTGCATAGTCGGTGGCTAATGTAAACAGTAGTATCCTAATGCGCAATTTGTGTGTCCTTGAATTGGCAATAAGCCTGTCTAGTTTGCATTAAACTACGACTAACGCAAACCGCAAACACAAAAATATGATCCAATTTCCAAACACGAAAGCACAAGAATATGATCCAATTTCCAAACACGAGCAACAGTTTAGCGAGGCTTTTATGGTTTGAACTTTAGGGGGACTGAATCCAAATCAAGATGCTGTAGAAATAATGCATTTTCCCCCCAGATTTCTGGGCACAATAAAAATGCTGCATCTGCTTTTTCCATTTCTAGAGGAAATATTGCAGGTACTGTTTTGCATTTTTTTGCATGGAGCCATCCATGAAAGACTTCATAATATTGTTATTTATTATTATTTATTCGACCACAACAAAGTACATATTCAATAGGAGTAAGTAAGACACACCGGTGTTCATGAATAACACCCCGTTTACACTCGATTCGCCTTTGCCGAATCGAACTCCGCAATTTCCAAAAAGGGGAGTTGAAGCCGGGTAGGCACCAAGTGTAAACGCAAAAGGTGAATTGAAAAAGGCGGATCAGACCCGGGTCTGATTCGCCTTTTTCAAGTCACCTTTGGGGTAGGGTTGAACCCCGCAATTGTGGGGTTGAACCCTGCAATCGTCAAGGTCGCTTGTAGTGTAAACGCTACCCGAATACAGATTCGGCAATTTGAGTGTCCTTGGGGCGGTGCCCGCAGTGTAGTACATTTAATTGACCAACCTGGCACTAGTGCAGCAACACCTAACAGCTCACGCATGCGCTGCAGTTACATTTAGTGGTGACTTTTGCGGTTTCTGAAGCGAGTTGAAGCGATTTGGGGTGTAGTGTAAACGCGGCAAATGTTCAGTTTTGTGGTCGCAATAAAAATGCTGGATCTGTATCCACCTTTGCCCATTCGAGTGTAAACGCGGTGTTAATTTATCTCGGATATACTGTGTCTTACAATCTGGTTCTGAAAGCTCTGACAATATACATACTGTACACAAGCCCACTACATATAGAGACAAAAGCGTTAGTCTGTAATTTATTTTCAACTGTCAAGTTTGCCGTAAATGCCGTCTATAATTGGCTTTTTCTTGAAGTGCAAAAAGCTCTTGTTCTTGTCATTGTTTATCTTCAGTCTACATGTACTGTATATTTTATAATTGCCTGCGACAGAGCTCCGGCTGTCTAATTTTGTAAATTTCATCAGCGATGACGAGGCTATTGTGGTAGTAATCTGATTGTCCTTAATGCCGAAATCTGAAACTCGACGTAATAATGACTTTCCAGAATCCATTACAACAAAAATCCAGAATCCACGAAAAAACAAAACGCAAAGTGACATTTTGATGAATTAGTACCATTAGCTTTTTGACTAATTGCTAACATATTTTAACGGGTTTCCCAGCCATTTCAAGTAGGCCTACAATATATATGAATCGTTGGTTGCATAAGTTTAAATTTTAGTCATTGTAATGTATTAGCTGAGAGAAATCAATTTCGCGTGTTTTGAAATGTGCTTTGTACTTGGAAAATTGGGGGAGTAAGAAAGGTTTGGTACTTCTGGCAATTGTCGGCTGACAAAGTGATATTCATTGTTTACCTGAAAAATGACAGCACACCAGTTTTGTTCAGAAATCTTACATTCTCGCTTTAAAACAATTAGAATATAGAAAATAATTTTTTTTTTCTTTGCAGATCCTGTCCAAAGACAGCGTCACAGTCACAGTAGACGCCGTAGTTTACTTCCGTGTTCAAGACCCCACAATGGCCGTTGTGAACGTGGAAAACTACAAGCGATCCACCGAGTTGCTGGCCGCGACTACACTTCGTAATGTCCTGGGAACTAAGACCCTGGCTGAGATGCTGAGTCACCGAGAAGAGATCAGCAGTACTCTAAAATCGCTTCTGGACGAAGCTACAGATCCGTGGGGCGTCAAGGTGGAACGAGTCGAGATGTACGTTGATTTTGTTAGGAATTTGGTTTGTAAAATAAAATTGTTTCTGAGCACGAAACAAATTGTGTACTTTAGGATGTAAAATCACCATGCACAATTTTTGTTGCAAATCCAGAAAGGTCAAATTGAACAGGTGAAGGGATTGTCAGATTTATACCATTTATATTTTGTACCAATCAACGTACAATTTTCTCCTGCCCATGATCCCTCTCTAAAATCCTTTATCCTCCAATTTCTTTTAACAGCAAGGACGTGCGTCTGCCAGTTCAGATGCAACGTGCAATGGCCGCTGAAGCTGAGGCGTCCAGGGAGGCTCGTGCTAAGGTAAATAGGAAGCTTTTGGGACTTGGCCAGGCATTTGACATGAGTGACACTCGGATTTGGGATTTGAACTGAGACAAAAGTGACCAAATGCTTAAGACTCTAGTTAGTGGCGCTTTCAGACGCTGTTGTAGGTGAATACATATTATAGTGTGAATACATATTATATTTGTTGGCAGATAGGATAGGATAGCACAATGTAGTGCTAAGCATTTCACCTAATGCCTATAAAAACCTGTTTTATGTCCTAAAGGTGATTGCTGCTGAGGGTGAGAAGAACGCATCTCGTGCCTTGAAGGAGGCAGCTGACATCATCGCTGAGTCCCCTAGCGCACTCCAGCTTCGTTACCTACAAACCCTCAACTCCATTTCAGCCGAGAAGAACTCAACCATCATCTTCCCGCTGCCCATCGATCTTCTGACGAATTTCATGAACAGAAAATAGCAATTAACACCTGGGAAGGCAAGAACAAGTGGGGAATTAGAGACCGCCTCGCTCCTGCCCAAACCTGACATCTAGGGCCTTAGGCCCAGGGGTGGTAGGTCACACAAGGACTAAATGAATCAACTTCTGATAAACTCAAGCATGACTTACTATCCTTTAAAACAACTGCCAAGCTCACATTAGGGCCTTTTAGTAAGATTCAGTCAATGGGTTGATTTTGGAACATTGCAAAACCTGTATATCACAGATGTGATTGTTTTGGTTTTTCCCAGAACTTTCTTTTGTCTTCTTGGTTTGTGACAAAGATTATTCCGGGAAAAATCCCATCCCTGGTATATGTACAGGCTTTAAAGATAATTCTTCACATAAGGTAGCCAAAATTTCTACATTTTCTATGAGACCTGTTGAGTTCCACACTGATTTGATTTAGTCCTTTTGTGACAAGTTTTCTTGTCCCTCCCAGGATTGATATCGTGATGTTACCACGTAAAAACACAACGATCTTTATCTAATCTAATCTAATCTAATCTAATCTAATCTAATCTAATCTAATCTAATCTAATCTAATCTAATCTAATTGTCAATCTTTATCAAATCAATTATAAATGTGTAGGCCAGCCCACGGGGGGTTGGTTGAAATCCTGTAAAATATGAGCAAAGTGAATCAGTCAGTATTGCAGAAACACAGTGTGGACTTTATTGGACTGCTGCTCATCAAAAAGAATGACTTACAATGCAATCAAATCCTTGATTGCATTAACAAAATTATCTAACAACATTCAACATGAATAATTAACCATCTATTTTACAATCACATGATTCAAAACGAAAAGGAAAATCTAACTATTCATATGCGAGCATATTCTTCCTAAATGTCATAACAGACAAACATCATCTTTAAAAGGACCCATAATTAAACACAAGCTCTGAATTGTCAAGTAAAGTTACTTTCCCAAATACAGACTGAAATAAACCTAATTAACTATGCACAAGAAAATAAGTGTTCTGGTCCCTACTTGTTTCCACTAGCTTAAGAAAAGCCATCTGCTTTTCTTATCACAACTTGCTCTATAATCTCAAAGTAAACAAACAGCTGGAGAGCCCAGGCCAATCTGGCCCTATGTCCACATACATACTGGACTCATGAATACATAATGAGCTGAGGCTCCTTTCCTAGAATGAATGACTCAGATCATCCACTACCAGGACCATTTCCTGCACACTGTATGGAAGTATGGTATTTAGCTAAGTTTTATAAGAATTTAGCATAGCTGTGTGGCTAGTGACTTCACATTACCAAACTTTCAGAACAAGTGGAAGAGTTATTAAATTCTAGGAACACATTCTTGAAGATTCTACTTCGAAATACTCTCAAAGTTTGAGCAATTACTCACAGGAAACTTCTTAAATGTATGTCAACAAAATTACAAACTCAATCGACAGTCTGGCATTTCCTCATGAAACTTAATAAACTCTGTCTAAAACAAATATTATATCTTCGCTATTCCTATATTAAGTGAAACAATTATATTGAGGAGTTTCAGAGAAACACAAATCAAAGCTGTACAATTCTTAACTTGTCCAACTTTCTAGTCTGTATAATCAGAATGTTTGCAAATCACTTATATTTTCCTCCTGCATGGTAATGGACTACCCCAATGTATGCACTGGCACAAAATAGCCTACATACTAATGAGGGAGAACAAAGGCTCTAGTCACTGGTCAGACCACATGGTCCAGAGTGAGTCACTCTAGCCAAACTGTAAACATCCCACCCAGGGCTACATGTACATGGGGTGTGTGTATGGCACTGGTGCATTGACCCATATCAATGTACAATGCTATTACACTCAGCTACAAGTCTACAGGATCTGCACATTGGGAATACATACATACATGTACTGATTATCAACTTGTATATCTGAAAAGTTTCTCACAGTGGCTGAATCAAAGGACTAGACATTTACAAATACATAGACTAGTAGTAGGAATATAATCAATATGAAATCCAAACTTGTAAAATACAATTTCAGATAAAAGTTGGGTTCTAATACTAGTCCGCCAGAACAATCCTAAAATCTACCATGTCCACTTCGCTCCATGGTTGTAGTCTAGAACCAATTATCATAAAATAATAGAGCATCTAAATCATGCATAAACACCATATATCTCAATCAGAATGATCACCAGTTAAGTATGTGAAATACATTATGCAAGAAGATATAAAAAGTTTGAACATACCTGTAAAATATGAGCAAAGTGAATCAGTCAGTATTGCAGAAACACAGTGTGGACTTTATTGGACTGCTGCTCATCAAAGAATGGCTTGAGAACAGCATGGTCCAGGTGTACAGGTATTTCTCACTGCCCCTAGCCAATCAGAGGTCAGTAACCATGGCGACCGGTTACAACCACCCAATCGGCTGTGAGAGCCATTCCTGTATGCTCATGTACATGCATTGCTTATAAGCACTATCCCATGCACAGTACAAAGAAATGGAACATGTCATTTTTTGTGGGGGGGGATTTCTTCTGCTAAATTGCTATGCTTCGGGAGGGGCCCTACATACTCCTCCGAAAAAGTAAATGTTGTCCCAACATTTCAAGGAAAAAAATAATAATTACACACAGCCAAGGTCACATCAGGCAGCCGTTAAAGTAATAATTTCACAACAGTACCAATCATGACATGTCTTCTCAAAATGTAGATCTAAGGGTTAAAGTGGTACCTGGGGAGTTCCCCAACTATAAGCCATGACACATCCCTCAAAATCATGGGTATAGGTCGACCGAAAAGTAATACGAAGGTGATATCAAGCCTTCTCGAACCTTTCTAGTCTGATCACTAAAAATGATCCTGAAACAAAATGGTTACCACAGAAATTGCAAACAGCAATCATATCTAACAAGGATAAATCTCCATGAGGAAGACACATCATGAAAAAAAGAAATTCTAATACAAATACTGCTGTTCCAGTCTTGGTGAACTGGCATAAGGGTGTGTCATCGTTGGTTGCCATGCTGGAGTGTGCTGCTGGTAGTGGTACTGAGGAGGTGGGGCGTATCTTGCAGGTGTAAATGGAAACATCAGGTTAGAGTTCGTAGGTGGGTAATAGCCTCCAGGGGGAAATGGTTGTGAATAATGGAAATCAGTAGGACCCATCTGTTGTGGGGCTTGAGTTGGGTGGATTGGCTGGGTGGGGACATAGTAAGGATAGCCCTGATCTGGATAGTGGCTGGGGTTGTGCTGCACGGACACCGCAGCCACTCTCTGCTGGTTGGGGTTGCCAAGCTGATTGTAACTGAGGATGTTGGGGGGATGCCTCACCCGTGCGGGGTACCGGCCTTCTGTCTCTGGTATGGAGTCGTTACATCCACCTGGTACCGCCACTGGCTCTTCCTGCGGTGCTGGCTCGCATGGCTCCATCTGTGGTGCTGTCTCATCGGGCTCCACCTGCAGTGCTGGCTCGTCTGGCTCCATCTGCGGCGCTGGCTCGTCTGGCTCCACCTGCGGTGCTGTCTCATCGGGCTCCACCTGCAGTGCTGGCTTGTCTGGATCCATCTGCAGTGCTGTCTCATCGGGCTCCACCTGCAGTGCTGGCTCGCCCGGCTCCATCTGCGGCGCTGGGGGTTGATCGTCTGGTGAAGGAGTTGCCCTCAAGCCTTTAGTGGGGTTGTGGTCTGGAAACGGCATGGCACCTTCTGTTGAGGGTGGGGCAGGAGTCGGTGGCAGGGTTCGATGAAAATATTCTTCTTCATCACTGCTTTGCTCGCGGGATGGATGAAGAGTTCTTTGGTTCCGTGAGCGGAGGTTGTGTTGGCTCCTCTTTTGTGTTTGCTGCACCTGTGGTGTTACTTCCTGGGATGTGAGGTTATTGCAGGGGAGGAGAAGGTTGCGGTGAAGCACCCTGGTCCTTCCTGTACCGTTCTGTGGCTTCAGCTCATAGACTGGCATGTCAGACATCTTTTTTGTAACCACATGGATCTTTTCCTCCCAGTATGCTCTGATCTTCCCTGGACCGCCTGTCTCATTCAAGTTCCTGATGAGCACCCTGTCCCCTGGCTGCAGACTTGTACCATGGACTCTTTTGTTGTAGTGTGCTTGGTTACGATGGGCTGTGTCCTTACTTCGTCTGGAAGCTAGAGCATAAGCTTGCTCCATCTGGTCCTTCCACCTTGTCACATAATCGGTATGGCTGGTACCTGTACCCGTGCCCTCTGTACTCTGTGGGAGATTGAAGAAAACATCGATGGGTAGTCTTGGGTGTCGTCCATACAGAAGATAGAATGGAGAATAGCCTGTCGCCTCACTACGGGTGCAGTTGTAAGCGTGAACAACTTTGGACAGGGACTCCTTCCAGTTCACCTTCTGTTCTTCAGGTAGGGTGCGCAGCATGGAAAGTAGAGTGCGATTAAATCTCTCTACTTGTCCATTTCCCTGAGGGTGATAGGGGGTTGTTCGTGATCGCTCAATACCACAAAGCTGCTGCAGCCGGTGAAACAACTGATTTTCGAATTCCCTACCCTGGTCATGATGCAGTCTGCGGGGAAATCCAAATTTCAGGGCAAAATCATTGAAGATTCTATCGGCAGCAGTTTTTCCAGACTTGTTGGTGGTGGCATAAGCTTGGGAAAACCGAGTGAAATGGTCAACCACGACTAGGATGTACTCGTAGCCACCTTTACTTCGCTCCAGATGGAGGAAATCGATCGACACGAGTTCAAAGGGCTCCGTCGTGGCGATACTCTGCATTGGGGCACAGGTAGGCTTGTTGGGTCGACGCTGCTTCAGACAGGGACATTGCTGGGTGACATACTTTTCCACATCCTTCTGCATGTGGGGCCAATAGAAGCGATCGCGTGCTAAGCTAACCACTCTATCTGCACCTAGATGACCCATTTCATTATGCAGCTCATGGTAGACCCGCTGTCGGTGTTGCTTAGGCAGAACCAGCTGGAGTTGTTGCCCTCGTTTTCGGTAGAGTAGCCCATCCTTGATCTGTAGTTTTCCCCATTCATGCAGGAGTAACGTTGTCTCATGTGTCTCTCCTCTCCTCTCTCGCATCTTGGGGCGTTGTTTGTTGGTCACATACCGATACACTGGACCGATGCTAGGGTCAGCTTGCTGGGCGTCGGGCATATTCAGCCGAGTTGTATCCTGATCTGCTCGGTCGCCATGTTGATGAATGGAGGATGTGATGGCTCTTATCCATGGGAGACCCATCTGTTGCGCCTTAATTGTTTTGACTGTGGTGTCGATCGATGCTGTTGTGGTCCCCTGGGTGCATCCTGCCATGTACTTCTCAAAGTCAAGAGGTAGTCGCGAAAGCGTGTCGGCATCAACATTGGACTTGCCTGGCTTGTACTGGATGTCAAAGTTGAAATCTGACAACTCGGCCACCCAGCGGTATCCAGTAGCATTCAGTCTGGCGGAAGTGAGGACATAAGTGAGCGGATTGTTGTCAGTATATACTGTGAACGACTTGGCGTAGTATAGATAATCACGAAACTTCTCACAGATCGCCCACTTCATCGCTAGAAATTCCAGCTTGCCGGAATGAAGGTTGTAGTTCCTCTCTGCCGGTGTGAGAGTCCGGGAGCCATATCCAATGACTCGTAGCTTGTCTTGTTGCCGCTGATATAGTATCGCCCCTAAACCCTCGTTGGAGGCATCAGTGTGCAAGACAAACGGCTGGGAGAAATCAGGATAGGCCATCACTGGTGGGATGATCAGCTGGTCAAGGAGGGAGTTTAGTATCACCTGATGTTCACTCGTCCAGGTGATAGGTTGTTTGGCTGGGACCTGGCCTGCGCCTCGTTTGTTGGTCGACTTGCTCTTCACAGACATCATTCGCTGCTGTTTCTCCTTGTTTTGTGGACTGATGGTGAGGAGGTCATAGAGGGGTTTGCATATTCGCGAGAAATCTTGTATATACCTTCTGTAGTATCCAAGAAAACCCAGAAGTTTTCTCAACTCTCCAACATTTGTGGGTGTCCTCTCCTTCAGAGCTTGAACTGCGCTGATGTCTGCCGGATCCATCTTATGTCCCTCTGCTGAGACGACTCGGCCAAGATACCGAACCTCCCTCTGGAACAGGTGGCACTTGCTGGGCTTGAGTTTGATGCCATGTTGTTGGAGACGTTGAAGTATTTTGCAGACATTTTGCAAGTGATCTTCAAAAGATGTACCATACACCAGAATGTCATCGAGGTAGATAACTGCGATCTCCCCAGTCAAGCCCTCGAGGCAGGTCTCCATACAGCGCTGAAATACTGCCGGTGCGTTCATCAGGCCAAACGGTATCCGGAGCCATTCGTATAATCCCCACGGAGTCACGAATGCTGTGAGCGGTTGGCTTTCCTCAGACATAAAGCCCTGATGGTAGGCCTTACCCTGATCCAAAGTCGAAAACCATGAGTGTCCGCCCAAGCCATCGAGAACATCTTGGATTCTGGGAATAGGTTGTCGGTCAGGTACAGTCTTGTTGTTCAACTCCCGGTAGTCGATGCAGAGTCGTAAACTCCCATCTTTCTTTCGGACACAAACTATCGGTGAAGAGTAGGACGATGAAGACTTGGCAATCCACTGACGGTTAATCAGGTCTCGGAGATAATCTTTAACCTCTTTATATAAGGGACGTGGTACAGAAAGGTATGTTTTCTGTACCGGCTTGTTGTCATGGAGCTGGATTTTCATCTGTAGATTGTTAATGCAGCCCATGTCCTGTTCATCTTTCGCAAATGCTCCAGCCTGCTCCTTCAACATCTGTTCTGCTGCATGTTTCTGTTGGTCCGTCAGATGGCTAAGGTCAACGGGTGGCATCCAATTTAATGCGTTTGGGTCGAGTCTGGTCTTCATCTGGTTGACGCGAATGTGGGAAGTGCTCGAGGTATTGTTGGTGGGGCTGGTTTCGACGACACCTGGTAAGACAGAACTCACCTGTTCTAGCTCACCAAGAACAGTTCGTCCCCGTAGAGTGACATCATGTCCAGTTCGGTTCTCCACTGGTACCTGAATGCGTGAGGTTTTGCCCTGCTGTACACTCACGACACATTCTGCAACCTCTGCTCCTTCTGGCCAGGGCATCATGACGTTTGGCACAAACAACATGGGTGTCTCTTCACGGAAGGGTCCTGTCCTCACAATGCATGTCACGGTTCGTGTCGCCCCTCTCGGTATGGTGAAATCTCTCTTCCCCGTAGATACTGTGCACAACCTCTCTGGTTCAGTTGTATGAAGGAGATTTACCAGAGCTTTAACTGACGAGGGCTTCATCTTTGGGAAACCCGCATGAAGTATGGAACTCAAGTCACCTGCCTCGTCTTTTGCTATCCTTTCTATAACGTTGTAGCCTATGATGGGTTCAGCACAGGGGTCAGGAGTTACCAACATCGGTACAAGCATCCTGTTTCCTTTTCCACAGAGCGAAAAACTGGCTTCAATCCAACCGTCAAAAGGGATTGGGGTAGAATTTGCAGCCCTAACATCTAGTGTTGTGTCATCGAGTAGTTCTTGTATTGGCCGTAGGGGTAGATGGGGAAGGTGCGTCTTCAGCCATGAACGGGAGAGAAGTGATACCTGCGATCCAGTGTCCCACAGGGCTTCTGTCTGCTGCTCTTCTATTAGGCACTGGACCATGCATCTGTTCCCGACCAATCTGCTTACACGATCATGTTGTCGTGGTGTCAGATGTGCACACACTTGTGGCATTGGTCGAAAAGTTCTAGCTGCTGGGCTCTCTCTCCCGATATCTGCTCCTCGTTCCTGGGACTCCCTCTCTTGTGTGGCTACTGCCCGTCCCTCGGCAATAACCCTTGGCCGTTTCCCGGCTGCCTGCTGGTACAATCTCTCATGAAATGGTTGGGAGATCCACACTTAAAGCAATGTTGACACTGGTCACCAATACCCTGATCCTGACATCCTGTGCAGCCCCAACGTCGTGCTGGGCCCCGGGATCTCGGTGCTCTGTGGTTCTCTGATGCTGGGTGACTTCTTGTTTGAAGGGCTTGCACAATCGCAGCAACCTGTAGCTTCAACTCTTTTACGTCTTCGGCCAGAGGGTTGGGTTTGGAGGTTTTAGGTGCCGGGGCATCGGGTTGTGGGCAATTCTCGGAGATGGAGTGAACCGCGACGACCCTTGAGGGGTTGAACTTTTGCTGACGTTCTGTCTCATGGCTGGCTGCGATGTTCAGCGTTTCTAGCAGATCCTCATCGGTTACATTGGGCTTCTGGATGACGGGACGCATGTCCATCCTTATTCCCTCACTTCTGATACCCGTCAGGACAGTGTGAAGAAACATACTCCGCACTTGGTCTCCCTCATACCGTGGTCCACCGGTGCCCTCCTTAGAGACAAGGACAACCTTCTGTTGGAGATCCATGACTCGGATGAGGAATTCTTGGGGGGTTTCCTTCGCTTCTTGTCGGGCCCTGGACAGCTGATAATACAGTTCGGTAGCACCGCTTTCTTGGAAATGGGAGCGAAGTACCCTCCGCAGCTCTGCTAACCGTAGTGATTGTTTGCCCTCCAGATAACTCCTGAGGCGTGATGCTGGGTTTATTGCCCTGATGACTGCCTCCACGACTTCTGCCTCCTTGTAACCCTTCGTCAATCCTGCTTCTATCTGATGCATGAGAGACAGGAATGTTATCTTATCCCTCTGTCCTTGGTCACCGATCTGGCCCGAGATCTTAAATTCTCTTCTGAAAATGGGGTTGCTTGTCGTCGGTGTTCCCATGGGAACAGAAAGGGGTGACGAACTGGGCACTTCCCCTGGGGTCGGCTCTGGCTCAGGTGTTTCATGATGTAAGATCCCCTGTATTCGCTGGAACACCGCTAGTCCACCATCTGGCTGGTTTTCCACCTCCTCGCTGTCAATGTATCTTCCAATTTGACGACGGAGTGCTAACACGCTCTTGCCGCTTCCATCTAGTTTGAGCTCTTGGCAGGCATGGAGTAGATCTTCTCCTGTCGCCTCCTGGACTCTGCTACGGGCTACTCGGTAGGCGCTGTCTACATTCTGCTCGGCGGCTGCCATGATTCGTCGTCAACTGAAGAAGGGGGGTGGTGGTGGTAGGGGGTTCTAGGTGTTCCGGTCACTTCATCATGCTATTCAGGCCTACACCCGGGTCATCTTCGGTTCTCTTCTGGTCCTCTGACAGGCGCACATCATCCGGCTGATCATCGATCGGCTACCGGACGCACCTATCCCTTCGTGGTCGCCAAATGTAAGCCAGCCCACGGGGGGTTGGTTGAAATCCTGTAAAATATGAGCAAAGTGAATCAGTCAGTATTGCAGAAACACAGTGTGGACTTTATTGGACTGCTGCTCATCAAAAAGAATGACTTACAATGCAATCAAATCCTTGATTGCATTAACAAAATTATCTAACAACATTCAACATGAATAATTAACCATCTATTTTACAATCACATGATTCAAAACGAAAAGGAAAATCTAACTATTCATATGCGAGCATATTCTTCCTAAATGTCATAACAGACAAACATCATCTTTAAAAGGACCCATAATTAAACACAAGCTCTGAATTGTCAAGTAAAGTTACTTTCCCAAATACAGACTGAAATAAACCTAATTAACTATGCACAAGAAAATAAGTGTTCTGGTCCCTACTTGTTTCCACTAGCTTAAGAAAAGCCATCTGCTTTTCTTATCACAACTTGCTCTATAATCTCAAAGTAAACAAACAGCTGGAGAGCCCAGGCCAATCTGGCCCTATGTCCACATACATACTGGACTCATGAATACATAATGAGCTGAGGCTCCTTTCCTAGAATGAATGACTCAGATCATCCACTACCAGGACCATTTCCTGCACACTGTATGGAAGTATGGTATTTAGCTAAGTTTTATAAGAATTTAGCATAGCTGTGTGGCTAGTGACTTCACATTACCAAACTTTCAGAACAAGTGGAAGAGTTATTAAATTCTAGGAACACATTCTTGAAGATTCTACTTCGAAATACTCTCAAAGTTTGAGCAATTACTCACAGGAAACTTCTTAAATGTATGTCAACAAAATTACAAACTCAATCGACAGTCTGGCATTTCCTCATGAAACTTAATAAACTCTGTCTAAAACAAATATTATATCTTCGCTATTCCTATATTAAGTGAAACAATTATATTGAGGAGTTTCAGAGAAACACAAATCAAAGCTGTACAATTCTTAACTTGTCCAACTTTCTAGTCTGTATAATCAGAATGTTTGCAAATCACTTATATTTTCCTCCTGCATGGTAATGGACTACCCCAATGTATGCACTGGCACAAAATAGCCTACATACTAATGAGGGAGAACAAAGGCTCTAGTCACTGGTCAGACCACATGGTCCAGAGTGAGTCACTCTAGCCAAACTGTAAACATCCCACCCAGGGCTACATGTACATGGGGTGTGTGTATGGCACTGGTGCATTGACCCATATCAATGTACAATGCTATTACACTCAGCTACAAGTCTACAGGATCTGCACATTGGGAATACATACATACATGTACTGATTATCAACTTGTATATCTGAAAAGTTTCTCACAGTGGCTGAATCAAAGGACTAGACATTTACAAATACATAGACTAGTAGTAGGAATATAATCAATATGAAATCCAAACTTGTAAAATACAATTTCAGATAAAAGTTGGGTTCTAATACTAGTCCGCCAGAACAATCCTAAAATCTACCATGTCCACTTCGCTCCATGGTTGTAGTCTAGAACCAATTATCATAAAATAATAGAGCATCTAAATCATGCATAAACACCATATATCTCAATCAGAATGATCACCAGTTAAGTATGTGAAATACATTATGCAAGAAGATATAAAAAGTTTGAACATACCTGTAAAATATGAGCAAAGTGAATCAGTCAGTATTGCAGAAACACAGTGTGGACTTTATTGGACTGCTGCTCATCAAAGAATGGCTTGAGAACAGCATGGTCCAGGTGTACAGGTATTTCTCACTGCCCCTAGCCAATCAGAGGTCAGTAACCATGGCGACCGGTTACAACCACCCAATCGGCTGTGAGAGCCATTCCTGTATGCTCATGTACATGCATTGCTTATAAGCACTATCCCATGCACAGTACAAAGAAATGGAACATGTCATTTTTTGTGGGGGGGGATTTCTTCTGCTAAATTGCTATGCTTCGGGAGGGGCCCTACAAATGTTTTACACAAATTATATCCAATAGTTTGAAAGATTATTGTAAAAATACAAACATTTGTAAAGGACTAGGTAGATTTTTTTAAAAATAAATAAAACTTTACTGTTTTGGAGAAGCATTGCACAGAATACCATGGTGTGGCTTGGAAGTAATGAAGTCAAGACATTGGTTTAATCAAAGAATTACAGGTTTGAATACCAGCCATGTCCATGGTGTGTGTGCCCATGGGCAAGGCACTTTGCCATAAGTTCCCTATAACCTAGCACTCCACCAAGGAGTAAATGGGTATCTGCAAGGGTTGTAGCATAAACCGAAATCTGTAAATACACTTACCTCAAACCACAATCAGCCTGTTTTCTATAAAACTATTTATCAGCATGTATTGGCAAGTGGTAAAATTTTTCTACATGTAATTTAGGATATTTTAAGCATTAGATTGTTGTTGAAATGTTGTGTTATTAGTATACATATGGGTAATGTAGTTATGTGTAAATTGACCCTTGCTGTGATTGTATATTTTGCATAATGTACTTTTATACCTGTAGTACATGAAATGAGCTGTGTCCAATATGACCATTTTAAAATGATCAAAACGAAGATTGTGTAATTAAAGGAGCATGACCAAATTTGTTCCCAAAAAAATGGATTTCGTTCTAACCCAATAATCACATAAAATACCTCCTTAAAATACTATACATGGGAAGAGAACAGGAAATTTGCAGTCCCCAATTTGGACGTGGAAGCAAAAAGGTTGGTGTAATTACTGCACTGTTGTATGGAACCGGATAAATTAGTTTACAAAACTTCAGTGGACTTCTGACGATATCCCTGGAAATATACGGATTGAGGGCGTGAAATTTAAGAATGGTAATGAGAAAAATATCAGAAATTAATTTAGCTTGCGTCGGGAAAAATGAATGTTAATTAAGGTTTGTTTTGACTTAAAAATATGACGCAAACAAAATCTCAACACCCATGGGAAAATTGCGAGGAGTAAAAAATGTGATCTGGCCATGCTCCTTTAAGAAAAACCAACATTTTTATACACCGTATCGAATAGCCGCCAACTCGTAGGGCAGTTTCTTTGTTCCTTGAGGATATGTATGGTTGCACATATTGTGCTTACATTGTTGAACAGTTTAAGTAACAAAAGGTGCCCCACAAGATGGCAGCTATTCGATACGTCTATACCCGGCATCATGTTTGACATAAGTTCTCCCCCTTCTATCTCTACTGTTAATAAACAAAAGTTTGAGTTAAATATTTTTGAAGGGATTCTTTGTCTTTTTTATCTGTTTTATCTTTTTTATCTTATTTATCTTATTTATCCTTTTCTAGCCGAATCTATTCATAATTTGGTGCAAAGCTATTGCTAACAGGGTCACTTAATACCATTAATGCTCGGTCATCCAAGAAAGTATTCTGGATTTCTTGGTGTCACAAGAAAAAGGACACTGTGATAAAACTGATAGTAGTTACCATTTTCCAAAATTCTCAGTAATTACCGAGTAATTAGCAATTAAATCTTGTCCTTCCTTTTTAGGACACCCCTGTATAAGACTGGCATTCCCATTCTGCTTTGTGTCCAAAATATCCAAGGACATTTGGTGAACGAAATTGGCAGAGGGTACTCAAGTTCCTTCCTTTGTTCCCCATACATCCAAAGAATTTGAAATGAATTCTTTTCAAGTTTTCCTTGGTGCGTTGACAAAAGTAAGTTGAGGCATGGAGGAAGGAAACCACCTTCCTCCATGGTTGAGGTATGGGAGCAGTAGGGGAGTCCCCTGGAAGGGAAATGGTTCATGAACAGCACGTACAAATGTGTCAAAAACAGGAACCTGTTAATTTGTTTTTTCAAGTTTGGGTAAAGATTGTAAATGGTCACACGTAGGGGTGGGGGTGGCGCAATACAAAAACAAATACCTCGCAGGGAGTATATAGATGTGTGTTGGCGTGTGATAGAATATTTCTGCTCTTTAATCTACTGACTCCTCAGAATGTGCCACCTTAAAAATGACAAACAGATATGCTTTGATTGCAAATGTACTATTAATATACACACAAGTGTACCTATATTTGTTGTAATATGTTTGTTCTGTTCTAAATCAGATAATTTGTTAATTGTGCAAGGCCAGTGTAAGGACTAATGTGCACAAGTTCTGTATTGTTCTTAAAACTATTTTAAGTACTATTGACGTCATACTTTGTTACGTATGTGCTTGTCTAGGGGACGACGAAGTAAGGATCCCATGAGGGAACTAGTGTAGCTCTCGCATAAACAAGTGTGACACAGGCCGGGCACAAAGTTAAATACATGTATAGAAAACTAGAGTGCAAACTTTGACGATTTGAGCTCCGCCATTTTGCATAAACGGCAGTGAAGGCTATGGGAACATTGTAGTGTAAAGCGGGCCTCCCACTGTGCGATTTTTGCCACGAAATTCCTACGATTGGGTACGATTTGGTACGATTGTGTGTAGAGTCTATAGACAGTCTCCGATAATCGTACCAATTCGTAGGAAATTCGTGGCCAAAATCGCACAATGGGAGGCCCGCTTAAAGGCCTGTAGATGATCTGTTTTTGAGCGATTCTGCGAATAAAACCATTATAAATCAAAAGAAAGACATCAACAAACTCATCGGAAGAAATATCACCTTTGTCAAATGAACCACGTTTTAAAAAAAACATGAAAATCCATATGCGTTTCCCTGGTCTTGGCGGGGTGTTTTAAATATTCGTTCCCAGTGGATCGGGTACTATGTGGCTTGCGTCATGCACTCTGTGGCGCACATCATATACTGCGTGTGCGCGCGATCCATAAAAATGCATCGCGTTGGAACACGCACACGCAGTACACAGCGCCCATGCATTTTGGACCGCGTAGATGCGAACCAAAAATAAGTAAATCGTTTACAAACGATCTAAATAATTTCATCTTTACGTATTATTTTCTGGTAAAATTATATAATTTTGAGCGGAAACCTTTTATTGGGTATTTGCTATTAATTCAATCTTTACTTTCAGAACTTTTCCCCTGTAAACTCGTCGATTACTTTTTGGGGTCATTGCAAATGATCCACTGGGCCTTTAAGCGGGAAAGGTTTTGGCGTTGCCCATAGCGTTAAAGGCACAGGCTCGTCAGCAATGCGCGCGCGCCAAATTCGTGCCACGAAATACGCAGCTCCATGCCTTTGCTGTGGAGCTGCGTATTTCGTGGCACGAATTTGGCGCGCGCGCATTGCTGACGAGCCCTGTGCCTTTAAGTCTCAATGACGGGGACCAAATTAATACATGCCTATATGTTTTCCCGACTATGTTTCGCGACCATGTTAATATAGCTAGACTATATGTATTTATATCATTTTTAAAGGATGATACATGTATATCGTAAATTAAAAAAAAATGGATTTATCATAATAAAAAAAGCCTTGTGGGTGTTAGGGCAAAATATACCTTTAAGAATCCATCATGTTAGTGCTTTGCATCGTCTGTTACGGTTACTTGGTCCGTTCCCACGCACCTATATATTTCTCCCTAATTGCGATCTTGGACACCCGCCAAGACACACAAACTCGTCAACGACGTGTAGGCTTATATTTTCTTTATTTAATCAATTCGTTTCATGTCATTAGCCTAGAACATTTACATTTTCTACTTGCGCTATATGACAGATATAATAAGCATGTCAAACATAGTTTATTTTTAATATCGTATTTCATAGAATTTCCACATTGACAACGATGGGCATTTTATATTGCAATTTCAATAATGTTTAGGATGATATATTTTGACAAGACACAAAATATTTGTTTTACGTCGAGTATATGACGAAACGAACCCTCATTAATTTATATTCTCTCCGACACAAGACAATTTCTCTACATGAAAAAGAGAATAATTATTAACCAAATCTACTTTAAATAACAGACAGGAGTTCATATTTCTCCAAGGTAAAACATAAATAAGTGATGGTAGTATTTTGAGAAAAAAAATAACCCAAACTCGAGTTAATTACTGAGCAAAAAAAACAGTGACTCATTTTACCCCGAGTACGGGAAAAAATAAAACTAGAGGTATGACGTTTGTTGTTACAAACGCCAGGTGATCGGGGTAAATGAACATTTTGTGATGAATTTCAGACGTTGTTATCACCTGTGGAATGGCAAAAATGGAAGTTCAGCAGCCGATTTCACGAAACTTTACTCAATTGCGCAAGTCCACTTACGCCCATACTTGCGCAATAACTTATGGCGTAGGTGGACTTGCGCAATTGCGTAAAGTTTCGTGAAATCGGCTGCTGTATACACTAATCCGGTAACTAATATCTCCTCCCTGCATATCCGCCATAGCTGGGGGGTTGATAGCTTGCACCGTTTTGAGATATGAATTGTTGAAATAATAATCTTTGAAATCTTGTAATGTGACACCTGTGACGACATCATGA
This sequence comes from Henricia sp. BOLD:AAB3569, assembly GCA_037783545.1. Classification (NCBI taxonomy): domain Eukaryota; kingdom Metazoa; phylum Echinodermata; class Asteroidea; order Spinulosida; family Echinasteridae; genus Henricia; species Henricia sp. BOLD:AAB3569. The sequence goes on along the minus strand of JBBELK010000015.1, from coordinate 403,768 downwards.
CGTCACAATTTTGTGCACAAATTGTTGAACAATATGTTGAACATCAAGTTCTTAAATGTGGCGAAGGAATCATACCAATATCTGTTGTAGTTTTCAAGATACAGCATTTTAAAACATCTCAGCTCCAAATTTGCGTAATTTGACACCACATTACGTAACCACCGTCCATGTCATGACGTCACCAATGGTATAGTCAAAAGGTCCACATGTGTGGAAACATTTCGTTCCGTAGAAATATGGTCAAATTCACTACCACTTTGAATCTATTTGCATTAAAAATGCTAAAAATTTGCACATTTTCAAAGAACTTCCGGTTTGGACCGGAAGTAGGCGTCACACAGGGGTCATGACATCGTATGATTTGTTCAGTTCATTTAGACTTATCATGTTGTGAAAGAATTGTTCAAGTATCTATAATTATAATTTAGGCAGTTTCAACCCTTTTATTTTAAAGCCCACATCGATTTAAAATCAGTGTCAATTGAAAGAGTGGTTATTGACTAGAAGAAATCTGTTTATTTTTTTCAAATCGGGTTTTGCATTGCGAAGCTACAGTCGGTTTGGATAATTGAAAACAGGGTAAAAATTCATCGGCAGGTCAAAGGTTATCATATGTTTTTCTTTATTTCTAATTTGGCACCGACAATGGTCACTGTGGCTTATACTTTTGGTTATATATCTTTGCTCAACTCTATCCTGGATGGCCCAAAGTTGGTACAAACAACAGTTATTAATATATGTACAAGGACAGATAATTAATTTATATTTTAAATACCTCATTTGCATAATAAATTAATAATTTATGCAAAAACGGTCAATTTTCAAGGGAAAACTCATTTTTCTCAAATTTATCTTAAGCAGGTTTGATTATTACAATGCATCTTGCATCATTTAATTAAAGTATTTACTTTAATTAAATGATGCAAGACATTGTAATAATCAAACCTGCTTAACTACAGATAATTAGTTTATATTGAAATCCCATAACTTGCATAATTTATGCAAAAATGTTGATTGTTAAGGGAACCTTATTTTTCCCCAATTAATGTTGAAAAATAGATTGATAAGAGATACTGATATAATCAAATCTGTCTATTGTCAAGATTGGGACTTGCATCAATAATTTAATTGACATAATCAATCACTGTATGTGTTAATTACCAAGCCAATACTATTTTGGAGAGGTGTGGATTGAGGGCAGCAAAAAAGAATGACAGGAAGCGCATCCACACACAAACTGTACAACTTTCCAAATTGCTTACAAAGTTACATTAAATACAAAACAGAGAAGAGAATGACGTATTATTCTTCAGAGATAAATAATTTATGTTTTGATCAAAACAAACGGATGTGGAGCCTAGAGGTTATATTTAAATCTTTACAAATAATAGTAATTACAGATGTTACTACGGGCAGGAGGCTCAACTATGGATGACGATTCTGCATCATCAAGGGACTCGTACTACCCTTTTTCATCTTCAGGCTCACTGGTGGTATGTCACAGGACGAGGACCACAGAAAAGCTGCAAAAATAATTGACAAAGAATAATATTACTCAACAAATTATTTGCCTTCATTTGTTAAGTAACAACTAAATATCTTTAATTGGTGTATCTGATATCACGTATTGTCTTTGAATGTTAATAAATTCAATATCAGTTACAAAATTGGCACACAATTTTGCACAGATTGACGTAAAACGCAGGTTTTCTAACGCTGCATCATTGCTTGTTTCACGGGAATTACGAGATCATCGCGTATGCAGTGGGCACACCACCGCCGTACGTCCCGGCCCTACACACGGCGTGGAACTCGGTCGTACGTCGGTGTGGACATTGCACGCGAGCGAAGTCTCGGATTCCTGCTCAACATGCCCTCCTAAAAGTACATTTTTGCGACAAATGGTAGGCCTTACGGACTTTTTGTCAGTATGGTAGGATTGTTTAATGTCTACTTTTGTATACATACCTTGTCGCTTGGTGATTCACGTTGATTATGGATCGCTTTATGGACGAGAAAAAATGTTTTTGATCGCAAAAGTTGCAACCCGCGGTCGATTTTGTACGCGAATGGACCCCAGGCTAGCTGGAAGCATACTCTTTTCCGATGATGACGTTTCTAAGCCAACCGGCCAATCAGAACGCGCAAATCTTTACCCGAAGTGTTCCGATCTTATTTAGCCCGATTCGTTTTAGCGTTGAAGTGTGTACCACTGACACGAACTCGCCGGAAGTTGTGTGTGCCCATAGGAATGTGCAGTAACCACGGGCGCTGTGTGTGGAGTATATGGGGCTCTCTGTTTACGATAACAGAAGTAGTCCGTCTGTGGAACAGTATTACGGTTCTTGAGATATGAATTTTGAAAATAATAACCTTTGAATTTTTGTAATTTGACACCTGATGACGTCATGATACTATACATGCTGGTGAAAGTCTGCCGTAGGGCCTATGTCTGTATCTAATTTACTAACGATTCAGCTTGGTTTGATGGGCATTGTTACTGGTAAGTGTAAAAACTGAGATTTCCGTTTTCGTTGAACTTTGACCTCCAATTGACCCCAGAAGGAAGGGTCAGATGAAAATGCCCACACAAAGAAAGTTGTAGCACAGAATGTCATCTATAAACCTGCCAAATACGAAGATCCTGGGTCACGTGGTTTTCGAGACGGAAGCATTTTAAAATATGCATATTTTGGTTTTTTGGGAGGTGTAATTTGATACTTGATGACGTCACGATGACGTCACGCTTGATGCCATCATAATATTAAACACGCTGGTGAAAGTCTGCTATAGGACCTATGCCTGTACTTAGTTTCTTAAAGATTCAGCTTGGTTTGATGGGCATTGTTGCTCAATAAGTGCACAAATTGAGATTTTCGTTTTCGTTGAACTTTGACCTCAGATTGACCCCAGAAGGAAGGGTCAGATGAAAATGCCCACACGAAGAAAATTGTAGGCCATGATCTGATATATAAGCCTGTCAAATACGAAGATCATGGGTCACGTGGTTTTCCAGACGGAAGCATTTTAAAACATGCATATTTTGGTCATTTTTGGTTTGTAATTTGATACCTAATGACGTCACAATGACGTCACACTTGTATGCACATCTTCACATTGGGGTTGATGTTCCTACCAAGTTTTAAGTTGATAGCTTGAACCGTTTTGAAGAAAACCTCTGGAAACGTTTGAGTGGAAAAAGAAAAAAAAAAAAAACTAGAGGTATGACGTTTGTTGTTACAAACGCCAGGTGATCGGGGTAAATGAACATTTTGTGATGAATTTCAGACGTTGTTATCACCTGTGGAATGGCAAAAATGGAAGTTCAGCAGCCGATTTCACGAAACTTTACTCAATTGCGCAAGTCCACTTACGCCATTACTTGCGCAATAACTTATGGCGTAGGTGGACTTGCGCAATTGCGTAAAGTTTCGTGAAATCGGCTGCTGTATACACTAATCCGGTAACTAATATCTCCTCCCTGCATATCCGCCATAGCTGGGGGGTTGATAGCTTGCACCGTTTTGAGATATGAATTGTTGAAATAATAATCTTTGAAATCTTGTAATGTGACACCTGTGACGACATCATGACGTCACAATTTTGTGCACAAATTGTTGAACAATATGTTGAACATCAAGTTCTTAAATGTGGCGAAGGAATCATACCAATATCTGTTGTAGTTTTCAAGATACAGCATTTTAAAACATCTCAGCTCCAAATTTGCGTAATTTGACACCACATTACGTAACCACCGTCCATGTCATGACGTCACCAATGGTATAGTCAAAAGGTCCACATGTTTGGAAACATTTCGTTCCGTAAAAATATGGTCAAATTCACTCCCACTTTGAATCTATTTGCATTAAAAATGCTAAAAATTTGCACATTTTCGAAGAACTTCCGGTTTGGACCGGAAGTAGGCGTCACACAGGGGTCATGACATCGTATGATTTGTTCAGTTCATTTAGACTTATCATGTTGTGAAAGAATTGTTCAAGTATCTATAATTATAATTTAGGCAGTTTCAACCCTTTTATTTTAAAGCCCACATCGATTTAAAATCAGTGTCAATTGAAAGAGTGGTTATTGACTAGAAGAAATCTGTTTATTTTTTTCAAATCGGATTTTGCATTGCGAAGCTACAGTCGGTTTGGATAATTGAAAACAGGGTAAAAATTCATCGGCAGGTCAAAGGTTATCCTATGTTTTTCTTTATTTCTAATTTGGCACCGACAATGGTCACTGTGGCTTATACTTTTGGTTATATATCTTTGCTCAACTCTATCCTGGATGGCCCAAAGTTGGTACAAACAACAGTTATTAATATATGTACAAGGACAGATAATTAATTTATATTTTAAATACCTCATTTGCATAATAAATTAATAATTTATGCAAAAACGGTCAATTTTCAAGGGAAAACTCATTTTTCTCAAATTTATCTTAAGCAGGTTTGATTATTACAATGCATCTTGCATCATTTAATTAAAGTATTTACTTTAATTAAATGATGCAAGACATTGTAATAATCAAACCTGCTTAACTACAGATAATTAGTTTATATTGAAATCCCATAATTTGCATAATTTATGCAAAAATGTTGATTGTTAAGGGAACCTTATTTTTCCCCAATTAATGTTGAAAAATAGATTGATAAGAGATACTGATATAATCAAATCTGTCTATTGTCAAGATTGGGACTTGCATCAATAATTTAATTGACATAATCAATCACTGTATGTGTTAATTACCAAGCCAATACTATTTTGGAGAGGTGTGGATTGAGGGCAGCAAAAAAGAATGACAGGAAGCGCATCCACACACAAACTGTACAACTTTCCAAATTGCTTACAAAGTTACATTAAATACAAAACAGAGAAGAGAATGACGTATTATTCTTCAGAGATAAATAATTTATGTTTTGATCAAAACAAACGGATGTGGAGCCTAGAGGTTATATTTAAATCTTTACAAATAATAGTAATTACAGATGTTACTACGGGCAGGAGGCTCAACTATGGATGACGATTCTGCATCATCAAGGGACTCGTACTACCCCTTTTCATCTTCAGGCTCACTGGTGGTATGTCACAGGACGAGGACCACAGAAAAGCTGCAAAAATAATTGACAAAGAATAATATTACTCAACAAATTATTTGCCTTCATTTGTTAAGTAACAACTAAATATCTTTAATTGGTGTATCTGATATCACGTATTGTCTTTGAATGTTAATAAATTCAATATCAGTTACAAAATTGGCACACAATTTTGCACAGATTGACGTAAAACGCAGGTTTTCTAACGCTGCATCATTGCTTGTTTCACGGGAATTACGAGATCATCGCGTATGCAGTGGGCACACCACCGCCGTACGTCCCGGCCCTACACACGGCGTGGAACTCGGTCGTACGTCGGTGTGGACATTGCACGCGAGCGAAGTCTCGGATTCCTGCTCAACATGCCCTCCTAAAAGTACATTTTTGCGACAAATGGTAGGCCTTACGGACTTTTTGTCAGTATGGTAGGATTGTTTAATGTCTACTTTTGTATACATACCTTGTCGCTTGGTGATTCACGTTGATTATGGATCGCTTTATGGACGAGAAAAAATGTTTTTGATCGCAAAAGTTGCAACCCGCGGTCGATTTTGTACGCGAATGGACCCCAGGCTAGCTGGAAGCATACTCTTTTCCGATGATGACGTTTCTAAGCCAACCGGCCAATCAGAACGCGCAAATCTTTACCCGAAGTGTTCCGATCTTATTTAGCCCGATTCGTTTTAGCGTTGAAGTGTGTACCACTGACACGAACTCGCCGGAAGTTGTGTGTGCCCATAGGAATGTGCAGTAACCACGGGCGCTGTGTGTGGAGTATATGGGGCTCTCTGTTTACGATAACAGAAGTAGTCCGTCTGTGGAACAGTATTACGGTTCTTGAGATATGAATTTTGAAAATAATAATCTTTGAATTTTTGTAATTTGACACCTGATGACGTCATGATACTATACATGCTGGTGAAAGTCTGCCGTAGGGCCTATGTCTGTATCTAATTTACTAACGATTCAGCTTGGTTTGATGGGCATTGTTACTGGTAAGTGTAAAAACTGAGATTTCCGTTTTCGTTGAACTTTGACCTCCAATTGACCCCAGAAGGAAGGGTCAGATGAAAATGCCCACACAAAGAAAGTTGTAGCACAGAATGTCATCTATAAACCTGCCAAATACGAAGATCCTGGGTCACGTGGTTTTCGAGATGGAAGCATTTTAAAATATGCATATTTTGGTTTTTTGGGAGGTGTAATTTGATACTTAATGACGTCACGATGACGTCACGCTTGATGCCATCATAATATTAAACACGCTGGTGAAAGTCTGCTATAGGACCTATGCCTGTACTTAGTTTCTTAAAGATTCAGCTTGGTTTGATGGGCATTGTTGCTCAATAAGTGCAAAAATTGAGATTTTCGTTTTCGTTGAACTTTGACCTCAGATTGACCCCAGAAGAAAGGGTCAGATGAAAATGCCCACACGAAGAAAATTGTAGGCCATGATCTGATATATAGGCCTGTCAAATACGAAGATCATGGGTCACGTGGTTTTCCAGACGGAAGCATTTTAAAACATGCATATTTTGGTCATTTTTGGTTTGTAATTTGATACCTAATGACGTCACAATGACGTCACACTTGTATGCACATCTTCACATTGGGGTTGATGTTCCTACCAAGTTTTAAGTTGATAGCTTGAACCGTTTTGAAGAAAACCTCTGGAAACGTTTGAGTGGAAAAAGAAAAAAAAAAAAAAAAACTAGAGCTACGTCTGTTCTATGAACAGAGCGTAGGGCTTTTTCCAATTTGTTTAACTTCAAAAATGAGCATGCTTAGCTTGCAAAAAGTATATAAAGTATTTAATTAAAAAAATGTTTACCTTTAATGTGTTACCTTTAAAGGATTGATGACGTAATCATTGTTTTAACAATACAGACATGTTTGGTGGTCGACGCACTCTATATTCACCACTATTGGGCTAATTTGCGCAAACACTGCTATCAAAGGGTAATTTTAAGACTTTTTAATTTTGCCGCTAGAGGGCACCCTTTTATGGAATGACGTAGAAACTTACATTTTTGGAAACCCTATTTACCTTAGACACTAACACTACCAACCGCATCTCGGCAGCTTTCCCCACTTTTACAAAATAGGTTCATTTAAATGCACTTCCGGTTTCTACCGGAAGTGAGCAAGGTCACGGCGATATTTTTTGGATACCCCACCCTAGTCGAACTCAAACACCTTTGACCCCATCCAAATACCTCTTACCAGTTTCAAATGGCAAGGCAAAGTCTGTTTGACCAATAGGGAATGAGGTCAAATGTGAAGGCATGTGGGCATCTGAAAGACCTTTATTAATGATCGTATATGCCGAAAGAATCAAGATCGTAGGTCAAACGGTTGATTTTTTAAATGAATTTTTGCATAAGGAAACATTAAATGTCATGCCCCTTTAAACTTACACCTGATGACGTCATGATGGCGCCATTGTTGGGTGTACACCTGTTCTAATATGTCTTTGATGTTACCAAGTTTGTTTAAGAACAACCTCAAGTTTGGGAACAACCTCAAAAAGTGCCGGCAACGCCCATGCGTTATGTCAATGGGGAAAACATCAGAAGAAGAAATAAACGGAAAAGCCAAAAGTTAACGACCTTTGCTAGTGATCGTATATGGGAAGGAATCGGGGTTGTAGCTCGCCTTTGTTAATTTTTCATATTTATAATATTTATATCACCTTTAATCTGACACGTGATGACGTTATTATGAGATCATCAGTTAAATACCTTTGTTAATGACCGTATATGGCGCATGAATCACGATCATAGGTGAATCGGCTGATTTGTTACGAATTTTGAATATGGAAAACATTAAATTGTATGCTCATTTAATCTTATACCTGATGATGAACAGTTTTTGAGTTGTGTCAGTTTGCCTGAGTGTACTGCTATACAGATCTGCCACTTCCAAGTGTTTGATGAACTGTGAGATACCAAGTCATGGCGCAGGTAAAAACTTTTGATTACTTAATTAGCTCCTTGAGGAGTATCGTAACATGTATGTTCAGGATTTATACTAAGAGAGTCTTGGGCGAAATTTCATATAAAACAAAATAACATGTACATTATGTAAACAGTACAGTTACCTTCATCGATTGAGAAAATACTTGTTTAGATTTGAGAATATGGCAATTTTCAGTTTTTGCACTTTTAAAAACATCAATTAAGTTACTGTAAAATTAGTACTATTTGTAATAATGTCACATGGCGTTATAAATTAAATATTTAAAAAGTTTATCCTGAAAACTCAGTTTAGAGGCAAGTTTGATTTCCCTTTGCGAATTCTAAACTGTTCATTTTTAGTTTGTTTTGTTCACATTTGGGATGGAAACGCGATGTTTTCTCGAAATACTGATATACATATATTAGTCATCAAAGGCAGAAATCAGAGCACATAATTAGTTAAGATTGAAAAGAGTTTGACCAAGGAGGACAATTTCGTAATTAGATTTTTAAAAGATGGTTCAATAAAATCTAGACAATGACTTAATTATTTCAGGCCTATATTAAGCTTTTGTTTTTAAATGGGATGTGCACTGCATGTTCGCGCAACTTACAACAAGTACATGTGTTTTCACGTATTGCGCATTCTCTCTTTAGCTATACATGTATAACTATGAGGGCGCTATATCACTTTCACGGTAGCAAAACGCGAGTGCATGGCCTGGGGCGGGTGACTTATGCATGGTTTTACGCAAATTGCGACTTGGCTGAACTTTGGCCTTCAATTGACCCAGGACGGAAGGGTCAGATGAAAATGCCTACACAAAGAACATTGTAGTCCATGATCTGATCTATAATGTCTGCTAAATATGAAGACCCTGGGCCATGTTGTTTTATAGAGGGAAACATTTTACGAAATGCATTTAGGGTCATTTTCATGAAGAAAATCCACTTTTTTGCCACTTTAAATTATCATAATTACGTAATCAGTTATGTCATGGTGATGTTCTACATGGTGGTGGAAGTTTGTGATGGGGCCCATGCCTGTACCTAGTTTTATAAAGATCAAGCGTTGTTTAATAGCTAATATTGCTTCATAAGTACAAAAACATACAACAAATGTTATTTTTGAATTGGCTGAACTTTGACCTTCGATTGACCCAAGAAGGAAGGGTCAGATGAAAATGCCTACACAAAGCAAATTTTAGTCCGTGATCTGATCTATAATGTCTGCTAAATATGAAGACGCTGGGCCATGTGGTTTTATAGAGGGAAACATTTTACGAAATGCATTTTTTGGACGAAAATCCACTTTTTTTCCATTTTTAAATTATTATAATTACGTAATCATTGACGTCATGGTGATGTTCTACATGGTGGAAGTTTGTGATGGGGCCCATGCGTGTACCTAGTTTTATGAAAATCAAGCGTACTTTAATAGCTAAAATTGCTTCATAAGTACACAAAAACACAACAAATGTGAATTTTGAAATGGCTGAACTTTGACCTTCGATTGACCCAGGAAGGAAGGGTCAGATGAAAATGCCTACACAAAGAACATTGTAGCCCATGATCTGATATATATGTATGCAAAATATGAAGACCCTGGGTCATGTGGGTTCATACAGGGAAGCGTTTTACGAAATGCATATTTTGGTAATTTTATGATGAAAAATCCATTTTTGTGCCATTTTAAAATTATTATAATTACGTAATCCTTGACGTCATGGTGACGTTCTACATGGTGGTGGACGTTTGTGATGGGGCCCATGCCTGTACCTAGTTTTATGAAAATCAAGCATGGTTGAATAGCTAATATTGCTTCATAAGTACAAACAAATACAAAAAATGTGATTTTTGAATTGGCTGAACTTTGACCTTCGATTGACCCAGGAAGGAAGGGTCAGATGAAAATGCCTACACTAAGAACATTGAAGCTCATGATCTGATCTAAATGTTTGCCAAATATGAAAACCCTGGGTCATGTGCATATTTCGGCAATTTCCCGCTTTTTAGGCATTTTTAAAGTGTTATAATGACGTAACGGATGACGTCACAATGAAGCCATTCTTGGGTGCACACCTCTTATACTATGTCTTTGATGTGACCAAGTTTGGTTAAGATCAATGTTTGGGAACAACCTTAAAAAGCGCCGACAACGCCTATGCGCTTTGTCTATGGGAAAAAAATCAGAAGAAAACGGAAAAAAAAAAAAAATCAAAACGAAAACAAAGGCTTTTTCGTCCTAAACGAAAAAGCCAAAAAAGAAATCGTACGAGAGCAATAGGTGATCGGGCTGTTGGCCCGATCACCTAAAAATAAAGAAATCGTACGAGAGCAATAGGTGATCGGGCTGTTGGCCCGATCACCTAATAAAACTGATTCATTTCCCCGTAGTACTAGTACTCGGAGAAGTATACCACAATGTGTGACCCCATCATGGAATATTCCGTGACGTAAGGTCACATAGCGCGGCCAGCATAGCGCAAAGGTTTGTCGATAATACATGTCACGTGCTAGTAATATACTATGCACGATAGTAAATAGTATTACGACGTACCTAATAATATACTCACTGGTCTAGTGCAGCAGTAGTGGTTTGTACCGTTTGTGGTGTGCGTGCAGAATTACAACTGTCATCATGGATCCCGACACAAGACCTCGCAGCGCAAAAGGGAACGTAGAATCTCGTTATGGAGCCGGAGGTATGCAAGGTGGCGAGGGTATGTATTATATTGTGGTCTTTAATATTATGACAACACTTTTACAGTTTCATTTAATATTGCCAACACTTTGTTTGTTCATTTTTTTATGGTTCTTGCATGGTGTGGCTAGTAGTACTATAGGCCTACTAGATGGATAGTCGTTTCATGCACAGGTTTTGGGCAAAGTATAAATTCATGATTGTGCTGCAAGTACACGGAGGAGCTATGGTGATTAGAAAATATAATTGTAGGCCTACGTCATTTTCAGAATTTTCTGTTTGACGATATCCTTAAAAATGTGAGAACGCGAAATTTCAGAATGGTGACAAGAAAAATATGACAATTGTATCAAAATCCCAACACCCATGGGTGGGTCAAAAATGTGATCTGGACACGCCTTTCAAGTAATATTTTGAAGGAAATTGTTGAATATTTTCACTCGGTTCTAAATTTCTTACCCCTGCACCCTTTTTTGTGTTTGTTTATTAAGTCATATTAAAGGTAAAATATATGATTTGTATCTCAAGGAATCAGAAATTTATACTCCTTACACAATAAACACGATGACGGTAGAAAACTTTCCCTGAAATGGTTTTGTCTGAAGTGCTATATAGTCTTTGAGAAATGAGCGAAACAAATATTTTTCGTCTCGCGAGACGTAAATTCATTTCGCCCCAAAACCACCTCGCCCTGGACCACTTCGCCCTGATGCACTTCACCCAAAGGTCATTTCGCCCCAAACCACTTCGTCCACACACTACCTCGCCCAAATGCCACTTCGCCCAAAAACAATTTTGTGCACAGGCCGTGGTTCAGGGCGAAGTGGTTTTGGTGCGAAATGACTGTTTTTGCTCAGGGTGGTTTTAATCATACCTTCAATTAACGGTTTACCAATCATGTGTACTATACCTTTAAGGAAAATTAGTAAACGGAATTCTTTCCAGCCTCGCTTCCCATTTTCACGAAACGTCAACTCGTTACCATGCACGGAAACCCAGGATTTTCCTTGTTATGACATATAAACCATGTCAAAATGTTAGTTTGATGATAAACACGCAAAATTAGGAGGAAAACGTGTCATGAAGTTACTAAGGAAAAACTTGTTGAGAGTTGTCCCATAGGTTTAGTGTGGGTGTCCATGAATGGTAATATTTCCATGCCAAGAACATTCGGCTTAAAAAGTGTCCCGCCCACCACATGGTAATATTAAGATGCCACGGATTTACTATCCGCCACGACGCCGTTACGTCATCGCAGCAGTGTCGCAGGACACCGCTACGACCTCATCAATTTAAGGCCCGACAAGACGTCACCAAAAATCACCAAGAAATGTTACTGTCTGTCACGTGGTCAATACACGTGGCGGATCGGTTACGTAACATGTGTCGTGTAGTTCTTGGCGCGGCGGTTTCAAGTGGTGTAATTTTGGCTTCGTGACACGTCGTGACAGTTCGTGACGACGTTTTGCTAGTTCTTGGCATTTTCCCTCACGATTTGCCACTGTGGCATCGGCCAGATTTCGTCACGAAGCCGACAAGACAGACCAAGACTCGTCAAGATGCATTGCTTGAGATTTTGGAACATTTAAAAAATCGATGCGCGTCGTGGACCCTCCCGACCCATGACGACGACGCATCAAGACATGCCAAGACGTAGTTCCCGACGTTAGCAAGATGTCAACAAGAATCACCAAGACTTGCTTTTGTTTTTCTAAAATAGTCAAATCATTGGCTAAACTACCATAAGACTACACCCGACTGCAGCCGACTATGACACTGGGCGTTTGGGGCGAAAAACGCGCCACTTGATATATTCTTCGTATTAAATACAAAAAAATATTAATACACGTATATACTTTTTCCTGTCTTTTTGTTAACGATCCGCTTTTGTCTTGACTTTCAGACCAAGCAGGGGGTTTGTCCTTTTGCACAATGGTTCTCTGGTTCTTCTCAGTTTTGTTAATCTTCTGCACTTTCCCCATCACCATTTGGATGTGTTTCAAGGTTAGTGCCGTATTTTGGGTTAATAATGAGCGAAATTAAGCGAATGGGGTATCAAAATGCTCGTAAATAAACCATTTTTGTTATTGAATATTGTGTGAATATAAAATCTGCTATAGGCATATATAACGGTTTGGCTAAAGCGGGCCTCCCACTGTGCGATTTTTGTCACGAATTAGCTACGATTAGCTACGTTTCCAGTGGGTACGATTGTGTGTATAGAGTCTATAGGCAGTCTCCGATAATCGTACCAATTTGTAGGAAATTCGTGGCAAAAATCGCACAGTGGGAGGCCCGCTTAAGTCGTTATTTCAATACAATACCCGGAGCCATTTTTGCGTCACGACGTACATTGCCGTTAAAAAATTATAACGGGTATAGGTACAGGTCTATAGGCGGCAAATAGGCCTAATTGCTTTGCGAATATATATATTATGATAATGATCCGTGTCATTTACTGCCTTATTAATCGTTTACAGACCGTGGCTGAGTATGAGCGGGCCATCATTTTCCGTGTTGGCCGTCTACTACCTGGCGGTCCCAAAGGGCCCGGGCTGTTCTTTATCGTTCCGTGTATCGATGAGATCCGAACAGTGGACCTCAGGACGCTGTCTTTCGATGTGCCACCCCAGGAGGTAAACCTGCCTTTAATAATTATTTCCAATAAAGCTTTTTGTACGTTTCACGTGAATAGCGTCTGGTGTGCTGACGTGCACACTTAGTATTTACTTGACCAGACAATTTGTTTGTTGCTACGTGGTGCACGCGACAGGTGTGAAGTACAGAATCTTATACCGTGTTCACCGTAGAATGTAGAATGGCACAAAGCAACCAGACTGCCAGTGATTGCTAGGCAACGGCGTGCACCATGTAGCAAAAACATAGCGCAGTGACTTTCTCAACTTATCCATTTGAAAATGAATATTTCTACACGGTTAATTACAAATCAACTACTTCCTCTTTTCTAGGTCCTCTCTAAAGACAGTGTCACAGTTACCGTAGACGCCGTAGTCTACTTCCGCGTCCAGGACCCCACCATGGCCATCATAAATGTTGAAAACTACAAGCGGTCCACCGAGTTGCTGGCCGCGACCACACTTCGTAATGTCCTGGGCACTAAGACCCTGGCTGAGATGCTGAGTCACCGGGATGAAATCAGCAAGACCCTAAAGTCGCTTCTGGATGAAGCTACTGATCCGTGGGGCGTCAAGGTGGAACGAGTTGAGATGTACGTTGTATACTCAGAATTATTTATTACACGGAGACTCAAAGGGGAGACTCCGGAAGTGATGTACACTGCAGTTATTTTCTGTCCATTGGTTTTAAACATTGATAACTTCTATTGAGCATGATACATAAATGTGTGAGGTTTGGCTAGAGGCCAAGATTTCCCAGGGTCGGCCTGACTTGTGAGCGAACTCAGATACGCAATGCTGTTATTCCAGGATTTCGTATAAAAGGTTTTATCTGGCCTTTGAATTGAAACCGTGATACTTCACAACATTGCCTTTTTAAAAAAAAATTGTTTTTGTTCAAACGGTAATGTTAATATAATTTGCACTTTGTGACAATGTGTTAAATATTTATCACACATGTTTGTTTACAGGAAGGACGTGCGTCTGCCAGTCCAGATGCAGCGTGCTATGGCTGCCGAAGCCGAGGCGTCCAGAGAGGCTCGTGCTAAGGTATGTGCATCACTTGATTTTCTCTAATTTATCTGTAAGGACAAGAAAACCCGACAGAAAATGAGTTCATGAAAACAAACTTGATTGTAAAAGTTGTAACTTTAGCAGTAAAATTTGTTACAACTGGTAATGTTGTAACAAACGGATAACACATCACCAACCGATAATGTAACACAATTATTGAATGATGTAATAGAAAGTTGCTCAAAATTTTCCTTTAGGTTTTATGCATAAGACTGTGCCGAAATACCATGTTACCCAAAATCTGTAATCTGATTGGTTCAGACGTTGAACATTTTGTTCAAATTATTGTGCATGCTCGAACATCGTTCAGCGTGTTCAAGCTTGTTTGCAGATGTCCAAATTGTACATCATGATAAAAAGATTTCTCCTGAACATCCTCATAGAAATGTTGAAGGAAGTTTTAGAACAAGGTATCGTCTAAATTGGTCTTTAGATTCTTTTATGCTTGGAGCCTTAGATATAATGTGCAAGCTCTCAAAATAATGGAGGAGAGAGACTACACAACATGCTCCAAAACATTTTCCAAAACCTTCCGTTGTTCTGGACATTTATCGTTCTATGTTTTTGGCTAATAGGTGATTGCTGCCGAGGGTGAGCAGAACGCAGCTCGTGCCTTGAAGGAGGCAGCTGACATCATCGCGGAGTCCCCTAACGCACTCCAGCTTCGTTACCTACAAACCCTCAACTCCATCTCAGCTGAGAAGAACTCGACCATCATCTTCCCTCTGCCCATCGACCTTCTGTCTGGCTTATTGAATAAAAAATAGAAAATGTTGCCTTGAGAATTGTTATGATATGACAGAATTTTGTTGTTTGTTTCTTTACAACTAGGCCTGACGATTCCAACATTTTGGGATTCTATTCCATTTTAAAAACATTGGCACTAAAATTTGACCCAAAAAAAATGTATTTTTGAAACCTGATACAAAACACTCCGAATTTTGTAATTTCTGCATCCACTGTATTCAATTTGCGAAGCGACTTCTGGAATCGGCAAGATCTCGCCTGAATGCCTCTGGCCGTTACACATGACGGCCAGAGCGGTTAACCGCCCCCAGCGGCCGGACTTTTAGAGGATTCGCCCAAGCCTAATTAAAACTTGTCAAACATATGCCATTTTTGCAAACATCAAAAAGCAAAGCTAATAAATTCTTGTAAAATACCTTTAAGGAATGTAAGTGAATGATATCTGAACCTTGGTGTAAAATCACATTTCTCTTACAACTTTTAAGTATTCGTGGCATAGCTGTAATCTCCAAATTAAATCCATCAATTTTTGTTTAAATGATAACAAAAGCCGATCCTGTATTTTGGTTGTATATAATAATTGCAGCTTTTTGTGTGTTTTTTTTTAAATATAAAGTTCGCCGCCACTTTTGTCTTTCCCTGAATTAGGGTTCGCCCATGGAGGAAGGTTGTTTCTTTCCTCCATGGTTCGCCTCACGAGATGTGCATGTGCTTCTTAATTACTTGATTTTTCTGAACACTGATACTTCAAAATTATTAAGTATACAGTCAAACACTGATAAAGGTCCTTGGGAAGTTGTAAATTACCTTGTTATAACAGTAATCTTGTATTACCTTGTATTGTCTTGGTAACAAAGGAAAATAAAGACTTGAGACTTAAACTTTTCTTTGTTATATTAAAGCTCTCGCTGCAGTCGAAATATTAAAAATTAGTACATGGTGAACCTTGTATTTGCTATACTATTTTCATATCTGATATTATGCACGTATAGTGATATTTTGCATATAACGCATAGTATATATATTATATATAAAAAGTCCGTTTAAGACTGGCCACGTGACGTGGTTTCAGCCAATAGGGATGCATAAATTGTCGGGTGTTTATGAATGATTGTTTATATCTTTGCTATGAAATCTCTGAAATTGTGTATCTTAAAAATTATAGAAAATTGTCATCGTTAGATTAGTATAAAATGCCACTCGACTAACACTCGACTTAAATTTTTGTATTTCCAAATTTATTTCTTGAAGTTGTAAAATTGTTATCGTCGAATAAAGTGTATATACATGTACATGTATCTAAAAATATGTCCAACTCATGTCGATATGGCGCCCTCTCTTGGGTGACTGCGTTAGTGCATTGCGCGCATACACGATTCAATCCGGTTATAGTAAAGGGGCGTTCACACTATCGCGGAAAAAAAATCACACTGCCACGCTGCGCTCACCGCATTGCATGAGGTCCCAATCGCCGGTTTTTTTTTGCAAAATAGAAAATTCAACTGCCGTAACTTGGGGCTGCGCGTTCGAAAGGTCAGCGCACCGCGGTCAAAGTTCAACAGATTTGAACTTTGACCCAGCTCAAAACTTTTGTGCGTGGCGACAGGCCGCGCAAAGCGATAGTGTGAACGCTCGTCAGCAATGCGCGCGCTCCAAATTCGTGCCACGAAATACGCAGCTCCATAACAAAGGCATGGAGCTGCGTATTTCGTGGCACGAATTTGGCGCGCGCGCATTGCTGACGAGCCTGTGCATTTAGTTGCTACGTCACACGCGCACGCACTGCCATTAGTTTGTACACTTATCTTTACGAACTATAATGGCAGCGCGTGCGCGTGTGACGCAGTCAATTACGGTTCGGATATCGAAAGAATATCTCCAGAATCTGGACTAGTTTTGATTTGACAATGGATCCAGCACTGGAAACGTCTCCGTTCAAAAATGTGACTGGACGCTCATCCCAGTATGGGCGGCTAGGAACGAGCGAAGCTCCTTTAATTCGCTCGTTCCCAGCCGCACATACTGGGCGCTGGTACAGGCTAATTTGTTTGCGCCTTCATTGGCCAAATTTTTTGTATTTATTTATTTATTTATTTCATTTTCCGGGATATATAAATCACAGACAAATAAATTACACGCACATATTACATACATACAAATAAACACTGAGAAGGAAACATAACAGAAAACAATACCCAAATAGCTCCCGCAGGATTACCCAAAAGAAACAAGTTTCTATCGAGGGGCTCTCCAAACTAATTGGATAATACATTTAGGATAAATACATTTAATAAAAATATTTACAAAATTAACCACGAGGTCACGTCTTTTTTTGTATACTGACGTAAAAACAAATTTTTCTGCAGACAAGGCAAGTCTTGCACACAATACACACATTTTATTCGTAAATTGGATTTTTGCACTTGCCAAACCGAGCCAGGCATGAGGGCGCCCGTATATTTACGGCTCTGACTAGTGTGTAGCGCACTGTGCACGTGACTTAGCTAAATAGCTAGCGGTAGCTCATCAGCAGCATGCAGCTAGCATAGCACAGCAGACGTTCATGACGCATGACGTTTTGTTCCCTTCTCTCTGTAAACTGATAAAAAAGGCAACCTGAAAAAAGGAACATGGACGGAGGTGCAAATAGTATTAAGGGTGAGCAAGGCCAACGGCTATACACCCAAGAAAGAAGTGGTAGGTTAATAATTTTCGATTGGCAGATTTAAGAATTTGGGAATAAACCTAGGCTTTAAATTAATATCGACGTCTTTCGCATTTAATATGCCAATGCATCATGCATGGTATACACCTAGCCCTAAAGTTAGGGCTGTAAATTGCTCGCTTTTCAAATCTGACTTATTACAGTCGCAAATCACAGCCCTAAGGCAGGGTAGTACGACAATACTCAGTCTGAAACTGCTCAAATCTGACAAAGTTCTACTACAAATATCGTCCGAAGCACATCAGACCGATCGGCCGAGCACTTTCACATACACCATTGTAATCCTGAGAGTCTAGTGTTTCATAAAATAACAGTAACGCTTACGGAATCGTCAATTTGGCCATCTACGATGTCTGGAAACATTGGAAAAAATTCGGACAACGTTCTGAGCCGCATTCCCTGGGCGACGCCATCTTAGCTGATATGCTGGACGCGTGGTGGCGCTTCTCGGTCAAGGAGCCCAGCTCGTGCAATATGCATAATTCATATTTTATGAAACACTAGACTCTCAGGATTACAATGGTGTATGTGAAAGTGCTCGGCCGATCGGTCTGATGTGCTTCGGACGATATTTGTAGTAGAACTTTGTCAGATTTGAGCAGTTTCAGACTGAGTATTGTCGTACTACCCTACCTATAGGGCTGTGATTTGCGACTGTAATAAGTCAGATTTGAAAAGCGAGCAATTTACAGCCCTAACTTTAGGGCTAGGTATACACCAATCCGAGCTGCAAAGTCATGGTCCGTGTACGTCCGCCATAGCTGGGGGCCATCCAGTGCCATGAACTGTGGGTTTTGTGTTGATGATATGCTGTTACATTATGTTGTCACTTCGAACAATTTTGCGCGTTTTTTTGCTTGCGAAGCTTGTGTACGCGTACGCGTTGTGCGCTGTTCGATTTAACAACAAGACAAAGCGCCCAGGGCAGTGGATGGCCCCCAGTAATGGCGGACTTGCAGGGAAGGAGTCCTTAGCAACGGGATTCGTGTATAAACCTTATCGACGTTCGCAATGCATCATGGTATTGGATGAACAAATTACCCGGTTATTTGTGCATAAACATATGGGGCGGACGCGAACTTACTTCCAAATACTGAAAGCCACCCAGACCTTTCTGGGTGGCTTTCAAGATCAGCACTTTTTTTCCCCCATCAAAATCGTTGCTCAAAATGGAATCTTTAGACAAGTCATTTTACAGGAAATTGCTATTTTTGGTAAAATCAAAATCTCTACACGTTCTACATACCTCCCTGGTTGAAATAGTCTGAAAAGTGGCGTACATTAGTCCGTCAAACCCAAATCTTTCAGAAGCAATCATACCGCATGTCATCCCAGTTTTTTCCCCGTTTTAAGATGGCGCCGGCTTAGACCATGTAGACTCTGCGCAGTCGATCTTTGGGCCACCAGCACGTACTAGCACGGTACAGACAAGGGGGGAGCTGTTCACATTTATTCGCTCTTGCCTGTTTGGCATGTACCGTACCGCCGGCGCTCCGCCTAGCGAATCTACAGTCACTGACGTGATTATAAATCGACGGTTGACAGGAGGGATATACTAAAAATAGTATATTTATTGGAAAAATAGCAAAGTACAGGTGCTTAAAAAAGTTGGCGGCATCCTTACTCAAAAGCTACAGGCATGGAATTGTATGGTTTCCAGAGTTTCTGTGGTTCTCATCGAGTTCTTTCTGATTTTTGTTTTACAATTTGTTTAATTGGGAGGGAGGGAAGGGGAGTTGGGTGGCAATATTTTTCGTCATCTAACGGAATTGTAACGGCATTTCCATTAGTCAAAGAAAAAATCATACTTTATTCGTAGTTGAGACATTGGCAACCGTGTAAACAACGAGGAAAATCACGAGGAAATATATCACATCTTTAACGTATACTCGCGTCAGTGACTGTGGATTCGCTAGGCGGAGCGCCGGCACGCCGTACGGTACATGCCACACAGGCAAGAGCGAATAAATGTGAACAGCGCCCCCCTTGTCTGTACCGTGCTAGTAGGCACTAACTGCATGCAAATTTTGAAGGAGAAAATGTGATTTTTCTACAGAAAAGCAACATTTGCGACAAAAGTGCAAGTGGGAAGTATATCTTAAAATTAGATTATCTGTTGATTCCAGGAGGTAATTTCCTTCAAATCTTTGTTCAATGTATACAAAAAAAATACCCTATATTTTTGAGATAGGCGTATTAAACTCCAACGACCGTTAATACTATAGACAAATTTTCTTAATCAAATGTCTCAAAAAAAAGCAATCCTGTCTGTGACTCATCTTTCTAAAATGTATGAACGTTTTTTTTAACCATAGAACCGACCATTTTTTCAACAATCAGAGCTTTTACTTACCAAAAATGCATTCTGCACAAGATGTTGAAACCCCTACATGTACACACGTAGTACGTGTGTACGTGTACTATGCTATTAAGCATGCAATTGGACTTTACCGTTTTGTTTTTTTAGCATGCCACCATTAGGTCATTATACTCGTGCTGTAAAAAGCTCCGATTGTTAAAAAAATTATGAATAAATTATTATTTTTGAGCCCTAGAGATTATTGAAACAAAATTTGGTTCTATGGTAAAAAAAACCCATCGTTCACATAATTAAACAGACAGCCGAAGTGTGACATGGGTTGCCATGGCAATTGGCTCTAAACTATCATGGCCGTTGGAAAAAGTACCATTGCAAAGCACAGGGACACGGTTCAGTGATTTTTAGTTTAGAGCCAATTGCCTAGGCAACCAACAAAAGATGACGTATTCACTTCGGCAGTCTATTTAGAGAGATGAGTCACAGGAAGGATTGGAGGAAATTTGATTGAGAAAGTGGAATTTGAGATGCAACGTTCGTTGGAGTTACGCTTATCTAAAAAATATAAGGGCTAGGAGGCTCTTAGGCAGGCGGGCTGCCTACGATTCTGAGAGTATGATGTGTCACATATGTACCTGTTTCTACAAATGCACATTTTGAACGAATCATCAACAGTGTCATCATGCATATGATGCAAGTTATTTAAACTGTTTATTTTATACTATCCTGTTTTCTGTTTGTATTTCCAGACCCTGATGGAATGTCCTTTTGCACAAACATTCTCTGGTTTTTCTCTATTATCTTTATTGTCCTTACGTTCCCTTTAACCCTCTGGTTTTGCTTTAAGGTGAGTACTTTGTTTTTCCTAAAGCGGTTTTCCCTATTGACCCCCTTCGAACACGTGCAAATATGCTATTTTGGGAGTCAAATAATGCTGAGTCATTGTGGAAGCGATGTGCGTGCGCGCTGTGTGGGCGTAACGCAGTTTAATTCACCAATGGGAGCCTTAGCATTGCGCGTTACGCACGAATTTTTTGACTCCCAAAATGACGTCATTGGCATGAGCTCAATTGGACTTTTGGTTGATTAAACTACCACAATTAAAAAATAAATTCTGGACAATAGAATCCACTGTTTCATCTAGCCACCCATCCACCCGTCTTTTGGACGGGCAGTGTGTGATTTCAGACAGGCACTTTAGTTTAAAACATACATACTTGAGCGATTACATTGCATTTTTGTTTAGAATGAAAACACAAAAGTACTCGTAATCTGTGCGGCAGGCTGCCGCGACCAGCCTGCCAGCCGGCCGGCCGTGGTGTGCTCGCGAGTTGCTACTCTTGTACGCACACAGTACGTACGTGTGCCCTACGTGACCACATGACCACATCACTTGTATCACGATTTCCAACTTGCCTAGAGTCGGTAACCACTTTATGCATTTGTGTTCCTTTCAATTTGTGCCAGTCGTAGGACGGGTACTTTTTAACTGCATCTAAGTAAGACAGGCAGTTTTGGAAATCCTAGATGAAACCCTGATAGGATTGCGTAAAAAAAATAACATCCCTTCCAAATTGCCATGACTATATAATATCACAATTACCACTTGGGTGAATTTGCACAAAAGCAGAACAGCAGTCATTTTTCACGAAAAAGTGCACAACTTTTGAAAATGGCATAATAAGCACAACTTGCGTGCAATAATTGCAGGATTGTTGCACATCTTATGCAATAAAATCCTGCATAAGTGGACTAATACGCAGTTACGCAAGGTTTCATGAAATCGGCTGCTTTATTGTGGGTGAGTTGTCGGGGCAGACTTTGTCCCATTTTCCTTCCCATATTACTGATCTGCTTTTGAGCAAGGCACTTTGCCATGCATTGCTTCTCTCCACCCAGGCAGTAAATGGGTACCTGAGAGGGTAGCCATTGAGCACCTATGGTAATAGGCAGCTAAGGCATTAGGCTGTATACTCCCCAGGAAACTGAGGTGGTATATGGAGTGATTTAATGGATAATAATAATGTAGGCGCCTTGATTTGGGTTTTCAGGATAATTGCCCCATATAATTATTATTTTCTGCATGAATCATAGCGACATATGCAAGGGGTACCGGTAAGAACATATGCAGACATCTACTATGGGGGTAGGTCCTGTCGTTTTTAGACATCGGGTACTTCCCATAATTGGTGAAGTATGTAACACGATCTCAGACTTGAAATAAGTCTAAAAACGACAGGACCTAGTGGATGTCTGCAAATTTTCTTACCGGTACCCCCTGACATATGGACTTAGAATTGTTAACTAACAATGCTCATAACTATGGCATCTCTGTGCACAGACTGTGGCCGAGTATGAGAGAGCCATTCTCTTCCGCGTTGGCCGTCTGGTACCGGGTGGCCCCAAAGGTCCCGGGCTGTTCTTCATCGTCCCATGTATCGATGACATCCAAGTGGTAGACCTCCGCACGCTGTCTTTTGATGTGGCTCCTCAAGAGGTAACTTTGAACAATTATACAGGATGTCTCAAAAATATCCAGGCCAAGCCAGGCAACCTCAGAATCTAGGTTTCCCTGGATCCTGATAAGGAATCTTAATACATGAAAAATAGTCTTTAGTGCATCCAAATCAGTCTGAAAGAGTACAGCCAGTGACTGCCTATTGATTTATCCTAAACTGATGGGTGACCAGTTCTTGTTGTCAAATAATCAGATCTGGTTCATAGACTAGGGTGTGACTTTGCTGCACAAACAATGACCTAACTCCTGATTGTCTTGAAACTCTTGATTGATTTTGATGAAATAAAGACTATTTGTCATGTAAGAAGATCAGGGTCTAGGGAAACTTTGACTCTCAGGCTGTCTGGCTTGAGCTGGACATATTTTGGGCTACCCTGTGCGTGACCATTTACCTCAAATGAGCTGTAAAGATGGCCCCAAGTTAATTTAGGGTTTTTTTTGGTAACAGTTTCAGAGAGATTTAAAATGATGCTCGTTTCAGGTTCATACGATATTCAGGAGTGAAACATGGTTCACTAATTCCGGATGTGTCTGAAAATTTTTACAAAAAAGGATTTAAGCCCAGATTTCTGGCATTTTTGTTAAGATAAGAATTTCCATATTGACCAGCAAATTTCACAAAAACAATGTTTAGACCTTGTTATAACTTCATGGTATTTTGCTCTAAAATGCATAATAAAGTTTGTCGAATTTGCGGCCCGTTTGTGGTGGACCGTCACATGTTTTTAAAGAAAAAAACAAAAGTTTTCTTAAAATGTTATTCCTTGATCAGAAACGGACGTTTGTTGAATACAGTGAAATTGTGGGTAACAAGGTACTGATCAACCAATCACTTTAAACGTGCTTTCAGGACTGTTCCGCTTCAGTGATTTCATTCAGGTCCAAGAGGACCTGTTCGAACAAAGTAACCTCCACAGTATCACTTGAATGTGAGCAAAGAACATTGTCCGTTTTTGCGGGTTATTTAGCTGCAATTTCTGTTCATTTTCAATTAAAAAATAAAATTTGATTGAATTTTTCCCAGATCTTGTCTAAAGACAGTGTCACAGTCACCGTGGATGCCGTAGTTTACTTCCGCGTCCAAGACCCCACCATGGCCATCGTGAATGTTGAAAACTACAAGCGATCCACCGAGTTGCTGGCCGCGACCACTCTGCGTAATGTCCTGGGCACTAAGACCCTGACCGAAATGTTGAGTCACCGAGAGGAGATAAGCAGCACTCTGAAAGGGCTTTTGGACGAAGCTACTGATCCGTGGGGTGTCAAGGTGGAACGAGTTGAGGTGTAAGTTGGCAGTGCCGATTTCTAAGACGGTTTCACAAGTTATTTTTATACTATGGTACTCAGAGTCTTGGCTCTAACAAGGCCATGTATGATCATGGGCCAGAGATTCATTCACCAGACGACGCCAGGATTATTTTGGGCAAAAAAAAAAATGTTTAAAAGGGCAAATGGGATTGGCCAGAATTTAAGACTAGGTCAAGCACCACAAATACCGACTCTTGTGTCATTTCTACATTAAGGTGTACAAATCTTCTCACCAAAAGATCATACTTTGCAACACTCGGAGTCAACCGCCCCTGTGACTATACATTGCCAGAATGTGTTTTTATACACGTCCTCCGATGTCAAGTGGTTAAATGGGTCTTCACCTAAAATACATTGGCTGAATGAACCTTGTTGGTCTATACTGGTTTTACAGCAATATTTTCTGATAAAAACAGTTCTTATAAAAAATTGAAATAAACATTATAAAAAGGCAAAAATTACTATTTAAACTCTCAAACATTTGTTGATCTGTGGTAAAACTACTGTTTTAAGTTTTGGTTCAATGCCATGTGTTTATGCTTTGCATACCAAAACCGACAAAGTTTTGGAAAGAAAAAAAATCCGGCAAAGCCTTTTTTCCAGGCCGAAAAAATAAACGGCCGGAAATATTATTCTCAACTCTTCAAGTCCAAAAAAACGTGGAAAATTGTGTCACTTACTGATCAACGATGTCCGGATATGGATATGCCCTATGTGATGTATACTACATGTATGTACAGCCTATGTACATGATTTGCACACATGCAGTATGTCTGTATCCCGGCCATAATCATTCACAGCTAAAGTACCACGAAACCAGACTATTGATCAGAAGTACATAGACTATAGAGGGCACTGTATCCATACAGCAGTGGTGCCGGTGACATTGCATACTGTATGTGTGCTCTCAAGGCTGTGTGCACACGTACGTAGGATTTTTTTTCGGCCCTGAAGGTAAGGGCCACTGGCATCCCTGGTTTTTGCAACACATGTATTTTGTCAAGGATGTGCTTCTCTTGTTTATCATTACAGTAAGGACGTGCGCCTGCCCAAACAGATGCAGCGTGCAATGGCTGCGGAAGCTGAGGCATCCAGAGAGGCTCGTGCTAAGGTATGCACCTGTTCAGTTTCTGCTTTGTATCTGCTTTTCAGTAGGTCATATTTCTTGTTCTTTGTATAACGATGATGTACGGAACTTGGGATGAGAGAAAAATTGTAAGGGCCTTATCGGGATTTGAACCTGAGACCTCTGACTCACCAGGCAGATGCTCTACCAGCTGAGCTATAAGGCACAGTGGTATACTCCCTCCGGTTTTGCCCCAAGACCTCTGACTCGCCAGGCAGATGCTCTACCAGCTGAGCTATAAGGCACAGGTATACTCCCTCAGGTTTTCCCCAAGACCTCTGACTCACCAGGCAGATGCTCTACCAGCTTAGCTATAAGGCACAGGCATACTCCCTCAGGTTTTCCCCAAGACCTCTGACTCACCAGGCAGATGCTCTACCAGCTTAGCTATAAGGCACAGGTATACTCCCTGAGGTTTTCCCCCAAGACCTCCGACTCACCAGGCAGATGCTCTACCAGCTGAGCTATAAGGCACAGTGGTATACTCAGGTTTTCCCTACGAATTCATTTTTTCTTTCGGTGTACGAGTTACACTGGCTTAGCACAATGCCTTGTTTCTTGGGTATACACTACTCACAATAAGTTAGGGATATTTGTTGATTTTGGATTTTTTTTCTTTTTCAAATGACTGTTTTTACCTATTCCTGTGACAAAGTGTCTGTCATGTTGATACAGTTGTCTAATCATATACAAAATCATTCAAGCGGAATGCATACCCTCAATAAAATATGTGTACACCCCACAATATCCCTAACATATTGTGAGTAGTGTACTTCTCCCAAGTTACTTTTTGAGTGTATACTATTTATCACCAATTTCAGGTGATTGCTGCCGAGGGCGAGCAGAACGCAGCTCGTGCCTTGAAGGAGGCAGCTGACATCATCGCGGAGTCCCCTAACGCACTCCAGCTTCGTTACCTACAAACCCTCAACTCCATCTCAGCTGAGAAGAATTCAACTATCATCTTCCCGCTGCCCATCAACCTTCTCTCCGGATTCATGAACGGAAAATAGCAAGAGTAATCTCTGACATACCCATGGTAGTCATCAATTAAACCCAGCATGCAAGATCGTCTTTTTACTAATGCAGTAATTACAAAATTAAATATGTTACCCGCTCTTTAAAAAAGGCCCTTAAGTCGCGCAGGCTTGGTCAAGTTTTCGCGACCATAAGTACAGAGCTGCCAACCCTCCCGTATTTTGCAAACAAATTCCTGGAAAAATACCTCTGGACCCCTATCACAGATTAAAACCCTCCTGGATTGTCAGTTAACAACCTCAGAGAATTTAAGATGTGTCTGAAGTCGGGAGGTCAACCTATTTTCCAGGTTTTTTATCAAAAATACGGGACAGTTGGCAGCTATGTAAGTAGAATAGAAAAACACAATGGAAATTCCTGGCGGTGCCTAGATACTGCCTGAAATGTCCGTGTTCCGCCAAGAATTTCCATTGTATTTTTTTGTATTATAATGAGTGTGGATCTGCTGCAGATTTCTTCTTATGGTCGCGAAAACTTGACCCAGCCTGCATGACTTAAGGGCCTTTTTTGCAGAGCGGGTCACATGTAAACAGATTTACATTAGGGAGGTTTAGATGCACGTAAAACGCAAACGTGAACTCCAAATGGCTTGAACACTGGTCATATCTGTAAAAGGTCTCGGAACCCCGGTTCAAATTTTGGTCAGGGGAAAAGAGTTATTTTGCCACGAAAGTCACTTTTGTGGATTTTTGTTTTCGTCTGTTCTACGATTTCCTCAAAAAAACGACCAAGTGCTTAAAGCATTTCGAGTTCGCGCTCGTGTTTTACGTGTATCTAAACCTACCTAATGGTGGTGGTGGTGATTTACATGTACAGTGAAGTTTCTTTAGGTTAGATGTCGAGGGAATACACTCGGATTTTGAATTACATTTGATCCTGAGCTCAGGATCAGCTATAGATGACACCGAGTGTGAATCTCTTGGGACTAAAATTGGCCCCGGATCAGGCTCTAAGATTTGGTCTTCTGTCGGTGGAGTGTCGAACCACGAGCTCGGGATCAGGATACATTTATTGATCAATTTTTGTTACATTATTGGTAGATGATTCGTTATCCATTGATTACTACATGTAATAGCATTTTCATAATATATATACAATTGTTTAGGTGGAAAATGTCAAAAGTGCCCTTTTATTAACCATACACAACTTTCTAAAGTTCACAATTTTTTACAATTTTCACAAGTTTATACCACTTACCCATACATGTATTAAACGAAATATCTAGTATGTTGCCTGATCACCATTGAAATGAAACAACCAAACTTGGTATGAGGGAAAAATTGTAAGGGCCTTATCGGGATTCGAACTCGAAACCTCTGACTCACCGGGCAGACGCTCTACCAGCTGAGCTATAAGGCACAGTTGGTATACTCCCTCAGGTTTCCCCTATGAACCCAATTTTTCTCTCGGTGTTGCATGGTAGCGCAACTGGGCAAAGTAACGAACGCAACATCTGGTATGGTGCCTGATCACCATTGAAATGAAACAACCAAACTTTGTATGAGATAAAAATTGCCCGATGAATCGGAGGTCTCAGGTTCGAATCCCAAAAAGGCCCTTGCGATTTTCTCTCATACCAAGTTTGGTTGTTCCATACATATATTGCAACTGAAATCAGGACCTGTTTAAGCACAGTGGAACACTGATAATAAGAACACTATTAAAGGCACAGGCTCGTCAGCAATGCGTGCGCGCCAAATTCGTGCCACGAAATACGCAGCTCCATGCCTTTGCTATGGAGCTGCGTATTTCGTGGCACGAATTTGGCGTGCGTGCAATGCTGACGAGCCTGTGCCTTTAATACAAGTTGTTTATTGCATTGTCCCAAGTGTTTATTTTCTTTTTGCAATTTGCATACTAATAGTACAAGGTTTCTGAACAATTCATAAACAATGAATTGCAATCTAACATTTTCCTTGTTAATGTATATAAGTGGAATGTTCTAACAATGCTCTATTTATCGATTTTCGACTATTTTGTGAGTGGTAATTTTTGTACTTTTACAAATTGATTTGTAATTTGCAGTGTTCTTGCAGTTTGTTGACAAATGCATAGTTCCGATTTTGCCCAGTTAACCCCGCCCCCTTGGACATTGTTGCTATGGCTCACACGCTATCGTCAAAAATGGCGACAGGCAACGCACAAAGCAATGGGACTTTCAACGGAAAGCACAGATTCATTGAAGAAAACTCAAAGGTATTCATGTTTCAGGGTCAACAGTTATCTTAGAACTCACTGAGTAAAGGGCCAGTAATACAGGGATATCATTACGAAATATAGCTTTCGTACCTTTGAACAACGAAATGACCGGCCTTAAAACCAAAAATTCACCCGGATCGTCGCATACAACACTGTACAAATTGTTTGGGGCCGGCAGAACATATCGCGTGATCATGTTGTTGTGAGCGTACAGTGCACTTTGACCTATGTGGGTGACATCTGCTAGCTCTAATGTGATTGGTCGGCGGGTTCGGTTGATTGACAGGTCGGAACTATGCATTAGAAATTTGAGTCTTTCGCTGTAATTACTATCGCTGTCTGAAAATGTAGGAGTTAGAAGTACTAACAAAACAACAAAAATTCCATGTGTAAGTACTTTATCGTTCAAATGAATTTGACATTGGCAACTTATTGCCACTAAAAGATGAGTGAGTCTTTCCATGATAAAGGGGGCATTTTGGCAACACAGATCATATTTTCCAGAAAATACCTTTGTCTGGTCTCAAAATAAAAGAAATAAGTTTGTTGTTCTGAAGAGATAACTTAGGCCCAAAAAAGGTTACAAATAGTGTGACAACATGCCTTTCTAAAAACCCTGTGTACAAATTTCCAATATACGCGCGTAACCGGGACAGACGTGTTACATTTTAGGCCGTCCCGGTTACGAGCGTATATTGGAAATTTGTACAGAGGGTTTTTGGAAAGGCATGTTGTCACACTATTTGTAACCCTTTTTGGGCCTAAGTTATCTCTTCAGAACAACTGAAACTTATTTATTTATTTTTTTAGACCAGACAAAGGTATTCCCTCGAAAATATGCTCAGTGTTGCCAAAATACCCCTTGTGAAAGACCCATGTACTCTCTGAAATTAATTTTTAAAATCCCATGAAGTAGGATGCGGCTAATATTTTTACAGACAAAGGAAATTTGGATTGTATGGGCTTCCATTGGTAACTCGAGTTATTGTTGGGTGTTTTGTACCACGTTTGTGTACTTGCTTATTCATAGTATTAAATATTTGAGGCTACATTAAATTATATTCACAAATACATTTCAACAAATCCAATTGTTGTTGAAATCCATTTCAACAAATGTACACATGTGATCGAAGGGAATATGTTGAGAGATTTGTTTTTAAATTTATTCAATATCCTACACAGATAGTACAGTGAAATCTCATATAGCAGAAGTTAGAACTAAACATGGTGAAATCTTCTGCTATATACACCGAGCAAAAATATAAACGGCCCATGAAATGGGCGACCCTAAATGAGCTAAATGTCTTATAATTGTACAAAATGGTTATTTGTCTTGATTTGTAAACAACATTTGCGTCCATCTTTGCCAGTGAGCAATTGCTCAGTGATGCAGTGATTCAACCCACAACCATAAGTGTCACATGGGGCGTTTATAATTTTGTTCAGTGTACTATTACTAAATGGAATTGATTTTGCTTTGAATTAAACGGGGTTATTAAAATGATCCAAATCTAATTTCTGTAGATTTCAACTTATTCATTTCTAGTTAAACGTATCCAGGGATCTGTAACTCGTGTTCCATTGTTGTTTTTACTTTTGGCCCTTGTAATTTAACTTTATATAGGCCTAATTATAGTCAACTTTTAAAAAAGGTCGGTCGATTTCTTAAAATATGTTTGTGTTAAAAAATATATGGGAATTAATACATTATTTGAACATTTGATATGGAGATTGGGAGTGTTTGTTATCATACCAATGTTATGTGGAAACGAAACTTGATTTTTCCATGATAACCTTTTGTAAAACTAAGTCCAAAGTTTCATGATTTTTCCACCTCAAGGTTCCTCAGTGATTTTCCATTACGTCGGCGTGCATGCAGAATATATTGCTAATGGCAATATATTCTGTTACAAACATGTTGTTGTGCAAGAAAATGAGGTGGGCTAAGGAATATGCCAGCCAGGGTTAATGTAATGACTCGGACTCGAGTCCCGACTTTCACTGACCTGACATTTTTGACTTGGGTCTGCCAAAAATGAAATTAAACTTGTATGCATTTTTTGTCATTTTGGGGACCAAATTGTTTTTCAGAACTAAAGCTTTCTTTTAACACAGAGCATTGTTGGCCAGAACAACAACAACAATACCCTAAACGAATGCAAGATTCAGGTTTTAGACATTTTGAAATTAGCTTGAACAAATACTACTTGACTTGAACCGACTTGACCAACATACTTGACTTGACTTGGGACTCCTTACAACCTGCAGTGCCAGCTAGCGTTTTTTTTTTGTACACCGTAGCTGGGGGTAAACGAGTGGTT
Source organism: Henricia sp. BOLD:AAB3569 (assembly GCA_037783545.1). Taxonomy (NCBI): domain Eukaryota; kingdom Metazoa; phylum Echinodermata; class Asteroidea; order Spinulosida; family Echinasteridae; genus Henricia; species Henricia sp. BOLD:AAB3569. The sequence continues at coordinate 372,997 of JBBELK010000015.1, read as the reverse complement.
TTAACCTTTTTAGCATCTTGAGAGGAGACTATAGGTTAGGGTTAGGGCTAGGGTTTAGGGTAAGGGTAAGGGTTGGTTATTTTTAAGGAATTTAGGGTTTTGAATAAAGACTTCCTCGAAAATGTCTTTAAAATTCTACGCCCGTTTCAGATGGGGTACCGTGGCCGAGTGGTTTGGGTCATTGACTCGCAATCATAGGTGAAAACTTGGGGTTGCGGGTTCGAACCTCCCCGGCTGCGGTACCTGTGCCCTTGAGCATTTGCTACATCCTTCTGAAGGGATGTAAAGCCGTTGGTCCAGGTCCAGTGTGTTAGGTAACGGTACGCACAACTAAGATCACAGAGCATTCTTTCGTGAAGAGCAAGGGGATTCCGCGGTGTCTCTGGCCATTTGTAATTCTTCACGGGTTTCCTCACGCTTGCGAGTGACAGTGCAATGGGCACTTTTGAGGAATCCTTGGTAGGCCTATTTATACTAGAAATTAATATATAATAATAATAATAATAGCCTATACACAGTTTTGTAACAGCAGTTTAATTTGCGGCGGATAAAAATAGTTCATGATGCCAGTCAAACTTTGACCGCCATGATGAAATCAGTTGATACAAACATCACGTGCGTCAAATAAATCTATGTAATTTATATTGACTCGTCATGCAGTCTTTCACATTCGACTCGTAAAAGGGGGTCCAGCTGTAGGCTAGTCTGTATAGCTAAAAGATTAAATTAACGTTCCTTGGAATGTGTGTCAGTGTGTGTTGCCTGTTTTCAGCTTAGATGGCTGCTAGTAACACCGTAGACCATGTCCCGCTCGTAGACCATCAGCGAAATATGAAGCAGTTTCCGAGGGCTACAAACGGCAGCCAGGCGCGTTACCAGTTGGACGCACAGGAAGGAAATGGTTTGTATAGGCCTACATGTGTACATGCATTGGTTTTAACAAGGAAGACATTTTGCAATAAAATGGGATAGTTTTGGAAAGGGTTATGCTATTTTCATGCAAGCGTTAGCCGCTATAGAAGCATATGTAATCTCAAAATGCATGTAATGGTTGTAATAATGTCGTTTTATAGTGTACATGTCCACCACACAAGGTACTCAAGGCGCTGTTATTACCCCTGATCATTGGGCTCAATAATATTCCTCAAATCTCTGCTCCCTGCTGAGTATAAAGCGCCACGGCGTCCATTTAGACGCTCATGGGATAAACAATATACACAATACCTTAATTTGCTACCTTCACAGTTATCCAGAGAGAGGTAATTCATGGCAAAGTACCTTGCCCAAGGACACTAGCACCATGAACGATACAGGTCTTGAACCCACAATCTTGAGTTTGACTTATAGACCGCACGCAATGCCATTCTTATAATAATTCTTATAATAATTTTTTTTATTAATCCTTCTCTACGGACACAACAGTGGGAATGTCATGTGGATCGTACGTTCTGTGGTTCGTTTCGATTATCGTGATAATATTCACCTTTCCGCTTACCATTTGGTTCTGCTTTAAGGTAAGTCTAACATCAACCACTTCTCTTATTTCAATTACAACGTGCCATTTGAGCCAGCAATAAAAATGTCGAGTTCGGTCGGTCTGTTCTTTACACGGGAAAGTTGCTCTCGATAGGTGGTGTGTGATCCTCCCATCGGTTGGGCGTGAGAACATTGTTCGCGTGTCAAGAACAGACCACGGCCACCTGAACTCGACCTTATGTTTTGATTTGTTGAAGACTTGAGAATCAATTACGTTATCAGTCGTCGACTATAGACTGCCGAAGCGAGTACGTCATCTTTTGTTAGTTGCCTATAGGCAATGGCTGTACACTACAAATCACCGTGTCCATGTGCTTTTGCAATGGTACTCTTTCGAAATTTCCGACGGCCATACGTTTAGAGCCAAATACCATGGCAACACGTCACACTTCGGCTGTCTATAGACCGTATCGAGTAGCCGCCATTTCGTGGAGCACCTTTTGTTACTTAAACCGTTTAACAGTAGAAGCACAATATGTGCAACCATGCATGTCCTCAAGGAACAAAGAAACTGCCCCACGAAATGGCGGCTATTCGATACGGTCTATATAGTGGTCACATTCGTAAATAAACTCGTCACGTTTCATAACTTGCCAAGCTTCTTGAAATTGCGTTCTGAATTATCATGCCCGATTTGTGCCAAATTTTATCCAAGTGATTTCACCAGAATTTATATTTTGTTGCAAAATTTCATTTCAGACAATTGCCGAGTATGAGAGAGCCATTATTTTTCGGGTTGGTCGCCTGGTGCAGGGAGGTCCCAAAGGACCGGGGTTGTTCTTCATCGTTCCCTGTATTGACGAAGTCCGTGTTGTGGACCTTAGAACCTTTTCCTTCAATGTACCACCTCAAGAGGTATTCAACCAGAGACATTGGGGAGATCAGACGATCGTTGTTAAAGGCAGAGGCTCGTCAATGCGCGCGTGAGGCCAAATTCGTGCCACGAAATACGCAGCTCCATAGCAAAGGCATAGAGCTGCGTATTTCGTGGCACGAATTTGGCCTCACGCGCGCATTGACGAGCCTGTGCTTTTAAGTTGTTGTAATTAATTGTAAGGCATCTTCGGGAACCGAGCTAGCCCATACCATCTACTTAATATGATATTAGTTTTAAATTTACTTAAGTTATTATCATCCTGTCGAACTTGAGATGACGAAGAAGGAGAAAAAAGCTAATGCAGTTTTAGAGGTGGAAGGAAAAACCCCTGGGAAATCTCTTGGGGGTAAACCCATGCATGCGGTCGAGTATAGGGACTGCAAACCCAACCCACATACACACGCACTGTACAATCAAACCCAGGACGCCAGAGGTGAAAGGCAGGAAAATAATCCCTATACATTATCTCCACCGCCCAAACCTACAATTTGTGGTTGTCCGTTTTTTCTCTTCTCAGGTCCTGTCAAAAGACAGTGTGACGGTCACTGTGGATGCCGTAATATACATCCGCGTCCACAACCCCACTTTGGCGATCTTAAAAGTAGAGTTATACAAACGCTCCACAGAACTGTTAGCAGCCACCACACTGCGCAATGTCCTAGGCACCAAGACCCTGTCTGAGATGTTGAGTCACCGGGAAGAGATAAGTTGCACCATGAAATCGCTGCTGGACGAAGCTACCGATCCGTGGGGCGTCAAGGTGGAACGAGTTGAGATGTAAGCTTATTGAGCTCGTGCCAATGACGTCATTTTGGGAGTCAAATGATGCCGCGTCATTGTGGAAGCAATGTGCGTGCGCGTTGTGTGTGTCTATAGCACGCGTAACGCGCTATACTAAGGCGCCCATTGGTGAATTAAACTGCGTTACGCCCACCAGAGACACACACAACGCGCACGCACATCGCTTCCACAATGACTCAGCATTATTTGACTCCCAAAATGGTGTATTCGCACGTGTTCGAAAGGGGTCAATAGATTGATTAGGCCTACATGATTGGAAAACTGTTACAAACGACTTTATTCCCACGTGTGATTAAACTCAGTACTTCATCTACGTTCCAAGATAACAATGGAAAACTGTCTATGCTTTCAAGAAATTGTGCGATGCCACTGTCCTATTTAGGCTGGTACCCTGGCTATACTTCACGGAAAACGGAGTCATAAAACCACGGTAGTCAGGCCCCTGGTTTCGTTCACATGAGGGCGCCATTGTAAATATATATATATACGTGTGCACACGCATTTTTATAAATCCATCTAAATTTATCACAAAAGATATCTCGGACGATTCATTGCATTAGATAGTTGGAATCTCCTCAATCTTCCATTTGAATAAGGTTTTACCTGTGAAATGGTTGATTAAGATTTTGAGACATTGTGGAAATGGTACAGCATATTGGAAGGCTAGGGGGCGGGGACACGTAAAGCAGGTGACACATATTGTGCGCACGTCAAGTTTTATTTTGAGGGTGGGGCTTGTCGACGCCACTGTAATAAAAAGACTTATTCTTGTGTATTTCGTGATCTTACAGGAAGGACGTGCGTCTGCCAGTCGAGATGCAGCGTGCTATGGCTGCTGAAGCTGAGGCGTCCAGGGAGGCTCGAGCTAAGGTATGTGCGGTCTTTCGGCAGTCAAGAGGTGCAATTGGCGAATGAGGTGATCTTTTCTAAAATGCGTTTAATTGTACACATTACAGTTTTTCATATTTTAATGGGGCTAAATCCACCGTTGATTTCTGGTCGCGACAACTCGACCCAGACTGTACGACATGTATTTCGGCAGTCACAGTTTGAGAGAAGCACATGTAGGAAGATATAACTGTACACGTATATCTCGATCGCCAAACGCACCCCTTGACCGCAGAAAGATTCAAATATCACAACACTCCTGATATTTTATATACTCCGCAATTTCATTATTTAAAAAATTCAAAACTAGTAAAATTCCATGTGTTTGGTAACAGGTGATTGCTGCTGAGGGTGAGCAGAACGCATCTCGTGCCTTGAAGGAGGCAGCTGACATCATCGCGGAGTCCCCTAGCGCACTCCAGCTTCGTTACCTACAAACCCTCCACACTATCTCAGCCGAGAAGAACTCTACCATCGTCTTCCCGCTGCCTATTGATATTTTTACCGGTTTTATGAATAAGAATTGAGCCGCAAAATGGTTTATCCCAATTGTTTGTTAACTATACGACTAAATACCAGAGGGTGGAGAGACGGGTAGGGTATTGGTTAAACTATTTTCAGCTTTTAAAAAAATGTAGTCGTATCTTGAATTATGAAGGGAGTTCTAATTGTTCATTAAAAAAAAGACATCAGTTTTGCAATCACGACGTAAAACGGGCTTCCCACTGTGCGATTTTTGCTACGAATTGGTACGATTACCAGAGACTGTCTGTAGACTCTACACACAATCGTACCCATTCGTATACCCAATCGTAGGAATTTCGTGGCACAAATGAAATCGCACAGTGGGAGGCGCGCTTTTATGAATCCATCCGTGAATGCACTCACAAGCTTCTGGCAAGTTGGACAAACTTCCAGGTAAATGAACCATTTTCCTGGTGACCTTTTAGGCTGCTTTCAAGCGTGAAAACTGTGTTTTGGGGTCGAGTTCAGGTGGACTGTTCTTGACACGGGTTTTCGTGGATAGGTTGTGTGCAGTGTTCTCGGGTTGTGTTCCGATCCGGTGTCGTTCGGGCGCGCGACCTAAACGGGTTAACCGGTGTCAAGAACAGACCGCCCGCGGTATAGTATTGCACTTGGGTTAGGCTACTTCCCACGAACGGCACATTCTCAGGGGCACATTTAAAGCTACAATTGCGTATGTGGGAATTAGTTGAGGTATAAAATAAAGAAGGAAACGAACAGTCAGAAAGGCAAAATCCGCATGTCTCTGGGCCACCAGAGCTAGCTAGAGACATGTATCTGGTACCACGTGCCACACGTGCTCTCGTTGCCGTTCTTTCAAAATTCACAAAAATCTGGTTAGAGGGCGCCCTATATACAGTGCAGTGAGACACACACACACGTTTCGCATCGCGCTTTAAAATATTTCTTAATACTTTCTTGGAATGTTTCGTTAGTCTTTTCCAACTTGAAATTAACAACTTTAGTCACCTAAACAAAGCTCAAAGAAATGCCAGAGGTTTGTTGGGTGTTCAGGTGTGAACAGGACTCGAACACAACCGCGGCTCATAATAATCACTCAGCGAAGTGCAAGCATGGAGGTAGCTACCTCCATGGTGCAAGCCACATATATCGCACACATAACAAGTGGAGTTGAAAATGGTTTACCCTGCCCTGGGCGAGTTAGCAAAAATTGGTAAGATTTTACTTTAAAACCTGCACTAGGAGTTGGATTTTGTTGAACAAGAAAACAAATTGTCATGTCCGGATAAAGAAGAATTCATTTAAATACCGTGGCCGAGCGGTCTAGGTCATTGACTCGCAATCATAGGTGAAAACTTGGGGTTGCAGGTTCGAACCTCCCCACGGCTACGGTACCTGTGCCCTTGGGCAAGGCACTCAACCACACTTGCTCCATCCTTCGGAAGGGATGTAAAGCCGTTGGTCCAGTGTGTTAGGTAATGGAAACGCACTCTAAAGATCCCAGAGCATTCTTTCGTGAAGAGCAAGGGGGATCATCCCCGGTGTCTCTGGCCATTTCTAATTCTAATTCTTAATGGGTTTCCTCACGCTTGCGAGTGACAGTGCAATGAGCACTATTGAGGAATCCTTGGTATGAATACCAGAAAGAAATAATAATAATAATAATAATAATTACCACCAGAGACCCTGTATTGTAATTTACAAACTTGAAAATGTATAACTGGCCTAGTTAAGATAATCTCAGCTCTTGCTGTATTATTTTTCATTGGGATGTGGTCTTTTCACCAGTAGAGCTGAGAAAATTTAAGAACATGAACACGCTATCACAAAACAAATGTGTCATTTTCTCACCGTGACACACTAATTCCCCCTAAAACTCACCCAAACCTTGTCAGGCATAACCACTACGCAGGTCCTTGAGAGAAATAACCAGCCACGATGATTATTTTGCCAACAATTCCAGCAAAACAAACCGTTATGCTCACAGCCTAGCCGTTGTCATGTTGTGTTCAAAAAGTTTGTGTACAAAGGAATACCAATGCGCATTGGTTACCAGACTTGACCTAAACGTCTGGTAACCAATGCGCATTGGTATTCCTTTGTACACAGACTAGGCAGATAGACTTTTTGAACACAACATGACAACCAGACAACGGCTAGGCTGTGAGCATACCGGTTTGTTTTGCTGGAATTGTTGGCAAAATAATCATCGTGGCTGGTTTTTTCCCCCAAGGACCTGCGTAGTGGTTATGCCTGACAAGGTTTGGGTGAGTTTTAGGGGGAATTAGTGTGTCACGGTGAGAAAATGACACATTTGTTTTGTGATAGCGTGTTCATGTTCTTAAATTTTCTCAGCTCTACTGGTGAAAAGACCACATCCCAATGAAAAATAATAAAAAAAGAGCTGAGATTATCTTAGCTAAGGCCTAGCTATTAAAGGCTATGTAACTCTAGTCTAAGTGAATGCTTTGGCCCTCCAAAATGTTGGTAGTTGACCATTGCTTCAGACCTTGCATACAAAACATAGGCCTATGAGACCTCAGTGAAAATGTTCTAAATGTTTTCGAAACCCTTAACATTTTTCATGCCTAAATTTTGGGTTTTCCATTAAGGTATTTTGTTCGTTTTATAGGTTGAACAAGGATTTTAAGGAAATAACCTCCTGGAATCAACAGATAATCCAGTTCTAAGATATACTTCCCACTTGCACCTCTGTCGGAAATGTTGCACTTCTGTCGGAAATGTTGCATTTCTGAGATATTTAAATGATAAAATTATTGCAGAGAGTAATGGACAAAATCACAGCGCGAGTGCTCTGTGTGTAAGCGCGACAATAGAGGGCGCTGCATGACCATGTACATGGTTCATCTTGTGCACTAACTGAATGCAATTGACGGGTGCATTACTGCAATGTATTTTCACTACTTGTATGCACTAAAGCTGCCATTATAAGAGAACCCACTTTCGTGAAAATAAAAATACCATTAATATTTTGTTTCCTCTGATTGTTGTGTACAAAAATATATGCAATTTAAATGGTTACAAAATGACATAAATATAAGTTTATAAGTTTATATTACTCAACACTTTAAAAGATTTGAAGTTTGATTGGATTGATAGGAAGCCCTTAAAAATCTACACAGAAAATGCAACAATTCTTTACTTAATTGAAATGTCCACAAATGGCATATAATATATTTTATTGTATAATATTAATAAACATATTAACATTTCTTGTTTAATTAACATAAAGACACAACACACCAATACAAAAAATATCAAAAACAATTTTTGTTGGACATCACAGCGAACTGGCCAAAAATAAACCAAAAATTAGCAAGAAATTTACATTCCACAACCAAAACCTAGATTGTGTTGTCCACATGAATGACTGGGCAATAGGCCTACACGTATGTTTAATATAAAAGGTATAAATCAATTACATGTACATGTATACTAAAAGTTGTTAAGTCATCTTTACGTTAAATGTGTACTAAATTCGGCTGGTCAACTGAATTTTGCTGCCAACTCTCCCGGATTTTGGGGAATACATCTGGGAAAACAGGTTCAATCCGTGACTGCAAACGCATCTAAAAATCCCAAAAGTTGTTAATTGACAATCCAGGAGGGTTTTTATCCATGTCAGGACTCACAAAATTAGTCATTTTCTGAAGAATCCGCTGCAAATTCCGGGACGGTTGGCAGCTCTGCTTCTTATGCCTCTGAATTCTTCCACGTTGTAGAAAATGGGCACTGATTACTCATTACTGTTTATTGTCCCTGTTAACGTTTACAGAAACTTTTAAAAGTAATTGACACCTTTTGATGTTAAACTTTTTTTAATACTGTTCTTGAAATCTACTGGCATGGATCAGATTTGTTTTTGTAAAAAAACATTTAAAAATGCTAGATAGGAATTATTATCATTGATTGGAATCTTTTTTCATACAAAATAGGATCACAGTATCACACAATTTAGGAGTACATGTAAGGTGCTTAAAGTTGTGGCTTTTTAGGAAGATGTTTTATAAAATATAGATGGAATGACTTAAATTGGAGTTTTAATTTTAGCCTAAGGTATATGTATAGGTGTAAATTTGAATTTATATATTTTATTATTGATTTTGTGTACACTATTGATGCAGATTGATCCGCATACATAATATCATAATGACCATAATATCATATACTGCTTAAAATTTGTTGTGGATATTTTCATTACAATTTTATTATTTCAATATATTTTAATTATTTCACTGTAAAAATAATTTAGTCAAAATAACATTAAATAGTCATATGATACATATTTTGACTAATTTAAGTCAAAATGATGTATGATATTACTAATTAACGTTATTTTGACTAACTTATTTTTACAGTGTTAAAAATAATAATTAAGAATCTTTAAGGTAAAATATGTTTAGTAATCCCTAACGTAAGAAAACAGATTATAAAAAGAAAATACTATCATAATTTCTAGCATTCTTTAAAGAAAATCTATCAAAATTAATGGGTGATTCTCGGCAATATATGAAAGTTACTGGTGATGTGGCAAACAGTTGGGTGTTTCAGGATACAACTTGCAGTGTAATGATCTCAACCTGTGAAAATAAGAGCAAAAATATTTTTGTGAAAATGTACGTAAATACAGTATATTGTTTCAATAACATTATCCTTTCTTATTCTTCCTAATTTGCATCAAAAATGAAATTCTGTTATTCTTCTTCATTCAAATTTTATTCTGAAAAACAAACTTTCCTGCAGATAACCTAATTTTATAACCTTATAATTGGAGAGTTTTCTTAAATTTCAACAGTACAAGGCCTTTTTCCAAATCTCTACTTGAGCTCGGGCTCAGGCTCCGGCTCCATGTAAATTGTATGATGCCGGAGCCTGATCCTGAGCCCAAGTCGAGATTTGGTTAAAGGCCCTAGTACCACCACTACAAATAAAGTTGACATGTATGTAGCCTTGCACCATGCTACTATGAAACAATTTATTCACCATTGCTAAAAATGTAACATTTAACGGCAGCTTGTGAAAGTCGGACCCTCCGGATCTTTGTCAAAAATGGCTATTTAACGAACAGAAAGTACCTAGTTTGACTTCTGAATACGCTTACATACCTTTTACCACCATGTATTGGCCCAATTTATAATCATACAGCCCATCGACTTTCCACAAAGTGAAATATCCGAAGAGATAGGCATAGGAAGTGCAGGACACTAAGAAAAAAGAAAATGTTTTTTTTTTCACGCCGGATCTTTATCTGATTAAAAATTAGGGCCGTACATGGCGGTAAAAGGTATGTAAGCGTATTTAGAAGTCAAACTAGGCACTTTCTGTTCGTTAAATAGCCATTTTTGAACAAGATCCGGAAGGATCCGGAGGGTCCGTTTTTTACCCACAACCACATTTAACTAACCATTTAATTGCCCCCAATCAATTTGGTCTTCTGTATCTTTTACCTTGTTGGATCTTGCTTCTTGGTGAATAAACCATCTTTGAGAGTAATTGTGTTGCTTCTAGATGCTGATATATAATAACTTAGAGTCACCTGGACCAAAAGAAAATATGACATATTCCATTGGTGTTCATCAATTAACTTTGTTAATAAAGTAATCCTTGTTATGTGACCTTAATTATTCAATAACAATGACAATTTTTAAATCAATATTGATGAAAAATTTGTTAATAAAAACAGCAAAATTCCTGTTCTTTTTTTCTTCAGAGTTACACAAAATGCGGCTCAGAATTCTCATCAAGACTGGCAGAATGACAGTGCTATCTCGGTGAGTAAAACCTTAAATTTGGGGTTAAACTAAAGCCAACATGGTGGAGATAAGGTGGTCTAGTAGATAGCATGCTGGACTTTCAGATGAGAAGACCAGGGTTCGAGGCCTGGCCAATGCAACTGTGTCATTGGGCAGGACACTATACTTCACATTGTCTCTCTCCATTCAAGTGTAAATGGGTACCAGTAAACCTTTGGGGAAACCCAACTAACTGTTGGGGGCGTAAACTTGCAATGGACTGACGTCCCATCCAGGGGAGTAGCAATGTTCCTAGTCACTCCAGGCCATGGGAACTAACAACCTGTTGGGGAAACCCAACTAACTGTTAAGGGGGTAAATCTGTGATGGACTAGCCTTGTTTTAAGGCATCACAGCTGGGTGAGTCGCGCACCAGAACGAGAGCGCCACCATGCGACGAGGACGGGACGAACAGCACCAGCTGTGAGGCCTTTGCCGTCCCGGAATAATGATTCAACACAACACGCACACTGTGTAATACAATCATTAGCATTTTGCTAAATTCCGGGACGGCAAAGGCCTTACATCTGCAGCTGCTCGTCCCGTCCTCGTCGCATGGTGGCGCTCTCGTTCTGGCGCGTGACTCACCTAGCTGTGAGGCCTTAACAAAGGCTAGTGATGGACTGGCATCCCATCCAGGGGGAGTAGGAATGCTCCTAATCACATTGTTGTTTTTTTTAAAGTTGTTGCTTATGTGACCAATTAAACACTGTAATTTAATAGCTGAGAGCCGTTAAAAGGACTCTAATTAATTATAAAAATCACCTGGTTTGGAAGTTTTGATTCTTGAATTCGATTCAAGCCTTGAAGATGCGAGTTGAATACATCCAGCTTGGTTAACGGCACTTTAAGAAGGCTCTCTGTAAGTATAGATTGTCAGGAGGAGATATTCTTGACATCTTTTTGCGTCACAAAATACTACAAATGCTTCTTTTTACAAAAACATGCACTACTTATAAAATGTTTCAACATAGTGTGAAACATGCTTTAATCAACAAAACCTTTTGTCTGGTTTGAAATTAAACATAACTAGCTTTCCAGTTCGGACTGTGACTTACCTATTGCAAACCCCATGGTAACATCATCTGGAAGACGAACTCTGTCACACAAATCGATAAACCTGCCTTCGCTGAATGTGCAAGAAAAAACAAAACGTCTCTAACATCACATTAAACTGTTGGCTGCTTCATTAGCTGCAATTCACCAACTACAATTCCAGTAATGTTAAGTGGAAGTATTTTTTGCCCATCACGATGCGGTATGCACTATATAGTGCTATACTAAGTGCATTTCCCAAGGACACGCTCAAACTCATAGCGTGCTCGGGTGGGACTTGAACCCACGACAATACCAGTATTTGCAAAATCTGGGATAAGGTTAATTAAGACTACAAACTAGGGCTGTGCTAATTATTCGAATATTCAATCAATAGCTATATATTTGAATACAGATTTTAGTATTCAAATATATTCGAAAAGTTCATGAGTGATGAGTTGCTCAGAAAAACTAGAGAGAAAAGAAATGTCTTTTTAAAAGAGGAATATTCTCTATTAAAGTTGCTACAACAACGGTATGTGCTCCAAAGATATGCAGCGGACTCGGTGCATTTCTAGATTGATCAATTTTAGTTATTGCATTAAAATTTCAACTATGGTATTTGCTAATTTGGAAATTTACACCTAATAAACCATGACCAAATCAGTCTAAATGAATACTCGATATTTGATTTAATATTTAGTTAGAATATTTGAATTAATTGACCCAGCCTTACTGCAAACTCACCCAGCCAATGGAGCCATTTTTGCTGCCAGACTTTGACTGATACAAAAACCAGCCCCACCTGTGGCAAACCAGAAGCTTGTCTGTTTCTGCACATAAAAAATAGAAAAACGTACTACAACTCAATTCAAGATAAAATTATGACCCGTTTTGACAGAATGAGTCGCACATCGTGCAGTCTGCGCTGAGTTTTTTTCAAACAGTTCTAGAAATCAGTGGCCGATACAGAATCGTTAAATTATGAAATGGGAAATTCTGAGAAGTATCCAAAAATTCTGAGCAATATTTAAGGTGGTACCTATAGGTGTTGGAGAGAATGTGAAGGTATATGACAGGATTGATAATTGAAAGATTAATTTAGAAACACAAGAAAATTGCAGTGCCCCGACTGGGATTCGAACCCAGGTCATTGGTTTACATGGCCAATTGCTCTATCTGAGCTATGGGCATCCCGCCAGAGCACCACAACAATCTTGTCCCTTGGGTGTTGAGATTTTTATACCATTTTATTTTTGTCATATTTTTCTCATTACCATTCTGAAATTTCGCACTCTCAACCCATACATATTTTTGAGGATACCGTAAAAAAAACCACTGATGTAAAGTAATTTATCCTGCTGCATAAAGTAGTGCAGAGAGTACACCCACCGTTTTTGCTTCAGCGTCTAAATTGGAGATTGCAGATTTCCTGCTTTCTTTTCATGGATAGTGTTTTGGGGAGGTATTTTACGTGATTGGAAGGTTAGAATGAAATCCATTTTCTGGAAAAATCTGGACACGCTTCTTTAAGGTGTTACTTACAAATCCTCGATCTCTATCAAGGGCTTGTATGGGATGGGTGAGACTAACTCTGCCAAGATACAGATCCTTCCGATGGTTATAACCCCGCAGCAGTCTTAGAAGGTTGTGCACGTTGAGGTAGTTGTCGTCGTCTAAATGGCAAAACCACCTGGCAGAGAGGAATTCATTTGATACAGATCAGAAATAGTGAACAGCAGACTTGGGGCAAGAGATCTTAGCCCAAGTTTATAAAACGTTGTGTGCTTAAGCAAGGTTTTGTGTTGAGTAGGCCTATAGACCGATCCGTTACTTATTTTATGTATCCGCCATTCCGAGGTGTCCCCGGGCACATGAACTGCACATATTTTTGTGTGGACCCCAAACTGTAGCATTGCGTTGTCACTGGAAACGGACACGCACGTTTTGTTTTCACCAACAGCAAACAAAACGTACAGTTTATGTTCCCGGGGACACCTCGGCATGGTGTACATGGAGTGCGTCCTTGGTTACCGGATTGGTCTATAGTATAGAGTGCAAATTGATTTCAAACATTTTACAATGTATGGCTTAGGCCTATGATCAGCAACCGATTGGAGTGCACACACAACATATTGTCTGCCACATTTTGGCGCTTTGACTCAACTGAGTCTGAATATTCTGAGAAATGTCACACAAAATTCTTCAAAATTTATCCCTAAATTTCTGGAGTAATGTCTACAATGAAGTTAGTATGTTATTTACTGTAAATTATGTAATTAGAGTTTAAATAATTCTTGGACAAACATGAAAATAAGTAAATTGTCTTTAGAGAGACAAGTAAATTTTACTATTAAAATAAGAATTCTACAACATACTGCAGATGCTGATGTGAAAAACGACAGGTGTATTAATCTCACCTTTTTCCTGACTTTAAAAACACGTCGTACATTATGGCAACCTTGCAACACAAAGCCTGCCTGTTGAGGAATAAAAGAAGTATATCTTATTATCTGGCTCACCAAAGTACAAATACTTTATTGGTTCTTGTTCATTATTGTCAGGATTCTTTTAACCTGCTTTATGGTACGTAAGCAAAGCAATGAAACATTTTGAGATCTAATTTTAATAACAGGCCTACAATTTCAACTTTAACCTTTTTACCTTTGTAAATCTGTCTTGGTTACCGATATCTGGTACCAGATTTGTGAAAGGTTGTTTAGTCAGAAAAAGTGTAATTCCTATTTAAAAAAAAAACACAAAACATTGAGCGTACATGGTACATATTAGTTAGAGGTATCGGGTTCGAATCCCGATAAGGCCCTTACGATTTTCTCTCATATCAAGTTTGGTTGTTTCATTTCAATGGTGATCAGGCACCATACCAGATACATGTATCTAAAAACAAGTTTTAGCAGTACTCACAATACTGAGGATATCGCGCTTACTGAAAAGACATTGCATTCAGTTTTTCAGGAAATGCACTTCCATCAAGGATGCTTGAAGAACATGCGTTCAAAATCAAACAACTTGAATATGTGAAGCATTACAAGCCCTCAAAGTCTCTGAATTTCTGGAATTGCCCTATAAGGACTTTACATTTGTATGAAATACATGACCAATGACAGCTTGATCAGGCCCAATACCGTTATTATGACCAAATCAAGTAGGATGATCTGCGTACATCTTTACAGTAAAGGTGTCAAAAAAACCGCCAGGGGAAAAATACTGTTAATTGGATTTTGCTGATGCACACACACCATCAGAATAAAATGTTGTTCAGTGACAAGTGCATCAACTAATACAGTCACAGCAAAAGCAAGACATCTGGGCTTGATGACATCATCCCTAATAATACTACCCTGACATAGTATTTGTTTAGTCTTCCTCCTCTGCATGCTTTCAGCATGACATCCTCATTTTGGTTACTTAAAGATGATACCCATACTTTCATCACTGGAGAACTACTCTACACATGGGTTTGAAATTGGCAGAGATTTTTTTTGTAATGGTGTTCTTGGGTTAATAGTCGTATCATAATCAATATTTTTGTGGGTTTATTTCCAAAATTTTAAATATCCATTTCAAAAATGGGAAAGTGCGTGATCCAAAACTGGTAAATACAGGATGAAGATTTCAAAATTTCTTAAATTAATCAAAATAATACCTCGATCTGTAAAGAAATATCCATATTTTACAATCATATTACAAAAATTAACAGAATAAATTTGATAAAGTTGAAAATGCGTGTAAAAAAATTGCCTTTTTGGTCAATTTTATTGATTATCTGTCCCTCGCGCATAAAAACAACCTCCGCATAAAACTGTAAAGTCAATTTCCACATGTGATAAACTGGGTGTGTGATAAACAGGTTCACTTTAGTAAGGAAAAATATTTGTCTCTAGATTTCCGTCCCTCACGTGTTAGGGACGGAAGTGGATCACGCTTGAAACTGTTTATCATTTTTCAAATTTTAAGGGATAAAGAAGGTAAAACAGATGCTCCAAAGATTCATTTTCAAGTCCAACTTAGTCCAACATTTAAAACAAAATTAAATCATTCATGGAAACAGTAAGCAATTGTAAACTCACCTTGCATGTAGTGATGGACATTTTGTATTTATCAAGTAATCTCCTGAAAGAAAAACAAAAGAAAAATATTAATTCTTTTTGGTATTGAAACCAAGGATTCCTCAAAAGTACCCGAGGTACTGCAGCTCGTAAGCCTGAAGAAACCTGTGAAGAGAACACGATGACGAAATGCTCAGTTTTAGAGGTGGGAGGAAAACCCCTATATAATTCTGTATAGGGGAAAACCCACGGAATCAAGCAGGGACTGAGAACCCAATCAACATACTGACCCAGATGGGATTCAAACCAGGGCCACAGAGGTGGAAGGCGAGGAAAGTACCGCTATGCCAACCTGATAATGACGCAGAATTTTCGTAAAACTCATGCAGTTGGTAGAGCATCTTCTGGTGCATCAAAAGAGTCTCGGGTTATAATCCCAAGAAGGACCATTTTTTCTTCTTCTTTTCTTGCCCGTTTTGGTGCTTTGTGGATAATGTATGAAGCTGTTGTCTTTAAACACAGTGCATTAACAAGTACATATATAGGTGTGAATCCACATACAATCGCGGACGTCCCTTTGTTCCTCTTTTGTTTGGACATAGTCTATTTTTCCTTACTCTCGTTGGTTTTGTACAGGAGCGAATCGCGGACGTTCGCTTGCCAATCGCGGACGATATTGTTCTCTTTGTTAGACCTCCCTAAAACGTCCACGATTGTTTGGGAGAACAAGCGCATACATACATGTGTACCAAAATATCAAATTCATTGTTATAGATTGTTTGGACAGACTACAGAAATTTATTGCTCGTCACAAATTTCAAAGGAATATGGTGCATTTTAAGCCAAACAAAACCCAACAGGGATGATAAAAGTGTTGAACTTTGATGACACTTACCTAACCTTTGCTTGTAATTAGGGTCATCTTGATCTGTAAAGAAATATGTCTGCAAAAAAAGAATACAAAAAGTATTAAGCTGCATTAAGTCACTACGTACAAATAAATTAAGGAATACTTGTACATCAAGACTGAAATCAACCCCAATTTGATGGTGAGTGAAAAATGTAGCACCCCGTTTACACTCGATTCGCCTTTGCCGAATCGAACTCCGCAATTTCCAAAAAGGGGAGTTGAAGCCGGGTAGGCACTAAGTATAAACGCAAAAGGTGAATTGAAAAAGTCAAGTCACCTTTGGGGTAGGGTTGAACCCCGCAATTGCGGGGTTGAACCCTGCAATCGTCAAGGTTGCTTGTAGTGTAAACGCTACCCAAATACAGATTCGGCAATTTGAGTGTCCTTGGGGCGGTGCCCGCAGTGTAGTAGATTTAATTGACACTTTTTCTGCACAAGGAAAACCAACAAAAAACCAAGCTGTTCAATACATTTTGAACCTGGATTCAATTTAAGCTTGAATGTGCACAGTACACAGTGGGACATTTATCACAACATTTTCAGCATAAATAATTTAAGATTGAAAGGAACTTTCAACACCGTCTAACAAACTGTAAGCACAAAAGGAACTAACCAAATCAAACTAGAAATGTGTTCGTTGAAAACGAACACATGGCTGTTCCCCTCCTTTTTATAAACATATGTGGTGTTCGGGATGACCTTTGTTAGTGATTGTATATGAAGAAATCACGATCGTATGTCAAACGGTTGAGTTTTTATCGATTTTTAAATATTGAATATTATTACATGCCACTTTAATCTGACATGTAGGGAAGGTCAAAGGTGTTGCTATATGTTTGGATACCCCACCCTAGTCGAAGTGTAACACAGTTGACCCCATCGTGATATATTGTACCCCTTTCAAATGGCAAGGCAAAATCTGTTTGACCAATAGGAAACGAGGTCAAAGGTCAAGCCATGTGCGCATCTTAAAGACATTTGTTAGTGATCGTATATGCAGAAGGAATCAAATTTGTAGGTCAAACGGTAGATTTTTTATTGATTTTTGAATATTTAATTACGTAATCATCTTGTCGCTAGAGGGCGCTATTTCCTACGATGACGTCATCACTTATATTTTTGGAAAGCTTAAGGGCCTCTGGTAATAACACCATTGACCCTATCTCAATACCTCCTTTCACTTTCAAACTAAGGGCCACTTCCGGTTTCGACCGGAAGTGAGCAAGGTCAAAGGTCACGGCCATATTTTTTGGATACACCACCCTAGGTCCAAGTGTAATACAGTTGACCACATCCAGATATCTTGTACCACTTTCAAATGGCAAGGCAAAATCTGTTAGACCAATAGGAAACGAGGTCAAAGGTCAAGCCCTGTGCGCATCTTAAAGACATTTGTTAGTGATCGTATATGCCACAGGAATCAAGATCGTAGGTCAAACAGTTGATTTTTTATTGATTTTTGAATATTTAATTACGTAATCATCTTGTCGGTAGAGGGCGCTATTTCGTACGATGACGTCATCACTTATATTTTTGGAAAGCTTAAGGGCCTCTGGTAATAACACCATTGACCCCATCTCAATACCTCCTTTCACTTTCAAACTAAGGGCCACTTCCGGTTTCGACCGGAAGTGAGCAAGGTCAAAGGTCACGACCATATTTTTTAGATACCCCACCCTAGTCGAAGTGTAACACAAGTGACTTTGTCCAAATATCTTGCACCACTTTCAAATGGCAACGCAAAATCTGTTTGACCAATAGGAAACGAGGTCAAAGGTCAAGGGGTGTGCGCATCTCAAAGACCTTTGTTAGTCATCGTATATGCCGAAGGAATCATAATCGTAGGTCAAACGGTTGATTTGTTATTGATTTTTGAATATTTAATTTATTAAACTTCATGCCCCTTTAATCTGACACGTGATGACGTCATCATGACGTCATTAGTACTGTGCACAACTTCACATAGTGACCAATGTCCATGTGAAGTTTGAAGTCAATCATCAATGTGCAAGTGTCCGAAATAGCGTCTGAAAAAAGTGGAAGAAGGAAAAGAATAAAAAAAAAAAAAATCGTAACGAAAACAAAGGCTGTTCCGACCCGAATCGGAACAGCCAATTATATTCCTATAACAGTCCAGGCAAGATATTTCGACCAATTTTTTGCCTATTATTGTTATCAAAGAATAAACCATTTAAACACGAAGTTCATACACTGTCGTTGAACTTGTTAGGTAAAATGAGTAAAATTGTTTGGTACAGCTCACTTCAAGAGGGACAATAAAAGTCACAAAACAGACCTGGGAGGGCCAAGTGCTTATCCCTGAGGGCACGGGGTACAAATAGTTAGCTCCAACTTTGTTAACCACTAAATCCCCCTTTTGACTTTTGCCACTGGCAAATCCGAGATAGAATTACGAGTAAACGTGATGTAGTCATGATACGTACACCTTTGGGGCAGATTTTTCACATCCAATGTAAACATATACTGATGGCAGCAGGAAATGCCTTTAGAAAACTTGGAAAATCAACCATTCAGATTAGTAAGCTGCAAGTACATGTAGTAAAAACTTGGCACAGGATTCAGATAACAATCAAACGTTTTTTTTTGGTCCAGAATCTTAAAATAAAAATGACACGAAGAAGGCATTTTTTTTTACTGATTTTAAAGACTCGGAAATTAAAGATATATCATTGAAATGTTGTCAAAATTTGTGAATAAGTTAAAAAAACTACTGTTGAATCAAATTATCCATTATTTGTCAGTCTTTACTACTTTACAACAGAGCGTGATCCAAAACTGGTAAACACTGGATGAAGATTTCAAAATTTCTTAAATTAATCAAAATAATACCTTGATCTGAAAAGAAATGTCCATATTTTACAATCATATTACAAATATTAACAGAATAAATTTGACTGGGCACACTGTGCCATCACATTTTCAAGAAATAGTTGAAAATGCATGTAAAAAATGACATTTTTTGTTAATTTTATTGATTTCTGTCCCTCGTGCATAAAAACAACTTCCGCATAAAACTGTAAAGTCAATTTCAACATGTGATAAACTGGGTGTGTGTATTAACATCGGTAGAAGGTAAACAAACAGGTTCACTTTAGTTTTCATTTGTTTACTAAGAAAAGGCATTTGTCTCTTGATTTCCGTCCCTTGCATGTGAGGGACGGAATTGGATCACGCTCAACACCCTTATTCCAACTCAACACAATTAATTCCAACCATTGCTGAAATCCACACATTAAACTTGATTGTTAAATATATAAAGCCATGTCTCTTCTTATTATGTAAAAGCGAGTATTAGATAGGTCTTTACAAGTATGCAGTAAACCAACAAAGTAATAATGGCAGCCATTTTAATGTCATCGCAGCTAATTGGAACAAGCCCGATTTGTTTGCCCATAATGTTTACGTGCGATGACTGGGTCCCCAAGACACATTGTCCTCAAATTAATTGAGGGTTTAAACAAATTTAATGAGCTTGGCGCAAACATCCCAAGATGCATCTTAAAGCCGGGCTGAAAGCTTGAAGCTACTTGGCGAGGAAGAAAGTTATTTTTATAAAACAGATGTTACTTGAAAAAGTTGCGTTTTTCTTATCTTTATTGCTGACTTTATATTAGAGAGAAAAATGAAAAACTAGACCGTGTTCGTCAACCGGCAACAGGCCAAAATGAAAAACGGGGTGATGACGTCATACTGATATGCATTGACCCCGCTATGTCATAGTGAGGAGACGTCACTATTTTGCAAAGCAAGTTGCATGATTTCCACATAGCATAAACCACCAGTCGACGTTATTTTTCTGTAAAAGTTGTTTAAGTTTTCGGTGTATTTTCTCAGTGGTTGTTAGTTGTTACACTGAATTCATTTTTAATATCAATAAAATGCCAACTTCGTGCCTTCTTGGTGGTAACACTTGCAACTCTGTGGGAAAATCCGTGGTTCTGTGCATGCATACAACGTGTACGTGTTTGCTGCGAGGAGCTAGGTACACGACCACAGTCGGTGAAGCAGCTCTGTGTGTCTCCTCGCTATGACGTCACACACGTAGCTCAAGTTGATTGATGTGACCTTTTGTTTTCAGTTTCGCGTGAAAAGTGTCTCGGGAAAAGACTTTTCCAGGATGAAATTCTGAATAAAATGCTCTTAGTACATAAAGGACTATATAAAGAAAGGAATACTGTTGAAAACCATGACCGTGAAAGGAGATTTCCACCCAGCTTTAAGGGTTCCTAAGTCCCATTGTAGGACTTAAACATGTACTAACTCTATGACCTTTTCCACTGTTTTGTGAAAGAAAACTCCTGATCATTATTTAGTGTCAGTCCGTGCACTCATTTTGGGCTCAAAGTGTACTTTAAACCCCACCCTGTCCTTGCCCGGTGCTTGTCAACCACAACTCAGCGAAAACTCAAACTTTTTGTGTGAAAGATCTGGTAATGAGATACAAGGTCCTGTGGAATTGGTTGGTCAAAAGCTAATTTGAAATCCTTTAAACCACTAATTCATGCCACCAAAAAATAGTCGAGAATGACCTTTGCTTTCACTTTCTGAATGATCTCAGATCACTTCCAAATGATCGTCCTTTGATCCATTCAAAATTCTGCTCTTGGAATTTATAATAATCTCACCATTGTGCGATATTTGGCAAGCAGACCTTAGAATCTCCTGGGTGTAACCAACTGCAAAAAGTCTTTACTGAATGTAAATATTGTTCTGGCTTTTAGACTATTCATTGTCATGGAGCCATGGTGTTAAATCTGTACACGTATTGTCAACCCAGCATTGAATCTAGTCAATTGGGTGTAAAGAAGTTGGGCATCCCTGTGAAGCACTGCAGTCGACTGTTTGGGAAATTTTATTTTTTCGTCCCAATACAAACACTTTGAAAGTGGAACTATTGAGTTTTGCTATTTGCAAAAGGACTACTCCACTGTTTTGAACTAACTGCAGATTTGGTAATTCTAAGGTGAAGCACTATGCCACGTATTATGCTCATACTTGCTGAGTCGTGTAGGTAGAGTACATGTAGGTTAAGTCATTTCACGAGTTTTAGGCCATAGAGTGACTAGGAGCATTGCTACTCCCCCTCTCCATCACAGGTTTACCCTCAGCAGTTACATGTACATGTAGTTGGGTTTCCCCAACAGGTTGTTGGTTTCCATGGTGGAGTGACTAGGAGCATTATTGCTACTCCCCCTGGATGGGATACCAGTCAATTGCAGGTTCAACCCCAGCTATATAGCAGTTAGTTGGGTTTTTCAACCAGTTTTTGCTGATAACTCATTTATACCCCTGAGTGGAGAGAGTCAATGAGGAGTAAAGTGTCTTGTCTAAGGACAAAACACGGTAGCAGTCATCAGACCTCGAACCATCGGCTTATCACCCAAAAGTCCTACATGTACACACTATCCGCTAAACCATTATTGCTTCCACATTTTTGAGATGGAGTACTTTTTTATTGCCAGCTTTATGCACTACCTTTATCATGTTTATGAAAATAAACAGAGGCCAAAGGATAATTTCTTTTAATTCTAAAACTAATCTGGAGGAATTATGGAAAGTCCATCAAGGGAAGTGACTGTATACAGGAAAAGACTACGGGCAAAGGAAGGGCACTGTCCTGGCGGGATTTCATAGGATGTTTTCACAATGACCAGTAATTTCCTGTGCATGGTCTGGATGGAAGCAGGTCAGGATTTATGGATGGGTCATTTGCATGGTTACTTACCTGGACAACCATCCAAGATTAGAAATGCAAAGTCAGGGAACAGAACGATTCAAGAAAAGTCCCATTCCCCATTTTATCATTCAGCTACTTAATACTAAGTAGTATCCAGATCAGTAGTCTCAATCCACACTTTTAGTTAAAATGTCTGCAAGTGAGTATTTGTATAATCTGCAATTCAGCCTTTGGCTGCTATTGGGATTTTTATTATACTAACAATATGCATGTTTCTATTGAGATCCATTTACCGGATAATGACAAAAAAGACGGAAAATTTGCTCAGTAGAAACGGGTATTATCCGCTATATTTTCTGGTAAATAGCGGGGACAATTTTTCCTGGCAATTTTCCTTCTCGAGGAAGGAAAATGCCGGGGAATTTTTCCGGTAAGCGTCAATAGAAACACTCACCAATCCGCCCGAGTGCGCATACAGGAAAGGAAAGGTAAACACATGACTGATCCAATGCCTGTGCATGACCCCACTGCATGTGCGCGTGGCGAAGGCCAGCAAGGTGTACTATTTTCCGAATAGAGCAGCTCAGTAGAAACTTCCTGTTACCCGCTATTTACCGGTAAATGGGTTCACCGGTAAAATTCCGGATCTTTAATAGAAACACGCTTAATGAAAGAATGAAGAAATAAAAAGGGTTTCCCCCAAATCTTCAAAGAGTAGTAATGCCACTATCCTATACAAACCACTACCCTTTAACATTCAGAGCTTCCATTCAGACTTTGTTAACCCTTTCAACCGTCAATTTTTTTCTAATGCATAGTGTTAAGGTAGATTTATGGTTAAAGGTACTGTAAAAGCCAATATTTTCGTGTACAGATATTTTCGCGCATTTCAACATCACTGACATTTTCGCGAGTTGTTATTTTCGCGGATGGAAATTATGTTTTGTTTCAGGGATCGCTACAATTGTTGCAAACAATATTTTCGCGGGTTGTTATTTTCGCAGGCTCTGTCTGGTGCGCGAAATGCGCGAAAATAAAACCACCGCGAATATTTCAGCTTTTACAGTAGTCTACATGATTGGTCTCCTACGCCTATGAAACGTGAATACCATTACCATCAACACTTTGAGTGTGGTTTTCCTTGTCAACTCATGAAGTAAAATTTTGGGTCATTGCAAATGATACAAGGTTGGTCATTCCATGTACCGGACTTCAGAGAACGATCACCCTCGGCATATATAGAATATGCCTCATGACTCGAACACTCGTATCTGTTGATACTACCCAAAACATAATGAGAACAATTCAATAAACTAGTACGATCTTCTAAGTGCAAGTGTGACATTTTGAAACTTTCGCTCAAAATGTAACAAATTTCGCTCATAATGTAATTTGAATCGATAAAGTCCAGGTTCTACAGCTGAGTAAAATCAGCAACTACCTTTTCCAGAAAGAAATTGGTCAAAAAGACTTGAAATGTAATCGCAAAGGCACAAAGGTACAATTCTTTATAAAAAGGTGCGAAAAGGCTGTCCCTCCCAAGACGATGGCAACGTCAAGATTTCAAATTAAATTCATGTTTTTTTGTGCACATGTTAGATAAAACTCTACCAGAAAAAAACAAATGTTATATCCACACATTGTGGCCTGGAAAATATACATTTTTATGCATTTGTTACAAATAAGTGTCGGGCCATAAAGATGATTTATTGTCTTAATGGATGCACCTTTGCACCATTTGACCAAAAGGATCTTGGTTGACCCCAATGGAAATAAATTATACGCAAATGATACATTCTGTAGTGTGTATTTCGGTTACCATACTTCCAAGTCCCACATGCTGTGAGGACTATCGAAAGAATTTCTTTGTTCTTGAAGCACCAATAGGAAATTTATACAGTGTATGCAGACAGCATATTTTAATGAATTAATGTGTTCACCTATAAATGAACGAAAATGGCAATTACACTATGTTCTTCAATTGTGTACAGGATGTGGAGGATTGTCTCCTTAAGCAAGGTAGTTTATCATACATGTAAACTGCTTCTTATCTTAGATAACAGTGTCAGACATTTAATTGCCAAGCCTACTCCATATACATGCATACAGATATTAATAGGATAGGAATTTACATTTAATTTAGAAACCGGTTTCCAATTCTTTCAAGTATTGGTAGCTGGTCAATCGTTCGGCTGATACTGAAGATTGTAAATTGTTGCTGGTATTTATACTATTATACATGTAGATGCATAAACAATATCCCAAATACCTCTAGGCCCCTAAAATAATCATTGAACCTTTATCTGGTCAAAATTTTACTATGACCCCATATAATTTGCTTTTCCAGTTTCATGAAGTCATTACAAATAACCCTCTAAACATTATTGTAAATTGGGTTTCGTTTAAATGTTCGTCAAAACTGGTTTTTAATTTTTAAATTTATTTTGGTTAAACATCCTATCTCTAATACAGATTAATAATTTTTGTAAATTTTGTTCCTCTTTTTTCTTCCTTGAATACAGAATTTAACGAGGATGAGTCCCATAAAAGCGAGAAAAGTCAGCTGAAAAGAGCTGAGCACAGAGCAGATTTGAAGGATAAATGCAGATAAATCCACACGTACAGACACGCAGTGTGTGTGCATCGAGGTAAATGATTACTGTTATCATATCCGTATTTGTACAAATATTTGTACATACATGAAATGTCTCTAATTGCCACAAACCAACTAGAAATACATCTATTGCAACTGTTTACCAAATCACAACTTTCCACTAATGTAAATATTGACCCATATGCTGGGGGGGGGGGGGGGGGGGGGGGGGGGGGTGTGGACGTGGACCCAAGAAAATGCCGACCTCTTTTCTATAATCCACCTGGGGAAAAACACAGGAATACACTACTTTCGCTGTTTCCAAAGAACCTAAAAATCCGGGTCGATCTGGGTCGAAAAGGGAATTGTGGAAACACACCAGATACAGATTTTTAATAAACCGATAGCCACCTAAAATCCGATTCTCGTACCCGGCTCCAGAGGTAGTTCTTTCCGGGTAAGTTCGGCGTTTCAGTTCCGCGGAAACACGTCGGTACAATAAACCGATACGATCGGATAAGGTGTTTAACCACTGCACTGGGCAAACTTTCTGGACATCCGGTAGCAACTGTATGCTTGTGTAGAATTGGTTACAAACTGATATTCTGCCCTCTGTTGAAACGTGCCGGTGCCGTTTCAGCGCTAGCCTGGTATTATATTCCGGTTTATAAAATTCTGTGGAAACATGCCATTTGATGGCACTGCTAGGTAAAATAGAGCCCTTCACTAAAATAGTGGACCTCTGTCTTGTTTTTAGGGGAGCGAGAGGGGCATGGGCAATTGTGCAAACACCCCCACTCCTGGCTGGCAGTATGATTGCAGCACGTTTACCAAAAAGTAGACCATTTTCCCCTTTTGCAAGGACCAATAACATGATAAAAAACCTATGATGTCATTGAAAGAAACAATGATATCATTAAGTACACCCCAAAACAATAGACTGTATCAAATAGCTGCCATCTTGTAGGGCAGCTTTTGTCATTTAAATTGGTCGACAATGTAAGCACAAAATGTGCAACCATGCATATGTCTTCAAGGAGCAAAGAAACTGCCCTTCAAGATGGCAGCTATTCAATATGGTCTATAACTATAAGTGGACCCAGAGTTGGGGTTTGTTTAAACCATGGAGCTATGTTTAAACCACCAAGAGCCAACCTCCCAGCCTACGGATATGCACTCCCACTTTTCCCCAAACCACCCAACCCCGAGCTCCTCCCCCAGTATGGCACCAATGCAATGTTTTAATAATAATAATAATAATAAATTCTTATAGAGCGCCCTCCATACAAATTATCTCAGGGCGCTTTACATGTACATGTACAGTAGAAGCACATTAAAATACAGCACATTAAAAAGTACAAAACACAAAAATAATTTAACAATTTTATATCTTCCTAAAAAAAAAGTGTTTTATAAGATTTTTAAAAAATTCCATATGAAACGGCACCACATACTAACAGTGGCAGGGCATTCCAAAGTCTCGGTGCACAGACTTGGAATGCCGTGTCACTGTAGTACTTGTTACCACCAATAAGTTGGAAAAAATACAATTTTCCCTAAGAATTCGATCTCAAACAGCGGCCAGTATCACGGACACGTAGGAGCTCATCTAAATAATCAACGAATTTTAAATTTGATTCTCTGTTGCACTGGGAGCCAATGCACCTCTTTCATAACTGGAGTGATATTTTCATATTTGTTAATCCTGGTAACTAGACGGGCAGCAGAGTTTTGTATCACTTGTAATTTTCGAACTTCTTTGGCAGGAATACCAAAAAGTAGGCTATTGCAATAGAACGCTTTCATCTTTGCAGTACTGCAGGTACAGGTATACTCTCTATCAAAGCAAACAAATCACCCTTTATGCAATTACACAAAACCATCCTAAATCATGGTAGTTGGAGACCTTTTTTCCCAGTAAAATTAAATGCCTGATGCCTGCAGGCATTGGCATACACTGCAAAGGACTGTCTACGCAAACAATGGCAGGACAATTATCGGTGTCCTCAGATCTAGGTAAAAAACTTGTCAATGCTTCTAAGTTTTTTGACAACTCTTATGAATAAAATTCTCCAGGGACAGAAAACTGTTCTACAAGGCTGAATTTAAACGGGTAACTTTGTTTTGTGTACATGTACAAGGGATTTTCCTGTCAACAAAAAAACGTTATAGAAGCCAATTTCTAAAGAGTATGTTGGGATAAAACTTACTTTTATCAGTGTATGTTGCTCAGTGTCATGCTTTCATTTTTTATAACAATTCTATGAAGAAAATTCCTCAGGGCAGAAAAAGGCTGAATGTAGACAGAGCTTACTCTGTTGGGTGTATACAAGGGATTTTCCTGTCATCAGGAAAAAACTGTTAAAATGTATATGTTGAGAGAAAACAGGGTTTTAGCAGTGATTCTTGCTTGAATTAGGGTGGGGTAAATTATACCACTTTTTAGAGCAATCATATGAAATACACTCTATGGAAAGAAAACAGGAAATTTGCAATCCCTAATTTCGATGCGAGTCTTTCCACGGTAAAGGGGGCATTTTGGCAACACAGACCATATTTTCCAGAAAATATCTTTTTTTGATCTCAAAATAAAAGAAATAAGTTTGTTGTTCTGAAGAGATAACTTAGGCCCAAAAAAGGGTTACAAATAGTGTGACAACAAAGGTATTTCCTCGAAAATATGGTCTGTGTTGCCAAAATTCCCCCCTTTACTGTGGAAAGACCCATGTGGAAGCAAACGTGCAAAGAGGTTGGTGTAATCACTGCACTGCTTTATGGAACCGGATCAATTAGTTTACTAAACTTTAGTGGATTTTTGATGATATCCCTGGAAATATACGGATTTAGGGCGTGAAATTTCAGAATGGTAATGAAAAAAATATGATACATGATATGGTATCAAAATCAACGTGACCTTAATCAGAAATCCAGGCTATTAAAATATGAAAAAGCAATGAAAATTCTGCACGGTATCTAGAAATAAATTCCAGGTGGTACATATCCGAGTATCACCATGGATTTCCATTGTGTGTTCATACTTTAATGAGCCTGGATCTGGCACTGATTTTTAGTTACGGTTGCACAAAACGCATCATGTTTCTCTCCAGATTGATGTCCCATCTGGCTTTTAATTACAACAAACAAGAGTTGGGTTTTGACATGAACTCAGAATAGTGCAATGTAACATTACTTTGGAAAAACAAGAAAAATACCCTGAAGACAAATCCAATAATTATTATTATTTCTTTCTGGTATTGAAACCAAGGATTCCTCAAAAGCGCCCATTGCACTGTTGCTTGCAAGCGCGAGGAAACCCATGATGAATTAGAAATGGCCAGAGACAACGGGGGATCCCCTTGCTCTTCACGAAAGAATGCTCTGGGGTCTTTAAAGTGCGTTACCGATACCTAACACACTGGACCAACGGCTTTACATCCCTTCCAAAGGATGGAGCAAGTGTGATACTGATTAAGTGCCTTGCTTAAGGGCACAGGTACCCTAGCCGGGGCGAGTTTCGAACCCGCAACCCCAAGTTTTCACCTGTGATTGCGAGTCAGTGACCCAAACCACTGTACCTTCACTTAGTTTTCGTCAAAATGATGGCCATGGTACATGCATTCTAGTCACAGATGGTCGATGCACTTTGGGTGCTTGATAGACCAAGACTAATTGGGACTGTGTAGTGACACTGATAATTCAGATTTACATGACTGCACAAGCCTTTAATGAGCGGCTCAGATTGCCAATATGTATGCGGGAAAATTGAATATTCAAATTTATTTCAACAACACACGCATGTGACATGCATTTTAACCTGTACTTTATTTTCAGACACAAAGCTTGAATTTGATGAAAAGTGACAGCTGCAGTGGGCAAATTTCCATTTCCATATAAAATATTTATCTGTCATGAAATTTATAATTATCCATCATACAACTAAAGAATCCGTCTCAATAAATATTGTAAATTTGTATACATTGGCAATGGTTACCTTACGTATCATTGTATTTTTAGAAAATAGACATATTTTGGGTTAGTCTGTCTATTTTGAGATTAGATAGTGTTTTCACTAACCTGTAGGCCTATTCTTTAAGTGTCTTGAATGAGGAAAAAAACCACATTGTTAGTTTTGTCACAAGTGAGAAATTGTGTGTATGGGTTTACGGTAGCACCATGTGAATCTCATTTGTATATGTGTGGTTCTGAAAAAAAACGGTGAGTGTGAACTCAACGTTTCGAACAGCGTGCTCTGTTCGTCTTCAGGAGTAATGCCGGACTCGTGATGATGCAGGGCTATAAGTACTGGTTGAGGGGTTTCAGTGTACAATGTGTGCACTGAAGCGGCTTGGCTTGGGTGGAGGAGGCGTGGTTGTGCTAGGATCCTAATACTGTGGTTGGCACCAGTGTGCTCACTGGTGCATGACACTGTGGCAGTGGCTGTCGTGGGTGGAGGACCTAGGGTATAGGTGACCCATCGGTCTCTAAGTGAGAAATTGATTTTATCCATATTATCTTGAAGGCCTACATTAAAGACAGAGCTCATCAATGAGCTAATTCGTGCCACGAATTTCACCGCGCTCTTACGATCCCAGAGAGTGCAGGCGCGCTCGTACGTGTGTTTGTATATGTACGTATGTAAACCAATGACCCTGCACCATCCAGGATCGTAACAGCCTTTGTACTGCCCAACTAGTATGGAGCGCGGTGAATTTCGTGGCAAAAATTTGTTCCTCACGCATTGACGAGCCTGTGTCTTTAATGGTCACACACACCACCATTTATAAATTTGTTCAAGATAGTGACCAATTTCAAATGAGACCTTTTTCTCCTCAAAGTGGTTGTCCAGCTATTTTTGGAAACTGAATGCAGCAATTATTTTCACATGGAATTTTGAACTTCTTTTCATATGTATTTATAGGTACAGGTAAGTTAATATGTTTGAGACACAATAAAATATTAAACCATTTTTTTTGTATTCTCACTGCAAATTTACCATGGAATTTTCAACAAAACACAATTCCCCAACCCATAAAAGTTAATGCTGTTTTGTCCAGATTTAGTACATAGTAAGTCTTCAACCCCTGTTTATCATTATAACATAATTATGAGGAAAAAAAATACAATTTATTATTTATGACTGCTGTGCCTGGGACACTATATAGTTAGGTGGCAAATGGATGCGGTCTGAAAGTTAATGAACCAAGCATCATGGGAATTGCCTCATAATGCAAAGGCACTCTCGTGACTAAGAGGTACATTTTGCAGCAGACAATAGTACAACAAAAAAGGGGCTCTTTGATCCCACAGACGGCCTTCTAACAACCGTTAACGTAATATAATGATCCAATTAGCTTTTTGCTTGCAACGTAACATTTGCATAATGGCCGCCGCCCAAATTCTTCACTTTCAAATGGTGTGCAGTTTAGAAAGTCGCATATTACGCTGCTGTTGCTACGTGGTCTGCGCCATTGGCTAGCAACCAGTAGTCTGATTATTTATGCCATTCGCTCCTATGGTAAACACGGTATTGATTCTGTACTTCACACCTTCCGTGTGCACCACATAGCAACAAAAATTTAGTCTGGTAAGTTAATACTAAAAGGAAAATACACCAGATGCTATTCATGCGAAACACGCATTAAGGCTATAATTTGTGAAACTCCTATGTGACTATTGTTTCCTCTGAGGTTTGTTTTGTTTGATGTGGGAATTATTGCTTTGTGTAATGTATGTGTTAAAATTGTCATTGCATTGTTATGTTTGTAACACGATGACAACCAGGGGCCAATTTCATGGCGTTGCTTAGCACGAAAATTTGCTTAGCACAGGATTTATTTGCTTTAAAAAATGGATTATAAGCCAAAATTATACGCCAACTTGTGTTCTTTGCAAGAGTATGAGAATACCTTTCAATACACATCACTTACGATTTTGGCTGGCAATCCATTTTTGCAAAATAAAGCAAACAAATCCTGTGCTAAGCAAATTTTCATGCTAAGCAACGCCATGAAATTGGCCCCAGATCATATTAACTGTTTGGACACACCCTGATAACAAAAAGTATAATAAACTCAATATAAATATGCTTCTAAAAGCTAGCTTCAGTGTTGACTTTAGATTATATTGTTTCATAGTCCAAAGGCTATTTTCAATGGTGTGAAGTACTGTGTATGCCAGTACACGGTTGCACTTTATACCTGATAAATTTTTATTGGATTTTGTTGACAGTCACATAAATTTACAGCCTTTAGCACACTTTGAAATATGCCATAAACAGATAAAATTGCCAGCAATTTTAAAGGGTATAATTTCTGGATTTTCTGCTGATTAGAAAGTTTTGGATCATTTTACTTTAGGTTAATCGTTCCTAGTTGCTATTAGGTTTGGGAGATTACAACATTTTGGAAAAGTTAAAACTACAATTTGAAAAATATCCCCCAAACCAAATGTCATTTCTGCATCCATCATCATTCAGAATGCAATCTTCAAAATATAATGGGAATTGATTCCTTCAAAAGACGGAATTGCGATTCTTATTCACAACTTGGAATTGATTATATTTCCAATCCACGCCTCTCTGTCCAAGCCTTTTTTTTGCTATTTTTGTGTGCATGAGGCTGCAGGCTTCGACCATCGTATAAAGAAATGTATTCACTTAAATACTTTGGAGTGCCTGGTATTCGAAAGTGGCATTGGTATTATTAAATAACCTCCTGGAATGCATGTTAATTTGCAAAATAGTTATTTTAATGACTTCATATTAAAGGCAGTTAATTTCAAATGGTGGCTGAATTGGTTGACAAGCACCATGTCAAGGTGGTGTTATGGTGTGAGGTTGGGATCCCCAATCGCTGCATTCTCTGCAGTTACTTAATTTACAAAGATATTCTACACATGTGACTTTAGATTTGTTAAAATTAATAATACAACAGCAATTCTAAAGTCTAAAAGTAGAGACACTTTTATATTTAAAAAAAATTAATTTTTAGTAACTGTTCATTACCATTTGGGCAGAATATAAAATGTGGTGTTTGTTACCATTGCAACACTTTGGGTTTTTCTTGTCAACTTGTGAAGTAACATTTTGGGTCATTGATGCCCCTAAAATATTTTGGTTTATTTTGAAGGTGTTTACTACAACATTGATTCTTAATTCTCTATTAGTGGTGTTCAGTTAATAAAACCCTGTTGTCATTGCTAACATTTTTAATGTATTTAAATAGCGTGCAGTGGAGGTAGGAAAAGATGTCTGGGAAAAAATCAAATGACCTATATCACAAAGGTATAACCAGAACATATATAGGCTTCACACCGGGCGAGGGTCTCGCATAACAATGCTTTAAACCTGTTGGTAGAAATCACATTATTTCAGGTAGAGCAGAACCATTATTTGGGGTGTTCAGGAAAGCAGAGGCTAAGCACTGAAAATAGGGGATTAAATACCTCATTTAAACTTTGGGGCATAACCATGAACTCAAATGATTATTTTTTGCACTTTCATTTTGTCGTTTTCGTCGCCTATTTTATGGCAGGGAAACAAATTTTACACTTGAAGCATATTATTCTTCGCACCAATGAAAGATGTGTATGGTTGCCTAGGCCAACTCAAACGTGTTCAACAGAACAATTTTAGCAACTTAGCTGTGGGTTAAATACAGTAGCCTATAATAATGTGCAATCTTTAACCCTTTGAACCCTAAATTATTTATGCGCAATGACACTGGTTTGTCAACCGGTTATGAAGACGTCACTCAAAAGTCACAATAGTGGCTTATCGGGAAGTCACAAATGTGACATTTAGTGTTTAAAGGGTTCACAAAAAAAGAATCACCCAACTTGGATTGTTGAGATAAAACTATATGGTTAATGCATTGAGGCAAATATATAGGCTTTAGTTATACTTGTACAGGAGTCTTTTCCATACGTATACGTTTTCCCCTTTAAAGGCCCATTGTATCATTTGCAATACTGTAAAAGCCAATATTTTCGCGTACAGATATTTTCGCGCATTTCAACATCACTGACATTTTCGCGAGTTGTTATTTTCGCAGATGGAAATTATGTTTTGTTTCAGGGATCGCCACAATTGTTGCAAACAATATTTTCGCGGGTTGTTATTTTCGCGGGCTCTGTCTGGTGCGCGAAATGTGCGAAAATAAAACCACCGCGAAAATTTCAGCTTTTACAGTAACCCAATTTTGTTTTTCATGAGTTGACAAGAAAAACTTTACTCAAAGTGTTGATAGCAATAGTAACAAATACCACATGAATTTATGTTATTTCATTGCCGGAAATTAACAACCGAAAGTGATTTTTCTAAAAGGTTTTACCATTCACTTGTACACAAAATACATATATTTTCTGATATAAGTAGCTACAATTTCTTCAGGCTAGTTTACCAACATTCTTCCTTAGATATGTTACACTCTCACTCCACGAATCTGTACAACGTTTCATCTTGCAAATGATACATCTATATGTATCATTTGCAAGATGAAACGTTGTACATTTTAAATTTTAATTCAATTTCTTTTCCTTCAATGCAATCATGTCAATTTTGTGATAGTAGGGCAGGGCTTTTTGAGGAAAATAATGGGCAAAACAGCAACAAACAAAGCAACTACAAGGTTC
This sequence comes from Henricia sp. BOLD:AAB3569, assembly GCA_037783545.1. Taxonomy (NCBI): domain Eukaryota; kingdom Metazoa; phylum Echinodermata; class Asteroidea; order Spinulosida; family Echinasteridae; genus Henricia; species Henricia sp. BOLD:AAB3569. Next base: position 339,659 of record JBBELK010000015.1, on the reverse strand, counting down.
AGCAAATTTAATGGAATTGTAAATACCCAGTCTAGCAGGTTACTGAGGTAAGACTGTTTGTGATTGGCTGAGAAGTTTTAGGTTTATGTCCTTGCCTCTGATTGGCTTTTATGTTTATATCCTTGCCTCTGATTGGCTGAGAAGTTTTAGGTACATGTATATGTCCTTGCCTCTGATTGGTCAGTGAGAAGCTGTTTAGCAGCAGAAGGTGAAAAGTCAAATTTGAACAAACTTCACGATGCAGAAGCCAACAGGTAACATAGGTGCACTTTTCTTTAAGAATTATCTGCCCAAAGTAGCAAAACTATGAGGTAACTTATGGACAATGAAGAGAGTTGGTGCACGTTTGTCACAAAATAGTGAGTAGGCCTAGGCATATATATCTTTTTTATGTAATCTATAGTAATTTATTTAGCTTGCGTCGACAAAAAATACTTTTGGAGGCAATAGCCTATAAATCATGTCTTTATCATGTCAATAGCCGGCCTATCATGTCAATAGCCTATTCATGTAATGGGACAAAATGTCTCGTCTATCAACATAATAAACCGAGTTGAATACAAATTCTCCCATAAATTAAATTTTCCCCAACTGGAAACACCAACCTGTTTTTGTGCGAGCGGTTGCCAAGTATCCAAAACGAGTTGCAAGCGGGTCTTGTGGTTTTCCGCGGTCGTTTTGACCCCGATAAAAATGTCGTCCAATTGCAATAACTCCGTCCGAAGTAAACTGTTGGTTTGTATAGAATCATTCGTTCCTTGGTCCGACTTGGATTTTTGAATTGAAAATATAACTGTATGGTTCTCCAACTTGCTTGCATTTGTTTTTAGTGTATCTGTAACAAGAGGATGGGCGGGGGGTTTTGACACAGAATTGTTGATGTCTAAATCGACCTTAGTCCGGCCGTAGTTTTGTTGTAAATTGTACGAATCCGAACCATTTTCGTCCGCGGCCCACGCCACTCCCCGTTGTAATCTGACACCGCCGGTGTTTTTCTCGTCCAGCCGCGGTAGCCGCCGTCTTTCATCGGCAGCGATTCCCGGAGCTTGTTCCCCGGTCCCGATCCCGAGACGTTCGCTCTGAAACGGTTCTCCGTTTGGCAGCCGTTTGTTCGTAAAGTGGAGAGCGGTTAGCAGGGAACAGGCGAGTCCGAACAGCAAAGTGGATGCGATCCTTCGCAGATGGAGCCGCATCTTGCTCATTTTCACGTCCGGAAAGAGAAAATCATGCTGATCATTTCACCGGGAACTGGAGTAGATCGTGTGCGCTGGCCCTTGAGTCCGCCGCCCAAACCTTGCACGCTCGCACTGCAAGTGCCCGGGCTTGTGCACATCATTTTATACTTCGCACACGTACGTTTTTGACCTTCAGGTGTCTACGTTGTCAGCGTAAACACGGATTAAACCGATTTCGAGTTGCACGGTTAAAGGGCATTTTTACAGCACCCAACCACACTGAACATCGATTGGCAGGTTCAGCCAATAATTCACCAAGGGGAGTCTGCTGTTTGGAAACCGAGAAAATAACGCAACAATATTTTGTATAATCATTAAAAGCAGCCATCTGTTTGAGATGACATGTCGCGACATCAAAGCATAACGTGGGGGCGCAGAGCTTTGCCGCGGTTCAACAATAGGATGCGTGTGTTTTACAACGGGTAACCTGTCAAAATGTCAATCACTTCTCCGGATTTGTTGACTAATTACTCGGCAAACTGATAAGTTCAAACCCATGCCGCTGCGGTTTCTTTTTCTGTGGTTTTGGTCGATAGTTTGATAATAATTGATCCAATTACTCGGCAACCGCAGAAAGTTTGATAGAGCTAATTTTCGTGACGAGCGAGTGGTCGTTTCTCCGCCCGCGAAATCGCTGAACTACCGCTTCAACTTGCGCAAATATTCATCGTGAAATGTACGATGTCAGATTTTTGCAAGCTGTATCGTTATCGTTTGACGCCGTCACAAAGACGTTTTCTCGCCGCGAAGTTGCAAAAAGTTGATATTTTGTTCGTCGCGAAATGCATGAAGTCAGATTTACGAAAGATTCGTCGGGTCAAACCTACTTCACCGACACGAAAGTGAACACGAATTTGACGTCGCACAGACGTCTTCCCGCCGCGAATTTGTTGAACCATGGTTGAACCATGGACCATGGAGGAAGGTTGAACGAACTACATGTATTATTATTATAGTTCGTGGCAAATTTTACGTAATCTTTGCTTTTGCTTTTCGTTCGTTTTTGGCCTGTAATATGTAAAAATATGGATGAACTTATATTCCTGACATGCACCCTAAAATAGGATAAAGATGTTGTGATCCCAATAAATGTTATATTAAAACAACCTTATTGTTTGAACGGATCTTCCACACAAACGTGAACAATAAACATATAGATCTTTTCCATTTAGGGCCTACTTCTTATGACTTTCTGATGCATATTTTTTTTTTTTCGTGAATAGGCATGGCAAGTACACGTGTAAAAACAATATATTACAGCCGTCTGTTCCATTCATTAGCAAAATAGTGACCTTCCCACGACCATCCCAATTTTATCTTGTTTCCCCAACGTTTTGTTAACTATTTTGTTGATTCCCTGCCAAATCCATGGTGATTGTGCCCTTTCCACCCATGGGTGCTTGCAAGGAAGAGTTGCAGCCTTTGAGTACATGACGGGGTTGCATACTCCCCAGGGAGTTGTGCCCAATGAATAGGGTAATAATGTTGTAGAACACCCATGGTGTGTGTGCCCTTGAGCAAGGCACTTTACCAAGGCTCTACAATTATCTTGTAGGATAGATAATGAGCTCTATAAGACTGCACCATTATTATTATTGAAATGAAAATTTCTCGGAAAGGTTTAACTTTAGAACCAACAGGGCATCAACATTGACGGCTAATTATTTTAAGGTTAAAGGCACAGGCTCGTCAGCAATGTGCACGCGCCAAATTCGTAGCTCCATAGCAAAGGCATGAAGCTGCGTATTTCGTGGCACAAATTTTGCGCGCACTCATTGCTGACGAGCCTCTGCCTTTAACTCTAACACTCCTCAATCCTCCAAAATCAATATGATTTTCCATACACCCTAAACCTAGGGAGTTAGGGTTAAAGCACATTTCAGCAGGCTTGGGGTGATAATAACTAACCAACTAAACACCTTTTCAAGGCTAAAACTAGCATTTTATTTATTCACTTGCACATTTATTTTAGGTATTGCACTTGGTTTGTACTGTATTAACATTAAAGGCCCATTGTATCATTTGCAATGACCCAATTTTGTTTTTCATGAGTTGACAAGAAAAACCTTACTCAAAGTGTTGATAGCAATGGTAACAAACACCACATGATTTTATTTCCCTCCAAAATGGTATTTCTTGCTGGAAATTGACACCGAAGTTGGTTTTCTAAAAGAATCCCATGCACGGGACTTTTTTACCATTCACTTGTACACAAAATCCATATATAGATTTTCAAGGTTTTCTGAAGCATTGATGCATCTATGAGGTCGTTCAGACGAGGGGCTATCTCTGGAGCTAGCTCCGGAACTAGCTAGCTCCACCCCAAACTCCCGTCGTTAGAACGCAATTAGCTCCACCTCTGGGGCTAGCTCCGGGGCTAGCCCTCCCCAAACTTAGCCCCACAAATTTGTGGGGCTAGCCCCACTTTCAGCACAGCGGGGTTTCTTTTATGACTTAGCTCCACCATTATTTACTGACTGAATGCAACTGACCTCGCTCTGTGGCATCTGGCCAATGTTAATATGCTATCAAATTTGACCACATTTTAGCTCCGGAGCTAACTGTAGCTCCGGAGTTATCATCACCGTTTCAACGGGAGGGCATTTTGGACTAACTCACTTTAGCTCCAGCGAACCCCCGCTGAGTCTGTTAATTGGATTGGGGCTAAAAAAAAGTAGCCCTCCGTCTGAACATACCCTATGTAGCTAAAATTTGTTGAGGCTAGTTTACCAACATTCTTCCTTAGAAATGTTACACTCTTATTCCACGAATCTGTAAAACAAATTTGTCTTGAAAATGATACATAGGGCCTTTATTAATATACATAACTAGTGTGTACTTTATGGCATACATTTGTACTTTGCGGATAAAAGTGATTTAACTAAAATATATTTTTTTCTTTCATTAATTAGATTTCTTTTTCTAATGTACATATTGCACTAACATACACTCGACCCAAAAAGTTCTGTCACCAGTAAGCCTTTTTGTAGATAATTATTATGAAATTGGATTTAATGTAGGAAAATAATATAGGCCTATCAAATTTTAGCTGAACATAGGCTATCCCTCAAAGGAATAGAGCTCAAGAGAGATCATGATGGCAAGCTTCACTGAACAGGAATGCAACAAAGGAGTGTGGGGTCTGAATGAAAAACACGAAAGAACAATGCAACTTGTGATTTGGGCAATTTGTGTGTAGACAATTAGGAAATGTTTAAGTGAGTTTGGATTTATCAATGTCTTGTCAAAAACATCCAAATCAAAATGGTTAAATTGTCCAATCTGAATCGTGCCATTGCATTAGGTATGGTGGAAGCAAAATACTGAACTTTAACTCCCCTTGCTTGAGTGCAATACAGTTGACATTTGATGTTTTTCATTCTGAACCCACACTCCTTTGTTGCATTCCTGTTCATTGAAGCTTGCCATCATGATCTCTCTTGAGCTCTATTCCTTTGAGGGATATGTTCAGCTAAAATTTGATATATTATTTTCCTACATTAAATCCAATTTAATAATAAATTTCTATAAATGTCTTACTGGTGACAGAACTTTTTTGGTTGAGTGTATTTCAAATTGAAATATTAATCATTCAAAAAGCTGGTTGGACACATTTTTAACTTTTTCATTGCAGAATTGTTTTCAAGGTCTGTGACATAATTATTTAAATTCCAGATTCATTTATATTTACAGGTGAACTTTCACTGGCAGAGACTTTCCAGCCGGACGTAGACGTTTGTTAAGCTGCTGTGAGTGGTGCGCCAAAGTAGAAGAGTTTTAAAACGAATCGTAAGTTGGCTTTCATGACTATGTAGGCCCTGTAAGATTTTTTTTTATTTGCTGGGGAAATTCCATAATCTTCAATGTAAATCATACAAACAAATGAAAAGGGGAACAATTCGTCGGCCTTTTCACGAAGTGGCGAATCCGTAAAAAAAACTTTTTTTTTTGCAATTTTATTTTTTCGTATAATTTGACTTTATTTGGTGTCCTTAACATTTTTTATTTTTTTTACAGAATTTGCATAAAACCACTTAACAAACACGCTATAAGCCACTCATTGAAAAAGATGGTATGTGCATGAATTGCTTTTTCACAAAGCGATACGCCACTTTGTGAAAATGCCACAAGCAGGGCGACGTTGTAAATATTACGCGCAAAGTGAAATACAGAAAGGGGGCGAATTCTGTGCCGAATCACGCATGGTCGGCATTTTGCATTTTCACGAAGTGACGAATAAGTTTTAAGCTAAAGTGTTCTTTAATTGGACAATAAAAAAGTATATTTTTAAGTCATTTAACTCATACTAAACAGTATCACTAAAAAGACTGACGACTTATCATGAAATAACCGGCGAATTTGGAGTTTTAAAAAGTGACCAACTTCAAAAGCAATTTTCTTAAAACAAAGTTTTACTACTGCGTTCGAGGATTCACCACTTTGTGAAAAGGCCTACGAATTGGTGAAGGCTAATGTTACATAAAGCAATGCTACTCTAAACAATCATATGATAAAACAATAGCAAATCTGGTGCTGTTTTCTTGGTGAACAATTATGATTTGAATTGTACTCTACTTTATAACTTAGGAAAACAAACTGCATGGAGATACATTTTGAAAAAAAATAATGTAACTGGAATTGCCAGTTTTTGTTATACTTCAAACAATAATACAGTGCCAAATATGTGGATATTAAATGAATAATAGAACATTCGAATACATGTATTCATAAATACAGTAAGGGAGAATTATTCTTGCAACATAATGTGTTCTGTATGCACAGTTTCACAAAAGAAATTCTTCCAAAATAAACATGAATGCAAAATAATTCCTTTCTAGAATGATAAAGTTTATTTTACTTCATAAAAGTTTGTGGTATAAACTATTCAATAATTTACAGACTTAATTGTGACAAAGTCAGTACTCTAAATAAACATTTGAATATGTACAGCCCCATCGAACAACAAACTTAAAAGTATTCACAGTGATGGACATTTTTGGCCAAAGATGATAAATTTCTTAAGGGGTTAGTCCAGCAGGTTTTCTTGATATTGGCCAAAATATTTTATTTTAAAAATTTCATTCCCTAAATAAAGCAGTCATAACCAAATTCAAGGAATATCATCTACGTGGTCTAAGCAACATTTCCTGTAATTTTGAAGAAAATCTGAATCATTAAATTTTTGGCCAAAAATTGTAAAATTTTTCTCAAAATTGGCCAAAAATGTACTTTTTTGAAAATGTCTCAGAAATTACCCCTAACGAAAAAGTAGCATGTTTTAGTAGTTTTCCAAGCCAATTTATGAGAGAAGTGGACATTTTGGCCAAAATATTAACATTTTTCCTCAAAATCTGAATTTTTTAAAAATTTTGTATTTCATTTCCTAGGTAAGCAGTCAAGGTCAAATTCAAGGAATATCATCTATGGGATGTAAGCAACATTTCCTGCAATTTTCAAGAAAAGCTCAATATTAAAATTGTTGGCAAAAAATGAAAGATTTTATAAGGGGTTAGTCCAGCAATTTCTCAAAATTGACCAAAAATTCACTTTTTTTTAAATGTCTCAGAAATGACCCCTAACGAAAATTTAGCATGTTTTAGTAGTTTTCCAAGCCAATTTATGAGAGGAGTGGAAATTTTGGCCAAAATATTGACATTTCCCTCAAAATCTGAAATTATTAACAAAAATTGTATTTCATTTCCTAGGTGAGCAGTCAAGGTCAAATTCAAGGAATATCATCTATGGGATGTAAGCAGCATTTCCTGCAACTTTCAAGAAAAGCTCAATATTAGGTCAAATATATAAAATAGGTCAAATTCAAGGAATATCATCTATGGGATGTAAGCAACATTTCCTGCAACTTTCAAGAAAAGCTCAATATTAAAATTGTTGGCCAAAAATTAAAGATTTTATAAGGGGTTAGTCCAGCAATTTTTCTCAAAATTGGCCAAAAATGTACTTTTTTGAAAATGTCTCAGAAATGACCCCTAACGAAAAAGTAGCATGTTTTAGTAGTTTTCCAAGCCAATTTATGAGAGGAGTGGAAATTTTGGCCAAAATATTGACATTTCCCTCAAAATCTGAAATTTAAAAATAAATTTGTATTTCATTTTCTAGGTGAGCAGTCAAGGTCAAATTCAAGGCCAAAAATTTACTTTTTTGAAAATGTCTCAGAAATGACCCCTAACGACAATTTAGCTTGTTTTAGTAGTTTTCCAAGCCAATTGATGAGAGAAGTGGAAATTTTGGCCAAAATATTGACATTTCCCTCAAAATCTGAAATTTTTAAAACTGTTGTATTTCATTTCCTAGGTGAGCAGTCCAGGTCAAATTCAAGGAATATCATCTATGGGATGTAAGCAACATTTACTGCAATTTTCAAGAAAAGCTCAATATTAAAATTGTTGTCTAAAAAATGAAAGATTTTATAAGGGGTTAGTCCAGCAATATTTCTGAAAATTGGCCAAAAATGTAATTGTTTGAAAATGTCTCAGAAATGACCCCTAACGAAAAAGTAGCATGTTTTAGTAGTTTTCCAAGCCAATTTATGAGAGAAGTGGACATTTTGGCCAAAATATTGACATTTCCCCTCAAAATCTAAAATTGTTAAAACTTTTGTATTTCATTTCCTAGGTGAGCAGTCAAGGTCAAATTCAAGGAATATCATCTATGGGATGTAAGCAACATTTCCTGCAATTTTCAAGAAAAGCTCAATATTAAAATTGTTGGCCAAAAATGAAAGATTTTATAAGGGGTTAGTCCAGCAATTTTTCTCAAAATTGGCCAAAAATTTACTTTTTTGAAAATGTCTCAGAAATGACCCCTAACGACAATTTAGCATGTTTTAGTAGTTTTCCAAGCCAATTCATGAGAGGAGTGGAAATTTTGGCCAAAATATTGACATTTCCCTCAAAATCTGAAATTATTAACAAAAATTGTATTTCATTTCCTAGGTGAGCAGTCAAGGTCAAATTCAAGGAATATCATCTATGGGATGTAAGCAACATTTCCTGCAATTTTCAAGAAAAGCTCAATATTACAATTGTTGGCCAAAAATGAAAGATTTTATAAGGGGTTAGTCCAGCAATATTTCTGAAAATTGGCCAAAAATGTAATTGTTTGAAAATGTCTCAGAAATGACCCCTAACGAAAAAGTAGCATGTTTTAGTAGTTTTCCAAGCCAATTTATGAGAGGAGTGGAAATTTTGGCCAAAATATTGACATTTCCCTCAAAATCTGAAATTTAAAAATAAATTTGTATTTCATTTTCTAGGTGAGCAGTCAAGGTCAAATTCAAGGCCAAAAATTTACTTTTTTGAAAATGTCTCAGAAATGACCCCTAACGACAATTTAGCTTGTTTTAGTAGTTTTCCAAGCCAATTGATGAGAGAAGTGGAAATTTTGGCCAAAATATTGACATTTCCCCTCAAAATCTGAAATTGTTAAAACTTTTGTATTTCATTTCCTAGGTGAGCAGTCAAGGTCAAATTCAAGGAATATCATCTATGGGATGTAAGCAACATTTACTGCAATTTTCAAGAAAAGCTCAATATTAAAATTGTTGTCTAAAAAATGAAAGATTTGATAAGGGGTTAGTCCAGCAATATTTCTGAAAATTGGCCAAAAATGTAATTGTTTGAAAATGTCTCAGAAATGACCCCTAACGAAAAAGTAGCATGTTTTAGTAGTTTTCCAAGCCAATTTATGAGAGAAGTGGACATTTTGGCCAAAATATTGACATTTCCCCTCAAAATCTAAAATTGTTAACACTTTTGTATTTCATTTCCTAGGTGAGCAGTCAAGGTCAAATTCAAGGAATATCATCTATGGGATGTAAGCAACATTTCCTGCAATTTTCAAGAAAAGCTCAATATTAAAAGTGTTGGCCAAAAATGAAAGATTTGATAAGGGGTTAGTCCAGCAATTTTTCTCAAAATTGGCAAAAAAAATACTTTTTTGAAAATGTCTCAGAAATGACCCCTAACGAAAATTTATCATGTTTTAGTAGTTTTCCAAGCCAATTGATGAGAAGTGAAAATTTTGGCCAAAATATTGACATTTCCCTCAAAATCTGAAATTTTTAAAACTGTTGTATTTCATTTCCTAGGTGAGCAGTCCAGGTCAAATTCAAGGAATATCATCTATGGGATGTAAGCAACATTTCCTGCAATTTTCAAGAAAAGCTCAATATTAAAATTGTTGGCCAAAAATGAAAGATTTTATAAGGGGTTAGTCCAGCAATTTTTCTCAAAATTGGCCAAAAATTTACTTTTTTGAAAATGTCTCAGAAATGACCCCTAACGACAATTTAGCATGTTTTAGTAGTTTTCCAAGCCAATTCATGAGAGGAGTGGAAATTTTGGCCAAAATATTGACATTTCCCTCAAAATCTGAAATTATTAACAAAAATTGTATTTCATTTCCTAGGTGAGCAGTCAAGGTCAAATTCAAGGAATATCATCTATGGGATGTAAGCAACATTTCCTGCAATTTTCAAGAAAAGCTCAATATTACAATTGTTGGCCAAAAATGAAAGATTTTATAAGGGGTTAGTCCAGCAATATTTCTGAAAATTGGCCAAAAATGTAATTGTTTGAAAATGTCTCAGAAATGACCCCTAACGAAAAAGTAGCATGTTTTAGTAGTTTTCCAAGCCAATTTATGAGAGAAGTGGACATTTTGGCCAAAATATTGACATTTCCCCTCAAAATCTAAAATTGTTAAAACTTTTGTATTTCATTTCCTAGGTGAGCAGTCAAGGTCAAATTCAAGGAATATCATCTATGGGATGTAAGCAACATTTCCTGCAATTTTCAAGAAAAGCTCAATATTAAAATTGTTGGCCAAAAATGAAAGATTTTATAAGGGGTTAGTCCAGCAATTTTTCTCAAAATTGGCCAAAAATTTACTTTTTTGAAAATGTCTCAGAAATGACCCCTAACGACAATTTAGCATGTTTTAGTAGTTTTCCAAGCCAATTCATGAGAGGAGTGGAAATTTTGGCCAAAATATTGACATTTCCCTCAAAATCTGAAATTATTAACAAAAATTGTATTTCATTTCCTAGGTGAGCAGTCAAGGTCAAATTCAAGGAATATCATCTATGGGATGTAAGCAACATTTCCTGCAATTTTCAAGAAAAGCTCAATATTACAATTGTTGGCCAAAAATGAAAGATTTTATAAGGGGTTAGTCCAGCAATATTTCTGAAAATTGGCCAAAAATGTAATTGTTTGAAAATGTCTCAGAAATGACCCCTAACGAAAAAGTAGCATGTTTTAGTAGTTTTCCAAGCCAATTTATGAGAGGAGTGGAAATTTTGGCCAAAATATTGACATTTCCCTCAAAATCTGAAATTTAAAAATAAATTTGTATTTCATTTTCTAGGTGAGCAGTCAAGGTCAAATTCAAGGCCAAAAATTTACTTTTTTGAAAATGTCTCAGAAATGACCCCTAACGACAATTTAGCTTGTTTTAGTAGTTTTCCAAGCCAATTGATGAGAGAAGTGGAAATTTTGGCCAAAATATTGACATTTCCCCTCAAAATCTGAAATTGTTAAAACTTTTGTATTTCATTTCCTAGGTGAGCAGTCAAGGTCAAATTCAAGGAATATCATCTATGAGATGTAAGCAACATTTCCTGCAATTTTCAAGAAAAGCTCAATATTAAAAGTGTTGGCCAAAAATGAAAGATTTTATAAGGGGTTAGTCCAGCAATTTTTCTCAAAATTTGCCAAAAATGTACTTTTTTGAAAACGTCTCAGAAATGAACCCTAACGAAAAAGTAGCATGTTTTAGTAGTTTTCCAAGCCAATTTATGAGAGAAGTGGACATTTTGGCCAAAATATTGACATTTCCCCTCAAAATCTGAAATTGTTAAAACTTTTGTATTTCATTTCCTAGGTGAGCAGTCAAGGTCAAATTCAAGGAATATCATCTATGAGATGTAAGCAACATTTCCTGCAATTTTCAAGAAAAGCTCAATATTAAAAGTGTTGGCCAAAAATGAAAGATTTTATAAGGGGTTAGTCCAGCAATTTTTCTCAAAATTGGCCAAAAATTTACTTTTTTGAAAATGTCTCAGAAATGACCCCTAACGAAAATTTATCATGTTTTAGTAGTTTTCCAAGCCAATTGATGAGAAGTGAAAATTTTGGCCAAAATATTGACATTTCCCTCAAAATCTGAAATTTTTAAAACTGTTGTATTTCATTTCCTAGGTGAGCAGTCCAGGTCAAATTCAAGGAATATCATCTATGGGATGTAAGCAACATTTACTGCAATTTTCAAGAAAAGCTCAATATTAAAATTGTTGTCTAAAAAATGAAAGATTTGATAAGGGGTTAGTCCAGCAATATTTCTGAAAATTGGCCAAAAATGTAATTGTTTGAAAATGTCTCAGAAATGACCCCTAACGAAAAAGTAGCATGTTTTAGTAGTTTTCCAAGCCAATTTATGAGAGAAGTGGACATTTTGGCCAAAATATTGACATTTCCCCTCAAAATCTAAAATTGTTAACACTTTTGTATTTCATTTCCTAGGTGAGCAGTCAAGGTCAAATTCAAGGAATATCATCTATGGGATGTAAGCAACATTTCCTGCAATTTTCAAAAAAAGCTCAATATTAAAAGTGTTGGCCAAAAATGAAAGATTTTATAAGGGGTTAGTCCAGCAATTTTTCTCAAAATTGGCCAAAAATTTACTTTTTTGAAAATGTCTCAGAAATGACCCCTAACGACAATTTAGCATGTTTTAGTAGTTTTCCAAGCCAATTCATGAGAGGAGTGGAAATTTTGGCCAAAATATTGACATTTCCCTCAAAATCTGAAATTATTAACAAAAATTGTATTTCATTTCCTAGGTGAGCAGTCAAGGTCAAATTCAAGGAATATCATCTATGGGATGTAAGCAACATTTCCTGCAATTTTCAAGAAAAGCTCAATATTAAAATTGTTGGCCAAAAATGAAAGATTTTATAAGGGGTTAGTCCAGCAATATTTCTGAAAATTGGCCAAAAATGTAATTGTTTGAAAATGTCTCAGAAATGACCCCTAACGAAAAAGTAGCATGTTTTAGTAGTTTTCCAAGCCAATTTATGAGAGGAGTGGAAATTTTGGCCAAAATATTGACATTTCCCTCAAAATCTGAAATTTAAAAATAAATTTGTATTTCATTTTCTAGGTGAGCAGTCAAGGTCAAATTCAAGGCCAAAAATTTACTTTTTTGAAAATGTCTCAGAAATGACCCCTAACGACAATTTAGCTTGTTTTAGTAGTTTTCCAAGCCAATTGATGAGAGAAGTGGAAATTTTGGCCAAAATATTGACATTTCCCCTCAAAATCTGAAATTGTTAAAACTTTTGTATTTCATTTCCTAGGTGAGCAGTCAAGGTCAAATTCAAGGAATATCATCTATGAGATGTAAGCAACATTTCCTGCAATTTTCAAGAAAAGCTCGATATTAAAAGTGTTGGCCAAAAATGAAAGATTTTATAAGGGGTTAGTCCAGCAATTTTTCTCAAAATTTGCCAAAAATGTACTTTTTTGAAAACGTCTCAGAAATGAACCCTAACGAAAAAGTAGCATGTTTTAGTAGTTTTCCAAGCCAATTTATGAGAGAAGTGGACATTTTGGCCAAAATATTGACATTTCCCCTCAAAATCTGAAATTGTTAAAACTTTTGTATTTCATTTCCTAGGTGAGCAGTCAAGGTCAAATTCAAGGAATATCATCTATGAGATGTAAGCAACATTTCCTGCAATTTTCAAGAAAAGCTCAATATTAAAAGTGTTGGCCAAAAATGAAAGATTTTATAAGGGGTTAGTCCAGCAATTTTTCTCAAAATTGGCCAAAAATTTACTTTTTTGAAAATGTCTCAGAAATGACCCCTAACGAAAATTTATCATGTTTTAGTAGTTTTCCAAGCCAATTGATGAGAAGTGAAAATTTTGGCCAAAATATTGACATTTCCCTCAAAATCTGAAATTTTTAAAACTGTTGTATTTCATTTCCTAGGTGAGCAGTCCAGGTCAAATTCAAGGAATATCATCTATGGGATGTAAGCAACATTTACTGCAATTTTCAAGAAAAGCTCAATATTAAAATTGTTGTCTAAAAAATGAAAGATTTGATAAGGGGTTAGTCCAGCAATATTTCTGAAAATTGGCCAAAAATGTAATTGTTTGAAAATGTCTCAGAAATGACCCCTAACGAAAAAGTAGCATGTTTTAGTAGTTTTCCAAGCCAATTTATGAGAGAAGTGGAAATTTTGGCCAAAATATTGACATTTCCCCTCAAAATCTGAAATTGTTAAAACTTTTGTATTTCATTTCCTAGGTGAGCAGTCAAGGTCAAATTCAAGGAATATCATCTATGAGATGTAAGCAACATTTCCTGCAATTTTCAAGAAAAGCTCAATATTAAAAGTGTTGGCCAAAAATGAAAGATTTTATAAGGGGTTAGTCCAGCAATTTTTCTCAAAATTTGCCAAAAATTTACTTTTTTGAAAATGTCTCAGAAATGACCCCTAACGAAAATTTATCATGTTTTAGTAGTTTTCCAAGCCAATTGATGAGAAGTGAAAATTTTGGCCAAAATATTGACATTTCCCTCAAAATCTGAAATTTTTAAAACTGTTGTATTTCATTTCCTAGGTGAGCAGTCCAGGTCAAATTCAAGGAATATCATCTATGGGATGTAAGCAACATTTACTGCAATTTTCAAGAAAAGCTCAATATTAAAATTGTTGTCTAAAAAATGAAAGATTTGATAAGGGGTTAGTCCAGCAATATTTCTGAAAATTGGCCAAAAATGTAATTGTTTGAAAATGTCTCAGAAATGACCCCTAACGAAAAAGTAGCATGTTTTAGTAGTTTTCCAAGCCAATTTATGAGAGAAGTGGACATTTTGGCCAAAATATTGACATTTCCCCTCAAAATCTAAAATTGTTAACACTTTTGTATTTCATTTCCTAGGTGAGCAGTCAAGGTCAAATTCAAGGAATATCATCTATGGGATGTAAGCAACATTTCCTGCAATTTTCAAGAAAAGCTCAATATTAAAAGTGTTGGCCAAAAATGAAAGATTTGATAAGGGGTTAGTCCAGCAATTTTTCTCAAAATTGGCAAAAAAATTACTTTTTTGAAAATGTCTCAGAAATGACCCCTAACGAAAATTTATCATGTTTTAGTAGTTTTCCAAGCCAATTGATGAGAAGTGAAAATTTTGGCCAAAATATTGACATTTCCCTCAAAATCTGAAATTTTTAAAACTGTTGTATTTCATTTCCTAGGTGAGCAGTCCAGGTCAAATTCAAGGAATATCATCTATGGGATGTAAGCAACATTTACTGCAATTTTCAAGAAAAGCTCAATATTAAAATTGTTGTCTAAAAAATGAAAGATTTGATAAGGGGTTAGTCCAGCAATATTTCTGAAAATTGGCCAAAAATGTAATTGTTTGAAAATGTCTCAGAAATGACCCCTAACGAAAAAGTAGCATGTTTTAGTAGTTTTCCAAGCCAATTTATGAGAGAAGTGGACATTTTGGCCAAAATATTGACATTTCCCCTCAAAATCTAAAATTGTTAAAACTTTTGTATTTCATTTCCTAGGTGAGCAGTCAAGGTCAAATTCAAGGAATATCATCTATGGGATGTAAGCAACATTTCCTGCAATTTTCAAGAAAAGCTCAATATTAAAATTGTTGGCCAAAAATGAAAGATTTTATAAGGGGTTAGTCCAGCAATTTTTCTCAAAATTGGCCAAAAATTTACTTTTTTGAAAATGTCTCAGAAATGACCCCTAACGACAATTTAGCATGTTTTAGTAGTTTTCCAAGCCAATTCATGAGAGGAGTGGAAATTTTGGCCAAAATATTGACATTTCCCTCAAAATCTGAAATTATTAACAAAAATTGTATTTCATTTCCTAGGTGAGCAGTCAAGGTCAAATTCAAGGAATATCATCTATGGGATGTAAGCAACATTTCCTGCAATTTTCAAGAAAAGCTCAATATTAAAATTGTTGGCCAAAAATGAAAGATTTTATAAGGGGTTAGTCCAGCAATATTTCTGAAAATTGGCCAAAAATGTAATTGTTTGAAAATGTCTCAGAAATGACCCCTAACGAAAAAGTAGCATGTTTTAGTAGTTTTCCAAGCCAATTTATGAGAGGAGTGGAAATTTTGGCCAAAATATTGACATTTCCCTCAAAATCTGAAATTTAAAAATAAATTTGTATTTCATTTTCTAGGTGAGCAGTCAAGGTCAAATTCAAGGCCAAAAATTTACTTTTTTGAAAATGTCTCAGAAATGACCCCTAACGACAATTTAGCTTGTTTTAGTAGTTTTCCAAGCCAATTGATGAGAGAAGTGGAAATTTTGGCCAAAATATTGACATTTCCCCTCAAAATCTGAAATTGTTAAAACTTTTGTATTTCATTTCCTAGGTGAGCAGTCAAGGTCAAATTCAAGGAATATCATCTATGAGATGTAAGCAACATTTCCTGCAATTTTCAAGAAAAGCTCAATATTAAAAGTGTTGGCCAAAAATGAAAGATTTTATAAGGGGTTAGTCCAGCAATTTTTCTCAAAATTTGCCAAAAATGTACTTTTTTGAAAACGTCTCAGAAATGAACCCTAACGAAAAAGTAGCATGTTTTAGTAGTTTTCCAAGCCAATTTATGAGAGAAGTGGACATTTTGGCCAAAATATTGACATTTCCCCTCAAAATCTGAAATTGTTAAAACTTTTGTATTTCATTTCCTAGGTGAGCAGTCAAGGTCAAATTCAAGGAATATCATCTATGAGATGTAAGCAACATTTCCTGCAATTTTCAAGAAAAGCTCAATATTAAAAGTGTTGGCCAAAAATGAAAGATTTTATAAGGGGTTAGTCCAGCAATTTTTCTCAAAATTGGCCAAAAATTTACTTTTTTGAAAATGTCTCAGAAATGACCCCTAACGAAAATTTATCATGTTTTAGTAGTTTTCCAAGCCAATTGATGAGAAGTGAAAATTTTGGCCAAAATATTGACATTTCCCTCAAAATCTGAAATTTTTAAAACTGTTGTATTTCATTTCCTAGGTGAGCAGTCCAGGTCAAATTCAAGGAATATCATCTATGGGATGTAAGCAACATTTACTGCAATTTTCAAGAAAAGCTCAATATTAAAATTGTTGTCTAAAAAATGAAAGATTTGATAAGGGGTTAGTCCAGCAATATTTCTGAAAATTGGCCAAAAATGTAATTGTTTGAAAATGTCTCAGAAATGACCCCTAACGAAAAAGTAGCATGTTTTAGTAGTTTTCCAAGCCAATTTATGAGAGAAGTGGACATTTTGGCCAAAATATTGACATTTCCCCTCAAAATCTAAAATTGTTAACACTTTTGTATTTCATTTCCTAGGTGAGCAGTCAAGGTCAAATTCAAGGAATATCATCTATGGGATGTAAGCAACATTTCCTGCAATTTTCAAGAAAAGCTCAATATTAAAAGTGTTGGCCAAAAATGAAAGATTTTATAAGGGGTTAGTCCAGAAATTTTTCTCAAAATTTGCCAAAAATTTACTTTTTTGAAAATGTCTCAGAAATGACCCCTAACGAAAATTTAGCATGTTTTAGTAGTTTTCCAAGCCAATTTATGAGAGGAGTGGAAATTTTGGCCAAAATATTGACATTTCCCTCAAAATCTGAAATTATTAACAAAAATTGTATTTCATTTACTAGGTGAGCAGTCAAGGTCAAATTCAAGGAATATCATCTATGGGATGTAAGCAGCATTTCCTGCAACTTTCAAGAAAAGCTCAATATTAGGTCAAATATATAAAATAGGTCAAATTCAAGGAATATCATCTATGGGATGTAAGCAACATTTCCTGCAACTTTCAAGAAAAGCTCAATATTAAAATTGTTAGCCAAAAATGAAAGATTTTATAAGGGGTTAGTCTAGCAATTTTTCTCAAAATTGGCCAAAAATGTACTTTTTTGAAAATGTCTCAGAAATGACCCCTAACGAAAATTTAGCTTGTTTTAGTAGTTTTCCAAGTGGAAATTTTGTCCAAAATATTGACATTTTCCCTCAAAATCTGAAATTATTAAAAATTTTGTATTTCATTTCCTAGGTGAGCAGTCAAGGTCAAATTCAAGGAATATCATCTATGGGATGTAAGCAACATTTCCTGCAATTTTCAAGAAAAGCTCAATATTAAAATTGTTGGCCAAAAATGAAAGATTTTATAAGGGTTAGTCCAGCAATTTTTCTCAAAATTGGCCAAAAATTTACTTTTTTGAAAATGTCTCAGAAATGACCCCTAACGAAAAAGTAGCATGTTTTAGTAGTTTTCCAAGCCAATTTATGAGAGGAGTGGAAATTTTGTCCAAAATATTGACATTTCCCTCAAAATCTGAAATTATTAAAAAATTTGTATTTCATTTCCTACGTGAGCAGTCAAGGTCAAATTCAAGGAATATCATCTATGGGATGTAAGCAACATTTCCTGCAATTTTCAAGAAAAGCTCAATATTAAAATTGTTGGCCAAAAATGAAAGATTTTATAAGGGGTTAGTCCAGAAATTTTTCTCAAAATTGGCCAAAAATTTACTTTTTTGAAAATGTCTCAGAAATGACCCCTAACGACAATTTAGCTTGTTTTAGTAGTTTTCCAAGCCAATTTATGAGAGGAGTGGAAATTTTGGCCAAAATATTGACATTTCCCTCAAAATCTGAAATTATTAACAAAAATTGTATTTCATTTACTAGGTGAGCAGTCAAGGTCAAATTCAAGGAATATCATCTATGGGATGTAAGCAGCATTTCCTGCAACTTTCAAGAAAAGCTCAATATTAGGTCAAATATATAAAATAGGTCAAATTCAAGGAATATCATCTATGGGATGTAAGCAACATTTCCTGCAATTTTCAAGAAAAGCTCAATATTAAAATTGTTGGCCAAAAATTTAAGATTTTATAAGGGGTTAGTCCAGCAATTTTTCTCAAAATTGGCCAAAAATTTACTTTTTTGAAAATGTCTCAGAAATGACCCCTAACGACAATTTAGCATGTTTTAGTAGTTTTCCAAGCCAATTTATGAGAGGAGTGGAAATTTTGGCCAAAATATTGACATTTTCCCTCAAAATCTGAAATTATTAACAAAAATTGTATTTCATTTCCTAGGTGAGCAGTCAAGGTCAAATTCAAGGAATATCATCTATGGGATGTAAGCAACATTTCCTGCAATTTTCAAGAAAAGCTCAATATTAAAATTGTTGGCCAAAAATGAAAGATTTTATAAGGGGTTAGTCCAGCAATATTTCTGAAAATTGGCCAAAAATGTAATTGTTTGAAAATGTCTCAGAAATGACCCCTAACGAAAAAGTAGCATGTTTTAGTAGTTTTCCAAGCCAATTTATGAGAGGAGTGGAAATTTTGGCCAAAATATTGACATTTCCCTCAAAATCTGAAATTTAAAAATAAATTTGTATTTCATTTTCTAGGTGAGCAGTCAAGGTCAAATTCAAGGCCAAAAATTTACTTTTTTGAAAATGTCTCAGAAATGACCCCTAACGACAATTTAGCTTGTTTTAGTAGTTTTCCAAGCCAATTTATGAGAGAAGTGGACATTTTGGCCAAAATATTGACATTTCCCCTCAAAATCTGAAATTGTTAAAACTTTTGTATTTCATTTCCTAGGTGAGCAGTCAAGGTCAAATTCAAGGAATATCATCTATGAGATGTAAGCAACATTTCCTGCAATTTTCAAGAAAAGCTCAATATTAAAAGTGTTGGCCAAAAATGAAAGATTTTATAAGGGGTTAGTCCAGCAATTTTTCTCAAAATTTGCCAAAAATGTACTTTTTTGAAAACGTCTCAGAAATGAACCCTAACGAAAAAGTAGCATGTTTTAGTAGTTTTCCAAGCCAATTTATGAGAGAAGTGGACATTTTGGCCAAAATATTGACATTTCCCCTCAAAATCTAAAATTGTTAAAACTTTTGTATTTCATTTCCTAGGTGAGCAGTCAAGGTCAAATTCAAGGAATATCATCTATGGGATGTAAGCAACATTTCCTGCAATTTTCAAGAAAAGCTCAATATTAAAAGTGTTGGCCAAAAATGAAAGATTTTATAAGGGGTTAGTCCAGCAATTTTTCTCAAAATTTGCCAAAAATTTACTTTTTTGAAAATGTCTCAGAAATGACCCCTAACGAAAATTTATCATGTTTTAGTAGTTTTCCAAGCCAATTGATGAGAAGTGAAAATTTTGGCCAAAATATTGACATTTCCCTCAAAATCTGAAATTTTTAAAACTGTTGTATTTCATTTCCTAGGTGAGCAGTCCAGGTCAAATTCAAGGAATATCATCTATGGGATGTAAGCAACATTTACTGCAATTTTCAAGAAAAGCTCAATATTAAAATTGTTGTCTAAAAAATGAAAGATTTGATAAGGGGTTAGTCCAGCAATATTTCTGAAAATTGGCCAAAAATGTAATTTTTTGAAAATGTCTCAGAAATGACCCCTAACGAAAAAGTAGCATGTTTTAGTAGTTTTCCAAGCCAATTTATGAGAGAAGTGGACATTTTCCCTCAAAATCTGAAATTAAAAAAAAAAATTGTATTTCATTTTCTAGGTGAGCAGTCAAGGTCAAATTCAAGGAATATCATCTATGGGATGTAAGCAGCATTTCCTGCAATTTTCAAGAAAAGTTCAATATTAAAATTGTTGGCCAAAAATTAAAGATTTTATAAGGCGTTAGTCCAGCAATTTTTCTCAAAATTGACCCAAAATTTACTTTTTTGAAAATGTCTCAGAAATGACCCCTAACGAAAATTTAGCATGTTTTAGTAGTTTTCCAAGCCAATTTATGAGAGAAGTGGAAATTTTGGCCAAAATATTGACATTTCCCTCAAAATCTGAAATTATTAAAAAATTTGTATTTCATTTCCTAGGTGAGCAGTCCAGGTCAAATTCAAGGAATATCATCTATGGGATGTAAGCAACATTTACTGCAATTTTCAAGAAAAGCTCAATATTAAAAGTGTTGGCCAAAAATGAAAGATTTTATAAGGGGTTAGTCCAGCAATTTAGTAGTTTTCCAAGCCAATTTATGAGAGAAGTGGACATTTTGGCCAAAATATTGACATTTTCCCTCAATCTGAAATTTTTAAAACTTTCGTATTTCATTTCCTGACAGTTTTCCAGGCCAATTTCTAAGAAACAAGGACAAATTTGACATTTTCCCCTCACATTGTCAATCTGAAATTTCATTTCCTGGATGAGCAGTCAAGGTCAAATTCAAGGAACATTATCTATGGGTTCTAAGCAGCATTTCCTGCAATTTTGAAGAAAATCTGAAAACGGTCAACTTAGACCGAGATCATCTTTTTTTCTGCCTTTCCTTTCTTGCCCTTCTGACCCATTCCTCGAATGACGTCGTTAAAACTGTCGTGGTCGAAGTAGATCTTCGCAATGGAGTTGAGCAGCTGGTCTACCTTCTCAGGAAACTCATCCATGATGTCGGGTTCCTTCTTAGGGTCTTTCTCGTCGTCCTCGTTTCCATCGTCCCCGGGTTTCTTGTCTGTTCCGTCTGCAGGGGGCTTGCCAATACCAGTCCACGTCTTGAGACGACGGATCATGAATTCAACCATCTCGTACTCGTTGGACTGTTTGGAAATGTCTGCATTCACAACCTTATATGAGAGAGGAATGTGAATCGGTTTATGAAGATTTGGTTGGCTATGGACATAATAGTGAGATTTTAACTAAACGCAAAAATCTTTACTTTTCGCTACCCATTTTTAACCAAGGTGTATAAGTGTTGCTATCAATAGGGAGGTTTCGGTCGCATACGGTTAGGCAAAACGACGACTATTAATGAATTTAACGTCATTGATTTGTGCGTACTTGTGGCATTTACACAAATATCCCAAGTGTTGTTTTGTTGTTTACACTGATAGCAACGCCTCCACACCTTAGTGAAAAACAGACAGCGAAAGGTAACGATTTTGAGGTTTGGCTAATCTTAGTCGTAATCACTAACCGTGCACACCGAAACCTCACTAATGTTGACACAAAAAACTACACTTTTATTATTTGTGTAAATGCCACAAGTACACACATACTAATTGCTGCAAAAGTCATGGCTTTACCTAACTGTGTGCGACCAAAACCTCACTAATACTGTGTCACACAATCACTACAAAAATATGACAAAATATAATACAGGGTAAAGTTCCACGAGAACCTCTTGGACCTGGAGGAAATCACTTCAGTGGAACAGTCTTGAACGTGATTCCAAAGTGATTGGTCCAGTGCGTGCCTTTTCTGTATCGGCACCCATTTTATGGAATAAACTTCCGTATTTTATCCGTAATGCACCATCTTTGTCATCTTTTAAGTCAACCCTAAAATCGCATTATTTCCGTCAGGTTTTTAAGTCATTTAGGTTAGCCCTGTGTTGATAGCCAAGATTAATGGTAAACATTTTTAGATTGCATTAGATATGAAATGTATTTTATTTAATGGTCTACTCTAATTAGCGTTTGATGTGCTTATTTTTTTTTTTGTACTTTTAACTGTATTTTAATTATATCTAGTTGTAGTGATTATCTTTGTAATGCGCATTGAGATTATTTTTGATGATCTAACGCGCTATATAAGAACTAATTATTATTATTATTGTTATCCACAAGTTCACTGTATTCAACTAACTACTGATCAAGAATTTATATGTTAAGAAAATTGTCTTTTTTTAGGAAGAGTAAATATATTCGCCAGCCCAAATGACTTGAATCGGCGACTGAGTACAACTCTCATAAACAAAACTTAGGAGTGAAAAATCCTATGGGCCTTATCAAGATCGATTTACTCGACTACAACTCTGTTTGATGCCTACCTTGAAAGCCTCATTAATGATGGTCAGGAACATATTGATGAGAATGTAACTCATTGAGCTCATGAAGAGAAAGAAGAAGATAGGACCCAGGATGGAGTCGACTACGATCAAGTCGTGGAACTTGAACTTGCCCAAGATGGATGATATCAGGGACTCGCAGGTGTAGATAAAGTCAGAATAGGTGTACACCTGTTGGTAAAGGTGGGTTAAAAATAATGTACATGATAGGAAAACCATTACAAATGGCGTTATCTCCATGTGTGATTGAGGATGTGTATGATACAAACCAGCTTGTGTTTAAGTCGGCTCAGTACCTCAGTCTGATTATGCAGAAGTACAGTCTAGTCAGAACAGAGTTGGGCTATACCATTATTGGTCACAGAACAGGGGTTTCTTTAGCTTGCCCGTGGCGAGTCAGTTTATTTTCACGATAAACCTCACACCTTGGTTAATTTTACAGATCGTATGATTAAGTGTCCTACCCATGGACACAAACACATTGGCAATAGTGAGGATCGAACCCACAGCCATTCAATCAGAAGCACAGCTGTGTACCCACTATATGTGTTGCATGATCATACATTTAGTATAACCATGTGACGTATTGGTAAAAAATAATCAATATTTTAAATATTATTTGAGCAAAACTAATATAATGAATAAATAAATTACTTACGTATGGGCCAAAGATCAAGTAGAAGGCAGTAGCGAATGCGAAGAACACAAGAGCAAACATGATGCCGAAGTAGAAGAGGTCTGAAGAGCAGTTGCTAATAGTGCTGGAGAGAACCCCAATACGACGGTTGAAACGTAACAACTTGAGGAACTTCAGCGTTGCCAAGAACACGATCAAACCCAGCATATAACCCAGCAGCTCGTTCCAGTAGGCGACATACTGCAGCTTGATGTAGCGATATCCGCCTTCCTTCAACGTCTTCAAGAGGGTGTTGGTCACAAACATCCGATAGAAGTAAATAACAGCCGAAGTGATTGAAAACCCGATTATGGCGCACTCAGTCCAGTTCCAGAAGCTCTTGAGGTACTTTCGCTTCTCCCGCCGGATGTTCCGCACCTCCTTGACGATGAAGAAAAGTATGAAGCAGAAGAACATGACTTCGCAGATGATGCGTACCAGACCGAATCCCTGCGTGTACGTCAGAAGCCGGATGACGTCAACACGATGCGTGGTCTGGGCGGCTCCCGTCGGCAGGAACTCGGTCAGAAAGTTGACCACGACGAAGAGGTTGACATGAGGGTTGTAACAAGAGAACTCGAGGAACACGGCCCGTGTGTATTTATCGATCCAGGTCTCGTTGTAAAGCCTGCGGAACGTCTGTTGTAATTTCCATTCGGCATCCCCGAGCACGACCACGTAGCCCCCGCCACTGTAGAGAGCGTGCTTGCCTAGGAATGGGTAGCCATCTAGATCTTCGGATTGGGTGTAGCGATAGTTCTCTGCCGTTTGGTCCGAGTCGTTCACGATTTGCCAGGCTCTGCCGTAATCTGTGGTTTCCTCATTAAAGATGCTGTAGGGCTCGTTACACTCGGTAATGATGTTTTCAAACTTCTCATGAACGTCACACAAAGCTGAGGGAAAATATTCAGACAATCTTGTTTAGAGAGGATTCACACCGAACCTTTTTGCGCGTAATTTTGAAGCGCTTTGGCTTTGAGAAAAAGCGGTGTGGAGGGTTTTTGGAGTAAAACGATGCACTGAAAATTAGGGATGGGACTTTTAACACACCTGCCAACTAGTCCGATTTTATCATATTTGTTCCGATTATTAAGTGTTAAAAGTGTTGAAAATCAGAACAATTGGTAAACGGTCGACTTGACCCGACTCCCCGCACGGGCAGCATGTGTTGTGTACATGAAAACGGGTGCAGTACTAGGTAAACTTGACTGCTGTACCCAATCGACTGATTTTTTACTCAGCAATGTTGGCAGGTATGCATTTAACCAGTTAAACTCACCTTCCTGGATACGAACTTGTCGCATAACGACTTTGCCAAGAATGAAAGACTGACGATCGCCAAAGTACCCCATCTGGTTAGGGTCCATCCTGCCATTGTACCAACGGTCTGCATACAGGTTGGGAATCAGGCCGCTTTCCACCCACCGCCAGAACTGTTTCACTCCGGCAATCTGAATAACCATTGGAAATATCCGGAGTATTATTATTATTATTATTATTATTATTATTATTATTTCTTTCTGGTACTCATACCAAGGATTTCTCAATAGTGCTTATTGCACTGTCAAGAACCGCCTAGTATATATATTTTTTCTGAATGCAAATATGCAGCATTTTAAAGGAGCGTGTCCAGATCACATTTTGAGCCTTCCCCCATTTTTCTCATGAGTGTTGAGATTTTGAGAAAACAGTCAAAAAAGGGTTTGCAGTAATTTCGCCCTAAAACCATTCCGCCCTGAACCACTTCGCCCTGAACCACGGCCTGTGCACGAAGTGGTTTTGGGGTGAAGTGGCATTTGGGCGAGGTAGTGTTTGGACGAAGTGATTTGGGGCGAAATGGCACTTGGGCGAAGTGATTTGGGGGCGAAATAGCACTTGGGAGAAATGGTTTTGGGGCGAATTGAATTTACGTCTCGCGAGACGAACAATTATTTGTTTTGCTCATTTCTCATTTCAGGGGAAGTTTTCTGTGTATAAAGTTATGTGTAAATCTGTGAACATTTCTGATTCTTCGAGATACCAATCATGTGTACTGCCTTTAAGCACTATATTATCTTTGATGAAAAGCTAGATACACACCTTGTCAAATGTGATGATACCATCCCCAGTGCCGAGTGTGTTAATGTAGTTGTCTTTCATGTAGAATGCATGGGGGTCTACGTTGGAATAGCTAAACACCATCAGAGTCCACAAAAAGATGACATAGAAGCAAATCTCTCGCAGGATGTTGTACATTTTCAGTTCCTTCATGCGTTGTTCTCTAACGTGCTCCAAGTAGGCGGGATCTGGCGGCTTGTACACTGCCTTGCGGGGAGCTGTGGAAGCTGTGGAAGCTGATTGGTGATAAGATGCAAATATATGCAAATGAGCTTGTTTAGGAATAATTGATTGGATGAAAGGTACAAATATGAATATTCAGTGATATTTTTCCCTTTAAGGAGTGTGTCCAGATCACCCCCCTTTTTCCCATGGGTGTTGAGATTTTGATACTATATCATTTGTCATATTATTTTCATTACCATTTTTTTTTTTTTTTTGCAGTCTCAATCCCTAACATTTCAAGGATATTGTAAAAAACCACTGATGTTTTGTAAACTAATTTATCCAGTTCCATCCAAATTTAAGATTGGAAATTTCCTGTTTTCTTCCCATGGATATAATTTTGTAGAAGTATTTTATGTGATTATTAGGTTAAAACGAAATCCGTTTTCTTGTAAAGGAATTTGTTCCTGGAAAAATGGATTTTGTTCTAACCTAACAATTATATAAAATACCTCCCTTAAAGACTATCCAAGAAAACCGGAAATTTGCAATCTCGAATTTGGAAGTGGAAGCAAGGAGGTTGGTGTAATCACTGCACTGCTTTATGGAACCAGATTAATTAGTTTACAAAACTTTGTGTTTTTTTGACGATATCCTTGAAAATATACAGATTTCAGAATGGTAATGAGAAAAATATGACACATGTTATGTGTCCCATGGGAAAATGCTCACGATGTGATCTGGGGCCAATTTCATAAACCTGTTTAGCAGAAAAAATTGCTTAATCAAACATTTGTTTGCTTAATCAAAATGGGTTAAGGAACTTACAGTGGTCATGCAGCCACATCTCGTCCTTGTCTAAGTCCTTATCGTCCTCCATCGGTTCATCATCATCTTCCTCATCAGCGTTGGGACTCTTGATGACTAGCGCTATGAACATTGCAATTAGCATGATCTGGGAAAATCAAAAAGCAAGCACCCATTCATACCAAACTGCCATCTTAAAGGTAGTATACTTGTTTGGTAAACTGTTAAAAACGGCATGATTTCCACTGGTTATTGAAAACATAGGTCAAGAAAACTACATCAAGTGTAGAAATTTCAGCCACATAGATGCAGTAATACTTCAGAAAAACTGAAAAATCCAAATGTGCATGACGAATGGCTCCAAAGATAGTTTTGTCTTTTTTCTCATGAATGGGGAAATAAGACGAAATAATTTCACAGGATGATTACTACCATTACCATCTTAATAATAAGTCAACTTAAAGATAATAATTCAGAATTTTTTGGGAGGGTAATTACCAAACAAGTAGACTAACTTTAAGATCAGGCAGATCTGAAATAATTTACGTCGGTCTTTGATCAAATTTTGATGAAAAAATGTACCACCTCATCAGGAGTACGGAGAAATCTCCGAGTTAAGGATGTTAAAATCTACAGGGTGGTCCAGACAAAAACTGATACCTTGTATTTTCCAAAGATAATTCTTTGCAAAGAAAACCCACAGAATCAAGTAGGGATTGAAAACCCAATCCACATACTGACCTGGATTAGAATCTACACCAATCTGATGTAAGTAAACTATTCATCCAATATTCATTTAATATCTCTTTAAATATTGTATTTTTATTCAAATAAAATGGTGATTCAAGATTATGTAATGGCAACTCACTAGGAAATCACAAATTTTCAATGACTGAGCGTCCTAAGAGTGCACCCTAATAAATAAGCAAAAATTTGTATTCTGTAGGCCCCTATACCCTCAACTTTTCTATATTAAAAGGAGCTGAAAGTCGAGTGTGGTTGAGTGTAAAAATTGCTCATCATCAATCTAGCTTGTAAGGGTTGAGCTTTTTTGTCTAGTATAGCATATAGGACTTTTCCCCCAAAATGCACGCTTGTCTGATTGGCAATTTTCACTCTCGCAGGGTAGCAGTTTTTTTTTTAAAAATGGAAATCACTAAATAAAAGTAAGTCTCATCTTTGCAATTTAAAAGAATTAAAAAGATGAGACTTCAATCAGCGTTGTCCAGAAGCTACTTTTTTATTTTACAAAAGAAATTGTTTATTTTCTAGAGTACCAGAATTATTTTCAAATCTCTTCTGTACACACAAGACTACTCATATTTTTTTCACCCGTTACTCCAAAATCTCTGGACAACACTGCTTCAATGGGTATTTTGAGTATTTCAAACTGATTTTCGAGGATTGGGCATTTTTAGCAGTTTCCTACAGGGGCCTGATTTAGTGGGGTGCACCCCTAAACGACAGTCAAGAAGTTTGACCTCAAACCAGGGGTCATTAGCTTCTGAACTGGGCAGTTTGCATATAACAGCACAAAAGCAAACAATGTACAGTTATATGAATTCATAGCCCCAGGTGACCTAATTGCCCTTCAACAGGATTAGGGGCTAATCCCCAGTGGATGACCTTGCTTAATCCAGTGTAAAGAATATACAGCGAAATCTCCATGGGAAATCTATCCAAAAATTTCAAGCTTGGTCAAAACTTTTTGACCAATAGTTTGTGGGAATTTTTTTTTAATAAAAAGAGAGTTACTAATTTGATGCTTGACCTTGTATAAAGTGTGTTGACTGAGCAGTCAATAATATTATCCCTTGGAGACTTTTTCACCAGGATCATGTCTCTGTGCAATGCTAGTTATCTTCTCTCAAAACAAAAGAAATATCTTAAGATGGATCTAAGGAGATAACTTCAGGTAAAGAACTGCAACGAAGAGTGCCACAACATATCTTCCTGAAAGCCCTGTGTGCAAATTTCCAATATAACATATGTAACAATTAAGGACACCAAAAAATGTCACAAAGTATGTGTCCTATGTTACATAAGTTAAATAGGAAATCTGTACACAGGGTTTTCAGAAAGGTATGTTGTTGCACTATTTGTTGCTTAAGTTATCTTCTTAGATCTGTCTTATGATATTTCTTTTGTTTTAAGAGAAGATAACTGGCATTGCACAGAGATATGATCCTGGTGAAAAAGTCTCCAGTATTGAAAACAGACTTATTTACGTGCAGTGTGGTTACGGCTAATCATACTGTGACTTTATACCTACGAACCGCATACTGCATGTCTCTCACATCAAAATTTAGACCCCCACTTACCTTAATGGGCTGTGTGAACAGGATACCAGTGATAAAGGTGACAACCAGTGACGTCAGCCATTCTCGTGTCAGCTGGTCCCCAAACTGAATACCGTAGAAAGCCGTAAACAGCGTGGCTACGGCAATGGACAACACGCAAAGAAACCAGCCGAAGATGACCGACCACCACGGCAGCGAGAATTTCTTCTTTCGTTTGGGTTTCTGCGGCGGCACAGACGCCGTGGTCTTGATCATGAGCGTGGCCGATTCGTCTGATTGGTTGTCTGTCTGGTTGTCTAGGAGATTTGCTTCTGAGCGCGTGCTGATTGTGTCATCTGGGTTGGCCTTGTTACGAAGGGTTACGCTGCTGTGGGAAATCTGAGGAGAGAAATTGTGAATGGATGTTCAATCATGTCTTACAAAACCAAACGTCTTGCAAAATGATTATTGTACATTATTTTGTTTTCACTGGTGGCGTTGTTACATCCGAAGTCAATTAGAAAGAAAGCTTGTGTATTTGTTGTCAACAGACTCCAATATTTGATAAAAATGTATCACACTTAAAGCTCATATACAAGACTTGCAGTGTCCCAAAATTTGACCGGAAAAACCTTACTCTCTAATGGAATATAGAAGTGGTTACAACTGTCCAAAGATAATATCTTTATAAATGAAATTGATAATTGAAGATGAATTTATATAAATGCATATGCACGCTCATGTAAATGAAAGCCCCTGACTGCAGTGGTAATATAGCTGTTTTTTGTGCAGTATAGCTAGGATACCAGACTTAATAGGACGGTGGCTTTGCACAATTTCTTGAAAGCATGGACACAGTTTTCCATTGTTTTCTCAGAGCATAGATGAGGTACTGAGCTGACTTACACACAGGTTGGTTTTTATCATGCACATCCTCAATCACACGTGGAGATAATGCGGTCTTAAACAGTTTTCCAATTTTGCATTATATATACCGTATCGAATAGCCGCCATTTCGTGGGGCACCTTTTGTTACTTAAACCATTCAACAATGGAAGCACAATATGTGCAACCATGCATGTCCTCAAGGAACAAAGAAACTGCCCCACGAAATGGCGGCTATTCTATACGGTCTATACATGTACATGTATTTAAAATTTGGCATGATCATGTGTAGCTCCATAAAAAATAAAACACGGAGAAAAAAAGACAACTTTATTTTCTTCTTTCATAACAAGAGATGTCCCACCGTTTCTTGAGTCTTGACTTCGTACTTCTTCTTGAGTTCCTCCTGTTGTTCCTTAATGATGCAGCGATGTGACTTGCGCAGCTTACGCGGCCGAGCCTTGCGGAAGATTTGCACCACCAAGAGCGTGACTGGAAACACGATGATGCTGGACTGGATGCCAATGCTGATCTGTAGGGAAGTGAAATAGCACAGGATTTATTTACAGGGTGGAAATTGCACAGAGGCCAAAAAAGCCGTGGCCTCTGTTGTCCCTTTTCTTGTCCTTGGAGAATTTTTGATTTTTTAATAGTAACATGCTTATTATTAAAGGGCCCCTTATTTATGATTTTTATCAATGAAATCTATGCTTTAAAACCACTTTACTCAGTTAAAGTCATAAAAATCCTATTTGGAGCTTGCTTTGGGGGTTAAAACAAAGGTTTTTAGTTTTTATGCTAATGAAAATATGCATATTCATGACCAAGGTCACGACGTCACAAGAGGCAAACACAGGAAAATCACATTGACCTGTGCACAAAAGATTCCACTTTTTTCTCAATTTTCCTGAAACTTTTGTAATCCATGGCTGTTTGAGTTTGTTTTACATGTTGCCTGCTGTAAGCCATGACAAAACTGGGGGTAGAAACTGCAGCAATTTGCCACAAGTCCAACTTGAAGTCTTATGTCTTTTCTTAACTTTTCCCTTCTGTCTTCCTTATGTGATGCACTCAAAACAGCGCCCTCTGTCTGTGATTTATTGCAATGAAATCTTCAAAGTTGAAAAATGCCACCTTTTATTGATTTTACATCCAAACGAACAATAGTATGTCTTGCAGAACAAGTAATCCGTCATTATGAAGCAAAGCTTAGGCATAAAGTTGTTTAGGACGTCACAGGCCCTTTAATGGGTCTTTGCCAAAAAAAGTATTTAAAAAAAAAAAAACAGTCCCTCAACATATATGTGACCGGCTCCAGCAAAACCCAACACTTGTGATGAAAATTCAAAATTTTTGTTTTGGTATCAGCTTAGTGTGCATACAAAAAGGTATCTTTTAAAACATGTTTGAGGAAATTCTGATAATTTTTGGCAAAGTTATGACCAAATAAAGTATGACAGATCAGAA
The DNA here is from genome assembly GCA_037783545.1 of Henricia sp. BOLD:AAB3569. Taxonomy (NCBI): domain Eukaryota; kingdom Metazoa; phylum Echinodermata; class Asteroidea; order Spinulosida; family Echinasteridae; genus Henricia; species Henricia sp. BOLD:AAB3569. The sequence continues at coordinate 309,139 of JBBELK010000015.1, read as the reverse complement.
AAAGTGAAATGGAGCTATTGGTCTTTAAAATTTGACAAACTAGTTGATTATTTAATTTTTTGTCAATAATATGAGGAATTTTGAGACAGTTCAAACAACAAAACAAATCTTTAATGTATCCCGATGTTGATTCTGCCAAATTTTCAAGTTGGTCCCAGAGGCAATTTTTTAAGGTTGTGGGCCCATATCACGTAATGGGAAATGCCGAGAAGTGTCGGGTTTTGCCAGAGTCGGTCACATATTTTTCAAACCCCATGTACAAATTTTCCATTAACGTATGTAAAAATAACGGAAAATAAAGTTCCCAAATTAGTCTGTCCTTGTTACATACATTCATGGAAAATTTGTACATGAGCTTTTCAGAAATGCATGTTGTGACAGTTAATTATCTACTGGAAACAGTACAAGACATTTCTTTACTTCTTAAGTGATCTCTGGGAGGGGTGGTTATCTCATTGAAGGGTTTATCATCCCTCTGTAGGGCTTGCTAAGCTCACGTGATAGCCAATCCCAATCAGTGAGGAACAACTGCACTACCGTGATTCGAGACCACCAGTTGGCTTCTAACTCTTTTGTTTGGGCTGTCTGCGCATTGAGCAGAAGGTCCGCGGTTCGAATCCTGGTGCTTTTCACTGCATCCAGATTTCCCAAACTCATGGACATCTGTCCACATTTGTATCGCATAAATTAAAGACAACGGGCCGTTATTTACTGGGGATTTTTGGAAATGACAAAACAATACCGTATTACCATGATTACCATGAACCCCGTTGGATGTTTGGCACTGCAATCTTACTTTCAGAGAAATCTTAAGTCATAGTGAAAAATCCTGCCTTTACATGTGCATGTTTTTAGTCCATTTTGAGTTCATTATGTGTGAACGCGCTATACTTCAGCATTGTGGTGCGCAATATACAGATGCAAAACATACTGAAAATATGCCTTTGTAAAGGTGGCTTAACTCGAAAACATCCAATGTCCTAAAAAAAACGACCGGATTTTACTAAAAAGTCGAACATTGTGCTTATTCCCTTGCGATTTCAGTTGAGCTTTTACATAACCAAGCTGTTGCACAATATCTGTAGCCTTTATTCTCATTTTTTAAAACTCGGGCTTAAAATCCCAAAGCTCTTCGGCTTACCTGTGCAGGGGACAAGCTGAAAGGCCCAATATTGAAAGCATTGGTTGAGCTCGTCGGTGGCACGACCTGGTACCACATGATATTTACCAGCATTTCAAGCCATAGAGCCATGAGACAACACGCAGTACGCTGGATCCTGGTGAAGCGACTGCCGACAGGTCGTAAGAAGATTGAGAACCATAGGTGGCCATCGTTGAGGTTCTTACGGCTATGGCTTGAGAAGACATGGCCAAAGCCTTGCATCTGCTCCTTGCCGGCTACGGGAAGCAGGCGGTCAACCTGAAAAGTGTGGTATTGATACAAAGTTGTGTTCAGTGAGGGCATCCCAAAGGTATCCAAACTTGGGATAAGAAAAAAATAGTAAGGGCCTTATCGGGATTCGAACCTGAGACCTCCGACTCACTGGGAGGATACTCTACAAGATGAGCTATAAGGCACAGTGGTATACTCCCTCAGGTTTTCCCTATGAACCCCAATTTTTCTCTCAGTGTTGCATGGTAGCACAACTGGGCAAAGTTCTCTCATTTGGTTATTTCATTTCAATGGTGATTAGGCACCATACCAGATGTTGCGTTCAAATACCTAAGACGGTTTACTCATTCCTATTGGTCGAGAGCACGTCACGCAACGTGTTAGCTAGCGAGCCGTGCAAGCCGTGTTAGCACGGCCGGTTGTGATGAAATCACGGGCAAAATTTTTCAGCACGACTTGGTCAAAGCCGTGCGTAAACTCTGAGGGATGTCAACCACGCGCGGATAATTCTCTCACAAGAAGCATTAAGTGTTTCGATATCGAGGATGGAAAAGTTGTACATGTAAAATTGGTACCATCGTAAAGCTGATTAATTGAAACTATCTTTAGTAGTTAATAAATTTACCATACATAAATTTTCTCTAGTGAAAAAAGAACCACAGAGAATTCATGGCAAACAATTAATTCATTCTGATTTGCACGTACGGTACGGCCGACCAAAAACAGCTCTCGATACGGTACAGACGGCCCAGCTGGTCCTCCTGGCGCCAGAACGTGCCTAGTCTGGTTTCCGGACCATAAGATTCTTGGCTTTAGTGGGGCGGTAACCAGTCCAACTCATGCTGATCACTGTTTTGTTAACTTGAACATCATTGGCCAGAATTTACTACCAACAGGTCATACTATTTTTATCAGCCAATCAGCATGCGTTTTACAACACGAGTTGGCCTCTTACTCTGAAAGGGAAATCCCCTGCATGAGAAATCCCCTGCATGAGAAATCCCCTGCACATACATGACATAGCTGGGTTGTCGGTCGTAATTTTTGTGATCGTTTTTTTCGTGCATCGCAGCAACCAGCTTGATCTACATTTTTATGGAAAATATCGTCAACTCCCATGGATAATGTGCGGTATGGAAAGAAATTTAGTACATGTACGTTCATGTAGTTGATCATGGCTTCAAACCTTGTGTGCAAAACATGAGGCAGACTGAAATTTTTTTAGGAAGTGTTTCCACACAAAATATTAAAAAATTTCACTCAAAATTTTCGAGTTTTTCCATCAAATCTGCACTCACCAATGCTTTATTACATGTATTAGTCCTAGTCTTTTAAAGTTTTTGTTTAAAACAAAATTGTTTACATGTAGCTTAGTTCAAGACCCCAGACTAAATGCACTAGAAAACTTGTTGTAAAGTCACAAATTTTCCCGGGGCCCTTAAGTGGGCCCCGGACACCACGCCGTGGCTTCGCAGGTTATCGAGTCGTTACAGAATTGGGCCCCCACACATTTTCAATCAACTTGGGGAGAACCCTGTCATCTACAATAGCCAGAGCTTCCAGGACCCTTAAGCGGGCGCTGGACTCCGGCAGTGACTTCGCGCTGCTTCGGACACATTTTTTTTTACTTTACAAAGTTGCACTCCCACTTTTTCAATTTGCACTCCCACTTTCTCAATTCCTGGCTAAAACACTGACGTCACGTGGCCCGTCTTAAACAACCGCATGTTTTGAAACACTTTCCGGATCTTCTGGCCTTTTTTCTGGTCAGTTTCAGCATGTATGGTAAATGCACACGCATACAAAAATAAATCTTAAAAACAAATTGTCTTTATAAATATGTGACCCGCTCTTCAAAAAAGGGTCTTAAGTCGCGCTGGCTAGTATTCTTTTTGCGACCATAAAAAGAAATCTGTGGCATTTCTACGCTCATTAAAATACCTAAACACAAAAGAAATTCCAGGCGTAACGCAGACATTCCAGGGGGAACACAGACATTCTAGGCCGTATCTGGGCACCGCCAGGAATTTCTATTGTGTTTTGGTATTTTATTGAGCGTGGATTTGCAGCGGATTTCTTTTGATGGTTGCAAAAAGAATACTAGCCAGCGCGACTTAAGACCCTTTTTTGCAGAGCGGGTCAGATATACAGTTCAAGACCGGCCAACTACACCTTTATTCTCTTAGTAAAACTCACCAAGGTGTGTACAGTGTGAACAAGCCCATGTTAAGGCCGGTTCATGTGAAAGTAAACGTGAATGCAAGTTTGACGTCGTGGGGAAGTTTACGCGCCGCAAATTCGAAGAAAGTTTAACTAGTTTGAACTTGCACGAATGTTCGGTATTAAATGTTTAATGTTAGATCTACGTCATATATTTACATTTGCGTTCACTTTTGCATTAAGTATGAACTAGGTTTTAAGAAGAAAAAAAGCAGATAAAAAGCACATAAAACTGAATTTAATTCCTACCTGCCCGTCGTCATCCACCAATGAAAACCAGCGATTAGCTATAAAATAGAACCTCTGTCTGGTCTGTAAATCCCGAATCGCAATGTACTGCACGAACCAGTTCTGCCTGGCACCCTTGCCCGAATTGTCATGCCACAAACGCATGTAGTTCAGAGGTCCCATTGGCCTAAAATCAATAGACAAAATACCCAGTGAAGAAAGTCTTGGGGATAAGAAATACAAATAAGTTTTGAAGAAAAAACAAGTTTGAAGAAAATTTCCAAACAAAATATAACTTCATACTGTACAGTACTGAAGTAACGTCGAAAATCAATGTATAAAGCTTCTGCACCGACGGCCATGACAGGGGGCATGTTTTCTTATTTAAATTGTGAAGCCCTCTTAAATTCTTTCAAGTCAAGTCCCAAATATTTTAAGATCAAGTCAAGTTGTTTCAAACAAAACCAAGTCAGGTCTGAAGTCCAAAATTATTGTAAAACATGTGTGGCTTGGATCCAAGTCATCAAGGACTTGTTATCTATATTATTTATTTAAAAATATTTACTAAATTATGAATATACAATTGACAAGTCTTACTAACCTTGGTACAGCCATAACAAATCTGTCGATACTGCCCGTTTGTAGGATGGGTCGTTTGTCATCTTCAAATACCCTCATCTCAGTTTCATCATCCTCACCAGACAGAATGAAATTCACCTGGACAAATAACGTAACCATTTCCTTAAAGGAGCTTGTTCAGATTTTTCCCGAAAATGTATTTCAGTCTAACCCAACAATCATACAAAATACCTCCCCAAAATACTATCCATGGGAAGAAAACAGGAAATTTGCATTTTCCGATTTGGATGTGGAAGCAGAACAGTTGGTGTAATCACTGCACTGCTTCATGAAACGGTTAAATTAGTTTACAAAACATTTGTGGTTCAGAATGGTAATGAGAAAAATAAGGCAAATGATATATCAAAATCTTAACACCCATGTGGGAAAATGGGGGGCGGGGGGAGGGGGAAGCTAAAAATGTGATCTGGACACATTCTGTTAAAGGCCCAATGTATCATTTGCAGGAAACTCTTTACAAATAAGGGCATAGCAAAATAAAACTCACACCTATTGACATCTTAAAATTTTTGAGATGTTCGTAATACGTAAGACATGTCTGGCGGACCCAACAAGGTCACAAGCCTAGACAATTGGTGCATGAATGGTATAAAATGTCGCTGTTTTGCTGTCAAGTATATTACCTTTGAGTCTGTGCCAGACCCTTTCCACTGCCCTGTCACAACTGCAATCTCATACAGGTATTTGTGATTGGGCTTGTTGTCTGCGAGTGGCGTTAATCCTTGCTGAAATAGCAAAAACAATGTGTAAATAAACTACTACGTGTAAAAAAAAAAAACATGTCCTACTTTTGATCTTAAATAACTTTGTCATTTTCCATCGGATTTTAACAAATTTTACATCATGCAAACAAGGCTTGACAAATTTTATTTAGTAAGTTTCATCAGCTTTGACTAAGAGGATGAGATTTAAAAGCCATTCTGAAAAAAAGGCAATTTCAGAATTCGCCAGTTATGTGTGTGCTGCAGCCAAAAGCTTCTGAGGAAATATCCCTCATGTTATTGCATAAACATTAATGGCAAACAGAGTAAAACTAATGATAAAAGTTTGCAGTAGATAATTGCATTAATAAATATGCAAATTCAAAAATAAATATGCACATTTATTATTTGCATATTTATAAATGGATATTTGGAGTTACAGTTTATGATTATATTCCAATAAATGCACATAAAATAAATCTTTTTGCATTTTTAAGTGAATATACATTTTTGGCCAATAATTAAGTGTGATAAAAAATACATTTCCATAAATCAGTGGCCAAAAAGCAAATATCAGAAAAATTACAAGTTCCAAAATTATTTAAAAAATTCCAAAACTTCTAACTTCAGTGTAGAGTCTTTACTATTTTAAAGGAGCGTGTCCAGATCAGATTTTTTTGCACAAAAATCATGTGTCACATTTTTCTCATTACCATTCTGAAATTTTGCGCTCTCATTTCATATATTTTTAAAGATGTCAGCAAAAAACCACCGATGTTTTACCTGGTTACATAAAGCAGTGCAGTGATTACACCAACCTTTTTGCTTTTTTCTTTCCATGGGTAGTATTTTGGTGAGGTATTTAATATGATTGTTAGGTTAGAACGAAATCCATTTTCTGGAAAAATCTAGACAAGCTCCTTTAATATATAAAATAATAAAATATCAACTCTAAAAGTGTTAGGCGGTTTTACGGACCCTGAACTCACCAGAATAAGATCTTTGTTATCCTTTCTCCGAGCCCAGACGAAAATGAAGAAGAAGAGCATATAGATGACTATTGTGGTGATGTAAATGGTGAGGTTTTGTAAAAACCCTGCGTTGTTGAAGATGTAGTCAAAGTGTAGCGGTGTCGGAGGGACAATCCACGTACTGGCAAAATCCGTCAGGTGCGTTGTGAAGCATTGCGTACGGAACTTGGTCGTGTTGGATCCAACCTAACAGGGAGGAAACGGTGTGAAATCTACGATTTATAACGGATTTTGGCTTTTTTGTTTGTTACCCAACTTTTTCCCCGACAGGCTTGCGTGTTGATATAACAGAGGATAGAACTCCACTTAATTGCTAAATATGTAACATTACTAACCGTGGTATTACCCCCTTGCAATACCTACCCTAACTCCATCAGTGGACCAGACCTGGGTGTTGTTATCAAAGTAAGCACACCCGGAGAGGTACACACACAACGTATAGTTACTGCTGAAGTTAGCGACTCTGTGCAATCCGAGTATGTCGTCAAATAGGTCTCTCGGAGTCAGATGATCATCGAATAGGGTGTTAGGGAGGTCTCCCTGGGGCGCTTGGGGGATTTCAACGATGCCCAGGTAGTAGGTTCCGGTGTTGTTGCTTATGTACGATTCATTCAAAAACACCGAGTAGTCGCTGTCATTAGCTGGATACAGAAATAAGATGGTTAGAGTATACCGTGGTTAGACGCGAGGTCAAATACAAACATATTGTATACCGGTAAACGGTTCGAGTTAATACCTCTTGGAACCGTTTGTCTGTGGGCAGAAAACCGTTTGTTCAGCGAACACGGGTGGGTTGAACACTGCCAATTATCTACCGTTTGGCCAGACGAGCTGAACCGTTTGCTCGCTCACTCAAAACCGTGCAACGGTGTATCGTTTCCCGGTATACAGACCGTTTCTATTTAGACCTCGCGCCTTAAAGGCACAGGCTCGTCAGCAATGCGCGCCCGCCAAATTCGTGCCACAAAATACGTAGCTCCATGCCTTTGCTATATAGAGCTGCATATTTCGTGGTACGAATTTGGCGTGCGCGCATTGCTGACGAGCCTTGCCTTTAAAGACAATTTGATGGGAAAACGTTTAAAAACAGGAACAATAATGTTGATAAACTGCCCTGTAGAAATGTCTTTTGTGTTGAATGAATGGTAACAAAATTGTCTGCAGACAATTTTTTTTAAAAACACACCTTCAGTTGACATTTTCTCCCACAAAGGTACCACTTTATATGGGAAAAAAATAATGTGGCGTTTGTTACCATTGCTATCAACACTTTTGGTCATTTTTTTCTTGTCAACTAGTGAAGTAAAATTTAGGGTCACTGCAAATTATGTATTTGGACTTTAAGAGATTTGGGTCACTGATCCGCAAACTGCAAATGAGCAAATGTACTGAAAAGACATGATACAAGCAATGGTGGACTATATGGTGTTTAGCTTATACCAATATACACAAGGGGGCTTTTCCAAATCTCAGCTTCGTCTCCGTCTCCATGTGGTTTACATGGAGCCGGAGCCTGAGCCCAAGTCGAGATTTTGAAAAAGGCCAAGGTTTAGACCAAGGAAGCCTCCAAAAGATGCAGAACTAAGGCCACATAATTTTGCTTTGAATTCTGGCAACACAGGTCAAAGGTTGTTGCCGTACTATTAAAAGAGGTAAATAAACATAGCTCTCGGACAATCGTTTGGAAAGATGGGGAGGCGATGTGTGAAATTAATTAATTGTATAACTGGAATCAGTTCAGTTGAAAGTATTTCTGTCATAAATCTGTGCATTGTTTTTGTACTTGTATCGCGATTCCATATTTTCTGCCATGTTTCACTACTTCCCACCTCCACAAGTTTACCAGATTAACATCGAGCCTTCCACCAGAGACCCACTCACGAGCTCAGGCAGTGGTGGCTGGCACTGGGGCAGACACAGGTATCATGTTAAGACAAACCGAAAGCTGTAGTGGTGTTACAAGTGTAAGCTAAACGAACGCACCTTATAATTTGCACCGGAACTTGCACCACATTGTAACCTTTGTATCCTTATGAGCAGGTTTGTAGTGGAGTCCATCACAAGTCTTTCACAAGTCCAGAGCCGATAAAATCACAAGTCTGTGACAAGTCCGTCACAATCCAGTAACAAGAAGCAAAGGATGAACACGCACAAAATAATGTCTTTGTTGGAGTTCATTTGAATAGCTTCTGACCTAAGACCCGGGGACTTGTGAAGGCTTGTGAGGACTTGTGACGGACTCGACTATAACCCTTTTACGAGGGGCATGCTTACCTCCGAGGCTGATATTATAAGGCAAAATCCACATATGGTCATATTCATTCTCGGTGGGCGGTTTTTGGTACCTAATGAGCAGACCATACTGTGTAGTGAAGAATTCTTCAGGTCGGACTTCCAGAGTGACTACAGTTTGGTCAAAGAGGACTTCAAAGGTGTGCATCGACATGCCTTCAAAGAAAGGAAACGAGTGTTATACAAATAATTAATGTTTACGAGTACAATAGTACAAATAATTTTGTGAGAGAGAATGAAAGTATTTGTTGTGTTGCACGAATAGTCAACATTGACTGGTCTTAACCGTACTGTATATGACTGGTTAAACAAACATTTATTCCCATTTATAAATGGGTCTTTCCACGGTAAAGGGGGCATTTTGGCAACACAGAACATATTTTTGAGGAAATACCTTTGTCTGGTCTCAAAATAAAAGAAATAAGTTTCAGTTGTTCTGAAGAGATAACTTAGGCCCAAAAAGTGTTACAAATAGTGTGACAACATGCCTTTCTAAAAACCCTGTGTAAAAATTTCTAATATACGCTCGTAACCGGGACGGACACTTGTGTTACATTTTAAGCCGTCCCAGTTATGAGCGTATTTTGAAAATTTGTACACAGGGTTTTTAGAAAGGCATTTTGTCACACTATTTGTAACCCTTTTTGGGCCTAGGTTATCTCTTCAAAACAACTGAAACTTATTTCTTTTATTTTGATATCCGACAAAGGTATTTTCTGGAAAATATGGTCCGTGTTGGCAAAATGCCCCCTTTACCGTGGAAAGACTTAAATACATTTTTGTAAGATTCAGTAAAACTTACTAAAGATTTCTCAATAGTAAATTTGACCGTTTCATCTTTTTGTATACTCTTTCCTTTAATTGTGGACATTTACATACATTGTGCACACACATTCTACGTGCTCAAACACTGTTTATAATATTGCTTAGGAATATACAACATACTAAGCTTTATTTTATGTCTAGCAACATTTTCCTCCACAGCGAAAGTAGCGTTTCCGCGACAAACTCTTAGTGCCGCTTTTCCCGTGAATTGTCAGTACCTGATTGACTTGTCGTATTGAAGTTCTGTTCATAGTTGACGCAGGTCGGATTCTGCGTTTGCGGTCGCGGTATCCAGATCTCCATTTCCTCTCTAGAATCCGTAATGGGGATTTCGTGTCCGTGACTATCTTCAAACTTCAGCGACATGATGTGGGACTTGTCCGAGATGCGCTGGCTACTGTCGTCGTAGTTGTAGTGGTTTGAAGGGTAGGAATTACTCTGATGTGGAGAAATTGACAAGGATCAAAATGTTTGCAACCAGATATTTTGTTTTAAAATGTATTTCGTTTTAACCTAACAATCATATAAAATAACTCCTCAAAATACTATCCATGGGAGAAAACCGGAAATTTGCAATCTTCAATTTGGATGTGGAAGCGAAAAGATTGGTGTGATCACTGCACTACTTTTTGGAACGGATAAATTAGTTTACAGAATGATGTTTTTTTAACAATATCCTTGAAAATTGCAGATTGAGAGCGTGAAAATTCATAACAGTAATGAGAAAAATATGACAAATGATATCGTATCAAAATCTCAACACCCATTGGAAAAATGGGGGTGCTCAAATTATTACTTCTTTCTGGTACTGAAACCAAGGATTCCTCAAAAGTGCCCATTGCAGTCGCTCACAAGCGTGAGGAAACCCATGAGAATTAGAAACAGCCAGAGACACCGGGGAATCCCCTTGCTCTTCACAAAAGAATCCTCTGGGATCTTTAAAGTGTGTTACCTAAAACACTGGACTAATGGCTTTACATCCCTTCCGAAGGATGGAGCAAGTGTGTATGTGCCTTGCTCAAAGGCACAGGTACCCCAGCTGGGTATCGAACCCACAACCTAAAGTTTTCACCTGAGCATTGTGAGACAGTGACCCAAACCACTCGGCCTCAGCCTGTCCATTTTTCGTAAGATGACGACACACATGTTATTATCACTTATATGTGGGACGAGTAACACAAAAAATATACAACATGATATGAAGTTAACAAATAACCGAGAAAGGAATTTCCAAACTTTCTTGATTTTGAGGGGTTTAGTTGCGAGTGTAATTATAGTCTCAGACGTAATTATAGTGTAATTCATAGAACTTTGTCAGGACATAAAAATGATAAAATTATCCTTTTTTCTCCCAATATTATTTGTCGAATCTGCAAATTTTGATTACCTGTATATCCACAATTTCCTTCTCATCACAAGGTTTACTAGGGTCCTTTAGGGCACACCAACTTGGAACACTAATCTCGCCCAATCCTTCGTCAATTGACATATTTCCTGCCAAACCTATAAAACAAGGAAAAAATATTGGTATCAGTTTGGAAAAAGAAACAAAATATGATAATAATGTGGTGCTTGTTTATATTATTACAGAGCTGTCAACCCTCCCGGATTTTGGGGAAGACATCTGGGAAAACTGGTTCATTCCGCGACTCCAAACACATCTAAAAATCCCCAAGGTTGTTAATTGACAATCCAGGAGGGTTTTTATCCATGCCAGGACTCACAAAATTAGTCATTTTCTGAAGAATCTGTTGCAAAATCCGGGAGTGTTGGTAGCTCTGTTATTAACATGAATATTTCTGATTCTCAATCCTGACTGGCTCAAACACTAGGCTAGTGCATGAAATTTGCGCCAGCGTGAACTAGCTTTAAGCTCGCGCGTCAACACTATGAGCGCGTGCGTGATTCCCTGCTAGTGTTCTTGACCGGGCACTAGTCTCAAAAACTAGTGACCCGTTACTAAGCCCTCTGGAGGTTGTCAACTGTGTCAGTGAAGCAAACGTTTCCTGAACGTCTAACTGATGAACTCCCTAGCTCTTGAGGTGCTTAGTTCAAGTCCTTATTGTTGAAGGGTTCAAAGTCCTGCCCTTTTGTTCATAAATGCCTATTGTTGGATTGCTTCTTGCCAAATTTCATTGCATTTGTATTTTGGCCAGAGGCGTGTTATAAAACACATATGGACTGTCATAATTCGGTCACCAGTGCACATAAATGTGCCCCTCGGGACTGTGAGTGACCACAATAGAGCCTTTGCACGGCGGCCATGACAGGGGGCAGTCACATTGTCACCGTGTGTCATGCATAAGGAGGTGCTTTGTGGTTCTATTGTTACAGCATTTACATAAGAAAACCTGCCCCCTGTCATGGCCGCCGGTGCAGAAGCTCTTGAGGGTCCTATTTCCCTGCCTTTGGCCTCGGGGAAATAGGACCCTCTTGTGGTCACTCACAGTCCCTCGAGGCCCATAGATGTGCACTAGTGACCTCATTGCCAGTCCATATGTGTATACTATAGTATTGCCATCAAAACTTTGAGCAATGTCTTCTTTGTCAACTCACAAATCAAAATTTTGTGTCATTGCAAATTGGCTTTTTAAAAAGCGTTACTGTTCTTACCTGCGGCAGTGCGGGATATTGTCATAGTTCCCGCAAGAGTTTTAATTCTACTGGGAGGCTCGTACGGCAGCTTATTTGCTTTCAAGATGTTAGCGACCTGATTAATCAGCATATTGGTCTTTGATACGATCGATTTAGCCTGAAAGAAAGCACAAAAGGGCAAAACAGAAATGCAATTTTTTTTCAATATAAATTCTTGATCAGAACAGAAGTTTGTTGAATATAGTGAACTTGTGGATAACAGGGCACTGATCGACCAGTCACTTTGGAAAAGAATGTTTGGCTTCAGTGATTTCCTCCAGGTACACAAGGACCCGTTTGAACAAAGTGATTTTCACGGTAATGATATGACATTTTCTGTTTGTGGGAGTTAAGGGGCTCTGAGAAAACTTATTTTATTGGCTTTTTAACCCGACTAAACCTGCGTGTGATGAGCTGATCACGCAAAGCGCTAAGATGCTTCTTAGGAAGCGTCACTCTTCTTATCTTGGCACGTTGGTATGGGAATTAGGACGCATTGAACCCCTCTTAACTTTGTGAAATCGATCTCAGGTTTTCTCCCAAACAACCTAGAAGTGCATGAACTCAGGGAGGCACTTCAGGCAGAGTGGCACACCCTGCCTCAGCGGCTCTTACAGAGGCTGGTGCAGTCAGCCTTGCCACCACAGCTGGTCATACACGTTACTGACCGATAAAACATATATCAGCCTCCTTGATCTTTAAATCTGCGTATGATTCAAATTTCCTTTTTCAAACCATATATAAAATATAAAAATAAACTGGTGTATTGCTCTTCTCCTAAGAATGTATTGAAAAAGGAACGTTACTGTCACAAAACAAAAGGGCACAAAAGATGACATTAAATACCTTTAAATCTTTCTCATTTTTGAGTTTCTTGACCTCTTCTGTGGTTAAGAAATACACTTCTGCAACAAGAAAAAAAGAAATATTATAAGTAAAGCATAAAGCTACATGTATATGCCAAGTGGAAATCATTAAATAGGTTTGCAGTTGCATCACGTATTGTATCTCTTTTCAGAAGATTGTGGTTCTGAAAGAAATAAGGTCAATTTGAGCCTAAGCAGGGTGTCCGCGGGCTTTAACAAGTCAAATTTAAGACCTTTTTTAATGCCTTTTTAAGACCAATTAAACCCCCAAAACTTGAAAGAATTCCACACTCAGCCACCACAGGCCCAAAATCTAGCTAAAAATTTGAAGGCACAGGCTCGTCAGCATTGCGCGCGTGCCAAATTCGTGCCACGAAATACGCAGCTCCATAGCAAAGGCATGGAGCTGCGTATTTCGTGGCACGAATTTGGCGAGCACGCATTGCTGACGAGCCTGTGCCTTTAATACTTTTTAATGCTTTCTAATGCTTTCTAATACTTTCTAATGCTTTTTAAGGCCTTAAATTTAGTAAATGAATTTAAGACTTTTTTAGACCCGCGGACACCCTGCCAAGACTGTAACTGAAAGCGCTACATAATAGTCGGGTTACCATAATGTTTCAGCAGCCCATACAATAATACAATAGAGTACTATAATAAAAACGTCACTCTTGTGTGTAGCCAAGGTTACTGGGTCTACACTAAAACCAGTGATCTGTTTCTTTGCACTTTAAAGGTAGAACACATGATTGGTAAACTGTTAGAAGGGGCGTTATTTCTACGGCCCTGTAGAAATTTCAGCCACATAGGTGCAGTAATACTTCTGAAAACTTGAAAAATCCATACATGGTTTTTGTGTTGAGTTGAGTGGTAAAAAAGTATTTTGCAAAAGACCTTTAAAAAAAAAAAAATTCAGTTGTTAATTTCTCACACAAAATACCATTTTATACTGAAATAAAATCATGTGGTATTTGGTACCATTGTTATTAATACTTTTATGCAGCCCTGGCAGCCTGACACAAGCACTCAGAGGCTGCATCCCTTGCAGGTACCCATACAACTTATGACAAAGTGCCTTGCCCAAGGACACACATGCATGAAACGGAAGCACAACTCACCCTCTGTAACAGTCTTTGATTTCTCGATTTGTGCATTCAAGCCTTGGTAACCTCCGGCTTCACCTTTTCCCTCAAATTCATCCAAGAGCCAAAGAGGACTGCTAATAGTCTTCGAGGAACCCTACGTTTCAATTGAAATAAAATAAAAATGAATATCATATGGTGTACAATTAGGAACGGACAAAGAAATGCAGAAACATGCTTGCATTCTGCATCAAAGGATAGAGCAAGAATTACAGAAATTCAGAGACTTGTTTTGAATGCTTCACTTAGTTAAGCCGTTTATTAATATGTTCTTCAAGCAAGCATCCTTGACAGAAGTTAAATTTTTGCAGAAAACAAAAAAGAGACCTGAGGCGCGTCTAGTTTGCTTACTAAAATGGCGTAATGACGTACTTGGGTATTTCCATAAAAACAGGAGCCAAAGTGTGACATTTTGATGCATTTGTAAAAATGGCCTTTTCAAGTTAAAATCGTTCAAAGAAATTTCTGTGCAATTTCTAAATAATGTAGAGTATTTAAAATAATTTATGTACGGTTAGACATGTATTGGGGGAGGGGGGGGTAGGGGAGGGGGAGGGGGGAGGGGGGGCGGGGGGGTGGGGGGAGGGGGAGGGGGAGGGGGGGGGGGAAGGTAGTTGCTGAAAGAGTTCAGGCATCAATCTTTTACGATTTTTTCTTTGAAACATATCAAGCATACTAACCAATATATCTTGAAACAGAAAGATGGTGAATAGGAGAAGTCATTAGGATTCCCCTCGCAGTGGCAAAGAGTTGGAGTACACGAACTAGCATCGGTACGCGCAATGCAACTCGCACCTTATGGGACGGTGTTGGTTGCATTGCACACAACGCTACTAGTCAATTTATCTCACTAGCTAACTTAGACTACTCACAATAAGTTATGGATATTGGTACTTTGTCAATTTTTGAAAAATTTTCAAATTACTGTTTTTACCTATTCCTGTGACAAGGTGTGTCTGTCATACAGATACATTTGTCCAATCATATACAAAAAATAATTCAAGCGGAATGCATATCTCAATAAAATATCTGCGTACACCCCACAATATCCCTAACTTATTGTGACTAGTGTAGCTGAATTACCCCTAGTATGTTAGCAAAGCACTCAAACATCAACTGGGCAGCATGCTCAACCGTCTTTTGGTCAGCGTCTTTTGCTCGTGTTGCCAATGTCGACACCATTTTACTGCCAAGTGCGTTCATGGACTCCTGAACAAAATAAAATACACAAATAGCACCGTTCAAATGGACCAATTTGTTCCTACATGTACCTGAGGTCACATCAGACAATCAAATTAACTTTTGTCATAGTGCCATAAAACTGCAACTTCTGTCTGCATAAGGCTTGTGCTTAATAGACAGCCGAAGTGTGACGTGTAAGAGTACACTCCCCATTTGCCGGGGATTAGCGAGAGGCTGAGCATACTCTCACTGACCCGAGTGTCGTTATTCTTGCCGTTCGCTCGCGTTAACATGAGTACATGGTCGAACGCAGCCAAAATGTCCATATTGGTTGTTCTGGTTTTTACTTACCAAGGCATCATGGGATAGCTCGTCGGTTGCTTCAGTCAACACAGATGCTGCGGATGCGCTGTTCTGAATGTCCTCTATGGAATCTATGCTTGTTTTGGTCTGGAGGTCGGCCATTTTGGTCCTCCACTTAAAAATAAGAGCAATAGAGTACTAATATGAAAACACCACCCTTTGTGTGTTGCCAAGGTTACTGGGTCTACACAAAACCTAACGAAAGGAGCGTTACCAGATTTAAAAAATAAAATAAAATAAAATAAATAAAAAAGATTTTGTTCTAATAATAATGACAGCATTTGTAAGGCGCACAGTATCTAACACTGTTATTCAAAGGCGCCGAGGCCCTTATTATCGCTGCCCTTATGAAATCACTAGAACCATTTCGCTTCAACTAGGTGGCTGCCTAACCATCATTTAAAATACCTCACCAAAATAATATTCATGGGGAGAAAACAGGACATTTGCGATCTTTCATTTATATCTAGAAGCAAAAAGGTTGGTGTAATCACTGCACTGCTTTATGGAACCGGTTTCTTGATGATATCCTTGAAAATATACAGACTGAGTGCGAAATGTCAGAATGGTAATGAGAAAAATATGACAAATGATATTGTATCAATATCCTAACACCCAAGAGAAAAATGGGGGTGCTTTAGCCAACAGACTTACATAGGCTCGTCTAGTTCTCTCACTTTCATCCGATTCTTCTTCATCTATATTTCCTGCATACTCCTGCAAAGACAATTTATGACAAACTTCAGATAAGGAAAGAACTATATTTGTATATAGAATTGAGTAATGACA
Organism: Henricia sp. BOLD:AAB3569; assembly: GCA_037783545.1. Taxonomy (NCBI): domain Eukaryota; kingdom Metazoa; phylum Echinodermata; class Asteroidea; order Spinulosida; family Echinasteridae; genus Henricia; species Henricia sp. BOLD:AAB3569. The sequence goes on along the minus strand of JBBELK010000015.1, from coordinate 292,834 downwards.
AAGACATGCTAAAGCTTTTTGACTTGCACTCCGTATCAGAGCAAAACGCAAGAATGGCTTGGGTACGCTTATCGATATAATACAAGGCTCAAAGCGGGAATGACGTTTTCAGATGTGCATTCGGGCTGTGTGGCACCTTTGCGAGCGTTCTTGCAGACACGCAACAGCTGTTTGCGAAAAGCAGGCAAGTTGCTACAGATGGAGGATGGAACATGCTGTTTAATGCGATCCGCCAGTCGTTGAGATGTAATTAAGGTAAATTCCAGAAGGTTGTAGTATTTTGTTCTATACTCTGAATTACAATAAATTATTTGATAGATAATTATACAGCATATAATTACCTCCTCGGATGTTCCATTGGTTCCATTCACAGTACGCACTAAACAGAAGAGAGAGAATATACAGAAAATATGCTCACAACATCTGGTATGGTGCCTGATCGGGATTAGAACCCGAGACTTCTGACTCACTAGGCAGATGCTCTACCAGCTGAGCTATAAGGCACAGTTGGTTTACTCCCTCAGGTTTTCCCTACACACCCAATTCTTCTCTCGGTGTTGCATGGTGGCGCAACTAGGCAAAGTAACGAACACAACATCTGGTATGGTGCCTCATCACCATTGAAATGAAACAAACAAATCGTAAGGGCCTTATCGGGATTAGAACCCGAGACTTCTGACTCACTAGGCAGATGCTCTACCAGCTGAGCTATAAGGCACAGTTGGTTTACTCCCTCAGGTTTTCCCTACACACCCAATTCTTCTCTCGGTGTTGCATGGTGGCGCAACTAGGCAAAGTAACGAACACAACATCTGGTATGGTGCCTCATCACCATTGAAATGAAACAAACAAATCGTAAGGGCCTTATCGGGATTTAAACCCGAGACCTCTGACTCACTAGGCAGATGCTCTACCAGCTGAGCTATAAGGCACAGTTGGTATACTCCCTCAGGTTTTCCCTATAGACCCAATTCTTCTCTCGGTGTTGCATGGTGGCGCAACTGGGCAAAGTAACGAACACAACATCTGGTATGGTGCCTGATCACCATTGAAATGAAACAACCAAACTTTGGGTTACGTAATATGCTGTGAGAACAGGAAAAAGAGGGCAGCAACTTTGCTGCAAGAATGTCCGAGTAACGACATCATCCAATGCGGTTATGGACCTTTTAATTGTCCCACCACCCCCGCCCCCCCCGATATTCAGTTATTACACTATGATCATGCGTCTTAAAGATGGTATACTGCAATCCACCCCTGGTCCCTAGTTGGTCTTAAGCGGGCCTCCCACTGTGCGATTTTTGCCACGAGTTTCCTACGAATTGGTACGATTTTGTACGATTACCAGAGACTGTCTATAGACTCTACACACACTCGTACTTAATCGTAGCTAATCGTACCTAATTCGTGGCAAAAATCGCACAGTGGGAGGCCTGCTTTAAACGTGTTATTTAAGACCATCAAAATACACTTACCAATTTCCACAAGTCTTGTTGCATTAACACAAGTAAACTTACCCATTTTTTGTCACATGGTGTAAAATGTACTTTTGGTAAAGTGCTGTTTTTTGTGTGTGTGCGAGTTTTCAATACGTACTACAACGGACTAGGACCTAACTAGAAACCAGCCAGGCCTTTATTATCCATTAAAAACCATCCACGTGACATGCTGTCCACCAATAGGAAGGCGTATTTATGAATTTGAATAGAAATTTGCAATACAAAGCAACGTATAAAAATAAACCATATACACTACTCACGATGAGTTAGGGATATTGTGTGGTGAACACAGATCTTATCGAGGGTATGCATTCCGCTTGAATGATTTTGTGTATGATTAGACAATTACATCTGCATGACAGACACGTCGCAGGAATAGGTGAAAACAGTCATTTGAAAAATAAATAAATTGACAACATACCAATATACCTAACTTATTGTAGTGTAATGTGTTGATTTTCTTACGTTCAGATGGGCGCAGTGCATTTAGTTTGGACGCCTCCTTTAAGATGATATTGTTGATTGCTCTGGAGTTCCCTTCAGCAGCCAATGTCTCAAACATTTTCTCCGCCTCTCTTGTGTTCTTAACAGAGAGGAATTCGGATGCAGTGATGTTACTTGGTTCAACCTGAAAAATGAATAATTTGTTTTTAAATTTAAAAAATCCACTGAATCAAGGAATATAACTTTATAATGAGATGGTTACATGCACAGTCAAGTCGTTATTAAGTCGTTATTTTGCAAGCACACGGAGACAGATAGCGTGACGACTACGTCATAGGTTATTACGTCATACACGTCTCGCTATCCGCTACGCATTTGCACGGCACAGATATCGAGCTCACTATGCGTAAGCACTAGTAGTGACATTTCGGATTTTTAATGTTTTTCCTCTTTTTTTCGTTGCGTTTACCAAGACAGATTGAAAAGAGTATTAAAGGCAGTATACATGATTGGTATCTCGAAAATCAGAAATGTTCACAGATTTACGCCCAACTTACACAATATAAACAATGATGACCATGGAAAAATTTCCCTGAAATGGTTTTGTCTGAAGTGCTATAGTCTTTGAGAAATTAGTAAAACGATTATTTTTCGTCTCATGAGACAACAAATTCAATTCGCCCCAAAACCATTTCGCCCAAGTGCCATTTTGCCCCAAAACCACTTCGCCAGAGTGCCATTTTGCCTGAGTGCCATTTCGCCCTAAATCACTTTGTCCAAACACTACATCGCCCACATGCCATTTCGCCCAAAACCACTTCGTGAACAGGGCGTGGTTCAGGGCGAAATGGTTCAGGGCGAAGTGGTTTTGGGGCGAAATGACTGCAAACCCTTTTTTTACCGTTTTCTCAAAAGTTAGACGAAGTATGGAGCTGGTTTTTGCTCAGGTTGGTTTTAATCATGCATATCTTCAATCACACAAGGGAATAAAATGGTTTGTAATAGTTTACCAATCATGTATACTATCTTTAACTATGAATGTCTACGAACTTTTTGTGCATTTCAAAGCTTTGGATTAAAAGTAAAATTAGTATCAGAGCCGTGTTGTGCTGGGTAGTTTTGCCACTATCAGAAGTAACCGCGAGATGCATTATACCTTTATTGAGCCGATGGTAGCAATAGTTGTTGCCCCGAGAGCATCATCTACACGAACTCCAAACTCTACTCGGTAGTTGTCTCTAGCTTTACCAAGTGGAGAGAAGAAACTTGCACTAGGTCTAGTCCCAAAGCCGACCAGTTTGTTAGAGGAACCATCGTTGTTTTTTACTGTAGATGAAAAGACGATATGCCAGTGTGATTTTGAAAGAGGAATTTTTACTTTCATATTATAAAGTTCTCTTTATTTTTAGACGATGCCTGCAGTTAAGGCTCTGCAGTTTAGGCATGTTTTCAAATACTATTAACATTATTTATGAAATAACGTTAACAGTAAGTAATTAAAAACATGCCCAGTTAACAGAAAATGCTCGGTTACAGTTGCACTGTCCGTGTTTGGGTGAAAGGATTAAAAAATTAATTTACACAAGCGAACGAATTTAGAAAGCCTACGTGTCTCTGTAACGAAAAAAATTAAATTTCCGACGTCAGGAATTGGAGATACAAGCCTTTTTCTTGAAACGGGCTTCACATGTTGTACATGTGCGTGTACGCTCATATGTACATAGTATGTGTACAATGTACACACATACGTACAACATGTACATTTATGTCATAACCCTGTCGAATAAAAGACAGGGGCTGTCTTTTATTATTTCTTGTTTTTAATCGACTGGCATTACTCCTTGATGGATTTTTACGTTCTTGGTACCAAATGAAAGCTCATAACTTTTTATATTCTAGAAAAATAGCAATTTAACTTTAAAACAAATTAAGCGGCTCTATGAAATGAAGCGGGGTCGAAGTTACCTGGGTTAAGTGGCATTTTTGGCAAGTTAAAGGAGCGTGTCCAGATCACATTTTTGAGCCCCCAATTTTTCCCATGGGTGATGTTGACATTAATAAGATATCATTCTGACATTTTGCGCTAAATTTTCAAGGACATCATTCCATAAAGCAGTGCAGTGATCACACCAACCTTTTTGCTTCCAAATCCAAAAGGGAGATGGCAAATTTCCTGTTTTCTTCCCATACACAGTATTTTGGGGATGTGTTTCATAAATATGATTTTCGTTTTCTGGGAAATCCGAACAAGTTCCTTTAAGCTAGGTAATTTGTAACCCCACGATTTGCCGTGGGAAACGAATGCTTAACACAAGTAATCTCAGGGTCAGGGTTAATTTTGTTCTGTTACTCTGGGCAATCTCAGGATTAAAGTATTTTAGGAAAAGACATTTGGTAGGTAAGATGTATACTCACCGAAGAACTCATAGCTTGTAATCCCCTGATCATCCTCCCAATCAAAGCACTGGATTTCCACCATGTCCTCAGTTGTCGCTTCAACCGGTGTAATCCTACAATAACCTTCCTCGGGTGGCTCATTCAGCCGAACGCGCACATGGGCTTTACCTCGCACACCGAAGCTGTTAGTAATGTGGAAGGTGAACATGTAACTGCGTACATCCGGTCGGATTTTAAACACGTCTTTGTTGATGTAGAAGGTGTCGGTTGTGATGCCTGCAATGACAACGATTGAATAAGGAAGAGAATAAAGGGGAGTTCACATTATCGTGGAAAAACCACGAGCGTATGCTACAAATTACCGCATTGCATGAGCTCTGAATTACAGATCTTCTCTGATGCCTCATTGGCTGCGTGCTGAAAATGCCAGTGCACAAATTTGAACTTTGACTGCAGCTCAAAACGCGTTGCGCATCGCGACAGGCCACGCAAAGGCAGAAAATTAGCTCCTGTACAAACCAATGGAACAGGCGCGTTCCAGACCATTTTTTCGCGATAGTGTGAATGCCACTTAACTCTTGCAGAAAGTTGCTTAGTGAGTGAATGTGAGTGAGTGAGGGGTTTAACGCCATGTTGGCATTAATGGCCATATTCATGGCGGGACCATGTTAATATATAAAATACTTCATATTAATCAAAGATAATTAAATAGAAAATATAATATATATATATGAACTTGGGATCAGTTGTTAAGAAAATAAGTGATATATTCAACAAGATTGAAGAAACGTTAGAAAGTACAATAACATGAGTGGGTTTTATTTCAGGGAAATCAACCCTGGAGCAGAGTAATATCTTGTCTCTCCTGGGCGAGCAAACCCCAGGGAAAGTTGCTTAGAAGGCCTATTTTATTATTTGCATTGACCAACAAATTTCCTAAGTTGACAAGAGAAATACTTACTCAAAGTGTTGATAGCAATGGTAACAAACACCACCTGAATATATTTCATACTTTTTTACCATTCACTTAATCACCATTGAAGTGAAACAAACCGATCATGGGATAAGATATAAATCATATGTGCCTAATTGAGATTTGAACCCAAGACCTCTGAATTTCTAGGCAGATGCTCTACCAGCTGAGTTAAGTGGCGTACTTGGTATAATCTGTAGGTTTCCCTAAAAACCCAAAATCTCTCTGAGTTGCCTGGGTGCATGAACAGCTTATGACTAAAGCCGGCCGTAGACCTTGCGTTCCGACTCCGTTGCGATTGCACAGACACGCCAAATTTCGAGCATGCTCGAAATTCTGCGTTTGCGTTGCGACGGACTAGTACACAAAATCGTGACCACATCGTCACCGGAACGCATCGCAAAATCCGTACACCTTGTAATGCGACGGTACAACATGCGCTATCGTGATCAGATTACGGACGGCTTTAGGCAATTAGATTACGAGGGTGACAAAATGCTAACGCACATTTTGCAAGGGAGAGGGTGAGGAGGGGTTAGTACCTGTTGCGTATTCCTCCCAGTTTTCCAGGTCTGCTATTGTGCTATTGTCATACTTATATTGCATTTGCCATCTGTACGTGGCTTGGGTACAGCCTTCGTCACAGGTCCCTTGTAATCTGAAGTCATCTGTAGGGTTGACTACCAAGACTGCGTAGTCCTGCTTAAACAGTGTGCCTCCACTGAAGCTGTCAAACACACATTACAAAGACACGGTTATGAAATATTCATAAAAGAGTCCTTCCACGGTAAAGGGGGCATTTTGGCAACACAGACCAGATTTTCCAGAAAATACCTTTGTCTGGTCTTAAAATAAAATAAATAAGTTTCAGTTGTTCTGAAGAGATAACTTAGGCCCAAAAAGGGTTACAAATAGTGTGACAACATGCCTTTCTAAAACCCTGTGTACAAATTTCAAATATACCCTTGTAACCAGAAGCCTAAAATGTAACACAAGTGTCCGTAGTGTATATTGGAAATTTGTACACTTTTTTAGAAAGACATGTTGTCACACTATTTGTAACCATTTGTCAGTGCAAAGTGCAAAAACAGCAGTATAAAAACAGTGTTTTTCACAGGGCTGGCGATGTCTAAAATACAAAGTATTATGTTTTTTGGTTAAAATAAAGTTAATGCTTTGAAAAGTCATTCAAAAAAAAAAAGTTGAATTTGCTGAAAACCACGGACAATATAACTTTAAAGGCATTGTCCATGCATTGCTAAACAGCGTTTAATGCTATCAGTGGAAACTCGCTCATAGCTTTAAACTCGTATTAATTTGAATACCTGATGTATGCCTGAGGAGGATTTCCTTGCTTGAGTGTGAAGTACACCGATGCGTTGCCAATCCTCAAGCCTTTGGTGACAACCACCATTATTTCATAAGTCATGTTGGGTAGCATGTTAGTAGTGTCCAACTCAAGAATGTCACCATCATAGTCAAGAAGACCGTTACCTGCAAAAGGTCACACACAAAATTTGTAGAAATCTAAAGAATTCAAATAGAGATTTGTGGAATCAAAGTTTTGTTTACTCCAGCTGCAAATAATGTTACATGAATATCTGTGCGTTGCAAAAGAATCTTTTGAACACAAAATCTCCCTTAAGGGGAGTTCACACTATCGCGGAAAAATCACACTGTTCCATTGGTTTGTACACAAACTGGTTTGCCGCTTGTGCGCAGCCTATCGCGACGCGCACAACGTTTTGAGCTGGGTCAAAGTTCAAATTTGTTGAACTTTGACCGCGGTCCGCTGACTTTTCCAACGCGCAGCCAATGAGGTATCAGAGAAGCCCCAAGCTACCAGAGTGGAATTTTCTATTTTGGAATAATCAGCGATTGGGAGCTCATGCAATGCGGTGAGCGCAGCGCGAAAGTGTGATTTTTCCGCGATAGTGTGTATCATCCACCTTAAGTCTTCAATTTGTCTAATTCTACACCCGAAGGTTTTCAGTATTTATATAATATTGGATGGCTTTCAGGAGGATATGAGATTATACTGCATGAGTTCTGAAAATACGAGATGATGGCAAGTTCGGTATTTTCATGACGAGTGCGGTATATTCTCCTATCACCCTAAAAGACATCCAATATTATTATTGTTATATAAATTTGAAGCTTATACCTTCTTTGTTTTGTAAGATTTCCGCAATATTTTTTATCCGTTTGGTTGTTGAAAACTTCAGTTCATTTGCAACGTTTACAACTGCATGCGCATTTGTTACTGTTGTACATTTTTTTTTTTTACTGTACTCACGCGCGCATTGCACACATGCACAGTGCATTCACCAGATGCATGACGCGCGCGTACACGTGCAGGTTTCTGTATTCAAATCGGTGACATTTAACAATAGGGTTCACGATTTCCAAGGACGTCTGCGATTTGGAATCGTGTACAAAACAAATTAGAGCAGTCGCCAAAAAAAAAGTCCAAACAAAAGAGGAACAATGGGACGTCCGCGGTGGGAGGTGGGTACAAGACTGTACGTGTGCTTTGGTGCGCCCAGCGTGGATGCACATCGGATTGGGGCTCTGTGCTGCACAGTATCAGAAATGCACAGTATCCGCAAGTACTTCATTTTATAATAATACTGATTATCGAGGGCAAAAAGGGTCAAAATAGTCCCGGATGTAACAGGGCAACCGTGCCTTAAGTTCATGGAATAAGCCATATCGGAGTCCCTAGCTATTGAAGATACATCTACAAATTCCATATTAAGTGAAAAAACAAGAATGTAATAAAAATTGTCAATTACTATTAATTTGGTATATGTTTGTATAGGGTTTTTATGGTCAAAGAGTACAATTGTTTCATTTTTTATAATCTTTCATTCCTACCTGTCCCAAAGCACCCTCCACTAGCAAGACTGAACATATTCAGTGGAATCCTGGGATTCTTGTCGATGTTTTTCTGGTTATCCAGCCTCCAGGGTTCATAGAAACGCCGGCAGAAATATTCAATGCTGGTAAAGTTCTGGCAAATTCATGAAGAGAAATCTCAATTAACCACATTAATATTTTTGCAGTTAAATTATATTTTGAAACATTAGAGATATGAAATTTACAGATTTTGCAAGCTATCTACATTAATTCTGATACAGAAAGAAACATTTTATATGTTAACGCCTTTAACAGTCTGACTTCAGCTACAGTGATCTCAGATCTGGGTAATTCCCAAATTTAGGGGTCCAAAGTGTTTGATGTCCCAGTTATGTACGACAATCTCTGCTTCAAAAATCACCACTTGTGACCACACATTCTCAGTAATGGACTGTGGCTTGTGATTATAGGGGGCAGCATCATTTTCTTCAATTTTTTGATTTCTGATTCCTGAAAAATATTCAAAACAAAAGACCATAAAGGCTTATAATTTGTTCCATGGTATTGAATAGGAATTTGGTGTTCCGGGTTACCTACGCCAAAGAAAATTGGCTGTATAATGATTTTGCATTAACCTTGGTGCCATATCTACACACAAACATTAAATTTGAGTGGCATTTGTTCAAATAAAAATATTATTTTCTAATGGGAAATCACTTTCAAACATTAAAAACACTTGGAAATCTTAAAAAGCATGTCACACTTTTGGACCCCTAATTTTGGGAATTATCCATCTGCATCTTCATTCAGTGGTAATTAGACAAACAGATGAAGGATAAGATAAATATTGGCTATTTAGGAGCTTTTGGAAAATGGAAAACTGTTAAGGGCATCTTAATACTACTTATAAGGAAGCCAAAAAGTTGTTGTACATGTTGGTGAAGAATACTTCCTGATAATTCACCTCATTAGGTAATGAGCTCAATAAGTCTGCATTAAAGATAGGACAGAGAGAAATGTTACGGACAGGACAAATATTGTGACAGTCACATTTCAATTGCGTTTGAAGATATTTGCAAATGCAAACAAAGTTAATGGATCAAGAAATACCCTTGCCGGAAACTATCTTAGAATAGGTTTTGGTGGTTGTCATCAGTGTACTCTAAACTTCATTTCTTGAAACCCATGTTGTTATTACCATGAAATGACCCTAAACTAGCTATTCCAGTAACAAGACTGTGCCAATGTTGGCAACACCATCTTGCCCAGGGAGCGCTTATTATCTCCCCTGTTAAACTTCACTGGCTGCCCATCTGACAAAGAATTGTATTTAAATTACTTCTGATAACATGGTTTTGCTCCTGGTTACATCTCTGAATTGTTAGAATTTAAGACTTGATAAAGTATGTATAATCTTCACAGTTCACCAGATACGTTGCTTCTTAGCTATCCTTATTGAGAACTAAGGTTACTCTTGGTGATTGTGCATTTGTGTGTGCTGCTCCAAAGCTTTAGAATAACTTACCATTTCATGTACGTAATGCAAATTCTGTTGATACATTTAAAACGCTCTTAAAAACACATCTTTTTGTGGAAGCGTTTCCCAACACTGAATACTAAGAAATTTCAGCAAGTTATGGATTTTGTGAAGCGCAGGTTAAGTATATTTGTATAGTAACTGCGCTATATAAATGTTCTTATTATTATTACCAATATCCAATGGAATAATAAGATAAAAATATTACAGGAAAAATATATATTAAGATGTAGTTTTCAAAACTGATTGAATCATAAGATTTTTACCTGGTCAGTGACATCATCAGGCAGATCTGGATCGCGGGACAACACACCGGGTTTCAAGTGAACAGGCTTCCCATGACCTACAACCTTTGACGTTGTCTGTCCCTCGAAGATTTGAACCTTCAACGGTGAATCCCGCACTTTGATAAACTCATTAGCATACGCGTGATAATCCCCATCGTCGATCGTCTTTTGTTTCATGAACACGCTGTACGTAAACTTCCACGTGCCGACAGGAATAGTCCGGGGAGAGATGTTGATTTCAGCCGTGTCAGCATCCGGAAGATAGAACCTATGCGTAGATTGGAGACCGGTTAATTCAACGGCGGTACCAGGGATCGGCAGACCGGTGTTTGAATTAATTTCCTCCAGCTCCCAGATTTTGTTGTTTTCGAACGATCTGCATTTCACATCCGTCACGCCTTGAACTTGTATGTAGTCATTAAAGTAAGTGACACGCGGGCCGCGCCAGTCTGAATGACCTCCGCGTATCTTCAACTTCGGCGAGTTGCAGCTGAAATCTGATACGGCGAAGAACAGCGAAGCGCTGGCGTCGGACACCAAGTTGAAACCGAAGGCACTGATTTGAAAAGTCCCCATCGTGGTGTAAATGTGACTCACACGGAAACTGTTAATTATTGGTTGTACCCACGTGGCTTGGGGATATTTTGCGTGATTCTCGCATTCTACTCGAATGCCAAATATTTCCTCCGTGTCGTCACCGTAGTCAATAACCAAGCAGGAATCGGTTCCGATACCAATGACGGTGATATCAAAATCCTTGGTTTCGTTGGCGGTGGTGGTCTGTAATTCGGCTATCTGAATGCCGTAGATGTTGTCCCGAACAGCGATTGAAACGGTGTCTGCAACCACAGGGCCCAATGCATTTGATGCATCAATGTTGATTGTAAATGAGCCCGTCTGAAGATGAAAAAAAATATGGACATTCAATTTAATTAGGCACCATTAGATGCTGATAATCACTCGTCCAAACGTATGTTAAAAACTGGCCAAACCTACTTTTCTTTCCTATTTAAAACAATTCAGTACATCTAGGCTTACCGTTGCATACTGGTGAGGAATTTCATCTTCAGTCACTGTTTCTGGAGGTGAACCATCCCCGTAGTTTACATCATAACTCATGTGAGAGCCTGCGAAAAATGACATTGATTTTGATAAAGTGCCTTATACACTGAGTAAAAATATAAACGCCTCATGTAAATTATTTATGTAACATGAATTTAATATATTTTGCAACCCCTAAGGCTAATAAAAGTTTCAAAGTGTCACATGGGGCGTTTATAATTTTGTTCAGTGTATATGAAGAAATACTCCAGAAAACCTTAAAAATCCATGTATTGAATAAATGAAAAAAGCAATCATTTGCACACGATTCAAAAAACATTTTTTTTCACAAAAGTGCCATTTTACACAAGAAAAAACAAATTGCTATCAACACTTTAAGTCAGGTTTTTCTTGTCAACTCGTAAAGTAAAATTTTGGGTAACCAAAGTTAACATGGTGTTTGAATAATGCTAAAGCATACCTGTTGTCATTCTTGGCACAAATACCACAAGGGACATGAGAGGAAATACATCCTGGCCGGGTCCGAATCCCTTTTTCAGAGGGCCATTTAATGGAAGCGGTGGTCTGTACATGGGCTCCAGATTGAAGTTAGTAATGGGTTCTATCATGAGCACCTAGAAAATAAAACACAGAAATTATAGTCAAGTTCTTTTGGAGACCTTTCTAAAAATTATATTTTTTTGCAGAACACTGAAAAAATATCGTTCAATATCCATAGTGTTCTCTTAAAGGCCCTGTAGATGATCTAATTTTGAGCGATTCTGCGAATAAAACCATTAAAAATCAAAAGAAAGACATCAACAAAATCATCTGAAGAAATTTCAGATTTGTCAAATGTACCACGTTTAAAAAAAACCCATGAAAATCCATATGCGTTTTTCTGGTCTTGGCGGGGTGTTTCAAATATTCGTTCATAGTTGATCGGGTACTAGTATGTGGCTTGCGTCATGCACTCTGTGGCGCACATCATATACTGCGTGTGCGCGCGATCCATAAAAATGCATCGCGTTGGAACACGCACACGCAGTACACAGCGCCCATGCATTTTGGACCGCGTAGATGGGAACTAAAAATAAGTAAATCGTTTGCAAACGATCTAAATAATTTCATCTTTACGGATTATTTTCTGGTAAAATTATATTATTTTGAGCGGAAACCTTTCATTGAGTAGTTGCTATTATTTCAATCTTTACTTTCAGAACTTTTCCCCTGTAAACTCGTCGATTACTTTTTGGGGTCATTGCAAATGATCCACTTGGCCTTTAAGCCACGTCCACATTGGACTAATTTTTGTTTAAAAGTCATCGCGAGTCACTGTAATTTTCCCGTGCATCACTAGTTAGCACTTAGATTTTTTTTGGGCCCGTAAAATGTTATTTATCGTGTAAAACCTTGGTAAAATTTAGAGTAACATGTCACCTCATCTTTCAGGTCCACACAGAAGTTACATGTACATGACCACTACATGCTTTCTGTCATAATTTTTCGTTACAATGTCCGCTACCCAGGACTTTCCAGAAGTGCAAATTTAACAATGATTAAACTAGATTACTCTGCAAAATTTAGAGGCAGAGCATAAAACTAACAACTGACAGTCGGCACTTAAAATTTTGTGGGTGTTTACTGGCTGTCCGCATTGGACTTAATTCAATTAAAGTTTAACAACCATCTCCCAAAATTGTCCGAAAACAAAAAAGTCCTATGCGGACATGGCTTTTCTACCAGGCACCCACAATGCTGCAGAGGATGTAAAATATGATTTACAATATTTAAAGATACATGTAGTATACATGATTGGTAAACTGTTACAAATAGCATGATTAAAACCAACCTGAGCAAAAACCAGCTCAGTACTTCGTCTAATATTTGAGAAAACAGTCAAAAAAGGGTTTGCAGTCATTTCGCCCTGAACCACGGCCTGTGCAGAAAGTGGTTTTGGGGCGAAGTGGCATTTGGGCGATTTGTAGTGTTTAGACGAAGTGATTTAGGGCAAAATGGCACTCGGGCAAAATGGCACTCGGGCGAAGTGGTTTGGGGGCGAAATGGCACTTGGGCAAAATGGTTTTGGGGCGAATTGAATTTTCGTCTCATGAGACGAAAAATAAATGTTTTACTCATTTCTCAAAGACTATAGCACTTCAGACAAAACCATTTCAGGGGAAGTTTTCTACAGTCATCATGTTTATATTGTGTAAGTTAGGCATAAATCTGTGAACATATCTGATTTTCGAGATACCAATCATGTATACTGCCTTTAATATGATGGATATTATGATTTATTTGCACTGGAAATTTCACCACGGTGTATAATTTGTTTTGTACAAAGGAACATACCTGTAGTGTGTAATGTAAAGCTGAAATCTTATTACTGATGGTAACAGTGACCGTATACTCCCCACTGAAGCGGATAGACTCGCTGAACATTTCAGATTCTCCATTAGTACTGATGATAAGTGGCGTCTTGGTGCTGTTCTCAAAGAACGTAATGCTGACTGCAAATTGTGGTGCTGTGCCTAGGTCCTCGCCCGGTGGTAGGTTGATGGAAACCGTGAATTCAATGTCACCTGTGTCAAAGATGGCACAAATAATCAACATTAACGAGATGTAATCTTAAAGGAACTTGTTCGGATTTTTCCGGAAAATGCATTTCGTTCCAACCTAACAATCATTTAAAATATGACACGTGATATGGTATAAAAATCTCATCACCCATGAAGTAAGTGGGCGTCAAAAAAGCGATCCGGTCAAGCGGTATTAAAGCCAGGACTTGCAATGTCCCAACATTTTTGGAAAACATTACTCAAGTCGAAGATAGAAGTGATTCCAACTGTCCGATGCAATGATTTAGCCCGAGATGATACCTTTTTATAAAAACACCATAACCCAAGACGAATTTATATAGTTAAAAGAGCGTGACCAGGGTCCTTTTTCATAAAAGTTTAAAACATTCTTAAGTGGATTTAGGAACAATAAATCTTTTAAAAATGAGTTAAGAAAGTTTATTAAGGAATGTTTCTAAGTGGGCTTCATAAAATAGGACCCAGATCACATTTTTGACGCCCACATTTTTCCCATGGGTGTTTTTGATACCATATGATACCATCCCATTTTGATACCATATCACATGTCACATTTTCCCCAGTACCATTCTAAAATTTCGCACTCTCAATTCGTATATTTTCAAGAATATTATAAAAAAACACCAATATTTTGTAAACTATTTTATCCGGTTACATACAGCAGTGCAGTGAATACACCAACCTTTTTGCTTCCAAATGGAAATTGGGGAGGGATTTTATATGATTGTTGTGTTAGAAAGAAATCCTTTTTTTTTAAAATCTGGTTATGCTCCTTTAAATGCATGAGCACATGTCAGTCACAAGATAGTTGTGTGTACGTACTTTATGGATGGCCCCTATTTTGAGAGAAGATAAAAGCAATTTGGAGAATAATATGAAGAGTTTCATCGCAAAATGTATTAAATGCCATATCCAAAAAATTTAGATAAATGGTGTCAGTATATTCTCGATTGGTGGTCCTATACATTTGTCAAATAGATTATTGGCAAACTGTGTTGTATCCCACAAAAAACTGTTTTACATATTTGAATTTGCCATTCCGTGTAGTGCTTAGCTGTAATATAAAATGGCATTTTTCTCAAAATGCCAAAAATGAATAAATTGCTTTTTGCAATGAAACTCTTGAGCTATATTCCTTCTTCATATCTTGTTCGCAAAAAAGGGGCTAATGATCCGAGGAGGACCAATTTAGAAGTGGGACGGACAACATTAGCCCAGAAGCATGGACATTTTGATGAGAATGAGCCTACCTGGGTGTGGCTGGGGAGAGTTGGAGCTGATCTGAAAATGATGTTGTTGGAGAGGGCTCTGTACATATACAACAGCAGTCGTGGATTCATTGTTGGCAAAGTTACTAGCAATGACAGTGATGGTGAATGTACCATCTGTCATGTATGTGTGCGTCATGACGTCGGCTTCGGAGTAGCTGGTAGCTGTGGAGAAAAGGAATTTAAATAGACCAAGCAACAAAAGAAACGCATTTCATTAAAAAAAAAAGTCAGTCTAAGAGTGGATATTTTTAGCAGGGTTGAAAGTGACGCGCGTACTAACGCTAAACACAGTGTCTTTTTTTGGCCGTCGGCTGCCAATGGCACCACCCACCTATGTATCTCGATGTTTAGGTGGAGCATACTTGTAAGCTTCATGCAATTCAGCCTACGGGCTGCGAATTGAAGTTCGTTAAACCCATTAAATAAACAAATGTTTAAAAACCTACCTTGACGGACTGTGATTTCTTCTAGTCCATCGCCCCAATCCCAGGTATAGTTGACCATAACGCCACCAGTGATCTTTACATAGGCTGTCACAGTCTCATTAACTAGCAATACGTCTGTGCTGAGATCAACCGTCAAGCCTGAAATATCACGTTTGGGAATAAAGTAGTACAAGAATTAATTACTGCCAATAAGGCTGGATTCACAATGAGCATTGTCGCACGAATTTGGCCTTTGTCGCTTTGAGAAAAAGCGATGTGGAGGGAACTTGGAGCGAAACGACGCACTGAAAACCACAGAATTAAACTTGGGCAGAAAGTGTTTTTGTGATTGTGATTTTCAGTGCATCATTTTATTCCAAATTCCTTTCACACCTCCTTTTCTTAAAGCAAATGCGGCATATTTAGGTGCAAACAGCCTCAATGTGGATCCTGCCTAACAGTGAATAATTAGGCAAATTTAACTGTTTCCTTTTGTTAATTTATGTACCTTATTAATTTTTAGTTCAAACACGGGATAAAAGGGTAAGCCAAGCAAAAATCCAATGTAAGAAAATCTAAGAAAGATGTTAGGTCAAGTGTCTCTCCAGTAGGATGGAGGATGAAAGGAGAAATGTACAGGAAAAAGATGCTGTGAAGACGGGGAAAATACAAAAAAAAGACAATGAGTTATGAAATGATAAAATGGAGAAAATCATGTCAAAAATGTAAAAAAGCATGTGATAATGATTTGATTAATGAAAAGGCTGTTGGTGACGAAAAGAACCATGTACCATTTAATGAACAGACACATTTACAATTGTGCTGTGGAATAAACAATACATTACATTCAATTTACTCATGTTCAGTCGAAATATCAGGGGGAAAAAACAAGTACACTCAGTCTGTTAAAAATGAAATTTAACGTTTTTCACCACCTCCATGTATTGCATTAGGTGGTATCACATGTACAGTACCTAATACATGTACATAACATAGCCCTAGTTTAGAATCACAGATCGCAGGAAAATGACCTTGTAGATTCTGCCGTGAGGATACATGTTTTAAAAATCAATAAATGAATGCAGGAAAAAACAATATTTAGTTCAATTCAAATTCCACATTATATAGACAGTTGAAATAGCCATACAATATCCACATTACAGTCCATACAATAATGCTGGACCGTATGCATAAAATAAATATATGTCAGGCGCGGATCCAGAGAGGGGGGTTTTGGGGGTCAAAACCCCTCCCTGCTCCGACACCAACAAATATAATGTAATGCATTTTTTGTGTGTCTGCCTGTCCGAAACAAGCTGACATAAAAATCTGACGGGCAAAACCCCTCGCTGGTGGCAAAACCCCCTCCTGGAAAAATTCCTGGATCCGCCCCTGTATGTATTTAAATCTGTTACAAGAAAACTTACCAATCTACCCCTTTTTTTCCCCTGAAATATGTACAGTAAAGATGAATCTTTCATATTTGTGAGAGAAGACAAAATCTGTCCAGTCTACCCAGACCAAATTTAACACTTCAAATCATCTGGTCCGCATCTTCTGTTACCAGAACACGGTCATAAGAATATGTAGAATTCAAAATGTTAAAGCTGAATGAACCAAACCAATGAAGACATGTGATGCAGATGGACACCAAAATGTTGCATGGCATGAAATGTTGGATGAAAATGTGAGACGAATTACTGCATGGAACGATGTGTGCCTGCGTGAAACTCAGCTGTTCCCGTATTGGTTGTGTCTGTGCCAATTGTTGGCACTTCGGTTGTCAGTGATACAGTCGTTGGCGCTTCGGTCGTTGGCACTTCGGTCGTCGGCGCTTCGGTCGTCGGCACTTCTGTCGTCGGCGCTTCGGTCGTCGGCGCTTCGGACGTTGGTGCTTCGGTCATCGACGCTCGGGTTGTGTTTCCTTTGGTTATCAACATTTGAACAAGGAGTTCCACAACAAACAATAAGGGAAAAATGTATGGCTATTCCCGATTTCCTGCTGAACAAGTCTCCTTCAGTGTTTTATAAATACAAAAATTGACTGTTCAAGAGGGTGATGATGCAAACTACTGTCCCGAGGTGATCTTGAGAAATAACCGGCATACTGTCTCAAGATCGAGCAGCAGTAGTATTCTTCATCAGCCAAATAGAGATCATGATTTAACTGACGAATCAAAGATCAGCAACCCCAAAACATCCCACGAATGAGCTGCTTGCACAATTAGCAGTTAATATGCACTTGGTAAGGTGGATTGAACTAGAATTGAGACTGAAATTGTGTAAACGCGGTAACATTTCAGATTTGTGGTCATAATAAAAATGTGAGATCAGCAACCGATTTCACGAAAAATTACGTAGCTTGCACAATTTTTGAAAATGGCATAAGCCCCATAGGGTTGCGTGTAATTATTACAAGAATGTTGCGCAGCTTACGCAATACAATCTGCAGTTGGGTGATGTTTGAGAAGTCTGTTCAGGGCGTTGGTTGACAACAAATTCCCTTCTTGCCATGTTTTCATGAGGCAACGCACATAAGGTTTAGTTTGAACCCACCTTTGTGCTGTACCCCTATGTTAAGGGTTAAAACAAACTGAATTTCATTGAAAACATTTAAACTTCTTACCTGTAACAATATACTGCACAAGAACAGTGACTTGGTCATCTGCATGTCCCTGGGTGTTGGATACTGTCACGTTTACAGGGTACGTGCCAGGCGCGTCAAATACATGCTTGATTTTTGCTGTAGCTGGCAGGACGAAAGTGCCTCGAATGTGATGACGTATCAAATGCCCAGAATCTTTGTTTCCAACTGGCAGTGCTTGTTCGGCCGTGTAGTCCATGCCGGCATACTGGAATTCCACAGGGCCGCCTATGTTGGCTGGTTCGTACGCGATCTTTGCACCGCCGGCTGATATGCGAGCACCAAGCACGTAGCCTATGTCCATGGGGATGGGTGTGGCCAAGGCGTGGTACAGGTAACCTGCGCTGACGCCAGTAACAGGTATTATCTACAACATAAACATAATGACGTCACTTCCTACAAATTGTCAAGTGCATCAGGATCTTGAGCGTAATTTTTTGTGACGCGCATCCGCATTGTGTATTTCGAACAAATTTTGAACATTTTCTAGGGTGTGCATGCGCGTACTTGATGGCGTTTAATACGCAGTAGCATTTTTCCTACAAAGATGGAGTCTGTGAGCGTGGTCAATCCAGCACAACTGCCATTGCACAATTAACAGCAACAAAAAATTATGGAGATAATTGAAACCAATATGCTTTTCTCATTTATTTTACTAGTTAGCACACATGCCATGTGGGTGATGACCGTCAAACGCTGCACAAAACAGCAAAGAGGAAAATTACCTTATTGGAATTATTTCTACACTAAGGACTCAAATGCTAAAACTAACCTGCACAATTTCATACTCTGCTCTGGGGTTGTTGGATGGGTTAGTCTCATAGCGAGCTGGTTCAGCAGAACAGGTACGAATACTGGCGCTGTTAACACAACGTGAATCGGACAAACAGAAGATCTCCCCAACCCCAGTGCATGTGTCGTGCTGGGCTGGGTCTGTAGGCATCGTGAAATCATACTCGCAATTAGCCGATGGTACACAACTGTTTTCTGTTGGGCAGTACACATCACTTGGGTTTTGGCAAACTGGTTTGTAAATCTGTAGATTTAAAGAAATAAATAGTACAAAACACAATAAATAACGTCATAAGTTTAGCAGAGTTTGCTACAATAAGAAATAACTATGTTTAGTGTAAGTTGAAGTCTCCCAAAATGATTTTTTTGTATTTTTTGGGGTAAGTAGATTCCAAGCAATAAGCCAACAGTATTTAGTGCCGAAAATCCAGGGGCATCGTGGCCAAAAGTACCGGGAAAAGACGGCAACGTTGATGCCGTCGTGAAGTTCGAGCCCTGACTGCTATCAACAGCAGCGGAAGACAGTGCCTGTCTAAGTGCATTGTGTTTTTAAAGAAAAAAAAGCTTTGACGCGCAGGGTTGAAAGTGACGCGCACGCTCTAACGCTAAACATCTGATCGACCACTGTACTTGCTTAGTGCAGGCTTGGTGTGTGAGTTCAATTTTGTACTCATTGTAAATTATTGAATGGCATCGTGCCATTAGGACCAAACACTACCATAATTTGTTCTCTTACCACAAAACTGATGGTGCCATCTCCAGCATTTGTGATAAATGCCTCGATAGAAACAAGCTTGGAGACGCTCAGAATCTCGGTAGCAGGCAAAACCCAAAACACGGGGTCACCGTACACATGGATGTCATCACTGGGCAACGAGGTTGCAGAGGGGTCCTGGGTCACGTAGCCAACATGCAAATACGTCGGGGCTACAATGGAACGAGAATTCAAAACGTAATATGAAATGAGATGTTTCATGTAATATACACTACTCACAATAAGTTAGGGATATTGTGGGGTGTACACAGATATTTTATTGAGGGTATGCATTCCGCTTGAATGATTTTATAAATGTTTAGACAATTGTATGTGCACACACATTGTCTAAAGTTGTCATAATTTTCACGGAACTACAAAGCATAAGAAGGGGGAGGGGGAGGGGGAGGGGGAGGGGGAGGGGGAAGGGTGAGGGCCACGTACTTAACATGCACTGTAAAATATTGAAAGGTAGTGAAAAAAATGTTAAGTAATATTTCGGGGGGAGGAGGTCTTGAAAAATACTACTCTGTATAACCGTGAAAACGTTGACTTTGGACGGCCCCTTAGTGAACTCACATCCCGCAGATTGTGGTGGTTTAGTTACGGCTCCCGGCCCTGTGCCAAACGTAGGGGTCACCTGCAGGTCGTTGCCTTGAATAATCTCGACGCTGCACTCAAATTCGACATCTACGCCCGCTCCAAAGGGGCAGTTCAGAGTGACCCCGGACACGGGAGAGGTGACGGCCGCAGGAAATGCATCGAAGCCAACCTGGTAAGGCAGAAACAGAGTTCTTGTTGTTTAAATAACAAATCAAAAGTCTGACAACATGTTTCTACTGAGGAGTAAGGACACTTTTTACAGGCATTGAAATAACCCACAGCACCATGGCAAATTGCCATCGGTGCCCTATGCTTTTGCCGTGTTGCCCTTAAAATGTTTTAACACAAATTTTCCTCATTCAGGTGCCCTTTACTAAGAGAAAATTGCCGTGCCCTTTTGAAATAAACAAAATCTATTGTGGAAGGGATGTTGTTTACTTACAAACACATCATTCTGCACAGTAACCGACACCAGATGGTCTCCCAGGGTAGTGTACGTGTGGTCCCCAACTGCCGAAGTTGCCGTTCCATCACCGAAATCATACATGTAAGTCGGGTTGGATCCAGTAAGACTGTCGGTTGGTACGGACGCAGAGGATCCCACCACGTAAGTCACGGAACTATCGAGCTGGATGGCAAGCCTGGTGTCTGTGATGCTGTAGACTAAAACGAAGTCGGTGTGACCGCATTTCTCGGTAATTTCTCCGGTGCATGGTGCGTTACACGGCGTATCGTCGGCCTGTTTGGCTGATGGTAGATAGTTGGAATTCGCGCAAAGGCAGAAACTACCGGCCTGTTATGAAAAATATGTAACTCCTTTTAAAGCCTGTAAGGATCTACAAGGCCTCAATTTTATTTAACTATTTGACGGGAAAAACTTTATTCAAATGGAAGATAGAAGTAGTTCCAACTGTTCAATGCAATTATTCTGCCTGAGATATATTTTTTTATATAAATTAAAAATACGAAAACAATTTTATATTTTGTGTCGCACACACACACATTATTTTACAAGAGCAAACTCATGCAAAAGAAAACAAGCCCCCGACTACTGTGGTGTTATGGCTCTGTAGTCCGGGCAGTGTAACAATGGAACCAGTCTAAATAGGACAGCAGCTTTGCACAATTTCTTGAAAAGCATGGACAGAGGCTTCTCATTGTTTTCTCAGAACATAGCTAAGGTTCTGAGCTGACTTAAAAACAGGTTGGGTTTTATCATACACATCCTCAATCACACAGAGATAACATTTTTTATTTTTTTCAATCATGTATAAATCCATCTTTAAAACACCATCTTGAATTAGAAAAGGTTGACCTGAAACAATTGGGGCCAATTTCATAAAGATGTTTAGCAGAAAAATGTTGCATATTCCAAAATTGTTTTGCTTCATAAAAATGGTTGATAGTGAAAAATTGCATGTCAACTTGTGTTCTTAGCAAGAATAGCAGAACACCAGCTAATTGTAATACATATCTCATTTTTACTGCTTTATAAAGCAAACAATTTTTTTAATAAGCAATTTTCTTTTGCTAAACAGCTTTATGATATTGGTCCCTGGTTAGAGTCCAGGCATTGTATTCATTATTTTGAAATTTAATTATCAAAACCCTGCTGTTATAAACCTACATGTAACGCAGCATATGGGTACTCAAGGTAGCCACAGGCCTTGAGGCAAGTAGAAGTGTCCAGAGAACTTGGTTCATAACCACCAGGATTGATGAGGAACTTGCGGTTTGTCTTGTCAATGGCAAAGCAACCTTCCAGAGTTGCTGCACCTGAAACAATGAGTAAAATGCCTAATGCTAATAAGGCCAAGAAAGACAATAGCCATGTTTCCGATTACCCGCCCCAACCTAGAAAATCATGCAGAACCTATATCTTTTTTGCTCAAAAATCAATAAAATAAAAACTTATTGTGCCTACCTGAAACCTAAATTGTGTGTACATCGCTTTTAATTTTTACCCCTTCAAAGCATGAAAAATGGCTCACTCTTTTATTTGCAATGTTGTATAAATGTGCAAGTGGTAAAAAAAATACTGACCGTCATCCCACCCTATTTTCGGCTGAACAAAAAAATTTGAGCAAAATAAAAAGATATTTCCCATCTACCCACCCTGAATATTTTTTTGATTTAATAGGAAACACAGGCACCAAAAAATTTCATTATGCCAAAATTTAATTATTTTGCAAAAAAAGGGGAAAAATCAGATGCAAACTACTCCCAAGTGAAAAGTTTCCATTTGAGTTGTGCAGTCGCGATCTGTGTTTTGCAGCTTTTGTGTTTATATTCAAATATATTGCTCTTTCATAACCAGACATCTCCTTTGTCATTTCCCATGATTTTGTCATCTCAACTTGTTCCTTCAAAACACAATTAAGCTACCCGGTTTAACTCGATGGAATTGATAGTGGCACCAAACCATTTCTGGGTGACTTTAGAGCCTTAATAATTTCATTGGCCTTAGACTTGGGAGCACTTGGCTGGAAAGAATTTAATAGTTAGTGACAGCTTCAGACCTGGTGTACAAAATAAGCTGAAGAAAAAAAACTGGATGAAAAAAAATCAATGAAATATTTTTCCTCTTCCTATCAAATCTGCACACCACAGTCACACTCACAGACCATCGTAGCCTACTGATACTTCTAATGATAGGCCTAAGTCACTTTTAAGTCTCAATTTGAATTATAGCGGCTGTGCCAGTTAAAAAATACAGCAGCAGGACCAGCCTTTTCAAAAGAAGGAGGGAGGATGGGAAGTGCGATGCGAACTGCCTGTTTCCCCACAACACCCCCGGCCCCACACCCCGCGCGCCCCTAGACCGGAGTTTTCGAAAGCCTGCATGCTCTGTTCACGTGTCTACCTCGCGCGACGCCGCTGAAAACAAAATGAGTATTATTCGCCCAAAAAGTAATTAATATCACAGTAAGGTCATACTGAACTGAACACAACACAAATCCTTCCTTCCTCCGTACGTTCAAAAACAAATGCAATTAGCCTATTGTTGATGAATTTGCCGACTTTTCTAAAATTTCTGCTGCACGTACGAGCAAAAAAAAAACTCCGCATCTCAATAAATTGCGCCCTCTTTCGTTAGCACAATAACAGGGTTGCGTTGCGTTTACCCGAACGTTGTGTAAACGTTCGCCACTAGGAAGTGCATCCTCATACGAAACGATCATTGGTTGAAAGTTTTTAGCGAACGCGTCTCGCGGCGGGTCACACTTTCGCGGCGGGTCACAATCTTCTTTGAATTATCACTTAAAGGCGGTATACATGATTGGTATCTCGAAAATCAGAAATGTTCACAGATTTACGCCTAACTTACACAATATAAACATGATGACCGTAGAAAAATTCCCCTGAAATAGTTTTGTCTGAAGTGCTATAGTCTTTGAGAAATGAGTAAAACAATTAGTTTTCGTGTCGTGAGACGAAAATTCAATTCGCACCAAAACCATTTCGCCCAAGTGCCATTTCGCCCCAAACCACTTCGCCCGAGTGCCATTTCGCCCCAAATCGCTTCGTCCAAACACTACATCGTCCAAATGCTACTACGCCCCAAAACCACTTCGTGCACAGGCTGTGATTCAGGGCGAAATGGGCCAGGGCGAAGTGGTTTTGGGGCGAAATGACTGCAAACCCTTTTTTGACTGTTTTCTCAAAAGTTAGACGAAGTACGGAGCTGGTTTTTGCTCAGGTTGGTTTTAATCATGAATATCTTCAATCACACAGGGGGGATAAAACTATTTGTAACAGTTTACCAATCATGTATCTTTAATTTACCGTAGGGCTACCACGTTTGTGAACGCCCAGACGACCTCGAACGCGTGCGCGCGTACGCGTGCGGGACTCAAAATTAGTAGTTTAACCTATACCGAGTCCGGGGTGCGATATTTTTTTCCGTACCGCTGTTTAGCGAACATTGCTTCTGATTGGTTTAACCCCTATGCATATGTTGCATACTGATGTTTTTGTCGATAACTACCTCAACATAACCCCACACCATACCACACTCTTTCCTCAATTAATAGTAAAAAAAAATTTAATACGAGATTCGATAGGAGATTCGAACCTGCAATCTCTCGACTACCAAACGACTCGACAACTCCTGAATTTTCTTTCTTATATCCTTTTATTTAATAACTCTTGGAGGCGCTATATAGAAAATATGAATATTCATTTACAATGCACCAATCGATGAACCCTCATAGCGAATATGTGGTACGGAAAAAAATATCGCGTCCGGGGTCCACTGTAAACAATTTTTAAATCTGACCTTTTATTTCCGTCTCTGAGATCATAGATTTTCCGTCTTTGAGATCATGCTTCGTGTATTTTCTCTGTAAGCCCGTGAACAAAACATGCGCGATACCATTTAGAATATTATTGAGAGAATTATCGAATAAAATATTGGTGATTCCTTTTCCATGTTCAGGGTGCCGTCGTCTAACGTTAAAGCATATGTGTATACACCCAACGTTATAAAGCATATGGGTGACGTCAGAATTTTGCGTACAGGGGGAGGCTTGTGGGGAAGAGGCTTGGGGGGTGGTTTAAAAAAAGTCGGCATTTCGTGCGTACGTACTTTATAGATGGCCCCTCACCGTGAGCTGCTAATAATATTGATAAATTGAGAAAAGTGCCTCAAAATATCCGCACAAAACCCAATGCTGCTGCAATTTTCAAAATAATTTGGAATGTCAACGAAAATCCCCACCCCCTCATTTTATACCAGTTGACTACTTTACTATAAACAAAATAAACTTTTTGTTTAGATGATCTAGCGGATTATCCAATGTCTAATGTCACTGGCACACTGAAAAAACCTACACAAACGCATCCGAAAATACATTGCACAAGAACCCATACACCGGTCGATCCAATCGATTGTTGCGATGAACAACAGCTAAAACTAATCACCGTATTGCTGGCAACACCGACCGGTGAAAATTAAACCCGACGAGCGAGTATAATTGAGACCTTATTATCGATCAACTTTTTGCCCTTGATTTCGATTTATTTGTTCGTGTGACGTTATGAATTTTATGGGTTTTTGTGGCAAAGATGATTGCTTTTGGGGTATATAAAAGGCCACACGAAAGAAAAAATATAGCACGGCTTTTTCCTTTAATTCCCATAGAATAACTGGGAAACTGATTCTATACTTTAAAACGAACATAAACATGTTCGAAAGATATTCTTTGTTTAGGATTATCTAACGTCACCTCAAATGGAATAAGGTATTTAAAAGGGGGAGAAGCCGGGAACAAAATTGTACTTTATCTTTCCGCGTTTGACTTTTCGGTCTGAAGAGTCAAAATAAACCGACTAGCATTTATTCGGAAAACATACCAATATTTGCAACATCGCAATTTTTTTTATCGCAAATTTAGTGTAAATAAATTGCTTTGTCGTCGGTCCCTGCTCAATGCGGAATTTTCTACAAGGTAGTTTTCTCGACCTATATGCTTTCAGATACCAGTGGAAATCATGCCGTTTTTAACACTTTACCAAACAAGTATACTATATACCTTTAACATCATATTGCACATTATTCAGTCACCGTAACGGTATAAAAATTAGGATGTACTTACCAACAAACCACCCTGGTTGGAACTGCAAATAAAACCAAACAAAACAGAAAAAAAGGTTACAAAGAAAATAATATATTTATATCTTAAATTTAAAATGTTCAACAAACCGTTATGTTTTGCATAATTCATGCAATGTTAATAATGAAAACGAAGACTAAATTTGCATGAGATTGGTATGAAAGACACACCTTGAATGATCGATTTATAATTATACTTCTTATAGACCATTCCCATAACCATAGAAACGTATACAGGGAAGAATGGTCTACATGTATATTGCAACATAAATCAGTGTAATTTCGAAAATAGACACAAAATTGCACAGCATGAAGGAAATTTTGCAAAAAGACTGATTTTCTACATCATTACACTAAATTTCCCAGTCGAATCTTTCTACTGTATATTATCCCTTTCCAGCTTTTAATTTTTCTTTCCGACATATAAAATGAAATCAAAGCACTTGCGTTTACGAATTTCAACTTTCTCAAATTATTGAAATATATATATAGGCCTAATCATATTATGTAAGCCATATAATTATTGTTTTATTTTCAATATTATAAACGGTCGTATATATGCATCTCCAAAAAGCTTATTTGACATGCTGTAGGCCTATAGTATAGTCCGTGCGTTTTTGTGATAGGGAAATTTTTCTTTGAAGTGGCAAATTTTAAAATCTGCTCTCTGGTTACGTTACCAAAGCATTTGACATTTGTAAGAATTACATCTTTTTTGCAAAATAATATATTGCATAATCGAACTTACCTGAAGTATACCTTAAAAAAGTTTGATAAAAACTGTTCAAAATGAATTTGTGAACTTACCAGCAAAAGGAATAAACACGGCAGTAGTTTAAAATTCCACATCATGCTTCAAAATTCATCGCCTGCCATGAAAAATATGTCCACAATAGAGGCAAGGTTTGCAGTAATTGTTGGATATGACGCGGTGGTCGCGTTGACTAGTTTTTGTGACGTTCTGCCAGGAAAAGTAATATTGGTTTGGTTCGGTTGGCACGGCCGAAAACAATAGACATCGATTGATTTGCAGCGCCCGTTCCGTAAAAGTCAATCAAAATAACGACTGTTTTATGTCACGAATATTTTGTTAGTAATATACCTGTAATCAAAATTTAAGCGAACAATTTATTTTGCATGGATTTTAGTTTTCTTTATGCTACAGTTTAGTCCAAAGTTTTGGATCTAAAGGAGAACATAAAATATTTCTATTAAATAATTAAAATAAATTTTGAAGTTCGGGGATTGGAATATAATTATGAATTGAAAATGAAATTGTGGCTCACAATGCAAGTAAATTTCAGTAAATCGCAGCCGTTGGTTTTGACACGAACGGCCGTCTTGAAATTGAAAAAAAAAAAATATATATTAACACTATGAACAACTAACAATGGAAATTGGGCATGTACACACCATTGTTAATAACAATGGTTTGTGCCCAATTTCTATTGTTAGTTGCTCATAGTGTAATTGGGTATGAATTTAGGAGTTGAATTCCACATCTTGTTATGAGCTGTAAACCACGAAACAGTGAGAGTTTGATGGGGAAAAGACGACAGAGACAAAGTTATGATTTTTACTAAAGCAAAACACACGAGTGCACAGCGGCAGTTGGCAAACGGTCGAGCGTTGTACTTGGTCAACTCAGTTTAAAGGAGTGTGACCAGATCACTTTTTTTTACCCATAACTCCCCGGGACTTACCTTATGGGTCATGAGATTTTTATATCATAACATCCGTTATATTTTTCTGATTACGAAACTGAAACTCCCGCGCTTCTAGGCCGCATATTTCCGAGGATATCGTCGAAAATCCACCGATTATTTGTAAACTAATTTTCCAGTATCAACGTTTATCCGCTGAAAGCATACTCGATAGTTTTGTTTAATTTTTTACTGGAAATTGCGAATGCTTTCGGGTTTTTGGGACATGGGAGGTGTGTATGGGAGTTACTTGATAATATTGGTAAGTTACATCGAAAACTATTTTCCAGAAACTCTGGTCACGCTCCTTTAAGTTGACTGTTGCACCAGCTCGACCGTTGTTAGCGACTTGTAAAAAAAAATCAAAATATTAGTTTTCTATTTTGAATTAAAACCACTTTCAAATATAATTATGAATTGGATCGAAAATAGAATGCACACTAGTATACGTGTATATAATATTTGCTAAATACATGCATTGTGTTCTGCAGTTACATTTTAGGAGGGTTTCTAATAATGTTTAGGGTTCCAACTCCCTCGGATTTAAGGAAATAACGTCAGTAATAAACTCACAAAATGTTGGGGAAAAATCCCTTTAAAGGTAATCGACAAGTCGGTTCTCACTTCAGTTCTCAAGGCATAATGACGTCATGCGTTTAATACTCACCCGGACTTGTCAGCATTTTTATGGGAGCATTTACGAAGTACATAAAACAGTCGTCGTCTCCTGACACTGCCGAGTACACAAGGACTTGTTGGCGAACCGTACCGGCGGGTCCTCTGCCACTGCATAACCATAGTAACGGCAGTTCGCAACGTCGGTGCGAATCAAACTGCTTTAATTATAACAAGCATCACGCAACCCGTGTATGATGAAAACACGTTCGAAAAACCTGTTGAATTCCCATGTGTGAGAGAAAGTGGCGAAAATCCACACATTTTATTGATGAAACAAAAAACGATATCTATAAATCCTTTGCACGGACGGCCATGACAGGGGGCAGTCACATTGCGTCATGCACGAGTAGGCATTTTGTGGATCTATTTTCACACATTTAAATATAAAAGCCTAGCCTGTCATGTCCGTCAGTGCAAAGGCCTTATGCGTAGTCGTTTTTTTATATCACATACAATACAGTGTTAATAATTACAAACCTTAATCAACATTCAGTTTCTCCGACACAAGCTATAAATCAAGTTAAAATCGGCAGAGTTGGTGAAAATTCCATTTTAGTATTGTGGTGCAATGTTTTGCTTCTAAAAGTTTTAAAAAGGAATATTGCTGTAGTTTTTGAGTTACGCAACGTTTTGATTGCTAAAAAATAACAGCTAATTTTGATAATTACATTTTGTATTAAACTGTCCTTATTAACGCCTCGGTTATTTCTGGTATACTTAGGCTGATTACCAAGCCCGGCGACCCGTTTCGAATGACGGCACTTTATCAAGATTGCGACAGGGAAAATATTTGTGTTGATAACATTGATAGCCCATTCACTCGCGCTATCGCATGCAGATGAAATTTATTTTTTACATTAAAAAAAAAAACAAATCCCGGGAACAACATTACAATGTTAATAAAAAGCCTGGTGTAGTGCTTGAGAAAATCTTTAATATCATGCATGGTTTTTGTGTTAAATTAGGGATTAAAAGTGGGTTTGACCGGTCTTAAACATACGTTTAAAACCGGATAGGGGCATGGACGGACGCTGATAAATGGCCCAAGCATTCGGCCATGCATGCTGAGCGACTTTGCCGGCACTCGCACTGGCCAAACCCCTTCCTGGAAAAATTCCTGGATCCGCACAAGGCGCCCCTGTACTCTAAACAATAATAAAACAATAGCAAATCTGGTGCTGTTTTCTTGGTGAACAATTATGATTTGAATTGTACTCTACTTTATAACTTAGAAGAAAAAAAAGTCAAATATGTAATTATATAACGCCCAAGTAGATCCTTGTCATCTGATTGGACGATAGCAGGTCACAATATTTAACCAAGTAATGCAACGTCACTAACCGTGCAATTTTGTTCCATACGTTTTTTCCCCCATTGCACGGTGCGCCGACTGTATTTGCATGCGCGTGTACACGCACGCATGAACATACACGTACACAGGCAACGATTTACATAAGGTGCGTTTAATCAGGCGATCGTTGTTAACTTAAAGTTAAGTCGTTGTTAGTGGGCGCTTGTGAGTAAGCTCGTAAGTAGTGAGCGTGTGGACGCACTTACTTACAAATTAACAACGACGATTTAACAACGAGAAATATTATGAGTAGCGCGCTACTTACGATCGGGGGATGGGGTTGGGTTGGCTTTCCGGGGGGCGGGGCTTTCCGGGGGGGTGGGGGGGAGAGTGGTATACCCCTGCGCGCGCGAACGGCAAGATTAACGACACTCGGGTCAGTGGGAGTATGCTCTCGCTACTCCCCAACAAATGGGGAGTGTGCTCTTACTCCTGACGAGTGTCATGTGATTTGTACGAAGATGGTGCATGGAATATGGGTGGGGTTTTTGTTTCTTCCTCCATGGCTCAACGTGTCAACTCGATAACTGAAACAGTAACTCACTAAGGTTTGTTTTAGACGGCATCAAAGGTTCTCACGATTTACAGTCTGTATTTTCTTCAGTTTCTTGTGCGCAATGAAACAGCGTTTTTTGTGTAGTCATGGCCAAAAGACAGCCATCTTGACTGATGGCCATTCGCGCATGTGGACTGCGGACTTGCCGTTCGCGTAATGTGACCCGAGTGCAATGCGCACGCATTACTCTGGAGTAGCGAGAACTGCACGCCCGAACGCAGCATTTGGGGGGTGGGGGTGGGGGCGGGGGTCGGGGGGGTGGGGGCGGGGGGGGGTGTGGGGGGGTTGAGGGGGGGGGGGGGGGGTGGTGCGCACGCACCTCCTTTCCAAAACAAAATTAAAAAATAAAATAAAAATAAACTCTTTGTGCACACTTTTCCTGCTTAAAGTGGTTAAATATTGCCCCAGATCGCACCACAGAGCATCTAGAATCCATCTAGAAGCCGTTAGGGCTTCGCGCTAAGCGCTCGCTATTTCATTGTCATCAGCATTTCATGCTTACAAATTTCACGCACCCCTTTTCAAAATCCTGGATCTGCCCGACTAGTGCACGTCTTTGTGCCCCTCGGGACTGCGAGTGACCACATTTAGAGGGTGGTCACCCACAGTCCCTCGGGACGCATAGACGTGCAGTAGTGAGCTCATTGTCTGTCCATGTGTATACTATGTGCGTGTCAAATGTGACGACCCCTGACACAAAAACCTTTTTTTTTTACAACTCAAGAAACTCGAAGGGTATATAAGCCTGAATAATTTGTAAAAAAAAAGAAAGTAGGATGACAAGGATCTACTGTACTTGGGCGATATATTAATACAAATAATGAATGTTTATGAGTGCAATGGGAGGAATATTTTCATGAGGTGAAAAATTAATAAATAGCATATTAACACTTATTATCAAGTGCAAAAATCAAATTTACGAATAATATGAGTGTATTGAATAAATGAGTGACCTGCCTTGTCTGCATGAAAAATTGTTTTTACATCAGTTTACAACTTACAAGTCGTCCTATAAAATGTTGGCCAATGAGGGCGCAAACAGATAAGCCCTTACCAGCGCCCAGTATGGGCAGTGGGAACGAGCGAAAGCCCCATTGAACTATAGACTTAAAGGCACAGGCTCGTCAGCAATGCGTGCCCGCCAAATGTGTGCCACGCAATACGCAGCTCCATAGCAAAGGCATGGAGCTGTGTGTTTCGAGCACGAATTTGGCGGGCGCATTGCTGACGAGCCTGTGCCTTTAATAGTAAATTTGAGAGTAATGAAAATTTTTGGCCAAAAATTATAAATTTCATAAGCATATTTTTCTAAAAATTTGCCAAAAGTTGATTTTTGAAAATGTCTCAGAAATTACTCTTAACGCAAATTTAGCCTGTTTGGAACCCATTTTGGCAGTTTTTCGAAGCAAATAAAAAAAAAATTTGGCCAAATTTGGTCAATCTGAAATTTTCAAAATTTTATATTTCATTTTCAAGGAACATCAAGCTCAAATTCAAGGAACATCATCTAAGGCAAAAGGGTCTGAGCTACATTTCCTGCAATGTTGAAGAAAATCTCAAAAACTTGGTCAACTTAGACTGAGATTATCTTTTTTTCGGCATTTCCTTTCTTGCCCTTCTGACCTATTCCTTTCTTGCCCTTCTGACCCATTGCTTTCTTGCCCTTCTGACCCATTGCTTTCTTGCCCTTCTGACCCGTTCCTTGAATGTCATCGTTAAAACTGTCCTGGTCGAAATAGATCTTCGAGATGGAGTTGAGCAGCTGGTCGACCTTCTCAGGAAACTTGTCCATGATGTCGGGTTCCTTCCTGGGGTCTCTGTTCTTTGGATCGCTGTCCTTTTCGTCTCCTTTATCTCTGGGTGTCTTGTCCACTCCGACCACAGGGGGCTTGCCAAGACTGGTCAACTTCTTGAGACGACCAATCATGAAATCAACCATCTCATACTCTTTGGACTGCTTGGTAACGTCTGCATTCACAACCTGATGTGAGAGGATAGTGAATCAGTATATTTAGATTTGGTTGGTTATGAACATAATATTGTCACACACGATCACTACTAAAATGAAATGACTAAATTAAAAACAAATAAAATATCGGCCTTATCCGGATTCGAGCCCGAGACCTCTGACACACTGGGCAGATGCTCTACCAGCTGAGCTAGAAGGCACAGTGGTATACTCCCTCGGAACCCAATTTTTCTCTCATAAAGACCGACCGAAGTGCTGTATATTTCTGTTGTAGGTTTGATACTTTTAAGTACCGTGTAATTTTCTTCTCTATTTTACTTGCGGCGTCCACATGTACATTGGGAGTGTTTGTTTCGGACGGATCCAGATTCAGATCGGCGCATTACCAAGGTGAACTCATTCACTTCGCGCACATCCTGATCGAGATCTGTGATCTGTGGAATTCTTCTCGAGAGATGGTTCAGCGCTAGATCCAAAATGGCGACGTAAACATCGTGGCGATTTTGTGTGAGTAAAACCGTGTCGTTTCAGTTTTCAGAGGCAACACACCATATAAACAAATTTAGAATGCTTGTTTATTTACGACGAATGTCGTGGGAGAAATTTGGAACAGAAATTTGACAAATTTGGTAAATAAATTGCAATTCACGTGATTTGAGATCCAAGTTGAGAGCGGTTTCGTTTGTTTCTGCGCGGTAAAACAGATTGGAATCTGGATTCGGATCTGTCATGAAACAAACAAGTCTGAACGCTTATTATAGCCTCAGAACATTGACTTCCTGCAAATTTGTCGGTGTATTAGATCAATTTAGGCAACGTAGGAAGACGTTAATTATGAAATGTACTCGGGGGGTGGGGGGGGGGTTCTGGGGGAAATACTCGCCGAGTACTTTCATCATTTTAAAAGCCCAAGTATTTTTACAAGTCAAAATGAAGTAATTATCTTCAAACTACATTTAACTGATGTGCAATTTCTAATGAACAGATATTTTAAGATCCTCTTTGTGATCTTAGACAGAATACATGATTGGGAAAAAACAGGAACAACAGCACTACGTAACTAAAGAATAATGTTGATAATAAACTACCTTGTAGAAATTTCAGCCACCAAGATGCAGTACATTGTAATACTCGTGAAATCTTGTCAACTCGTGAAATAAAATTTTGGGTAACTTTAAATTATGTATTGTGGTCATTCTATGAGGTTGGGTATATAACAAAAAAGCGGTGTCCATGTTGCGCTGGTACAAGTTCTTTTATTTAAAGACTTGATAATTATTTATCTGGGGAAATATTTGTTGTACTGGATATGGCTAGGTGTCCCAATATAATCATCTTGTTTTCACTAACCAATCTCTCACAGATCATGAAATATTTGTCTTACCTATGCAACATAGACACCACATATGTTTAACACTACGAGTACATTTTGGTGGTCTGTAGTTTTGTTACAATGCGATGTAAATACTTCTATTGTAGTGTAACATGCGTTTCTTTATGAAATGAATACTTACTAAAGTAGCTGGGCTGGAATGTCACTCGTATTTAAGATGTGGTATGTCACTTTTTGTACCCAACCTCGTGGAATGACCCATTGATCACGTTCAAATGACGTCACTTCCTCCAAATTGCCACATGCATCATGATTTTGAGCGTATTTTTTTGTGACGCGCGTTGGTTGCGCCGTATTTCAAACAAATTTCGAGCAACACGCGCGCGTGTTTGGAACATGTTCCAGCGTGTGCGTGCGTGTACTTTATGGCGTTTAGTACGCAGTAGCATTTTTTTCCCTACGAAGATGGCATCTGTGAATGTGATCAATTGGTGCTTTAACTAATATATGTGACCAGCTCCAGCAAAACCCAACACTTGTGATGAAAATTCAAAATTTAAGTTTTGGTGTCAGCTTAGTGTGCATACAAAAAGGTATCTTTTAAAACATGTTGGAGGAAATTCTGATAATTTTTGGCGAAGTTATGACCAATTAAAGTATGACAGATCAGAAAAAGTGAAATGGAGCTATTGGTCTTTAAAGTTTGACAAACTATTTGATTATTTAATTTTTTATCAATAATATGAGGAATTTTGAGACAGTTCAAACAACAAAACAAATCTTGAATGTATCCCGATGTTGATTCTGCCAAATTTTCAAGTTGGTCCCAGAGGCCATTTTTTAAGGTTGTGGGCCCATATCACGTAATGGGAAATGCCGAGAAGCGTCGGGTTTTGCCAGAGTCGGTCACATACTAGACGACACTTCCTTGATGTACTTTATTACAACTCTGTTTGACACCTACCTTAAAAGACACATTAATGATGGTCAGGAACAAATTGATAAGAGTGTAACTCATGGCGGCCATGAAGAGAAAGAAGAAGATAGGACCCAGGATTGACTCGACTATGATCAAGTCGTGGAACTTGAACTTGCCCAAGATGGATGATATCAGGGACTCGCAGGTGTAGATAAAGTCAGAATAGGTGTACACCTGTTGGTAAAGGTGGGTTAAAAATAATGTACATGATAGGAATACCGTTACAAATTGAGGATGTGGATGATAAAATCACAGATTGCTTGACACTAGTCAGCCAGACTCATTCACAAAATGCGTCTGAAAATTAGAGAGCCATCGTCGATAGTACAATGGTTTTTCGGATCAAATGGTTGATTACAATTTTGGAAAATTACAAATCTTGTATACAGGGTTTAAATGCACAAGGGCTTTAACAGTCAAGTAACTACACCTTTAGCTTGGACCGAGTAGTCTTACAAATCAAACCCAACACCTTGGTTAGTCTGATTATCTTTTTTTAAACTACATTTTTAACGTAACACTGACTTAAAATACTTCACTTGCCATTTTTAATGTGATGCGCTCTCGAACAGGCTTGTCCTGGAGATGGCGCACTATAAGTGCAAATATTATTAAGTGTCTTACCCATGGATACAAACACATTGGCACTAGTGAGGATCGAACCACATGTGTTCCATAATATACATGACACACTCCAAGATCATATATTTAGTATAATCATGATGTTGTGACGTATTGGTAAAAAAAAAACATTTTTGAGCAAAATAATAACTGAATAAGAAATGACTCACGTATGGGCCAAAGATCACGTAGAAGGTAACAGCGAATGCAAAGAACACATGAGCGAACATGATGCCAAAGTGAGCGAGTTCTGAGGAGCAGTTGTTAATAGTGCTGATGAGAACCCCAATACGACGATTGAAGCGTAACAACTTGAGAAACTTCAGCGTTGCCAAGAACAGGATAAATCCCAGCATATAACCCAGCAGCTCGTTCCAGTAGGCGACATACTGCAGCTTGATGTAGCGATATCCGCCTTCCTTCAATGTTTTCAAGAGGATGTTGGTCACGTACAGCCGATAGAAATAGATAACGGCTGAGGTGATTGAAAACACGATGATTGCGCACTCCGTCCAGTTCCAGAAACTCTTGAGGTACTTGCGTTTCTCCCGCCGGATGTTCCGCCCCTCCTTGACGATGAAGAAAAGTATGAAGCAGAAGAATATGAATTCGGAGATGATGCGTACCAAACCAAATCCATGCGTGTACGGCAGAAGCCGGATGACATCAACGCGATGCGTGGTTTGGCCAGCTCCCGTCGGTAGGAACTCGGTCAGAAAGTTGACCACGACGAAGAGGTTGACCTGAGGGTTGTAGCAAGAGAACTCGAGGAACACGCCCCGGGTGTACTTGTTGATCCACGCCTCGTTGTAAAGCCTGCGGAATGTCCGTCGTAATTTCTCTTCGGTGTCTCCGAGCACGACTAAGTAGCCCCCGCCACTGTAGAGAGCATGCTTGCCTAGGAATGGGTAGCCATCTAGATCTTCGGATTGGGTGTAGCGATAGTTCTCTGCCAATTTGTTTGGGTCGTTCTCGATTCGCCAAGCTCTGCCGTAATCTGTGGTATCCTCATTGAAGATGCTGTAGGGCTCGTTACATTCGTCAAAGGCTTCGTCAAACTTCTCATGGACGTCACACAGAGCTGAGGGAAAATAAACCTTGCATTAGTCGGATTCGTTTATGTCGGATTTTCACTTATCTCGCACAAAATTGCTTGGAACGTTTGATTTCGTACGTTATTCCTAATAAAAAATAATCACTTAAGTCGGATTGCGGATTTTTGCTTATCTCGGACACATCAACCTAGAACATTTGTTAAACTCCCGTGTGTTTTACATCACCGCATTTTGACGGCCGCCCCACGCGGCTTTTCCCGAAATGCTGCCTGAATGAAAATTATTTAGAAGTGCTACGATTAGATGATGACGGCGACGCTCGATCTACAAATGCATGATCACGCCTGGTAAATGATGCTTACAATTTTCTGCCTATCAGTACATCATCTGAAAATGAAAATGTAGTTCGAAAATGTTTTGGTGTTGGAATCAAAGCAGTGCTACTTTATTTAATGCTTTTTGGATCGTCAATCGTTGGGTAGTTGGAGATCAATGAATCTGTAGGTGTATTGTCCACTTCGCATAAGTCGGATTTTCGCCAAGTCGGATAAAATTGGTCGGTCCCGTCGGATCCGACTTATCTGAGGTTTACTGTATTTGGAAAATTTTGTTCAGAATACAAATGAGTTTATACGATCCTGCACTCGAGCGCAAAAGCATCAAGTTGACGTGTGTAGACTTCCCCAGAAGCAGAGGACCAAGATTGGAATTCTACCCACTAAATAAGTAGGTCTTTTGTCTCTCAGATCTCGTTTTTGAATGCCAGTCAGGTTTGGCAAGCACAGAGACATTTTGTACCTTTATATTTTGTTACATAATGACACTGCTGTGGTTAGAGCAGTAAGGATAACTCATGAAAACAAAGACTCTTTTGTTTAAATCAACTGCATTCATTGCTTTCCACACCTTTTCATCCATTTTGTTTTGAGTTGAAAATGGCAGATCAATTTGTTTCCAAATTGTATAGTACATCAAAATTGAATAAAGACCCCTTGCAGCGGCGGCCATGACAGGGGGCAGGTTTTCATATTTAAATGTTGTCACAACCACAAAGTGCTTACTCGTGCATGATGCACTGTGATAAAGTGACTGCCCGCTGTCATGGTCGCCCTTGCAAGGGGTCTATTCCAACCTTAACCCTAGGCTTCAAAGACAGATCATTATCTTTCTATGGTCTGTTAATAACCGAGCTCAGTGTTCTGAAATCATACTCTCCTCTCACCTTCCTGGATACGAACTTGTCGCATAACGACTTTGCCAAGAATGAAAGACTGTCGATCGCCAAAGTACCCCATCTGGTTAGGGTCCATCCTGCCATTGTACCAACGGTCTGCATACAGGTTGGGAATCAGGCCGCTTTCCACCCACTGCCAGAAATCTTTCACTCCGGCAATCTGCAGAACCATTGGAAACATTGGAAGTATTAAGTTATACTGCTGAAAATTTGATCAGGATCACCTACTAATTTTGATTAGTAGGTTTTTCTGAATGCAGATTGTATAATATTAAAGTTTTGTAATCTGCTTCACTCTGAAAATCTGAGGATTCATTAGGAACTTTTAGAGTAATATAAAGTACTCTATCCTGAGATCTCAGGGAATTTCCACTCTGCTAAGCGACGATACAATACCCCGAGGAAATCCACGCAAATCTGTGGAGTAAGCCGGCTGTTGCATTCAGTTAACACACGCCCGAGTCATTTTGATGTACTTTAATCAATTTGGTCATGTTATGCCGAAAAGAAACAATTTCTATACTTTCCAGAAATTTTATTGGGTTCCGTTGCTTATGACTGTCCCATTCCTACCAAAATATTTACTCCGCAGTTTTTCAAATTAATAACAGGGATGCATGCTGACCAACGTGAATGGAACAGATTCCCCTGTATGCTTTAAATAGCAGCCAATCGCCAACGTGGACAACAGCCAGCATTACCGAGTTCATGTATCACATGCATGCACGGTGTTTACAATCTGCGCGCATTACATTTGAATGTCTGCAATGCACTGCCAAGCGTCCTGATTGGTCCAGAGAGGCGACAAGGTTTCTGTCCCTTGTTCCCCAGCGAAATGGGGCCGGTTTCAACTGGGCCTCGGTACGCAGGATCGGGGAGTGCGTTAAAGGGGCACTGTTAATGTTTTAAGAGGATAAAACTACTCACACTTTGCCAAGAATCACCTACTGAATTGAATACATTATTTCTGAATGCTGAGAATTTTGCAATATGTTAATATATACTGAACCGCAAAAGAAACATTGCTTTTTCAAATGTTGATATAACTCCAAAAGCAATATGTCCTTTCTTTGTCATTTTGAGTGTGTTTAATTTGACAATATGTTTTACCACTGAATGTTCACCCACATGCCCAGCTGAATATGCTATTTTCAAAATGAAGCTTCCATTATTCAAGTGACGTTTCTTTTGCGGTTCAGTATATTATAAAATGGATTCTTAAATAAGGGGCATTAAAGATTCTTAATAATTAAAAACAAAATTATATTTGAAAAATCCTACGCAGCAAGCACAGCCGAAAAACTCTCTGCAGTGCACTTATGGGTCATTCTATAAATTTGGGGTCTACTTTTTCTGTCCCCGTTACATCTGACATCTTGTAAAATGTTGTATTTTGAAATTCAGGACATATTCTTTAAATGCCTTCCATTTCAAAGAGTGATTACATAAAATACAATTCATAAAAATATGGTTTGAAGGCATTTTTAATGATACTTGTAAGGCAAATAGCAGTATGTCAGGTGTAACGGGGACAGAAAAATGTCACACGTTGGACCCCAAATTTATAGAATGACCCTTATGCTATCACAATCTTGGTGATGCTTGGTCTCATTCAGAAATATACAGAGGTTAATGGACACACACCTTTTCAAATGTGATACCGTCTCCCTTGCCGAGTGTGTTAATGACGTTGTCTTTCATGTAGAAGGCGTGAGGGTCTACGTTGGAATAGCTAAACACCATCAGAGTCCACAAAAACAAGACATAGAAGGAAATCTCTCGCAGGATGTTGTACATTTTCAGTTCCTTCATGCGTTGTTCTCGAATACGTTCCAAGTGGGCGGGGTCTGGCGGGTTGTACACTGCCTTACGTGGAGCTGTGGAAGCTGATAAGATGCAAGAATTGATTGGATGAAAGGTACAAATATGAATATTCAGTGATATTTTTCCCTTTAAGGAGTGTGTCCAGATCACCCCCCTTTTTCCCATGGGTGTTGAGATTTTGATACCATATCATTTGTCATATTATTTTCATTACCATTCTAAAATTGGGTCATTGCAAATAATACAATGGACCTTTAAGGAGAATGATGTTCATATAATTAAAATTCTTACATCTGAAAGAGCTGTTTCTCCAAAGCTGTCTGTGCCATAAAGCTGACTGGTGATAAGATGCGAGTATACACCAATCCGGTAATAAGGTCTTCTTCCCTGTACATCCGCCATAGCTGGGGGGCTTCCACTGAATGAACTGTATGTTTTTGTTGTTGCTGAAGCTGCATTTGTTTACTTCGAACAAGTTGCGCGTCTTTGTAGGGTTGTATGCGCGAGAAGGCGGGCGCGTCGCGTGTACGCAATGCTTTTCGTTCTAACAGCAACACAAAACGCACAGCCCATGCACTGGACGCCCCCCAGCTATGGCGGATATGCAGGGAGGAGACCTTAGTTACCGGATTGGTGTATATGTTTGGAAAGAATTGATTGTATGAAAAGGTACAAATATGAATATTCAGTGGTATTATTCCCTGAAGTGTTTCCCGTGTTATTGGCTGGCAAATTTGTGATGTCGCATCAGATCCACCGGACTTAAACTATATAGCTACTATTTCACACTCGCATTTTTGCACACAGTGTTCTATTCTAAAATCTTGAATGATGACTTTACATGTATGTTAATACCTACTCACATACTTGTACACTATCTTGCCATCTTATTTTGTGATGAATGTAGCAGAAAAATGTCCTGAAAAAGTTATTTCTGTGGCTTGTGTTAAAGGCACAGGCTCGTCAGCAATGCACGCCCGCCAAATTCATGCCACGAAACACGCAGCTCCATAGCAAAGGCATGGAGCTGCGTATTTCATGGCACGAATTTGGCGCGCGCGCATTGCTTAAAGGCACAGGCTCGTCAGCAATCCACGCCTGCCAAATTCATGCCACGAAACACGCAGCTCCATAGCAAAGGCATGGAGCTGCGTATTTCGTGGCACGAATTTGGCGCGCGCGCATTGCTGACGAGCCTGTGTCTTTAACCAGTTAACGCCGGGATTATTTCAAACATTTCTGTACATAGGCACGGGTTTATTTTTAGTTAACCCTCTGATGCACAGATTGTTTTGAAACTCTATTGTTTTGGGCGGTCACTAGCGCCTGCCCTGTGCACTAAAGGGTTAAAGTATGGAGGAAGGAAAACAACTGAACTCATTAACCATACGCGGTAAAGTATTGTTATTATGTTGATGCACTGTATGTAGCTTTGTTATAAACTGTTTTGGCCAGTTCCCTCGGAAATTACTTTTGAGTGTAGACGTCAAATGCAGTACGTACAAACGATTTCCCCTAAATGTGTTTACTTGTTTAATTGAGGTGAGCGCCTGACAAGCTGCCACTCAAATCAGCTCTGCAAATTTTTGCAATTTTCTTTGTTTTTGATTGTTTCTTTCATGTTTAATATTATTATATTATTATTAAATGTTTTTTAGTGTCTCTGCGCCTTGAACACCCAGCAGGGTGGATATGTGCGCATTACAAAAACTATGAATGCTAGGATAGGGCAACAATTTGTGTGTAAAAAAGCTATATTAGGGCGACTTGCTCAATAGGGCAACATTTTGGTGTCGCCCTAATATTTTTGTTTTTTAAAAATCATTTTTTTAAGGTCAAAAACCATTTTTTTAGGTCAAAAACCATTTTTATTAGGACTAGAACCGTCTCTCTTTGGTCTGTAACCATTTTTGGAAGCTTTGGGTAAAAAAATAAGGTGTCATTTTGAGTGGTTCTTGCCGAAATTTTGGTGGTCCCCGGGGAGAGTCTTCCCGAAATGTCGCCCTATTGCGGCATCCAGAGTTCTTACAAATCTTATTATTATTATTAGTTCTCCTCTACATGATATGGAAGTCTTTGCATATTTAAACGCCCTCCGGCGTCAAGTGGTTTAACAAATGGACAAACAAATGGACAAGTTGGTGAAACAAAGCAGTGAGTATGACCCGTGTGAAGTTGACGTCACACTGTTATTTGATGACAATGGACAAACTTACAGTAGTCATGCAGCCACATCTCGTCCTTGCCTAAGTCGTTATCATCCTGCATCTGATCATCATCATCTTCCTCATCAGCGTTGGGACTCTTGATGATTAGCGCTATGAACATTGTAATTAGCAGGATCTGGAAAAATAAAATAGCAAGCACCCAATCACACCAAACTGCCATCTTACAGTTAGAACACATCATTGGTAATCTCAAAAATCAGAAATGTTCACAGATTTACACATAACTTACACAATATAAACATGATGACGGTAGTAAACTTCCGCTAAAATGGTTTTGTGTAAAGTGCTATAGTTTTTGAGAAATGAGTAAAACAATTAATTTTCGTCTCATGAGACGAAAATTCACTTCGCCCCAAAACCATTTCGCCCTGCACCATACACTTAGCCCTGAACCACTTCGCCCCAAAAGACAACTTGCCCAAAAACCACTTCACCCTTACACCACTTGGGGCAAAGTGACCATAAGCCTTTTTTTTTTACTGTTTTCTCAAAAGTTAGACAAAGTATGGAGCTGATTTTTGCTCAGGTTGATTTTAATCATCCATATCTTCAATCACATGGGGAGATAAAACCATTGGTAATGGTTTACCAATCATGTGTTCTGCCTTTAGGATCAGGCAGATCTGAAATCATTTACGTCAGTCTTTGATCAAATTTTGATGAAAACAAAAGTTAAAGATGTTAAGACCAATTTACATGATCATACTTTTGTTCTAAAATTCCATCCAACAAATGTATGATGGTGTTCACAATTGTTCAAGGTCACTAGGAGTCCCAGAGATGTTTTATGGATTTGTGTGCCTTCACAAGTCCGCCACAAGTCCCTGGGTCTTAATTCAAGTCACAAGCTACTCCAACAAAGGCATTCTTTTGTGCGTGTTCATCCTTTGCTTCTTGTTACTGGACTTGTTACTGGACTTGTTACTGGACTTGTTACTGGACTTGTTACTGGACTTGTTACTGGACTTGTTACTGGACTTGTTACTGGACTTTGTTACTGGACTTTGTTACTGGACTTTGTTACTGGACTTTGTTACTGGACTTTGTTACTGGACTTTGTTACTGGACTTTGTTACTGGACTTTGTTACTGGACTTTGTTACTGGACTTTGTTACTGGACTTTGTTACTGGACTTTGTTACTGGACTCAACTACAACCCTGAACTAAACCTCCATGAAATCTCACGTATTTAATCTAGACTTCTACTAACTTTAATGGGCTGTGTGAACAGGATAGTAGTGATAAAGGTAACAACCAGTGACGTCAGCCATTCTCGTGTCAGCTGGTCCCCAAACTGAATACCGTAGAAAATCGTAAACAGCGTGGCTACGGCAATGGACAACACGCAAAGAAACCAGCCGAAGACGACCGACCACCACGGCAGCGAGAATTTCTTCTTTCGTTTGGGTTTCTGCGGCGGCACGGACGCCGTGGTCTTGATCATGAGCCTGACCGATTCGTCTGTCTGGTTGTCTAGGAGATTGGCTTCCGAGCCCGTGCAGAGGATGTCGTCTGCATTGGCGTTGTTGCTAAGAGAAATCTAAGGAGAGATTGTGAATGGACATTTAATGGCAGAGTTTGGACAGTCTATTCTTGACATGGGTAACTCATTCTCGTGCCCAAACGACGAGAACACGACCCGAGAACACTGCACTCGGAACAGGATCACACACCACCTATCAATCGAGAACAGGTTACCTGTGTCAAGAACAGTCTGCCCGAACTCGACCAATGATGTCCTTCCAAACCAAATGTCTTCCATTGCAAGTATTGTATGTTAATTTGCTGTTATAGCGGTGTTGTTACATCTGGTGTCTATCCCAAAGCTACATTATATAGACCAATATTTATATAGACCAATCTGGTAACCAAGGACGCACTCCGCCATGTTGGTGTCCCCGGGAACATGAACTGTATGTTTTGTTTGCTGTTGGTGAAAACAAAACGTGTGTGTCCGTTTCCAGTGACGACACAATGCTACAGATTAGGATCCACACAAAACGTGCAGTTCATGTGCCCGGGGACACCTCAGAATGGTGGATAGATAAAATAAGAAATGGATCGGTCTATAGACTAGTGAACATATCACGTATACCTTGGCACTTATTACCCCTTGTCATCGAGGTCTTTATAGCATTCCTTAACTGAACCTTCCCAGCTCCCTAGGGAGATATGCAGCTCTGGCTGCCTGTAAGACGCTCATGAGCTATTCAAACACAAAACGTTCACTGCCCTCACAGGTACCCATTTGCTCCTGGGTGGAGAAAGACAATTCATCACAAAATGTCTTGCCCAAGGGCATCCTACCGTTTCTTGAGTCTTGATTTCACATTTCTTCCTGAGTTCCTCCCGTTGTTCCTCAATGATGCAGATATGTGACTTGCGCAGCTTACGCGGCCGAGCCTTGCGGAAGATTTGCACCACCAAGAGCGTGACTGGAAACACGATGATGCTGGACTGGATGCCAATGCTGATCTGTAGGGGAGTGAAATAGCACAGGATTTATTTACAGG
The DNA here is from genome assembly GCA_037783545.1 of Henricia sp. BOLD:AAB3569. Classification (NCBI taxonomy): domain Eukaryota; kingdom Metazoa; phylum Echinodermata; class Asteroidea; order Spinulosida; family Echinasteridae; genus Henricia; species Henricia sp. BOLD:AAB3569. Next base: position 249,050 of record JBBELK010000015.1, on the reverse strand, counting down.
GTGGCAATTTTACGAAGGTTACAAAAAGCTGTGACCCCTCTTATTGCCATTGGTGACTTTTTGCAACCATCCAACTGATTTTCTAATGGTAAAGCGTCTTCTAAAGTGTATTCTTTCCATGGATAGTATTTTGGGGAGGTATTTTATATAATTCTTAGGTCAAAACGAAAACCATTTTCTGGAAAATTCTGAACACGGTCCTTCAAGAAAATTGTTTAACCAGCTGTTTAAAATCTGAAAATTACCGGCTTACCTGTGCAGGGGACAAGCTGAAAGGCCCAAAATTGAAAGCATTGGTTGGGCTCGACGGTATCACTACCTGGTACCACATGATATTAACCAGCATTTCAAGCCATAGAGCCATGAGACAACACGCAGTACGCTGAATCCTGGTGAAGCGACTGCCGACAGGTCGTAAGAAGATTGAGAACCATATGTGACTGTCCTTGAGGTTCTTTTGGCCGTGACTTGAGAAGAGGTGACCGAAGCCTTGCATCTGCTCCCTGCCGGCTACGGGAAGTAAGCGGTCAACCTGAAAACAATGCGATAGTGATACAAAGATTCATTCATGAATACCCAAGACAGTACCATTCCTATTGGTCGAGAGCATGTCATGTGGCCTGTCTTAATAAAGACCCGAATGTTTTTAAACATTTCTGACCCTTCTGGCCCTTTTTTTCTGGTCAGTTTCAGCACGTATGAAAACTCATATAAAGCACATGCTTGAAAGTAAAATGGATGCAGTCTGACAAACATTTTTTTAAATTTACTCATGTTCATGCATATAATGCATGTGCATTGGTATAGTTCATGAAATCAAAGAAAAACCTGACGTGCAGCACTTTAAAATCCATTTTGGTGAGTTTTACTGATTTACACAAAAAGGTATTTATGAATGTGAATAAATGTATAGTTGGCCTGTCTGAAACTGTATGTTTAAAACCGTGCCGCATTGGACTTGTTTATCGGCAGGTTTCACCGAGACGATGGTTAAATTTTACAGCTGTCCGCATTTGGACTTTTTTTTTACATGGGAAAATTTACCGAGACCGTGAAAGAGCATGCGCAGTGTCCCTTAGCAGGATAATCTTCACGGCCCGGACGTACGCTTCCAGAGTGCTTTTACCGACCCGATGTGTCCACATTGGAGTTAGTTGCCTGGTCAATTTTCCTGGGCAGCAGTTGGCCAGGAAAAGAACTGCTGGACTCTGGGAAAGGTTACTGAGAGGAAAACGTCCGAGGCTGTCCACACTGGATTAAAAATGGGGAAAAGTACCCATCGTCTTGATATGTTTTTCCAAAAACAAAGTCCAATGCGGACTGGCCTTAAGACTGGCAAGGGACTCGGACACCAATAAAGGCTCCTGCCTTCGGCTGAGGAAAATTATCAGGTCTTCTGGTCTTGAACATATAGTTTAAGACTGGCCAAAACACCTTTATTCCTTTAGTAAAACTCACCAGGGTGTGTCCAGTGTGAACAACCCCGGATTAAGGCCAGTTCAAACTTCATATGAAAGTAAACGTGAATGCAAACTTGACATCATGGGTAAGTTTACGCGCTGCAAATTCGCAGAGAGTTGAACTAGTTTGAACTTAATTGCGCAAATGTTCGGTGTGAAATGTTTGACGTGAGATTTACGTCATATTCACATTTGCATTTACTTTCGCGTGAAGTATTAACCAAGCTTTAAGGAGGGAAAAAAGGGACATAAAACCGAATTCAATTCCTACCTGCCCGTCGTCATCCACCAATGAAAACCAGCGATTAGCTATAAAATAGAACCTCTGTCTGGTCTGTAAGTCACGAATGGCAATGTACTGCACGAACCAGTTCTGCCTGGCACCCTTGCCCGAATTGTCGTGCCACAAACGCATGTAGTTCAGAGCTCCTAGTGGTCTAAATCAACAATTAAACAAATGCACAAATATCTGTCTTGGGAATAAGAAATAAAAATAACCAGGCCAAAAGTTAGGGAAAAGTTTGAAGAAAAATTTAAACAAAATATAACACGTACTTGCACGTACTAAATTTTGGACAGGAAATTAGGTTCACTGCAAGAAACTTAGAGTTCACTTAGGCCCGCTTCAAACGTCGCGCTTATGCCGTATCGAAATAAATTCAACTTGGCACGACGTTTGTACGACGTTAGCACAGCAGTGGCTTCAAACGTCGAACTTAATTGCAAACTCCCAGTCGAGCTTAAATACATCCAACATGGCGGATGAGTATTGTGCACGTCATGGACGTTGTGCAGGTGCGTTTTCCATTATGTCCATTGTACGTCGCCATTTTATTATTTTGATGCACTTGTTTGTTGATTATTTCTTTACTCACATACGCGCTGCGAGCATGAGCATTCCTAGTCGGAACAAAATTGCGGACCAACTTCGAACTGGAATTAAATTCGACACAGCAGAAGCACGACGTTTGAAGCCAAGCCGTGCTTGTGCCGCACTAAATTGAGTTAGCACGGCGGACCCTGTCGAGCTAAAATCTTCTGCCGTGTCGAACTCATTTTGCCGAGCCAACTGGCTTCAAACGTCGTGCTTGTGCCGTGTCGAATTAAAAAAATAAAGTTAAATTTAATTCGGCACGGCATAAGCGCGACGTTTGAAGCGGGCCTTAGACTGCTCAAACATTTTAAGGGCACAGTGATTACAAAAAGCTTGTAGTTTGTTCTCAGATTAAGAGTAAAGGCTAAGATTAAGAGTAAAGGCTAAGCTTAAACAACTTAAGCAATCCACATCACTAATCTTTTAAGATCAAGTCAAGTCTCACATACTAAATTATTGTGAAACAAGCGTGACTTGGATCCAAATAACCAGGGAAATAAGTAACCAGGGGTTGATTTCACAAAGCCCTAACATGCAACTTTGGAAGGGTCACTTCTTATCTTGGGACGTTGGTATGGAAATGAGAACACTTTGAACTCGTCTTAAAAATATTTACTAAATTATGTATCACCGCGTTTACACTCGAATCGGCAAAGGTGGATACAGATCCAGCATTTTTATTGCGACCACAAAACTGAACATTTGCCGCGTTTACACTACACCCCAAATCGCTTCAACTCACTTCAGAAACCGCAAAGGTCACCACTAAATGTAACTGCAGCGCATGCGTGAGCTGTTAGGTTTGCGGCACTAGTGCCAGATTGGTCAATTAAATCTACTACACTGCGGGCACCGCCCCAAGGACACTCAAATTGCCGAATCTGTATTCGGGTAGCGTTTACACTACAAGCGACCTTGACGATTGCAGGGTTCAACCCCGCAATTGCGGGGTTCAACCCTACCCCAAAGGTGACTTGAAAAAGGCGAATCAGACCCGGGTCTGATCCGCCTTTTTCAATTCACCTTTTGCGTTTACACTTAGTGCCTACCCGGCTTCAACACCCCTTTTTGGAAATTGCGGAGTTCGATTCGGCAAAGGCGAATCGAGTGTAAACGGGGTTTAAATAAAACAAATCGCACTGACCTTGGCACAGCCATAACAAATCTGTCGATACTGCCCGTTTGTAGGATGGGTCGTTCGTCATCTTCAAATAACCTTACCTTAGTTTCATCATCCTCACCAGACAGAATGAAATTCACCTGGACAAGTAAGGTAACCATTTCCTTAAAGGCTCTCTGTATCATTTGCAAAATAAAATTGTCACTGATTCGTGGAATAAGAGTGTAACATATCTAATGCCCGCCGCACACCTTTGCGATTTACCGGATAATCGGATCATCGGACCACTTACCGGAAAGGTGTGCGCTGAAACAATTCGGGCCGGTCTGACCGTATGCTATAGACCGGAGCAAATCAAACTTGTTTGATTTTTCCGGATCCGATGGTCCGGTGTCCGATGGGCCGGTAAATCACAAAGGTGTGCGCCGGCTTAAGGCAGGAAGAATGTTGGTAAACTAGCCTGAAGAAATTTTACCTACTTAGATGCATCAATGGTTCAGAAAACCTTGAAAATCTATATATGGATTTTGTGTACAAATTAGAAAACCACCTTCGGTTGTCAATTTCCAGCATGAAATACCATTTTGGACGGAATAAATTCATGTGGTGTTTGTTACCATTGCTATCAACACTTTGAGTAAGGTTTTTCTTGTCAACTCATGAAAAATAAAATTGGGTCATTTTAAACGAATTCATGGAATATGGGCATAACAAAAAGAAACGCACACATACTGCCATCTGAAATTATGAGTTACGTAGCACAAGAAGGTTACAAGCCTCTTGGGGCAGATGAAATTTACAATGCTTCACATGAATGTTGTGAAATTTCGCTGCTCCATGTTGGCTAATTTGCAAAATATTGGCAGATGCATAAATGTACGTTTTATTTCTTTGTCGATCAAGTATATTACCTTTGAGTCTGTTCCAGATCCCTTCCACTGCCCCGTTACAACTGCAATCTCATACAGGTATTTGTGATTGGGCTCGTTGTCTGCGAGTGGCGTTATCCCTTGCTGAAATAGCAAAAACAACTTGGACATTTGCACATAAACCTTGGACAAATACAGGTTTCCAGCTGGCAATTTTGAAATGGCCAAAGTTTTTCCAACTTGCATATATTTGCCACGTACTTTTTTAAACAGTGGTAAATTGTTCTCACAAATTGCTTTGTATTTTTTTGCTAAAATATTGACTGACAACTTGATAGCCTCTAGCCCCTACAGTGCATAAACGTTAATGGCAAACAGAGTAAAACTAATAATAAAAGCGTGCAGTAAATATTTCCATTCATAAATATGCAAATTAATAAATAGGCAAATTCATAAATGTGCAAATCAGATTAGAGTAATTTGCATATTCATGAATGGGATATTTGGAGTGACAATTAATGATTATACTCATAAATGTACATACTTTTTTGCAATTTGAAGTGCACGTACATTTTTGACCAGTAGTTGTGAATGATAAAAAAAGATATGTGGTAAAAAAGTGGGTATCAGAAAGTTCCAAAGTTATTTTTCAAAAAATTACAAAAACTTAAAACTTCTAGAAATAATAAAACATCAACTCTAGAAGTGTCAGGCCATTTTACAGACCCTGAACTCACCAGAATAACATCATTGTTATCCTTTCTCCGAGCCCAGACAAAAATGAAGAAGAAGAGCACATAGATGACTATTGTGGTGATGTAAATGGTGAGGTTTTGTACAAACCCGGCGTTGTTGAAGATGTACTCGAAGTGTAGTGGTGTGGGAGGGATGAGCCACGTACTGGCAAAATCCGCCAGGTGCGTTGTGAAGCATTGCGTCTCAAACTTGGTTGTTTTAGGTCCCACCTGCAATATAAAAAACGGGGGTGTGAAATCTACGATTTATAACGGATTATGGCTTTTTCGTTGCTACTGTCACAGTTGAATGAGATTTTCCTGCGTTTCCTACCACTTCTCCATGCTGTGTTGTGTTGGGGGGAATAGTTTTACCTTATATGTTATATACCATTGAAAAGCTCTTTTTTTGCTGAATTGAAAATTCCGACATTACGCTCATTTTGTTGGGACAGGTACCAATACATAGTTCCGACCTGTCAATCAAGCCGAACCCGCCGACCGATCGCAACAAAGCTAGCTGACATCCCTGTATTACTGACCCTTTACTCAGTGTGTTCTAAGGTAATTGTCGACCCTGAAACATGAATACCTTTGAGTTTCTCCAGTGAATCTGTGCTTTCCGTTGAAGGTCCCATTGGTTTGTGCAGTGTGTGTCGCCATTTTGACGATAGCGTGTGAGTCATAGCAACAATATCCAAGGAGGCGGGGTTTATTGGGCAATATCGGAACTATGCATTATGTAACCTTACTAACCGTGGAATTTCCCCCGTGTAATACTTACCCTAGCTTTCTCAGTAGACCAGACCTGGGTGTTATTATCAAAATAAGCACACCCGGAGAGGTACACACATATTGAATAGTTGCTGCTGAAATTAGCGTCTCTGTACAATTCGAGTATGTCGTCCAATAGCTCTCTCGGAGTCAGGTGATCATCGAATAGGGTGTCAGGGAGGTCTCCCTGGGGCTCTTGGGGGATTTCAACGATGCCCAGGTAGTAGGTTCCGGTGTTCTTGCCGACATACGATTCATTCAGGAATATGGAATAGTCACTGTTCTTAGCTGGTGAAAGAGGAATAATTAAGGATGCATTGTCCATGCTTTGGAATCGCTTTTAAGACTGTTCCGCTTCAGTGATTTCATCAAGGTCCAAGTTGAATAAAGTGATTTCCCACAGTGATGAAATGTGACATTTTCTGTTTCTGGGGGAATCTTGCACTTAAAGGCCCTGTAGATGATCTGTTTTTGAGCGATTCTGCGAATAAAACCATTATAAATCGAAAGAAAGACATCAACAAAATCATCCGAAGAAATTTCAGCTATGTCAAATGTACCACGTTTAAAAAAACCATGAAAATCCATATGCTTTTTCCTGGTCTTGGCGGGGTGTTTCAAATATTCGTTCTCACTGTTGATCGGGTACTATGTGGCTTGCGTCATGCACTCTGTGGCGCACATCATACTGCGTGTGCGCGCAATCCATAAAAATGCATCGCGTTGGAACACGCACACGCAGTACACAGCGCCTATGCATTTTGGACCGCATAGATGCGAACCAAAAATAAGTAAATCGTTTGCAAACGATCTAAAAAATTTCATCTTTAGGGATTATTTTCTGGTAAAATTATATCATTTTGAGCGGAAACCTTTCATTGGGTAGTTGCTATTAATTCAATCTTTACTTTCAGAACTTTTCCCCTGTAAACTCGTCGATTTCATTTTGGGGTCATTGCAAATGATCCACTGGGCCTTTAAGGGTCTAAAAAACATTATTGGGTTATCAATGGCTCTCATACCTAGAAATGCAGGTGCTCGGGGAGGCACTTGGGGCAGGGTGGCGCACCCTGCCTCAATGGCTCTTAATGAGGCTGGTGCACAAAAGGCAGCCTTGCCACAAGAGGTGGTCATACACAATACTGACCGATAAAATATGTTACATCTCTCATCCTCCTTGAAAGGGCATAGAAGTGTTTGGTAATGTCAGACAACAATCGGACAGTGTGGACTGGGCATCAAACACCATCGGACACTGTCAGACACGATTAAACTTGTCTGCCAAAAGATTAAAACATACAGCTAAATTCAGACAAAGTCTAAAGTCTGGACAGTCAGCAGCCAATCAATGGACAGTTTGATAACATGTGACCTTTGAATGGCCACATGATTGAACAAAATCATCAAACATCATCAGACTTGTCCGACAGTGTAAATAAAGTCTTTAGACAAAGTTTCATAAATCCATCAAATTTAACAGAGCAAGTGCACATACCTCCAAGGCTGATATCTTCAGGTAAAATCCACACATAGTCATAATCATTCTTGTTGGGCGGTTTTTGGTACCTAAGGAGGAGACCATACTGTGTAGTGAAGAACTCTTCAGGTAGGACTTCCAGAGTGACTGCGGTATGGTCATAGGGGATTTCAAAGGTGTGCATCGACATGCCTACAAAACAAGGAAAAGCACTAATTAGCAAATGTGACCCGTCATGACAAAATGAGCACAAAGTGGAAATTTTCAAAAATTTGATATTGATATTTTATAATTCAGCAGTAAAAGAGCTTTCCAATGGTATATAACACATAGGGTAAAAGTATTCCCCCAACGCAACACAGCTTGGAGAAGTGGTAGTGTTCAAACAAATCTTACAAATCTTAAAGCAGTGCAGTGATCACACCAAGAGAGCTGCCAACCCCGAGGACATCTAGAAAAACAGGTTCGTTCCGCGACTCCAAACACATCTAAAAATCCCCAAGGTTGACAATTGACAATCCAGGAGGGTTTTTATCCATGTCAGGATCACAAAATTAATCATTTCCCGAATAATCTGTTGCAAAGTCCGGGAGAATTGGCAGCTCCGCACCAAACCTTTTTGCTTCCACATCCAAATTGGAAATTGCACTTTTTTCCCATGGACAGTATTTGGGGTGGTATTTTAACATCTACTCTTTTGTGCACGATACCTGATTGACTTGTCGAATTGAAGTTCTGTTCGTAGCGGACGCAAACCGTATTCTTCGATTGCGGTCGCGGTATCCGGATCTCCATTTCCTCTCTAGAATTCGTGATGGGAATTTCATCTCCGTGACTATCTTTAAACTTCAGCACCATGATGTGGGACTTGTCCGAGATGCGCTGGCTACTGTTGTCGTAGTTGTAGTGATTTGTAGGGTAGGACTGACTCTGATGTGGAGAAATTGACACGGATCAAAATGATTGCATCATTTGAAGGAGCTTGACCAGATTTTTCCCCAAAAAATAAAAGTATTTTATTCTAACCTAATAATCATATAAAATACCTCCCTAAAATTCTATCCTTGGGAAGAAAACAGGAAATTTGTAACCCCCAATTTGGAAAAGATTGGTGTAATCACTGCATTGCTTTATGTGACCGGATAAATTAGTTTACTAAATTTTGATGGATTTTTGACAATTTCCCTAGAAATATACGGATTGAGGGCGCAGAATTTCAGAAAGGTAATGAGAAAAAATATGACACATGATATGGGAGCAAAATCTCAACACCCATGGAAAAAAGGGGGCTCAAAAATGTGATCTGGACACGCTCCTTTAACAAGATAGGCTATTGATAAACTGACCAATATTGGACAGCAGTTGAAAGAGGCGAATAAGAAATGGAGGTCAATTTCACAAAGACTTTCACAAAATACCAAATCGATCGGAACTCGCTCAACCCTTTGTAAGTTTGCCACGGGTTCGGCAACTTGCGATAGATTTGGGAATTGTGACCCCTGGGTCTGATATGCCTTTTTTTAATCCCATGGTTACACTGTCAGTACATTAATACAGTTGTTCAGACTTCCCTTAGATATTTTTAAAGATTAACTCTAACACTCCTCAATCCTTCAAAATCATACACCCTAGAGAGCTGGGGTTAAAGGCACAGGCTCGTCAGCAATGCGCGCGCGCCAAATTAGTGCTACGAAATACGCAGCAAAGGCGTGGAGCTGCGTATTTCGTGGCACGAATTTGGCGCGCGCACATTGCTGACGAGCCTGTGCCTTTAAAGTATTCAGTTTGGAAATTTGTGTTTGCCTGTTCATATGTTTATTGTCAGTGTATTATTAGCATTGTTTTTTATATCATTGGAAAACATGTCCATTTTCATTAAGATGACACACATTATCACTTATATGTGGGACGAGTAATAAACACAAAAGATGATATAAACAGGTAACAAAATAGCCGAGAAAGAAATTTCCAAACTTTCTTGATTTTTAGGGGTTTAGTCGAGAATGCTGGAAATAGCATCTACAGTCTCAGATGTAATTATGGTGCAATTCATAGAACTTTGTCAGGACATAAAAATGATAAAATGATCCTTAAATTATTTATAGAATCTGAAAATGTTGATTACCTCTATATCCACAATTTCCTCCTCATCACAAAGTTTACCAGAATTTTTCAGGTCACACCAACTTGGAAGAGTAAACGCTCCCAATCCTTCGTAAATCGACATATTTCCTACTAAACCTATAAAAGAACAAATTCAAAATTCAAGAACTTTGCTACTCCTGTTAAACTGCAGATTTTTTGCTGAAAACCATAACTTTACAGCCAAGGGAAAAAAATGTGTTAAACAAGTGCAATTTGTACATTATTTGAAGCGAGGAATTATTGCGTCGGTCCAAACGATGTCAAGTGGAAGTAATTTTGCCCATGCACGACGGGGTATGCACTATATATACCAAGTGCGCTTCCCCAAGGACACGCTAACAACTCCTGCATACTAGGCAGACGTCTTAACCACTCGACCACTGAGCATGCCGATGGCGAATGGCGGGATCGATGGTCCTACAGCGGGCGACTGTAATATACATGAAGTAATTACTTATTGCGTCATACATTACTGTTATACAAAGAACAAAAATAATCTCTGGGAGGGGTGGTTATCTCAGTGAGAGCCAATCCCAATCAGTAAGGAACAACTCCACTAACGCGATTCAAGACCACCAGGGGCCAATTTCATAAAACATGTTACGCTTAATCAAAAATTTGGATTAAGCATAGCACGAATATTCGCTCAAGCAAGGGCGTATTTCATAAAACTTGTTGTTCTAAGCGCGCATAGAGAGTGCGCGCGCAACGCTGTCGTCTGTTTTGTTCGAACGCATTCATCGTCTGCTTTCATAAGTCAACGTCAAAAGTACCATCATCGGTTATGTTTCCATTTTGAGATGATTATCACTACCACTGAAGACCCTTGCCTGTCGCTGACTGGAATATTTCAACAACAGCTGAAAGTTGTGAATCTGTTGGAAAATGTGTCTCGAATTTTGCCGAGAATGGCGAAGAAAAAATATGGCGTCATGTTAGCAAAAAATCGGTAGGTTAGCATGCGGTTTGGTTTGCTAGTGCTTAAACAGTTTTATGAAATAGAGAGAGGGCTGCTTAATCAAAAATCGGGTGCTAACATGTTTTATACAAATTGGGCCCAGTTCGCTTCATAGGGCGTCTGCACGTTAAGCAGTAGGTCCGCGGTACAAATACCGGTGGAGCCAAGTTGCTTTTCACTGCATCCAGATTTCCAAAACTCATGGCGGTCCCTGGGTCATAATCCCTAAAAATAATCACTTATTTAAAACTAAAATTGTGTGTCATTGCAAATGATACGATTGACTTTAAAAATTACAACAACAAAAATCACAGTTCTTACCTGCGGTGGTGCGTGATATTGCCAAGGTTCCTGTTAGAGTTTTAATTCTACTGGGGGGCTCGTACGGCAGCTTATTTGCTTTCAAGATGTTAGCGACCTGACTAATCAGCAGATTGGTCTGTGACACGATCGATTTAGCCTGAAGGAAAAGCACACAGGAGCAAAACATAAATGCAATTTTCCTAAAATATAAATTCTTGTTTGTTGAATACAGTGAACTTATGGATAACAAGGCACTGATCGACCAATCAATTGGAATTGCTTTCAAGGCCGTTTTATTTCAGTGATTTCATCCAGCTTTATAAGGACCTGTTTGAACAAATTAAGTAGTTCCCATAGCAATGAAATGTGACATTTTCTACTACTGGGAGAATCCTGGAGTTAAGGGCTCCGAGAAAACCAATTTTGTTAGGATTTCAACCCGAGTAAACCTGCGTATAATAAGCTCATCACTGAATCCTGTTTTTTTCCAAACAACCAAGAAGTGCACAAGGTCAAGGAGGCACTTCAGGCAAAGTGGCGCACCCTGCCTCAGCGGCTCTTAGCCTCCTTGATCTTTCGGTCCGCGTATGATTCACATTTGGTTTTTTTTTCTCAACCATATATAAAATATAAAAATGCACTGGTTCCGCATTGGCCTACTGCTCTTTTCCAAATAATGTATTGAAAAAGGAAAATATTTGTCAAAAAATATAAAGGGCACAAAAAAAATGATGTTAAATACCTTCAAATATTTTTGATGTTTGAGTTTCTGGAGCTCCTCTGTGGTTAAGAGAAATGTTAAAGACATGATTGGGAAATGTTTAAAATCACTACCCATGACTCGCGACGCCACACACGCCCGGCTTCACGCAATACCGTAACCGCAGATTTTCGACAGTTATTTCAAAAATTCCACCCTGAGACGCCCATACAACCCCAAAACAGATATACGGTAAGTTGAATCTGTATCTGAGCTCTATATTACCAGTTAACATTTCGAGTCAAAAACACAAATTCACCGCGTTTTACGAGTTTGAAGCGGCCAAGAACTCTGGAAACAATCGTACTAGATTTTTATACCATCATGCACTGCGTCGCGTACCACGCGCAGTGAATTGTGGGGGAACTGTAAAGGCACGTATTCACCCTGGTCATTGGTCACAGCTCCCAGCCCCGGCAGCCTGACACAAGCACTCAGGGGCTACAACCCTTGCAAATACCATTTACTTCCCGGGTGGATGGATACAACTTATGACAATTTGCCTTGCCCAAGGACACACATGCATGAAACGGAAGCACAACTTACCATCTGTAAGAGTCTCTGATTTCTTGATTCGTTGATTCAAGCCTTGGTAACCTCCCTCTTCAGCTTTCTCCTCAAAATCATCCAACAACCAAAGAGGGTTGCTCATAGTCTTTGAGGAACCCTACATTTCAATTAAAAATAAATAAAAATGGTGTAGAATTAGGAACTGACAAAGAAATGCAGAAGCTTTCAATTACCAGTGGAAATCACGCCGTTTTTAACAGTTTACCACACAAGTATATAGTGATGTCCCCTAAATTGGCGCACTTGGCTCACTGAAAATCCGCTCACCTAATAGCAAAACCCCCTAGCAGATTTAGTTAAAACTTACACACCATGCAGTAAAATTCATAGGCTCCAAGAAAAGGTAATATTTCAATATTTTGACTCATCAACAAGTACAAAATAACACAAACAATCGGGACAAAACGATAAACACTTTTTTCCCGAAATCGCCCGGACTGTTCCCTAACGTGACGCACTCGACGCTGATTGGCTGAAATGTTGAGAACCATGCTGCAGTGGCCCATAAAGACCACTTGCACGCACACAACGCCAGTATGCATGGTTTTATTCATGTCAAATGCCTATTACAGGCTTCCGTGTATGGTGTCATGTCAACCTGAAGCGAACAGCGATGCCTTCACATTCCGCTAAATTTCTAGTAAATGAATGATTCTTCTCCGTATTTTAGTTTTGGAATTGATGAAGGTACTTGAGAACTTTGTGCAACAGATTGTTTATTGCACCAAGAGCGAACGGAGAGTAAAGTGCGCCACGTTAGGGGCCGCGCCACGTTAGGGGCCGCGCCACGTTGGGGGCCGCGCCACGTTGGGGGCCGCGCCACGTTGGGGGTTACATCAACAATACTACCTGTAATTACCTCTTGTATGTTAGCGAGGGTCTCAAACAATAACTTGGCAACACGTTCAACTGTCTCTTGGTCAGATCCTTTTGCTTGTGTTGCCAGCGTCGCTACCATTTTAGTGCCAAGTGCGATCATGGACTCCTAAACGAAATGAAAAACAAATTGCTATAATATACACGAATACGTTAACTAAGGACTCCTTCCCTGCGCGTCCGCCATAACTAGGGACCATCCAGTGCCATGAAGTGTGCGTTCTGCGACGGTTTTTAAAATTGAACAGTGCACAACGCGGCCCCTTTGTGTGCACAGGCTTCACAAGCTTTCAATAAAGAACGCGCAAATTGTTCGAACTGACAACATAATGTAATGTACAGTTCATGGCACTGGATGACCCCCAGTTATGGCAGACGTAGAGAGAACAGGTCCTCTGATTGGTGTATAACAGTGCAGAGTTCTGTGTAGCTTTCAAATGTCCATATTGTGGTTGAAACGTCCATTGCTTGTGGTTTTTACTTACCAAGGCATCATGGGATAGCTCGTCGGTGGCTTCAGTCAACAAAGATGCTACTGAAGCACTGTTCTGAATGTCCTCCATGGAATCTATGCTTGTTTTGGTCTGGAGGTCGGCCATTTTGGTCCTCCACTTAAAAATAAGAGCAACAGAGTACTAATATGAAAACATCACCCTTTGTGTGTTGCCAAGGTTACTGGGTCTACACAAAACCAAGCGAAAAGAGCGTCACCAGATTTAAAACAAAAAATAAATGATTCTGTTCTAACCAAACAATCATTTAAAATACCTCCCCAAAATAATATTCATATGGAGAAAACAGGAAATTTGCAATCTTTCTTTTATACCTAGAAGCAAAAAGGTTTGTGTAATCACTGCACTGCTTTATGAAACCAGATAAATTAGTTTACAAAACATTGGTGGTTATCCTTGGAAATATACGGATTGAGAGCGTGGGGAAAATGGGGGTGCTAAAAATGCTATCTGGACAAGCTCCGTAAAGCCAACAGACTTACATAGGCTCGTTTAGTTCTCTCAGCTTCATACAATGCTTCTTTTTCAGCTTTACTTTCTGCAGACTCCTACAAAGACAATTTATGACAAACTTCAGATAAAACCTAATTTACAGATTTGTGTTTGTGAACGAATATGTCAATAATCTCCATTTGGAGGACCTCTGGGTCAACCATTTCTTTTGAAAACAAAAAACACCAGTCTACGTGACATCCGACTCATTTTCATAGTGTAGGTTATATTTGTCTTAAGCTTGCATTTGTTAAAAGTTAAAGGCACAGGCTCGTCAGCAATGCGCGCGCGCTAAATTCGTGCCACGAAATACGCAGCTCCATAGCAAAGGCATGGAGCTGCGTATTTTGTGGCACGAAATTGGCGCGCGCGCATTGCTGACGAGCCTCTGCCTTTAAGGGTATGAAGTTGACAAATTCCAGAACTACAGTATAAGTTTATAGTATTTTGTTTGACACTTTGCATTACAATGAATTATTTGATAGAAAATTATACAGCATAATTACCTCCTTAGATGTTCCATCAAGAGCAAGCACTAAAAAACAGAAAATATGCACAAAATGTGAGAACAGCAACTGTGCTGCAAGAATGTCGAAATGGCTATGCCATCCACTTCTGTTATGACTCTTTTTCCCCCTCGCCTCCTCCTGCCTCCTCCTCCTATCTATTTATAAATACCTTAGACAGTTTACGCATCCATATTGGCTGAAAGCACATCACGTGGGCAGTTTTAAACGAGCGATAAATGCCCAGTCAGTGAGCCTGCCGGCTCACAGCCGCGCCCGCGTCCTGGTCACACGCACACACAAACTGCACGCTCCCGAAAGCATTACGCGTAACGCACGCGATCGAACAAAAACAACTCGACGCATAGCAAGCAGTTCATAAGAAAGTGGTAGATAGTAAATTCATGCAAAACGTGGCAAAACTACAAGCTAATTTTTATGAGTTTTACCGATTTACACAAAAAGGTATTTATGAATGGGATTAAAAGTAGGTTTGGCCCTTCTTAAACAATCCGTTTAGGGTCCTGGGCGCTGATAATTATCAGCGTCCAGGATCCTAGCCGTTTTTAAACGTATGTTTAAGACCATTCAAACCCACTTTTAATCCCTAATTAAAAACCATCCACGTGACATGCTGTCCATCAATAGGAATGCGTATTTATGAATATGAATGGAAATTTGCAAAATAAAGCAGAGTGGGGACAACGTGGGGTGTATGCAGATATTTTATTGAGGGTATTCATTCCGCTTGTATCATTTTGTATATGATTAGACAATTGTATCTGCATGACAGACACACCTTGTCGCAGAAATAGGTGAAAACAGACATTTGAAAATAGGAAACAATAAATATTGACAACATACCAATATCCCTAACTTATTGTGAATAGTGTAATGTGTTGATTTTCTTACGTTCAGATGGGCGCAGTCCATTTAGTTTGCACGCCTCCTTTAAGATGATATTGTTGATTGCTCTGGAGTTCCCCTCAGCAGCCAATGTCTCAAACTTTTTCTCCGCATATTTTGTGTTCTCAACAGAGAGGAATTCGGATGCAGTGATGTTACTTGGTTTAACCTGAAAATGGATCAAAGTAATTTCATATTTAAATTAAGAAATCAATCGAATTAAGGAATATGAGAGGGTTACCACAAGTTTTCCAATCATGTAATCTGTCTTTTAAAACAAACATTCCAAAGTAGCAGCAGAGATGCATTATGGGTAATTCCCAAAATTAGGGGTCCAAAATTGTTGGTGTCCCAGTTACGTACGACACTCTCTGCTTCAAAAATCACCACTTATGATCACAAATTCTCAGTAATGGACTGTGGCCTGTGATCATAGGGGCAGCATCATTTTCTTCAATATTTTGTTCTTTGATTCCTGAAAAATATTCAAAACAAAAGACCATAAAGGCTTATCATTTGTTTCATGGTATTGAATAGGAGTTTGGTGTCGGGGTTACCTACGCCAAGGAAAATTGGCTGTAGAATGAGTTTGCATTATTAACCTTGGTGCCATATCTACACACAAACATTAAATTTAAGTGGCATTTGTTGAAATAAAAATAATTATTTTCTACTGGGAAACCACTTTCAATCACTAAAAACATTTGGAAATCTTGAAAAGCATGTCACACTTTTGGACTCCTAAATTTGGGAATGACCCTTATACCTTTATTGAGCCAATGGTAGCAATAGTTGTTGCCCCGAGGACATCGTGTACTCGAACAGCAAATTCTACTCGGTAGTTGTCTCTCGCTTTACCAAGAGGAGGGGAAAACCTTGCACTTGGCTTAGTCCCAAAGCTGACCATTTTGTTAGATGAACCATTGTTGTATTTTACTATAGATGAAAAGACGATACAGTATGTCAGTGTGATTTTGAAAAGTGAATTTGTGACCTGCCAGGGCAAAATGAGGAATGTCCGCCAAATATTAAAACCATGTAATCGGCGCCTGAAGTTAAATATACGTGAACATTTTGTCCACAATCGATTTGTTTGCATATTTGCATTGCATAAGTATTCTAGATTCATCCTAGCGTAGTTGGTTTTGTCAAAATGTTCAATAAACCTGTGAAAAGGAGATGGTCTTATTTTCGTCTGCATCAGCTGTGTAACACAAGTTTTTTTCAAAGCCGTTTCTCTCGAAAAGTCTTTCTGGTATAACGACAGCGCGTGGAGTCATCTTTGTTGTGTCATATTTCCAAAATGCAGTAAGTTACAGAAATAAATTTGGTGTAATTGGAAAGCTGAAGAACTAGTCTTTCTTTTCATGCATAAACCTCAAAAAGTCTAAAATGGGGGACATTCGTCATTATGCCGCCTGGCAGGTCACATTTTTACTTTCATATTATGAAGTTCTGTCTTTATTTTTTTAAACGATGCCTGAAGTTAAGGTTCTGCAGTTAAGGTTCTTAATTGGTTACCGTTAATGATATCTATACCGAGCAACAAAAGAAACACAAATTTTCAATTTAATAAAACATTTTAAAAATCATTTGTAATTAGGTTCACATATTAACATAACAGCTTCATTATGCATGGCTGCATAAAGCTTTTGTGTGCTGAAAATTTCTATTCTCAGATTGACTGATTTTTTTCAATCAAAAAGTGGAAAAAAGTTTTGTAAATCCTTTGTTGCTCAGCATATAAAATAACCTGACACTCGGTTAACAGAAAATAGACTGCTAAGCAGCTCTATGAAATTGGGCCCAGTGCTAGAACTTACATGGGTTAAGTGGCATTTTTGGCTAGTTGGGAATGTTTGGGTGTCACCGGTCACGCGCGTACGCGTACACATGCGCGCCAAAAAACGCACATGAACACGCATAAAAAATACTCACCAGCGTACAGCCAATGCGCTTTTCTTGTTTTTTTTTCTTCCAGTAATCACTCGAACCACGTGGGTTATGAAAAATGACAACCAAAATGGTGGATGGAAGGCGTGACGTCACCGGAAAGCAATCAATATACTTACAGACGAACTCATAGCTTGCAATCCCCTGATCATCCTCCCAATCAAAGCATTGGATTTCCACCATGTCCTCAGTTGTCGCTTCAGCCGGTGTAATCCTACAATGACCACCCTCGGGTGGCTCATTTAGCTGAACGTGCAGATGGGCTTTACCTCGTACACCGACGCCATTGGGAATAAGGTGGAAAGTGAACATGTAACTGCGTACATCCGGTCGGATCTTAAACACGTCTTTGTTGATGTACAAGGTGTCGGTTGTGACGCCTGAAATGACAAGGATTTAATAAGGAAGAGGATAAAGGAGCCTTTCCATAGGTCCATTTTCCCTCTGTTTTGCATGTGTGTTGCATTTGCACTGCATTCGTCTATCTGCATTGGTCTATACAGCGGCGGCACCAGACCTGTTAATCTGGGGGTGCAAGAGGGGGCAAACTTAAATTTAGGGGCGGCAAACAAAATCTATAATGTAATTTTGTAAAGTGTATTGGCCTTTTTTGATGGTGCCAGCTAATTATGATGGATGAAATTGAGTTTATTATTTACAGCGCAAACAACATTGTAACAAATTGGGTGCAATGGTTTGGGATTAAACTCAATTTCCGCCATCGGGGAAAAAACTAACCGGGGGCGCTATTTCCCCCCCCCCCCCCCCCCCCCCCCCCGTAGCGCCGCTGCTAAGAGCGATTCAGAGGCACTGACGTAAACGAATGAAAAATGCAAGACGGATGAAAAACGGACCTATGGCTTAACACTCGCACAAAGGCCCATTGCTTAAAGGCCATTGCTTAAAGGCCATTGTATCATTGTAGTGACCCAAAATTCATGAGTTGACAAAACAAAAACGTACTCAAAGAGTTGACAGCAATGGTAACAAACACCACATGAATATATTTTCATCCAAGATGGTACTTTTTGCAAGAAATTAAGAACTGAGGGTGGTTTTCTTTTTAAAGTGAGTACACATACCTTTTTTTACCATTCACTTAATTACAACTGAAATGAACCAAGCCGAGCATGGGATGATATAAAAATCATATGTGCCTCATTGAGATTTGAACCCAAGACTCTGAATTTCTAGGCAGATGCTCTAACAGCTGAGTTAAGTGTCATAAGGCCAAAAAAATAAAAATATATGTTTAGCGACTAAGTTAAAGTCTCCCAAAATTACGCAGTGACGCAGCTTTTTTTCACTTTTTATTTTTTGCTAAGTGGATTCCAAGCAATAAAGTCAAGTTGACATGAAGCCAACAGGCATGTTTTTAATCAAAACACTGAAAAAAAATATGTTTTTTAAAATGTTTTTGAAAAAAAAAGCTTTGACACTAATGCTAAACAGAGTTCTTTTTTTTGTGGCCTAATCTGTAGGTTTCCCTAAAAACCCAAATTCTCTCTGAGTTGCCTGGGTGTATGCACAACCTATGACTTAAGCCCAGTTCATACTTCATGCGAAAGCGAACGCGAATCTGATGTCAATCTGACGTCTAACATTTCGCGGCGAACATTCGCCCAAGTTGAAACTAGTTCAATTTTCTGCGAATTCGGAGTAAATACCTGTTGCTGATTCCTCCCAGTTTTCCAGGTCTGCTCTTGTGTTATTTTCAGACTCATATTCCATTTGCCATTTGTAGGTGAGATCGGTGCATCCTTCCACACAAATCCCTAGCAACCTGAGGTCATCAGTAGGGTTGGCTACATAAGCTGCATAGTCCGCCTTAAACAATGTACCTCCACTGAAGCTGTTGTACACACATTACAAAGAAACAATAAAGAAATAATATTGGTGTAATCGTTGAACCCTGTGGTGAGCGTGGGCGATCCAGGTACCTCGTTATACAGGTACCTCGTTATACAGGTCCAAGTACCTCGTTATACAGTCGACAGCTGGCAGTGTGTAACTCAATGAACGGGGCATATACCTCTGCATAAATGGACTCTTAGCATTTCCAAATTCTTTCGGACGGTCTAGAGATTGTATATAACCAGGTGCGGATCCAGGAATGTTTGCAGGGGGGGGGGGGGGGGGGGGGGGGGGGTGGGTGGGTTGGCTAAATGGGCAGTCAAAACCTCCCTTTACTCCATTTATAGCTAGATACGCTTTTTAAAAAAGCAAAAAAAAAAAAGCTTGACTGAAAAGAACGTGCCCAACAGATGACAGACATCACTTCAGTTCCCAATTGCTCAATTTCATCAACTGCTCTACCACACCCACTCCCCACCCCCACCCCCTCCCCCCAGTAAAAACAGTCGATAACACTTTTGTGTAGCACATCTTTTCGGCTGCCACGCGTAGTGCACCAAATATTGGTATTTTGTCAGTAGTATAAAAGAGCCAGGGCATTGTCCAGGCATTTCCATGTTCATGCCCACAGTAGAAATGAGTATTGAACTCATGTTATTACCTGATGTAACCCTGAGGAGGATTTCCTTCCTTGACTGTGAAGTAAACCGATGCGTTGCCAACCCTTAAGCCTTTAGTGACAACCACCATTATTTCATAAGTCATGTTGGGTAGCATGTTAGTAGTGTCCAACTCGAGAATGTCACCGTCATAGTCAAGCAGACCGTTACCTGCAAAAAGGGGAGGTGGTAATTTAATTATCTTCAGTCTTGATGGAGTGCCACCATTTTCATTCACAAATACCCTTCTTTAAAGGCCCAGTGGATCATTTGCAATGACCACAAAAGTAATCAACGAGTTTACAGGGGAAAAGTTCTGAAAGTAAAGATTGAATTAATAGCAACTATCCATTGAAAGGTTTTCGCTCAAAATGATATAATTTTATCAGAAAATAATTCGTAAAGATGAAATTATTTAGATCGTTTGCAAACGATTTACTTATTTTTTGTTCGCATCTACGCGGTCCAAAATGCATGGGCGCTGTGTACTCCGTGTGCGTTTTCCAACGCGATGCATTTTTATGGATCGCGCGCACACGCAGTATGTGCGCCACAGAGTGCATGACGCAAGCCACATAGTACCCGATCAACTGAGAACGAATATTTGAAACACCCCGCCAAGACCAGGAAAATGCATATGGATTTTCATGGGTTTTTGAAACGTGGTACATTTGACAAAGCTGAAATTTCTTCGGATGAGTTTGTTGATGTCTTTCTTTTGATTTATAATGGTTTTATTCGCAGAATTGCTCAATAACAGATCATCTACAGGGCCTTTAATTGACATCTGCTCATAGATTTCGTTACAAGTTTTTCTCATTTAACACCCAAAGGTTTTCAGTATTACTGATTATTATATAAAATGAAGCTTTTGTATTTGTATCTTTTATTCCCACCTGTTCCAAAGCACCCTCCATCAGTAAAACTGACCACATTCAGTGGAATCTTGGGATTCTTGTCGATGTTTTTCTGGTTATCCAGCCTCCAGGGTTCATAGAAACGCCGGCAGTAATATTCAATGCTGGTAAAGTTCTGGCAAATTCATGGAGAGAAAATTTGATGAACCACACGATATTCTTGCAGTTAATTTTTAATAAGTGTTTGGTACTGCAAAATCGGAATATAGAATTAGGTAACGACAAAGACATGCTAAAGCTTTTCGACTTGCACTCATCAGAGCAAAAACGCAAGAATGGCATGGGTGACGCCATCGATGTAATATGGCTGAAAGCGGGAATGATGTGTTCAGAATGCTGCGTGCTGATTGGTCAGTTAACAGCAGGGAGCACGCTACTGCGCATGCGCAATTAGACCACATGTAGCGTGTGAAGAAATTCATTCATTTGAGTATAAAGGGCTATTTGGAACGTTATTTGAAATGTTAAAGACGGGACATTTACAGATTCTGGAAGTTATCCACATTAATTTAATTCTTTAACAGTCCGACTTTACCTACAGTGATCTCACATAGGGATCTTCATTTAGTGGTACAGAGTAATAATACAAACAACTGGAACATAAGACAAATATTGCTTTTTTTAAAGGTGCTTTTGGAAAATGGAAATTGTTGTTTCACGACATTTTCGTAATTTATTTATTTATTTATATACCACATCCAACAGCGGAGGTACCGCCAATTACAGGAATGGGAGCAAGTGTGGTTGAGTGCCTTGCTCAAGGGCACAGGTGCCACAACCTGTCACTAGCACAGGAACTTAAGTTTGACGCACTAGACCGCTCGGCCATAACAAGGCTACCCATGCAAACAAGGCTACCCAGCCTTACTATACTGAACTTCATTTCTTGAAACCCACGTTGCGATTACTGTTAAATGGTCCTACACTAGCTATTCCAGTAGACTGTGCCAATATTGGCAACACCATCTTGCCCAGGGACCTCTTATTAACAATGTTAAATATACTGAGCAGCAACAGAAATGCAAAAATATGTCCACTCTTTGATAGAAAAGCAGTCAATCTGAAAAGTGAATTTTTCAGCACACTGACGTTTTATGGAGTAATGCGTAATGAAGCTTTTATGAGAATAGAATAGAATAGAATAGAATAGAATAATTAGACAGAAAACAATATTGTTGTGGCAGAGCGGTCTAGCGGACCGTACTCAAAACCTTGGTTAGTTCCAAAGGTAGTGGGTTCGAATCCCGGTCCGGTCCATCCATGGTGCGTGTACCCTTGAGCAAGGTACTTTGTCACGCATTGCTTCTCTCCACCCAGGAGTAAAATGGGTACCTGTGAGGGTATCAAAAGTTGATGTGTTTGATTAGCCGTTGAGCGCCTAATAGGCAGCCGGGGCTGTATACTCCCCAGGGAGCTGAGAAGGATTAAGGAATGATATTACTGAGCCCAATGACCAGGGTAATAATGCAGAAAGCGCATTGATAGATCCGTCGGATCTGAAATGCGCTATATAAAAACTGTGTTTATTATTTATTATATAACCCCAACTCCCTAGGGTGTATGTAAAATCGTATTGATTTTGGAGGATTGAGGAGTGTTAGGGTTAAAGAAAAATACAATAAGATCTAGTTTTCAAAAACTGATTGAAACAATTATAAGAAATTGCACTCTTTTTACCTGGTTAGTGACATTATCAGGGAGATCCGGATCGCGTGACAACACGCCGGGTTTCAAGGAAACTGGCTTCTCATTACCTACGACCTTAGACGTTGTCTGTCCTTCGAATATCTGAACCTTCAACGGTGAATCCCGCACTTGGATAAACTCATTAGCATACGCGTGATAATCCTTGTTGTCGGCCGTCTTTTGTTCCATGATCACGCTGTACGTAAACTTCCACGTGGCTGCAGGAATAGTCCGGGGAGAGATATTGATTTTAGCCGTGTTGGCAACCGGAAGATAAAACCTATGTGTAGATTGGAGACCTGTTAATTTAACGGCGGTACCAGGAATTGGCAGACCGGTGTTTGGGTTAATTTCCTCCAGCTCCCAGATTTTTTTGTTCTCGAGCGATTTGCATTTCAAGTACGTCACGCCTTGAACTTGTATGTAGTTGTTAAAGGGAGTGACGCGTGGGCCCCGCCAGTCGGAATGGCCACCCTGTATCTCCACCTTTGGTGGGTTGCAGCTGACACTTGATAGTGATACGCCCAAGAACAGCGAAGCGCTGGCGTCGGACACCAAGTTGAAACCGAAGGCACTGATTTGAAAAGTCCCCGTCGCGGTGTACTTGTGACTCGCTTGAAAACGTTTCATTATCGGTTGTACCCACGTGGCTTGGGGATATTTTTCGTGATTCTCGCATTTTGCTCGAATGCCAAATATTTCCTCGGTGTCGTCACCGTAGTCGATAACCAAGCAGGAATCAGTTCCGATACTCATGATGGTGATGTCCAAATCCTTGATTTTTGTGGCAGTCTCGGTCTGTAATTCGGCTATCTGAATGCCGTGGATGTTGTCCTGAAGAGTGATTGAAACGGTGTCTGAAACCACAGGGCCAACTTTATTTGATGCATTAATGTTGATTGTAAAAGGCCCCGCCTGAAAATGAAAAGAAACATACACGTTAGCCATTAAAAGTATGAATATTAAGCAGGGGCGGATCCAGGAATTTTTCCAGGAGGGGGTTTTGCCACCAGGGAGGGGTTTTGCCCATCAGATTTTTATGTCTGCTTGTTTCGGACAGGCGGACACGCAAAAAATGCATTACATTATATTTTTTGGTGTCGGGGGAGGGGGGTGTTTTGACCCCCAAAACCCCCCCTCTGGATCCGCGCCTGATTAAGGGCCAGTTCTACAGAGGGTAGTATTTTTCAAGACTCCCCCTCCCCCTTCCCTCCCCCAAATAATTCCAATATTATTTTGTCACTACCATAAAATGTCAGCATTTTACTCTACATGTAAAGCCGTATGCGGCGCTCGACCACCCTCCCCCTTCCCACGCTTTCAAGAGCCGTTAAAATGTGGACAACTTTGGATAGTATAAGTGGGTATAAGTATTCATCGGCAATACAGGCATAAAGTAAATACACAAATATACCGTTCATTAGTGTTTCGTTATCCCCAAGTTCACTGTATTCAACAAAATGTCTGTTCAGAAAATTGTGTTTAAAAGGTATAACAGACCCATGAAACTGTGGATCCCTTTTAAACATTCACCTGAAAATTGGCATTGATATACACACAATACAATAAAATCAAAACAATTATATAATATTGGATGGCTTGATATGAGAGGATGGTGATATGAGAGGGTGATATGAGAATATACCGCACGAGTCATGAAAATACCGAACTCGCCTTCGGCTCGTTCGGTATTTTCATGACGAGTGCGGTATATTCTCATATCACCCAAAAAGACATCCAATATTATTATTGTTATATAAAATGAAGCTTTGTTTTGAAAGATTTCCGCGAGATTTTTGTCTGTTTGGTGTTGAAAACATCAGTTTACAAATGCATGCTCTTTTGTTACTGTTGTACAGTATTTTTTGTTACTGTACTCTGGCGCGCGTTGCACACGCATGCAATCCATTCTCTCGATCCATGATGCACGCATACGCGTGTGTTCGTGGTGCGCCCAACATGCACGCACAATCGAATCTGGGCTCTGTGCTGCACAGTAACAGAAACGCACGGCATCCGCAAATGCTTCATTTTATATAATAATTCATTATATTGAAACTTACCGTTGCATACTGGTGAGGAATTTCATCTTCAGTCACTGCTTCTACAGGTGAACCATCCCCGTAGTCTATTTTATAATTCGTGTGAGTGCCTGCAAAAAATATTAATTTTGCAGTCACTTTGAACATGTCTGTACATGGGTCTTTCCACAGTAAAGGGGGCATTTTGGCAACACGGACCATATTTTCAAGGAAATACCTTTGTCTGGTCTCAAAATAAAAGAACTAAGTTTCAGTTGTTCTGAAGAGATAATTTAGGCCCAAAGAGGGTTACATATAGTGTGACAACATGCCTGTCTAAAAACCCTTTGGTACAAATTTCCAATATACGCTCGTAACCGGGATGGACATATATTAGACATTTTTACACAGGGTTTTTAGAAAGGCATGTTGTCATACTATTTGAAACCCTTTTTGTTCTCTTCAGAACAACTGAAACTTGTTTCTTTTATTTTGAGACCAGACAAAGGTATTTTCTGGAAAATATGGTCTTGGAAAATATGTTCTTGGGTAACTGCAAATTATGTATTGGGGCTTCAATTAAAGTTACCATAGTGTTTGAATAATGCTAAAGCATACCTGTTTTCATTTTTGGCACAAATACCACAAGGGACATGAGAGGAAATATATTCTGGCCGGGTCCGAATCCCTTTTTCAGAGGGCCATTTATTGAAAGCGGTGGTCTGTACATGGGCTCCAGATTGAAGTTAGTAATGGGTTCCATCATGAGCACCTAGAAAATAAAACACAGCAATAGTCAAGTTCTTTTTAAGACCTTTCTAAAAATTATATTTTTCAGCCCACGCTCTGCGCGCACACACAATCACGCAGCTTTTTGACACTCGTCTCCACACAAATTTTAGTGGGCATGTCATCAACAGTCGTTGTAACCAGGAACCAGACCATTCAAACTCAAAAGGATAAGAGCGATCACGCGTGGCAGGTGCGGCTCAACAACCTCGGCCAGACCGCTTGCCGATTAATGCCGAACTAGCCCAGGTATGTGCCGAGTATAAAACCTTTTATCCTCAAAGATAAAAGGGGTTAAGTTATATGGTAGTGTTACGGTTACCTTTAGCGTGTACTGTACAGCTGAAACCTTGTTACTGATGAAAACTATGACCGTATACTCTCCACTGAAGCGGATATACTCGCTAAACATTTCAGATTTTCCATTTGTACTGATGCTAAGTGGCGTCTTGGTGCTGTTCTCAAAGAATGAAAGACTGACTGCAAACTGTGGTGCTGTGCCTAGGTACTCGCCCGGTGGTACGTTGATGGCAACAATGAAGCCAATGTCTCCTGCAGCAAAGATGGCACAAATAATCAACATTAAAGAGATATAATCTTAAAGCAGATGTTTAGATTTTTCCGGAAAATAAATTTTGTTCTAACCTAACAATCATTTAAAGGGTCCCTTATTTAGGATTTTTATCAATGAAATCTATGCTTTAAAACCACTCTACTCAGTTAAAGTCATAAAAATCCTATTTGGAGCTTGCTTTGGGGGTTAAAACAAAGGTTTTTAGTTTTTATGCTATTGCGAATATGCATATTCATGACCAAGGTCACGATGTCACAAGAGGCAAACACAGGAAAATCACATTCAACTGTGCACAAAAGATTCCACTTTTTTCTCAATTTTCCTGAAACTTTTGTAATCCATGGCTGTTTGAGTTTGTTTTACATGTTGCCTGCTGTAAGCCATGACAAAACTGGGGGAGAAAACTGCAGCAATTTGCCACAAGTCCAACTTGAAGTCTTATGTTTTTTCTTAACTTTTCCCTTCTGTCTTCCTTATGTGATGCACTAAAAACAGCGCCCTCTGTCTGTGATTTATTGCAGTGAAATCTTCAAAGTTGAAAAAGGCCACCTTTTATTAATTTTACATCCAAACGAACAATAGTATGTCTTGCTGAACAAGTAATCCGTCATTATGAAGCAAAGCTTAGGCACAAAGTTGTTTAGCATACCTCCCCTAAATACTATCCATAGGAAGAAAACAGAGGCGTGTTCAACAGCACAATCCTGAAATACGTATGGCAGCGTCAGTATGCTGCAACTGAAACGGCTTATTGAACGACTGCATCCCAAAACGTACGATCAAACATGGCCACTGTCAACAATGCGGTTTGCAAGGCACTACGGCTGCATGCTTAACGTGAAGATTCTGACAATTACATTGCAAACCAAAACTGCAACATTGTGTAACTCAGCTGGTAGCGGTCTTCCACATTCAAAGAATAAACACTTTGAAATTTTACTCCACATGCCGAATGTTAAAGCAAAATATTGACTTCAAACCCCGAGGTCGTAGCCATAATTTATCCGTCCGCATTCTTGGTATGGAAAGCGAACCACATTCGAGTTGGGATTGCTTGAGATGCAATACGAATTGCAAATACCGTTCGTTCGGTTGCGTTCAACATTTTCGGTAAGCTGGGATGGCCAATACCAGCGTACGTATTGTGCTAATGAACTCCCTTTAAAAAATGTAATACACTGGCTTTATTATTTTCGCCAGTCTCCTTTTTCCATTTAAGGTAATGTCTTTATTACAGTGAAACCTGCTATTAAGGCCACCTGTCTAAAGTGGCCACCTGTCTAAAGTGGCCACATCTGTTTGGTCCCAAATGAGTTTGTGTACAAACATATGGAGGTAGAACCTTGATATTAGGGCCCCTGTCTAACGCGGCGAGTGGCCAGTGGCAAACTGTGTTATATCTCACAAAAAACTGTATACTTATTGGAATAATTTGCCATTGACTGTAGTGCTTAAAGGCAGTATACATCATTGGTAATCTCGAAAATCAGAAATGTTCACAGATTTACGCCTAACTTACACAATATAAACATGATGACCGTAGAAAACTTCCCCTGAAATGGTTTTGTCTGAAGTGCTATAGTCTTTGAGAAATGATTAAAACAATTAGTTTTCGTCTCATGAGAAACCATTTCGCCCAAATGCCATTTCGCCCCAAACCACTTCGCCCGAGTGCCATTTCGCCCCAAATTACTTCGTCCAAACACTACATCACCCAAATGCCACTTCGCCCCAAAACCACTTCGTGCACAGGCCGTTGTTCAGGGCGAAATGGTTTAGGGCGAAGTGGTTTCGGGGCGAAATGACTGCAACCCCTTTTTTGACTGTTTTCTCAAAAGTTAGACGAAGTACGGAGCTGGTTTTTGCTCAGGTTGGTTTTAATCATGCATATCTTCAATCACACAAGGGGATAAAACTATTTGTAACAGTTTACCAATCATGTATGTTATCTTTAATTCTAATACAAAATGGCATGTTTTTCAAAATGCAAAAAAATGAATATAATGCTTTTTTGTGATGAAACTCTTGAGCAATATTCCTTCTAATCTTCATATCTTGATCGCCAAAGGGGCTATTGATCTGAGGAGGACCAAATTAGAAGTGGGATGCAGCCGAGAGTATTCGGATGATAATGAGCCTACCTGGGTGTGGCTGGGGAGAGTTGGAGCCGATCTGAAAATGATGTTTTTGAAGAGGCCTCTGCACATTCACATTAGCAGTGTTGGATACATTGTTGGCAAAGTTACTACCAATGACGGTGACGGTGAATGTACCATCTGTCATGTATGAGTGCGTCATGTTATCAGCCTTGGAGTAGCTGGTAGCTGTGGGGGAAAAAGACAATTTACATACACTACCCATCAAAATGACTGTTAATTTTGTGAAAGCAATATTTACGTTAATTTTAGTGCCATCTTCGGCCTCAGCAGTGGGCCTTATCAACAAATTGGAGAGCATGCAAAAAGAAACGCCTAAACTTGATGTTCATCAAAGAATCCCCCCTTATCAGCTATGACAGCTACACACAATTTCTGCATCCTGATTGTCAGTTTCTCCAAACATTCAGTGGAAATACGCCTCTTTGGTCAGGCCATTCCATGATGGACAGCACTCTAGATGACTGCTTTCTCTCCAGATACCCCTTACATGCACCTCCGTTTGCTTTAATAGCTTTAGTTAGTTTATTATGAATAAACAAAATAACACTTCCTTCTAAAAAACCTAAAACTTTCAAGGTGTTTCCAAAGTTTTGAAGAAATAGGTTGTCCTGACTTCAGACACACCTAAAAAATATCCGAGGTTGTTAATTGACAATCCAATATTTATCTGTAATCGGAGTCCCGCGATAGGTAATTTTCCCTAGTTTTTTGTGCAAAGTACGGGAGGGCTGGCAACACTGAATTTAAACAATTACTAAGCAACAAAAGAAACGCAAACATTTTCTGAGTCAATCTTAGAGTGGAAATTTTCAGCACACAGAAGCCTTGTGCAGCCATGCATAATGAAGCCGTTATTTGAATATTTTGATGTAACTCATGTGCACATCACGTGTGTATCACATGCCAATCAAATGCGCATTACAGACTCTTCACAGACTCACAGAGCTCCCAAGATTCAGAATTCAAAAATCGTACTTTTCATATTCGACCGGCGTGACTCACACACAAATCCGCATTCCACAACATACAAAAGCCGAAGTATTCCGAATGTTTGCTGAATACCAGGCAAGGCCATTCATCACTGTACTTCTGTAAAAATTTCTGCCGTGGCTTCGACGTCATTTTACCATGTTTGGTGGACATATTGACTTTTGGGCGAAAACCTCTGCGAAAACAAATGTAGGCTACTGCCAAGATTGTCAGTGTATACGAAACGTACGGTACACCGCGCGCCCGCACTGCGATACATGAGGCACTTCCAGAAGCATGGTAGACTGGTTCTCGGTCGACTTATTGCACACACAAACACATATTTGGCGCATACAAACACATATCTGTAATTGTTTAGTTAATTCAAGCATGACTTGGCAACATTTCACTGTATTTAGATATTCCATCTTACAGCTGGCAACAACTATTTTAAATTCATAAAAATATTCTGAGCAACTTTGAAGAAATCAAATTTCTACAAACAGCACCTCATTATTTACATACCTTGCCGGGCCATGCTTTCTTCTATTCCATCCCCCCAATCCAAGGTATAGGTGACCTTAATTCCACCAGTGATCTTTACGTAGGCCGTCACGGTCTCATTAATTAAATATACATCTTTGTCGAGATCAATCGTCAAACCTGAAATATCACATGTGGGGATAAGTGGGACAAGAATTAATTATTGCTAATAATGGTGCATAGACCGTATTGAATGGCTACCATCTGGTGGGGCAACCTTTGGTATTTTAAATTGGTCAACAATTCAGGCACAAAATGTGCAACCATGCATGTCTTTAAGAAACAAAGAAACTTCCCCACAAGATGGCAGTTATTTAATATGGTCTACAATACATGGGGAAATTTAATTAGTTTCCGTAAATTAATGTGACACAAAGACAATGTTAAAAAGACCAATAACACTGGTTTGTCGATGTCTAAAAGCCCAATGTATTATTCATTTGTTAAGCCCTTATTACGGATTTCTTTAATAAGGACATAACATATATCTAAAGAATGTTAGTAAACTAAATTTTAGCTACAGATGCATCAATGCTTCAGAAAACCTTAAAATCCATGCAAGTTTTTTGTGTTAAGTGAATGGTAAAAAATGTGTGCACTGTGGACACACATCTTCGTTGCTTTTTTTCATAATTCAATTCGATTTTCTATAAATCTTGACATTTTCTATAATTTTCTATAATTTTTTAGTTCAAACACAAAAAAGGATGAGCCAAGCAAAAATCCAATTGAGGGAAGTTAACAACCTCTCCATAAAATGTAAGAAAATCTAAGAAAATGTTTAGGTTTTTATCCTTCATTCAGTAGGATGACGAATGAAAAGAGAAATGTATAGGAAAAAGATGCTGTGAAGAGGAAAAAATAAAAAAAACCCAATGAGTTATGAAATGATAAAATGGAGAAAATAATGTCAAAAATGTCAAAAGCAGTGGACTAGCTAACGAGGCACATCCCGAAATATACACGCAGGTCTTAACTCTTTCAGTGCCAGGGCCGTAAGGGTCGTACTTACTCTGAAAGTGCCAATGTCGTACATGTATGATCAGTACGATCTCGTTTTTAACAATTTTTTTCTTTAGAAACACCAACCGCCGTACATGTAAGACCTAAAAAATATCGCTAGAGGGCGCATTGATCTATCATAATATTCAATATTGTAACGAACATTGGTAATTGCGCCCGTGAGCCAGTTTATGACTGGTAGCCGTTAGAGTACGCTGGTGTGCGCCCGTGTATTAGCGCGTATTGCCGCGGGGTCGCCACTGCGCGTGCGTGTAGATTTGCGCGTATATAAGAGCAAGCCAAGTACGCTTGCGTTCTTTTCCTCGTTAGTCGTTCAGCGTGACTGCATCAGCCCTTCCCATTAGTTGTTCGTACCGTGAGTGCATGCACCGAGCGAGACGTGTCACTACCGAACCAAGCACGGTTGTCGGGTGAGTCGGCATTAGTTTAGTAGACACCGCGGGAAATAACGTGGTGCCGGGCCTTAACGATTAGGTCAGCCCTTTTGATTGAGAACAGTTATGTACGAGAGCTGATATAATTGTGCAGTGTCTTGCTGTAGAGTGCACGTTACGTGTGACAAGATGAACCACGTGTTTTAGCACCTGATTAGGAACAAGCATAACTCCTATAGAGGGCAGATCGCCTATACACCTACCTAGGTTGCTGCCACATGATCTGAGTCGAGTATTAAACCATTTGCATTGCGTATATGTGTTTCCATGTCCTTTATTCGTGCCTTATCATCGCATTGTGTTGAGTTAATGAGAAACAAGTAGGTGAGCTAGTGGACAGACCAATTGCGGTGCCTGGAGGTAGATTTCCCCCAAACGGATCTGCCCCCCGCCTTCCGGATAACCGCTCGTCGGGAAGGCGTAATCCTGAACAACTCCGCCGACGGCAATCCTAGCGCGAGTTCTGGACAACGACCCCGTAGTCACCTCCTACGCTCGAAAAGGAAAGCCAGGAGAGCGGTCGGCGCGTTACAAAATGGTGTCAGAAGTGGGATTGGCGCCGTAATAACATAACTGACCACGAAATAACCACATGAAGTTTATATCGTTTTGAGCCTAAATAGGTGACATCACAATGAGTTTGATTGATTTCGACGGAGAATTATCTACTCTCCAAGAGAGTCAGGAAGACATACGAGAACTCAAAGCACAAAATCAGCGGCTTCAAGCTCAAGTACAGCAATTGCTAGAGAGAAAGGATGGAGAATTTCGGTCTTCAACGGCCAACACACTTACGTCGGCTTCTGCATTCGGAATACCGCCTACACCGAAACCGAGAAAGTCGATACTAGTTCCACCCACACCTCTGTCGACTGCTACCGTATCAGTGCCGTTGATGTATGAGGAAAATCTAATGGAATGGACACCACCCCGTTCTCTTTTTCATGAACGAGTGAGCACCCAACCTACAGAGGACTTTTCGTTACGAGTGAACCACAGTCCACGGCTGGGGAATGACGAAACGCCTTTGACGGCTGGTGCGAAGGTGGAGCAGAACGCGTCCATACGCTGTAACCGGGAGGCAACTGTGAGCAAACGGCCGAATATCCTTCCTGAAAAGTTTAACGGAAAGACTCCATGGAGGGAGTATAGGCAGCATTTCGAGGCATGCCGACGGGCCAATAACTGGTCCGATCACCAATCGAGCCTTTTTCTTGCGGCAAGCCTGCAGGGCAGTGCGGTGAAAGTGTTGGGAAATCTTTCCCAAGATGGTGAAATCATCTATCCTGACTTAGTTGGTCTTTTGGAAAAGAGGTTTGGGCCTGGCCAGCTCGCCGAGAACCACCTTGCGGAGTTACGCCACAGACGACAGGGTCCAAAGGAAAGTTTGCAAGAGCTTGGTCAATCTGTGCGAGATTTAGCGGCACTCGCCTACCCAGAACTTAGTGAAGAAGGTCGTGATCGCCTTGCAAGAGGTCACTTCTCAGATGCGTTACAAGACCAAGCTATCCGTGAGGGTGTGTTCAGAGCGAACCCCGCAGCTTTAGACGAAGCAATCCGTGCTGCATTGAATACAGAAGGCTTTCTAAAAATAGAGGAGCAGCGCCTAGACAGGCGATCTAAGTATGCACGAGGAATAGACAGTGAAGCAGGAGGCTTACCACACCAGTATGAGGACAAAATGCCAGATAGGGCGAACAGGTCCAGCGAGAAGCTTCAGGTAAATGAGGGAGACATACGAGACTGGATGGTGAAGATGACCCAGTCCGTCGACGCCTTGAAGGAAAAGGTTGAAAGATCAATGCCTGCCGCATGGCCTAGGCGAAGAGCTACGCCAGACGTTGTGTGTTATAAATGTAGGAACACTGGCCACTATGCCCGTGACTGTGACCAAGATCAAGTGGGAAGAAACCAAGGGTCGGGAAACGACCGGCAGCTTACTCGAGGGCCCGCGGGAAAGCTGGAGAGACAACAGGGCCAAAAACCCATGACAGAAAAAGACCAATAGAGGTTCATACACGGACAGATGGCTTTCGATCCAAGAGAGGTAGGGAAGCACAAACAGGAATGTTCGTTAATGCTACAGTGAGGGGGATTAGTCTAAAACTATTGGTAGACACCGGAGCTACAGATACAGTCTTGTCATCAGCAGCCTACTACCGGATTCCTGTGGAGAAAAGACCTAAGTTGGAGAGAGAAGGCGCTGGTGTACGAAATGCCGATGGCAGTAAAATGGAAACCCTTGGTAGTACGTGGGTGGAAGTGCAAATCGGCAAGACCACGTGTCCCGTCCGTGCGGTATTTGGAAGTACTGGTGATATCGAGGGGATTTTGGGAATGGATTTTTTATTGTCTACCCGGAGTATACTGGATTTTCAATCTTTCGAGTTGACGCTTAATGGCGAGAAAGTAAAGTGCTTAAGTGCGACAGGGAGTGGTCTCTGCGCTCGAGTTATAGTGACTGAAACGACCACAGTGCCAGCTGGACACGAGGCACTGATTCCTGGTTCGACGGTTGGTGAGCCACTGCGAGGGAAATTAGGACTGTTGGAGCCAGTCGATCGGAGTGAGGTTGCTGACAAGGGCATGGTAGTAGCTCGGGTGTTGGTGAATACCACCGGCGGGGAAGTCCCAATCCGCATGTTTAACCCAGGGAGGAGAGAATGTGTTGTGAAGCGAGGAACGATGGTTGGGCGACTGATAGCTGTCGAGGAGAGTGATGTTATGGAAGTTCCGACCGAAGTCCCAAGTCGCCCATACGACGCGACGGTTCCTGCTCACCTTGTTGATCTATACAAACGCAGCATCGAGGAGGTAGAGGAGTCCTATCACCCAAGAATCGCTCAACTGCTGTGTCAAAATGAAGATGTCTTCTCTAAGACCAGCTCAGATATAGGCCGTACGAATCTAGTTCGCCACCGAATAGACACGGGCAGCGCACGTCCTATTAAGGAGCGCCCCAGGCGGTTTCCTCCAAAGGAACAACAAGAGATAAACGAACAGATACGGGAAATGTTGAAGAATGGACGAATAGAACCTACGGATAGTCCTTGGGCATCCAACGTGGTGCTGGTTAAGAAAAAAGATGGGAGTAAACGGTTCTGTGTGGATTACCGTCGGCTGAATTCAATCACTGTTAAGGATGCATACCCAATACCGCGCATCGATGAGTCCCTTGATACCCTGGCGGGCGGGAAATGGTTCTCTACCCTTGACCTAACGTCGGGGTATTGGCAGGTAGAACTCGATGAGGAGGCTAAGCAGAAATCGGCATTTGTAGTCCGGGGAGGTCTGTACAGTTGGCGTGTGATGCCTTTCGGCCTCTGTAATGCCCCGTCGACGTTTGAAAGACTTATGGAACGGGTACTGGCTGGCTTACATTGGGAAATATTACTAGTTTACCTGGACGACGTGATTGTTTTTGCAAAGTCTGTGGAAGAGGAACTAGACAACTTGAGGACCGTGTTCCGACGCCTAAGGGAAGCAGGCTTAAAACTTAAGCCAGTCAAGTGCCACCTATTCAGGCGAAGCGTGTTATATCTAGGACATGTAGTGTCGGGTGAAGGGGTCACTACCGACCCCGAGAAAATCCGTGTGATTAAGCAGTGGCCAACACCGAAGACGGTGAAGGATGTCCAGAGCTTTCTCGGCCTGGCATCCTACTACAGGAAATTTGTTGCCGGTTTTGCAGATATTGCCCGACCCTTGCATCGCCTGACGGAGAAATCGCGAGACTTTGAGTGGACCACAGAGTGTGAAGGTGCGTTTCAGGAGTTGAAGCGAAGGCTTCAAGAATCACCAATTCTGGCGTATCCTACCCCTGATGACGACTTCACCCTGGATACGGACGCGAGTGGTGTAGGGATAGGGGCAGTCCTGTCACAGAACATAGATGGTCAGGAACGAGTAATAGCATATGCGAGCAGAGTGTTGAGCCAAGCCGAACGTAACTACTGTGTAACACGCAAAGAGCTTCTAGCCGTGGTGTTCTTTCTGAAGCATTTTCGGCAATACCTATATGGGCGCCGTGTTACCGTTCGAAGCGATCACGGGGCATTACGTTGGCTTGTGAATTTCAAGGATCCACAGGGGCAGTTGGCGCGCTGGATTCAGATAATAAGCGAGTACGATTACACTATCGTCCACAGAGCCGGACGATCACATGGTAATGCTGACGGCCTGTCACGAATCCCTTGTGGCCAATGTGGAAGAAACGAGGGGTCAGAATTGACCACTGAACCTCACCGGGTGTCCGAGGGCGAGAGCCCGATGACGGAAGTTTGCAGAACCCCACTAACAAGGACTTTGTCAACCGCACCTACGAAGAGTTTCGAGGATTTAAGACATGAGCAACTGCAGGAGCAACCGATTCAGTGGGCACTGTTGGCGAAAGAAAAGTCTCCCGTAAGACCTGAGTGGTCTGAAGTCTCAGCATTGTCTCGTGCTACTAAAGCATATTGGAGGATCTGGGATCAGTTGGCAGTCCGAGATGGTATCCTATGCAGGAGCTGGGAATCAGCTGATGGGCGAATAGTCAGGTGGCGTACCATACTGCCCACCAAGTACCGTGCCGAAGCGGTGAAAGAGTTACATGGTGGACGCTCAAGCGGACACCTTGGCACGAGGAAGACCTTGGCGAAAGTCACCCCTAGATTTTACTGGAGTGGTATGTCTGCGGATGTACGGTCTATAGTTCGGCAGTGCGACATTTGTGCTCGACGAAAGTCACCAACGAAGACCAGAAGGGCACCACTACAACAACATGTCGTAGGTGCACCCCTAGAAAGGGTCGCCCTGGATATCGTTGGCCCATTTCCTGTGACTGAGAAGGGAAACAAGTACATTCTCGTAGTAGGCGACTACCTAACCAAGTGGATGGAGGCGTACCCCATACCGGACCAAACTGCAAAAACGGTAGCTGATAAATTCGTCCATGAATTCGTTTGTAGATTTGGCATCCCTGAGGTCCTACACTCAGACCAGGGCCGGAATTTTGAGTCTCATGTGTTCCAGGAAATGTGCTCTATTCTCGGTATCACTAAAACCCGAACAACACCATACAACCCGAAGTCAGATGGCATGATAGAGAGATTCAACAGAACATTGATCGCGACAGTATCGATGTTGATCGAACCTCGTAAGGGACAGCGAGACTGGGATGAGAAGGTTCCGTTAGCCATGTTCGCCTACCGCGCATCTCCCCAAGAATCGACCGGCGAGTCACCCGACATGTTAATGCTAGGCCGTGAGGTGCGGTTGCCTATTGACTTGACAACGGCAATCCCTGGTGACGAAAGAAAAGAGGCGGATGATGTGGAGACCGACTATGCACAGGAGTTGAGACGGCGCCTGAGGGTCGCCCATGACAAGGCGCGCGAGACACTGAAAAAGAGTACGAGGCGACAAAAGACATGTTATGATAAACGAACTACCAAAGGACAGCTGAAGGTGGGAAACTTTGTATGGCTCCACAACACTATGAGAAAGAAGGGCGTGTCACCCAAACTCCAGCAACGGTGGGCTGGCCCATTCTTGATCATTCATAAGCTATCCGACGTGACGTACCGGATACAACCGAGAAAAGGCGGGAAAATGAAGGTCGTACACAGCGACAGACTAAAGCCGTACCTGGGTGAGCCACTAGTCCCTTGGCACGACAAAGACCGCCAGAAACCTAT
Organism: Henricia sp. BOLD:AAB3569; assembly: GCA_037783545.1. Taxonomy (NCBI): domain Eukaryota; kingdom Metazoa; phylum Echinodermata; class Asteroidea; order Spinulosida; family Echinasteridae; genus Henricia; species Henricia sp. BOLD:AAB3569. The sequence goes on along the minus strand of JBBELK010000015.1, from coordinate 212,455 downwards.
ACAAGCAACACCAAATCAACAAAGTTCTCACCTAACTCAAAGTGGGAACGAAGCGGAGGATGTCCCAGCGAGTCTGCTGCCCAGTGAGTCGTCAGAAGTGCAGACACCTCCATTATCTCCTACCCAGTTGCCACAGAGTGTACATATCGATAGTAACCTGGTAGACCTAGAGGGAAATGAAGCTTCCCAAGGAGTACCGAACCGCAGTTCAACCCTAGGGGAACTACGACCTGAGTCAGATCAGCCTGCATCGCAGTTACCACGCCGAAATCCCCCCAGGCATCGCCAAAAACCGCAGAGATATCTTTAGACGTGTCTGAGAGTGCATGATATGTATAGAGAGTATGAGAAGTGTAGGGTAATCACCTAAATAGGCCAATGTAATTCACCATGGAACAACGTGATTGACATCTAATTTTGAAATTTCTCAACAGAGTTTGCAACGAAGGATGGGGAAGGACGGTGGCGATGAGCAGACCTCTAAATCGAGGACAAGGTGAAATGTCCAAAGTGCCGAATTGTGCTGCACAGGCGAAGTCTGGATCGCCATGTTGCTACCGAGCACGGGCCGAGGATCCACTTTTGGTGTAAGCGCTGCTCCCACAAGAACAGCCGCAGAGATAATCTCAAAGCCCACTACCGAGACTGCCATCCCCATCATGTAGACGAGGTCAACAGCATATTAGGCGAAACCTACGAGTATCGGGAGGAGAGACGCCGACGTGAAGAAGCAGGCGAAAGCAATGCCGTGTCTCGTGGCCATACGGGGTTAAACAAGGAAGCCAAGAGTGAAGGAAAACGTAGCCACGACGCTCCCGGTGAAAGAGACGGAAGCAGCCGTCAACGAAAGCATGACGAGGATACGAAGAGGTCTGTGAAGAAGGCTAAGACGTCATCCAGCACGGTAGCCAGGGCACCCGATGATCCTACAGAGGAGACCCGTAGAGCAGAACAATCACCACCAGTAGCACAGCCAGACTTGCCAGCGCAGGTGATTCAAGCTCCAGAGAAACCACCGAGTAAGCCAGGCGAGTCAGAATGGCCAGATGTAAGCACTGAGTGGGAGGTGATGGCTGGTGGACGACCGAAAGAGGACCCGTCTGACATCCTAGATGTAGCCGTTTCGCCTTCTTCAATTCTATGGGAAAGTGTGCCCATGGAACCAGCAGAGATTTCTCCATCAAGAGGGAAGCCCTTGAGCATGATTAGAAACATGCAAGAAGAACGGCGAGCTGCTGAAGGCGTCGAGTTGGTATCAGAAACACCACCCAAGGCCAAAGACGACAAGCTACGGGGAGATGTGGGGAAATTCTTCCCTGGCCAACTCGTTCGTGTTAGGGAGAGTAAAGAGGGCAACACGTACATCGGGACGATGCGTACTGTCCATGATTATAACAGTCGCCAGTACGACGTAGTGTTCCTACGGAAGGCGGATGTACCCAGAAAGGAGTCTACTTACCAGACACCTACACAGGCCCAACAACCGACCAAGGTTCGCAGGTTGGTCCGAGAGGAAGATTCATCCAACGTGGGGATAGGAGCCCCAATGACCACTAACCAGATAGAAGAGTACATGATCGGCAAAGTGGACAAGATCACCGAAACTACGACACGCAGGATTTACCATGGAGGATTGTTGGTAGTGAGAGAAGAGACCCAGCGTGTCTTTGAGACCCACTTCGAGGCGGGTTTTGCTGAGCCGCAAGATTAAACTCCCAAGGAAATGGACTTTGATAGTTACACTTGTTAGAAGCCTTGTTAGAAACTTCGTTAGAGTTTTGTATATCCTTAAGCTAAAATCTTTTGTTAAAAGACAGCCATGTAAACTTAACAAAGAAGGTGTGGCACCTATATAGGACAAGTTATATTTATCCAAAAGTTGCCTATCGTTTATTTCACATGTTCCAATTATTACGCAATGTTTCTTTGTTTTAGTAAGTTTTTAGGTCAAAGGGACTGACCAAGCTTAGTGCGCGGCAATGTAACGAACATTGGTAATTGCGCCCGTGAGCCAGTTTATGACTGGTAGCCGTTAGAGTACGCTGGTGTGCGCCCGTGTATTAGCGCGTATTGCCGCGGGGTCGCCACTGCGCGTGCGTGTAGATTTGCGCGTATATAAGAGCAAGCCAAGTACGCTTGCGTTCTTTTCCTCGTTAGTCGTTCAGCGTGACTGCATCAGCCCTTCCCATTAGTTGTTCGTACCGTGAGTGCATGCACCGAGCGAGACGTGTCACTACCGAACCAAGCACGGTTGTCGGGTGAGTCGGCATTAGTTTAGTAGACACCGCGGGAAATAACGTGGTGCCGGGCCTTAACGATTAGGTCAGCCCTTTTGATTGAGAACAGTTATGTACGAGAGCTGATATAATTGTGCAGTGTCTTGCTGTAGAGTGCACGTTACGTGTGACAAGATGAACCACGTGTTTTAGCACCTGATTAGGAACAAGCATAACTCCTATAGAGGGCAGATCGCCTATACACCTACCTAGGTTGCTGCCACATGATCTGAGTCGAGTATTAAACCATTTGCATTGCGTATATGTGTTTCCATGTCCTTTATTCGTGCCTTATCATCGCATTGTGTTGAGTTAATGAGAAACAAGTAGGTGAGCTAGTGGACAGACCAATTGCGGTGCCTGGAGGTAGATTTCCCCCAAACGGATCTGCCCCCCGCCTTCCGGATAACCGCTCGTCGGGAAGGCGTAATCCTGAACAACTCCGCCGACGGCAATCCTAGCGCGAGTTCTGGACAACGACCCCGTAGTCACCTCCTACGCTCGAAAAGGAAAGCCAGGAGAGCGGTCGGCGCGTTACAATATCATCGAGGTACGACGTCGGAGTTCCACGAGAGGGTGCAAATCTGAGCAGTTCTGAGGAGCCAAGATGGCGGCGCCCAAAGTAAAATGCACTCACTTTTCCGTTGAGGAAGTTTTTGAGTATTTTTAGGATTCGGATAGTGAAAAACATTGGTATTTATCACTCAATAAAACAATACCATTGATTCTTCTATAACAGAACAATATACAACAAGTTTGGTGATTACAACTTATTTATAATTTTTTTTACAGAATTTCAAAGAATTACCAAAAACGCGAAAAGTCTGGCACTTTAGAGTTAAATGTTGAAAAAACACTGACACTGAAAGAGTTAAATGAATCTTTGCACGTCAAAGTTGGTGTGCGACGCCTGACGTTTGACGTGTATGTACGTTCCATTATTCAGCTCTTTGGTGACCAGGAGCAAATTTCATGGCACTGTTCAGCACAGAATGGGTGAGGTCACAATTCTGTATGTGTTACGTGTTAGTGTTAACAGATCTGTTATCTTAATCAGAATTGTGACCTCAAAACAAACGCCGTGTTAACACGTGTTAGTGTGTGTTGAAAGTCGTGCGCAGAACCGCAAATTGCATTGAGTGAGGGCACAGATCTGTTGACTCGGCATATTGGAAAATCTCAAATCGGTATATGGTTCTGCACGATTTTCAACACTAACACAGAATTGTGACCTCCGGTCCGTGTTACACAAGCTTAACCACTAAGTGATTGAAATTTTCAAAATATTCACGGAGCCCCAAAAAAGTCTAAATTGTGGGTAGAATGCAAGATCCAACACATATATAAGTTGTGTTAAGAAATGAAATTCAATTTATTGAGAATCACCAAAGTTCCAAATTAATCAAAATTAACACCACCCACTTCGTTCAGATTAACTTAACAGATCTGTTACACTAACACGATATGTAACATGAGGTGTTGAACTAACATGATATATAACACTAACACGTCTTAAACACCATGTTAACATTGAGTTAACACGGCATTTGTTCTGAGGTCACAATTCTGATTAAGTTAACATATCTGTTACACTAACACTAACACGCAACCCAGAGTTGTGACTTCGCCCAATGTGTAGTGTTGGATTTGCCCCGGTCATTCATGTACGGTCAGACCGGCCCTAAGTTTCAGCGCAAACCTTTCTGGTACAAGGGCTGATAGGCTGATTGGCCAGTAAATCGTAAAAGTGTGCGGCGGGCTTTGAAAGCGGGTAAATTTGACGCGCGTCACCTCGACAAAATGCTCATAAGAATATGTAGAAACCAAAATGTTAAAGCCGAATGAGCCAAGCCAATGAAGACGTGCAATGCAGAAGGACACCAAAATGTTGTATGGCATGAAATGCGGGATGGAAATGTGGGATGGAAATGTGAGACGAATTACTGCATGGAACGATGTGTGCCTGCGTGAAACTTAGCTGTTCCCGTATTGGTTGTGTCTGTGCCAATTGTTGGCTCCTCGGTCGTTGGCTCCTCGGTCGTTGGCTCCTCGGTCGTTGGAGCCTCAGTCGTTGGAGCCTCAGTCGTTGGAGCCTCGACCGTTGGAGCCTCAGTCGTTGGAGCCTCGGCCGTTGGAGCCTCGGCCGTTGGAGCCTCGGCCGTTGGAGCCTCGGCCGTTGGCGCGTCGGCCGTTGGCTCGTCGGTTGTTGGCGCTTCGGTGGTTGGCTCTTCGGTGGTTGGCGCTTCGGTGGTTGGCGCCACAGTCGATGGCGCCACGGTTGATGGCGCGTCGGTCGTTGGCGCGTCGGTCGTTGGCTCTTCGGTCGTTGGCGCCTCGGTCGTTGGCGCATCGGTCGGTGGCGCCTCGGTCGATGGCACGTCGGTCGTTGGAGCCTCGGTCGTTGGAGCCTCGGTCATTGGCGCTTCCGTCGTTGGCGCCACGGTTGAAGGCGCGTCGGTCGTTGGCACCTGGGTCGTTGGCGTGTCGGTCGTTGGCGCCACGGTTGATGGCGCGTCGGTCGTTGGCTCTTCGGTCGTTGGCGCCTCGGTCGTTGGCGCTTCGGTCGTTGGCGCTTCGGTCGTTGGCCCCTCGGTCGTTGGCGCTTCAGTCGTTGGAGCGTCGGTCGTTGGCGCCACTATCGATGGCGCGCCGGTCGTTGGAGCCTCGGTCGTTGGCGCCACGGTCGTTGGCGCCTCGGTCTTTGGAGCCTCGGTCGTTGGAGCCTCGGTCGTTGGCGCCTCGGTCGTTGGCGCCTCGGTCGTTGGCGCGTCGGTCGTTGGCTCCTCGGTCGTTGGAGCCTCGGTCGTTGGAGCCTCGGTCGTTGGAGCCTCGGTCGTTGGCGCCTCGGTCGTTGGCGCCACGGTCGTTGGCGCCTCGGTCGTTGGCTCCTCGGTCGTTGGAGCCTCGGTCGTTGGAGCCTCGGTCGTTGGCGCCGCGGTCGTTGGCGCCGCGGTCGTTGGCGCCGCGGTCGTTGGAGCCTCGGTCGTTGGCGCCTCGGTCGTTGGCGCCTCGGTCGTTGGCGCCTCGGTCGTTGGAGCCTCGGTCGTTGGAGCCTCGGTCGTTGGCGCCTCGGTCGTTGGCGCCACGGTCGTTGGCGCCTCGGTCGTTGGCGCCTCGGTCGTTGGAGCCTCGGTCGTTGGAGCCGCGGTCGTTGGCGCCTCGGTCGTTGGCGCCTCGGTCGTTGGCGCCTCGGTCGTTGGAGCCTCGGTCGTTGGCGCCTCGGTCGTTGGCGCCTCGGTCGTTGGAGCCTCGGTCGTTGGAGCCTCGGTCGTTGGCGCCTCGGTCGTTGGCGCCTCGGTCGTTGGCGCCTCGGTCGTTGGCGCCTCGGTCGTTGGCGCGTCGGTCGTTGGCTCCTCGGTCGTTGGAGCCTCGGTCGTTGGAGCCTCGGTCGTTGGAGCCTCGGTCGTTGGAGCCTCGGTCGTTGGCGCCTCGGTCGTTGGCGCCTCGGTCGTTGGCGCCACGGTCGTTGGCGCCACGGTCGTTGGCGCCTCGGTCGTTGGCTCTTCGGTCGTTGGAGCCTCGGTCGTTGGAGCCTCGGTCGTTGGCGCCGCGGTCGTTGGCGCCGCGGTCGTTGGCGCCTCGGTCGTTGGCGCCTCGGTCGTTGGCGCCGCGGTCGTTGGCGCCTCGGTCGTTGGCGCCTCGGTCGTTGGCGCCTCGGTCGTTGGCGCCTCGGTCGTTGGCGCCTCGGTCGTTGGCGCCTCGGTCGTTGGCGCCTCGGTCGTTGGCGCATCGGTCGTTGGCTCCTCGGTCGTTGGCGCCTCGGTCGTTGGCGCCTCGGTCGTTGGCGCCTCGGTCGTTGGCGCCTCGGTCGTTGGCTCCTCGGTCGTTGGAGCCTCGGTCGTTGGAGCTTCGGTCGTTGGCGCCTCGGTCGTTGGCGCCTCGGTCGTTGGCGCCTCGGTCGTTGGCGCCTCGGTCGTTGGAGCCTCGGTCGTTGGCGCCTCGGTCGTTGGCGCTTCGGTCGTTGGCGCCTCGGTCGTTGGAGCCTCGGTCGTTGGCGCCTCGGTCGTTGGCGCCTCGGTCGTTGGAGCCTCGGTCGTTGGAGCTTCGGTCGTTGGCGCCTCGGTCGTTGGCGCCTCGGTCGTTGGCGCCTCGGTCGTTGGCGCCTCGGTCGTTGGCGCCTCGGTCGTTGGCGCGTCGGTCGTTGGCTCCTCGGTCGTTGGAGCCTCGGTCGTTGGAGCCTCGGTCGTTGGAGCCTCGGTCGTTGGCGCCTCGGTCGTTGGCGCCTCGGTCGTTGGCGCCACGGTCGTTGGCGCCACGGTCGTTGGCGCCTCGGTCGTTGGCTCTTCGGTCGTTGGAGCCTCGGTCGTTGGAGCCTCGGTCGTTGGCGCCGCGGTCGTTGGCGCCGCGGTCGTTGGCGCCTCGGTCGTTGGCGCCTCGGTCGTTGGCGCCGCGGTCGTTGGCGCCTCGGTCGTTGGCGCCTCGGTCGTTGGCGCCTCGGTCGTTGGCGCCTCGGTCGTTGGCGCCTCGGTCGTTGGCGCCTCGGTCGTTGGCGCCTCGGTCGTTGGCGCATCGGTCGTTGGCTCCTCGGTCGTTGGCGCCTCGGTCGTTGGCGCCTCGGTCGTTGGCGCCTCGGTCGTTGGCGCCTCGGTCGTTGGCTCCTCGGTCGTTGGAGCCTCGGTCGTTGGAGCTTCGGTCGTTGGCGCCTCGGTCGTTGGCGCCTCGGTCGTTGGCGCCTCGGTCGTTGGCGCCTCGGTCGTTGGCGCCTCGGTCGTTGGCGCTTCGGTCGTTGGCGCTTCGGTCGTTGGAGCCTCGGTCGTTGGCTCTTCGGTCGTTGGCGCCGCGGTCGTTGGCGCCGCGGTCGTTGGCGCCGCGGTCGTCGGAGCCTCGGTCGTTGGCTCTTCGGTCGTTGGCGCCTCGGTCGTTGGCGCCTCGGTCGTTGGCGCCTCCGTCGTTGGCGCGTCGGTCGTTGGCTCTTTGGTCGTTGGCGCCGCAGTCGTTGGTGCTTTGGTCATTGGCATCTCGGTCGTTGGCGCGTCCGTCGTTGGCTCTTCGGTCGTTCGCGCTTCGGTCATTCGCGCTTCGGTCGTTCGCGCTTCAGTCTTTGGCGCCGCGGTCGTTGGCGCCTCGGTTGTTGGCGCCTTGGTCGTTGGCGCCTCGGTCGTTGGCGCTGCGGTCGTTGGCGCTTCGGTCGTTGACGTTGTGTTTTCGGTTGTGTTGTCAGTTGTGTTCCCTTTGGTTGTCAACATTTGAACAAGGACAATAAGGGAAAAATGTATGGCTATTCCCGACTTTCCTGCTAAACAATTCACCTTCAGTGCATTAGTATACAAAAATTGACTGCTCATGAAAGTCATGGTGCAAACTATTGTGATCTTAAGACGGTAGGCCCGATATTTCTGTGTGGCCTGCGTCTTAAAATCGAGGGGCAGCAGTATGCTTCATAAAGATAGCTCAGTTGGTAGAGCAAATGGCCATGTAAGCCAAGGACATGGGTTCGAATCCAAGTCGGGGCACTGCAATTTTCTCATGTTTCTAAATTCATCTTTCAATCATCAATCTTGTCATATATATACCTTCAATGTAACAGATCTGGGGTCGATTTCACTAAACTCTTCGTAAGTTAAGGTCCATAATAAGGCTTGCAATGGATCGTAGGGCTGCGATGGATCGTGGCTACGATGGGTGCTGCGATGAATTTCACCAAACCTACCGTAAGTGTGATGCGTTAGATTAGCGATTAAGGATATTTTCATATTTACTCTAAGGCTGTTTGCTGTGCTGAATTATGTTTTTAATAAAACGGTCGTTGGCTACACGAGTTCAAAAAGTCTCTGTGTCCGTACTGCATAGTGCAAGCGCGCGCGTTAAATTTGGCGCGCAGCTTGCGAGACGCGTACCAATACATTTTGTGGCATCACCAAGCGCGTGGGCGGTTTTTGTTTTTCGCCGTTTTTAAGTCGCGTGTAGGACGCGTGTAGAACACGGTAGCATCATTCAAATGTTTATCGTGGATACACGTACACGACGTTGTGGCCGACGTAGACAATGGATGGCCAACTGCAGCGTAGCTTCCGTGTTTTTGCATGCAGCAAAAACAGCGACACTTTGTCACCTGCTAAAATCGTATGTACAAAAGTTTAAAATTTTCTCTTGTTTATATCGCTTAGCATAGAATCTATCAAGGGTGGCAATCAGTTATTTGGGGAGACAGAGTTCGTTTCGCTTCCAAACACGGCAAAAACCACGACCATCGTTGGTCAAATTGTACGCTACGACGACTCATTGCCTCATCGTAGCTTACGGTGCGTTGCCATCGGTACACTCATCGCAACGATCTTGAAATCGTTCTTAGGACGCAACACGAGTTACGGAGCGGTAACCCATCGCATCTCGAGTTATGAACGCTCATAAACGTTAGTGAAATCGACCCCTGTTAAGTTAATTTAGAACGAAGTGGGTGGTGTTAATAAATTTAGTTTCGTTTTTCAACACAACTTATGTGGCTCCTTGAAGATTTTGAAAATTTCAATCACTTAAGCTCGTGTAACACGGACCGGAGGTCACAATTCTGTGTTAGTGTTAAAAGTCGTGCAGAACCCTATACCGACTTGACATTTCCCAAGATGCTGAGTTAACAGATCTGTTACACTAACACGGTTTCCAGAGACGCCGTGTTAACAGATCCGTTAACAGATCTGTTACACTATACACTAACATGTAGCACAGAGTTGCGCCCTCACTCACTGCAATTTGCAGTTCTGCACACGTCGTTCAACACAGTTCTGCACACGACGTTAACATGGTGTTTGTTCTGAGGTCATAATTCTGATTAAGATAACAGATATCTAACACTAACACTAACACTAACACGTAACACACAGATTTGTGACCTCGCCATTGTGCCTAACAAATAAAAAGGTTCAGTGTGAAACCACCTTTATGCTGCACAAGTGTGATTAAAACTAAAGCTTTCAAACTTCTCACCTGTTACAATATACTGCACAACAACAGTGACTTGGTCCTCTGCATGTCCCTTAGTACTTGACACTCTCACGTTTACAGGGTACGTGCCAGGTGCGTCAAATACATGCTTAATTTTGGCAGTAGCAGGCTGGACGAAAGTGCCTCGAATGAGATGACGTATCAAATGCCCAGAATCTTTGTTTCCAACTTGCAGTGCTTGATCAGCCGTGTAGTCCGCGCCGGCATATTGGAATTCCACAGGGCCGCCTATGTTGGCTGGTTCGTAGGCGATCTTTGCACCGATGGCTGATATGCGAGCACCAAGCACGTAGCCTATGTCCATGGGGATGGGTGTGGCCAATGCGTGGTACAGGTAGCCAGCGCTGACGCCAGTAACAGGTATTATCTACAACATAAACATAATGACCTCATCAATTATATATGACTCCACATTCACTATACCAAGGCATATTCATAATTAAGTCTTTCCACGGTAAAGGGGGCATTTTGGCAACACGGAAATCCCTTTGTCTGGTCTGAAAATAAAAGAAATAAGTTTAAGTTGTTCTGAAGAGATAAGTTAGGCCCAAAAATGGTTACAAATAGTGTGACAACATGCCTTTCTAAAAACCCTGTGTACAAATTTCCAATATACGCTTGTAACCGGGACGGACACTTGTGTTACATTTTAGGCCGTCCCGGTTACGAGCATATATTAGAAATGGCGGAACAACCAAAAACTAGGTAAAGCAACAGAATAAGTGCAACCAATATGTTTTTCTTTCTCATATTGCTGGTGATCACTCGGGCCATGTGGGTGATGATCGTCAAACGCTGCACAAATCAGCAAAGAGAAAAATGACGTTATTGGTATTCTATCTACACAAGGAACTCAAATGCTAAAACTAACCTCCACAATTTCATACTCTGCTTTGGGGTTATTAAGCGGGTTGGTCTCATAGCGTGCTGGTTCAGAACAGGTACGAAGAGTGGCGCGGTTAACACAATGTGAACCGGACAAACAGAACAGCTCCCCAACCCCAGTGCATGCGTGGTGCTGAACTGGGTGTGTTGGCATCGTGAAATCATACTCGCAACGAACCGATGGTACACAATTGTTTTCTGCTGGGCAGTACACATCACTTGGGTTTTGGCACACTGGTTTGTAAATCTGTAGATTGTACAAAACACAATAAATAATGGGCCTGGCGCGGGCCTGGCATGGATTCGGTACAGTTTTGGCACAAGCTTGGGGTGGACTATTGTCAGGGGTCTAAACAAATTATATAGAAGGGTTGCGCCTTTGGCAGCCAAGCCAGAAATATCACGAAGAATCACTTCTCCTTGCGGAAAAAAAACTCTGGGATCTTTTAAGTGCATTCTACAACACACTGGACCTACGGCTTTACATCCCATCTGAATGAAAGAGCAATTGGGGTTAAATGTTTTGCTCAAGGTTAAAAGTACCTCACGTTGTTTTGAACCCACAACCTTAGGGTGTTTCCACCTTTGGTTTCCGAGTCAGTGGCCTAATTTGATTGACCACGATACTCATATGGTGCAGGCTTGCCAAGGGAGTTCAACTATCATCTCCATTCCAAACTTTTTTGCAAAATATTGGATGTCATCATGCACTCGGGGGCCGTCCAAAGTTGTCAACATTTTCACAGTTCTGCAGAGCGTAGTATTTTTTTAAGACCCACCCCCCTCCCTCCCTCCCCTGAAATACTACTTATTAACAATTTTTGTCAGTACCGTGAAATGTCAACATTTTACATTGCATGTAAAGTTGTACGCAGCCCTCGGCCCGCGGCCCTCGACCGCCCCCCTCCCTCCCCCGACCCCCCCCCCCCCCTCCTTCCTTCCTACGCTTTGTGGTTCCGTTAAAATGTTTTCAACTTTGGATGAGCCCTTAGGACCAAACACTACCATAATTTGTTCTCTTACCACAAAATTGATGGTGCCATCTCCAGCATTTGTGATAAATGCCTCGATAGAAACAAGCTTGGAGACACTCGGAATCTCGATAGCAGGCAAAACCCAAAAGACAGGGTCACCATGCACATGGATGTCATCACTAGGTAGCGAGGCAGCAGAGGGATCCTGGGTTACGTAGCCAACATTCGAATACGTCGGGGCTACAAGGAAATGAGAATTAAAAACATAATATGAAATGCGACGTTTCATTTAAAAATTAATAATCATATAAAATACACAACGTAATGACGTCACACAAATCTACTGCGCATGTTCTCCCCCAAATGTCACGACGTGCCTTGGGGTGTTTTGGCGTCGTGTACAGAACGGCGACGTGGGGTATTCCAAGGACGTCGGACAATGCATTTTCGGGTCACGTGGCTGATTACGCGTCGTCGTGAAAGTCGAAATGGGTTTAAGCAGCACGGGGAATCTTATGCAACGACGGATGCGGTCAGCTTTTTTTCCCCATAGTGTCTCTCTCCGTCGTGAAATCGAAAGCTCCCTAATGTTCAGTGTCTGAACACCGTAACATCTAGAGATAAGAAAACACGTGCACATTCCCTAAGTGATCATATTTTTATTTTTTTTTAATATGCAAATCCTTAGTGAACTCACATCCTGCATATTGCGGCGGTTTAGTCACGGCTTCTGGCCCTGTGTCAAACGTAGGGGTTACCTGTAGGTCCCTGTTATTAAGAATCTCAACGCTGCACTCAAATTCGACGCCCACGCCCGCTGCAAAGGGGCAGTTCAGTGTGACCCCTGACAAGGGAGAGGTGACGGCCGTGGGAAACGCATCAAAGCCAACCTGGTGAGGCAGAAACAGAATTCTTGTTCAAATAATGAATAAAAAGTCTTACACCATGTTTCTACTGAGGAGTAAGCCGGGTGATGTGGTGTAGCCTGACTTTGTTGGAACTTGGAGGAAACGGGTCGATAGCAGAGAAGAACGCCTGTCACGTGAAGGCAGCAGCAGCCAACCGCTGTCGAGATATATTGGATCATATTAGGTCGTGTGGTCGAGCACATCTTACAACGCCCAACAAGTTCCAATTTCATGTTGGACCTTGTTGGCCAATAAATGGCTCGTGTAGATGAGCCTTATGTGATGTACTGGTAATATAAAAAACTCTGGATGCTAGGATAGGGCGACAATTTGTGTGTAAAAAAGCTATATTAGGGCGACACGCTCTATTAGGGCGACATTTTGGTGTCGCCCTAATATTTTTGAGATTAAAAACCTTTTTTTTTGGGTCAAAAAACATTTTTATTAGGACTAGAACCAATGCATAGTTCCGAGATTGCCCAGTTAACCCCGCCCCTTAGATATTGTTGCTATGTGCTCACAAGCCATCGCAAAAAAATTGCGACATTAACGTACAAAGCAACGGGACTCGGCATGGAAAGCACAGATTCATTGGAGAAAACTCAAAAGTATTTATGTTTTAGGGTCGACAGTTACCGTAGCACACACTGAGCGAAAGGTTAGTGATACAGGGATGACATATATTTCATAAAAATGCACTTTCCTACCTTTGAACAGCGAATCGCTCGACATTGAAACCAAAATTCACCCGGTCACTGGCGCGTACAACATACAAACTGTATGGGCAGTCGCGTTATATCATTGTGTGATGATTGCATCACTTTGACCTATGTGGGCGCCGTCTGCTAGCTCTGTTGTGATTGGTCGCGGGTTCGGCTTGACTGACAGGTCGGAACTATGCATTCTCTTAGGTCTGGAACCATTTTTGGAAGTTTCGGGTAAAAAAATAAGGTGTCAATTTGAGTGATTCTTGCCAAAATTTCGGTGGTCCCCGGGGAAAGGCTTCCCGAATTGTCGCCCTATTGCGGCATCCAGAGTTCTTACAATTGTTAGTGCTATTAAGTTTGCTTAATTTAAATTTGCTTAGCACAGAATTTATTTGCTTTGTAAATTGGTTTACAAGCCAAAGTTGTATGTCAAATTGTGTAGCAAAATCTTAGTGAAAGTATATCACATACAATTTTGGCTGACAATGCATTTTTGAAAATAAATTCCGAGCTCAGCTAATTTTTGTGCCGAGCAGCGCCATTAAATTGGCCCCTGGTATGCTGATAATGACCCACACCTTGCTGCTCGGGCCATTATCAGCGTCCAGGTCCCAAGCCGGTCGTAAACTATATGTTTAAGACCAGCCAAAACACCGTGGTGCAAACTCTTTTTATAAACAAAATCTAGTGGAAGGGACATTGATTACTTACCGACACTTCATTCTGCACAGTAACCGACACCAGATGGTCTCCCTGGGTAGCGTACGTGTGGTCCCCAAATGCTGAAGATGCCATTCCATCATAGAAATCATACATGTACGTCGGATTGGATCCAGAAAGACTACCAGTTGGCACGGACGCAGAGGTTCCCAAGACGTAAGTCACGGAACTATCGAGCTGGATGGCAAGCCTGGTGTCTGTGATGCTGTAGACTAAAACGAAGTCGGTGTGACCACATTTATCGGTACTTTTTCCGGGGCACGGTGCGTTACACGGCGTTTCGTCGGCCTGTTTGGCTGATGGTAGATAGTTGGAATTCGCGCAAAGGCAGAAACTACCGGCCTGTTATGAAAAATAGGAATATTTTTACATACTCTCCAACAAAAGAAACTGTGCATGATAAAAATTGCTGTATTTTTTCAGCCATGGCAGATAACTCGCTGGAATAAACTGTTAATGAAAGTCCATGAAATCTTTCAAATGGTTAACCGAACTTGAAATGTACGAAATGTGTTCTTCGTGTTCTCAGAGGTTGCTGAAAACTGACTTGCCAATATTGAAGTCACAAAGTCAGTATCGAGTGTGTCCCCCTTGTGCATTAATCACTGCTGTGCATCTTCGCCTCATGGAGCCAATGACACGCGCATGAAAGAGAATATTGACTTTTGGGTAGTCCTTTTATACAGCTTGCTAACGAGACCTGAACTTTATGGAATTCTGTTACATAACAACCTGTAGGACCCGTATTGTGAAATCAACACCCAGGCATGCCGAAGTCCTGCACTATGCCATGAGCAGGTTTTGAGTGCATAACCTTTTTTCTAACAATGTCAGAAAAAATACAGAAAAAATACAGCAATTTTTACCATGCACAGTTTCTTTTGTTGGAGAGTATATATACCTCCTTTTAAAGCCTGTAAGGATCTGCAAGGCCTCAAAATTTTAGTCAACCATTTGACGGGAACAACTCAAATGGAAGATAGAAGTAGTTCCAACTGTCCAATATTTTGTGTGCGCACACACTTTCTTTTACAATTAGAGCATCCTCATGCAAAAGAAAACAGGCCCCTGACTACTGTGGTATTATGGCTCTGTAGTCCATGCAGGGACCCAGTCTAAATAGGACAGCAGCTTTGCACAATTTCTTGAAAATTCAGAATGTTTTATTGTTTTCTTGGAACATAGCTAAGGTTCTGAGCTGACTTACACACAGGTTTTTTATATTTTATCATACACATCCTTAAGGATAGAGTACATGATTGGTAAAGTAACGGTTAAAAACGGCGTTATTTCCACTCGTAATTAAAATCCTATGTTGAGAAAACTGCCTTCTAGAACTTTCAGCCACATGTATGTAGTACTTCAGAAAACCTAAAAAATACATGCACTTTTTGTGTGTTAATGAATGGTAAAAAAGTCTGCAGACAACTTTTTTTGTTTTAAAAACCCACCAATTTGTCTCACAAAGGTACCATTTTACAAGGAAAAAAAATCATGTGGTATTTGTTACCATTGCAATCAATACTTTTAGTGATTTTGTTTTTTCTTGTCAACTTGTGAAGTAAAATGTTGGGAAACTGCAAAATAATGGTGTATTAGGGCTTTAAAGGCACAGGCTCGTCAGCAATGCGCGCGCGCCAAATTCGTGCCACGAAATACGCCGCTCCACGCCTTTGCTATGGAGCTGCGTATTTATTGGCACGAATTTGGCGCGTGCGCATTGCTGAAGAGCCTGTGCCTTTAATCACATATCAAGATAATGTAATTTTCAACGAAAACAATATCTTATCAAAGAAGACTGGCCAGAAACTGGTTAAGTACAAGCATTGCAGTTTAGACCTACATTGTATTATTAATCTGAAAATATCAAAACTCTGGTGTTATAAACCTACATGTAACGCAGCAAATGGGTACTCCAGGTAGCCGCAGGCATAGATGCAAGTAGAAGCATCCAGAGAACTTGGGTCATAACTACCAGGATTGACGAGGAACTTGCGGTTTGTCCTGTCAATGGCAAAGCAGCCTTCCAGAGTTGCTGCACCTGAAGCAATGAGTAAAATGCCTAATGCCTTATGGACTGATGGCTAAGCATTCTAAACAAGGCTAGAACATTTGCAAACGTTCACGTAGGGGCGGTTTACCGCTCTGGCCGTCTTCAGACGGCCAGAGGCACTCGGCATTCGATATCCTTGAAAATATATGGAGGGTGTGAAAATTCAGAATGGTAATGGGAAAAATATGACAAGATATGGTATCAAAATCTCAACACCCATGGGGAAAATGGAGGGCTAAAAAATATGATCTGGTCAATCACGCTCCTAAATTTAGCTGGAATTTACAAGACATGAGAAGTTGAAACACATTTGAATGAAAAGGGCATTAAAAAGTCGGGAAAACCAAAATAAAACACAGTATATTGTTATTTTCGATGTAAATTTGAACATAATATTATACAAATATTGACTGCAATGAGGGGCATGGTACTTAAGATTATAGGCCCAAGGTGATCTCGAAGCCATGACTATGCCCCGAGGCGGAAGCCGAGGGGCATAGTCATGGCTTCGAGATCACCGAGGGCCTATAATCTTAACCATGACCCGAATAAACAGCAGTCAATATTTGTTTTATATACCGAATGTGTAGATTTTTGTCATCTGGTTGGTTAAAAGTAACGAGACATCATACAGTCATGACAGTGGTCCTTCGCGTTTCGATTTCGGAAGCCGGTCTACGGCGGAAAAGTTGTATATTTACAGCAAACATTGTAGCATAATCACCTGGCACTTTAGTAGCACATTTCACCTGACACAGTTTTCACTGTAGGCCACTTCTCTTACTTTCTTAAGGACTTCATCATCTACGACAGACGACAAAATGACGTCGAGATTCTGCCATTACCGTCCTGATGAATGTTTACGTGAAGCGCACAGCTGCATAGTTGGTGCACAGCTATAGCTATGCTAACACATGTAATGCGCGCGTCCGGAACCCGCTAAATGACTATGCCCGGGGCATGGCAAAGACTATTGACCGGTGGGCATATACGCGCCGGGTCTAGCCGATTCAATGCCCCCACTTTTAACCAATCAGATGACTGGAATCTACGCATGAGGTATATAATACACATTATATACCTCATGCGTAGATTCCAGTCATCTGATTGGTTAAAAGTGGGGGCACTGAATCGGCTAGACCCGGCGCGTATGCCAACTGGTCAATAGTCTTTGCCATGCCCCGGGCATAGTCATTTAGCGGGTTCCGGACGCGCGCATTACATGTGTTAGCATATAGCTAGTTGTGCACCAACTATGCAGCTGGGCATAGTCATTTAGCGGGTTCCGGACGCGCGCATTACATGTGTTAGCATAGCTATAGCTGTGCACCAACTATGCAGCTGTGCGCTTCACGTAAACATTCACCTGGGACGGTAATGGCGGAATCTCGACGTCATTTTGTCGTCTGTCGTAGATGATGAAGTCCTTAAGAAAGTAAGAGAAGTGGCCTACAGTTAAAACTGTGTCAGGTGAAATGTGCTACTAAAGTGCCAGGTGATTATGCTGAATGTTTGCTGTAAATATACAACTTTTCCGCCGTAGACCAGCTTCCGAAATCGAAACGCGAAGGACCACTGTCATGACTGTATATGATGACTCGTTACTTTTAACCAACCAGATGACAAAAATCTACACATTCGGTATATAAAACAAATATTGACTGCTGTTTATTCGGGTCATGGTTAAGATTATAGGCCCTCGGTGATCTCGAAGCCATGACTATGCCCCTCGGCTTCCGCCTCGGGGCATAGTCATGGCTTCGAGATCACCTTGGGCCTATAATCTTAACCATGCCCCTCATTGCAGTCAATATTTGTATATTATTCGGTGACCGTGACGGTATAAAAATAAATTAGGATGTACTTACCAACAAACCACCCTGGTTGGAGCTGCAAATAGAACCAAACAAAACAGCAAAAGGTTACAAATACAAAGAAAGTAATAAACCTTTGCTTCCACCATACCTAATGCAATGGCACGATTCAGATTGGAAAATTGAACCATTTTGATTTAGATGTTTTTGACAAGACATTGATAAATCCAAACTCACTTAAAAAATGTCCTAATTGTCTACACACAAATTGCCCAAATCACAAGTTGCATTGTTCTTTGGTGTTTTTCATTCTGACCCCACTCTTTTGTTGCATTTCTGTTCAGTGAAGCTTGCCATCATGATCTCTCTTGAGCTCTATTCCTTTGAGGGATATGTCCAGCTAAAAGTTGATATATTATTTTCCTACATTAAATCCAATTTAATAATAAATATCTATAAATGTCTTACTGGTGACAGAACTTTTTTGGTCGAGTGTATTACATGTAGTATTATTTGACACGCTGCTATAGTCCGTTTTTGTGATAGGGAAATTTCTTTTTGAAGTGTTGCAAATTTAAAATTTGCAAAAAAATATATATTGCTCAATCAAACTTACCTGAAGTATACCCTAAAATAAGTTTGATCAAAACTGATAAAAATGAATTTGTGAACTTACCAGCAAAAGGAATAAACACGGTAGCAGTTTAAAAATCCGCATCATGCTTCAAATTCATCGCCTGCCATGAAAAATATGTCCACAACAGAGGCAAGGTTTGCAGTAACTGTTGGATATGACGCGAGTGCTCACGTTGATTAGTGGTTTTTTTAACGTTCAGCCGCAGGAAAAGTAATATTGGTTCGGTTCGTTTGGCACGGCTTTGCAGCGCCCGTTCCGTAAAAGTCAATCAAAATAACGACTGTTTTATGTCACAAATTTTTCGTAATACTTTTAATAAAAATGTGAATGCACAATTTATTTTGCACAATTTATTTATGCTATAGTTTAGTCAAAAGTGTTGATCTGGAGAACAAGTAGTAGTTGCACTAAATAATTAAAATAATTTTGAGAATAGGATCGAAAATTCAGATTTCCCCTCTATCTTTGTAGAATTATTAAAGACAGAGGCTCGTCAATGCACGACGAGCTAATTCGTGCCAAAAAATTCACCAAGCTCCATACTTTGCCCGAGCTTCTACGATCGCGGAGGGGATCGCGTACGCTGTCTGTGTTTGTATGTATGTATGTAAACCAATGAGCCTGCACATTCCGGGATCGTAACAGCTGACCGCCCAACTAGTATGGAGTATTGTGGCAAAAATTTGTTCCTCGCGCATTGACGAGCCTGCGTCTTTAATCAATAAATCATACACTGCAGAATATACAATTATTTCTAAATACATGTATTGTGTTAAATAACTACTTTTCCCGTATTAGGACGACCGTTTTGGGAAGAGTGCTCTGGGGAACCACTAAAACGGCAAATTTGTCGGCAAGAAACTCTGCCGTTGACACCCATTTTTTCGACTTAAAGTTCTCATAAAAATGTTTTTCAACCTAGACGAAAATGGTTACAAACCTAATAAAAATGGTGAGAAACCTAATAAAAATGGTTTTTGACCTAATAAAGATGGTTTTTGAAGCACTTGGCGTTAGGACGACCGGCTGTCGGTCGCCCTAATGCGGTCGGTCGTCCTAATACGCCTTTTTTACCCATAACCGGTCGCCCTAATACGGGAAAGGCAGTTTGTTCCACAGTTACATTTTTATGAGGGTTTCTAATAATTTGTGGGGTTCCAACTCCCTCAGATTTAAGAAAATAACGTCAGTAATAAACTCACAAAATGTTTTGGGAAACAAAAAATTGCGCGTCCCTTTAAAGGTAATCGACAAGTCAGTTCTCACTTCAAATCTCAACGCACGTCACGCGTTGTTACATGTGAGCATTTCTATGGGAGCATTTACGAAGTACATAAAACAGTCGTCATCTCTCGACACAGCCAAGTACGCAAGGACTTGTTGGCAAACCGGTGGGGCCTCTTCCACTTCTAGCAGATTGGTAGAGTTGGTGAAAATTCGATTTGGATATTGCGGTATAATGTTTTGTTTCTAAAAAGTTTTGAAAAGGAATATTGCTTTTAAAAAAAAAGGAAATTTTGTTGATTACAATTTGATATTACCAGTGTTACGCCTCGGTGACTACTCCCGAGGGCTGATCAGAGTGTCATATGTCGGTACTTTATCGAGATTGGGATGGTGTTAATGACAGTCGAACCTAATGCACTATCATATGCCATTCACCTGCAGATGAAACTTTTACGAATTCCAGGAACAACGTTACATCATAACTAATGTTGATAAACTGGCCTGCAGAAATTTCCGCCACATGGATATTGTAATGCTTCAAAAAATCTTTAAAATTCATGCATGGTTTTAGTATTGAATAAATATTTAATCAATCGTTTGCCAACGATTTTAAAAAATCTTCAGTTGGCGGTTTCGCACACAAAGGTATTATTTTACACGGGAAAAAATGTGGTATTTGTTACCATTGCTATCAACACTTAGTCGGGTTTCTCTCGTCAACTCTTTTGTAAAAGGGTCTTTCCATATAGTAAAGGGGGCATTTTGACAACACACACCATATTTTCGAGGAAATACCTTTGCCTGGTCTCAAAATATATTGTAAATTTGTACACAGGGTTTTTAGAAAGGCATGTTGTCACACTATTTTGAGACCAGACAAGGGTATTTTTTGGAAAATATGGTCTGTGTTGCCAAAATGCCCCCTTTGCTGTGGAAAGACTCAACATTTTGGGTTACTGCAAATGATGCACTGGGCTTTAATAAGGAATAGGTACTAGGTCTTTGTTATTCATTGTTTTCATGCCTGATAACACCAGGTTATCAGGTGTGAAAAGAATGACATAGCAAGCTGCTACAACTGATAAATGCATTATAAAAATTATTTTAACTGCAAAATTAGCATTCTCGCATTCCAACCATAGCAAGGATTTCCAAAGCACAAATGATAATGTAGTAATCAACATACGATATTACGGACAAAAATGTAATTATTACCGGTCCGATACTGTATCACTAACCGACAATGTAAAAAAAATGAGCTGATATTGTCTTATAATTGTACAAATTGGATATTCTAACGGACAGTAATCTGTAGCATATTGAACAACAAAATGAGTTTTGTATGATTTAATATATTTTGCAACCCCTAAGGCTGGTAAAAGTTTCAAAGTGTCACATGGGGCGTTTATAATTTTGTTCAGTGTACATAGGCCTACTGTTTCAGTCAATTTCTTTAACATTTTTGGTTAGGCCTACACAAAATGTGTCTGGCATACAAGCGTACTAATAAAAACATTTGGATAACATGCAACATCTTTTTTTTCCAAAAGCATCCATTATGCAACATCAAGAACCAACCCTTTACACAACATTGGTTTTTGGCCATTAGAGTAATCCGTACTTGTCGTGAATAAACAGATATGTAGTAACATTCCCCTGTGGGTGATGATGGTAGTGGTGTACATGTATGTAAACTTCTGACTTCAACTGTATACTTCAATTATGCAGATTTACTTAGGTAAAAGGCACTGTTCACACATTTGTATTTACAAGGATTAGTAGCTCATAGGCAAATTCCAACAATTTACTATTTAAATATTCTGACTTGGTCAAAAGTTGCGTATTGAGCTTGTGCCAATGACGTCATTTTGGGAGTCAAATAATGCCGTGTCGTCGTGGAAGCAATGTGCGTGCGCGTTGTGTGTGTCCATAGCGTGCGTAACGCGCAATGCTAAGGCTCCCATTAGTGAATTAAACTGCGTTACGCCCACCAGAGACACACACAGCGCGCACGCACATCGCTTCCACAATGACTCAGCATTGTTTGACTCCCAAAATGGCGTATTTGCACGTGTTCGAAGGGGGTCAATATTTGTTTCAAAAATCAAACAATAGTATTTTGATACCATACACAACAATCAAACAATGCAATAAAGAAACTATCGTTCCACAAAGTGATTCCCAGTAGAATTTCATTTCTGTTGCAACTTGTGGGGTACCATGGCCGAGTGGTTTGGGTCATTGACTAGCAATCATAGGTGAAAACTTGGGGTTGCGGGTTTGAACCTCCCCCCGGGTGCGGTACCTTTACCCTTGAGCAAGGCACTCAACCACACTTGCTCCATCCTTCGAAAATGATGTAAAGCTGTTGGTCCAGTGTGTTGGGTAACAGAGCAGTCTTTCGTGAAGAGCAAGGGGATTCCCTGGTGTCTCTGGCCATTTCTAATTCTTCATGGGTTTCCTCACGCTTGCGAGTGACAGTGCAATGGGCACTTTTGAGGAATCCTTGGTATTAACTCCTTACAGAGCACACATCTGTTGCAATCAGGGTTGTAATTACTCGGACTCGAGACTCAGACTGGGTGACCTCTTCCCTGTTCCACCACGAAATAATACATTTTCAATTTGACATACATACATGTATGCATGTATAATCGGGGCATACAGCACTCTAAGCAGACATCCAGTCACTTAAAGCTATGTATATCGTTGTCAAAAACCCTTTATCCCTTTTTCCTTGCCTTTTTCATGGCAATACATGTCAATACATTGGAATTTTTGTGTGTGGGGGAGGGGGGAGAGGGGGGGGGGGGGGGGGGTGCACCTGGGGGGGCCGCACTTAGGGGGCCAATGTAGCTACGCCGCTGTGACAGACACATCTTGTCACAGGATTAGGTGAAAACAGTCATTTGAAAAAGAAAAAAACATCCAAAATTGAACTGATACCAATATCCCTACCTTATTGTGAGTAGTGAAAATGCAGATGATGGAACCAAACAAAAAAGCATTATCATAATGAAGTAGATGCAGCTTCGACAAGCTGGTCTGCATAGAGACTTTTCTTGCTAATCAAAAGTAATAGCATAAGTAACGGCAGATGGAGCAATGTGAATTTAAACAGTTGTTTAGCTGACTTGCTGTCCGCCCTGCGGTAAAATCGCCATCCAAGGTACGTTAACCAGAGATTCAAGGGTAAAGAGTCCAGTGCGAACGTCCACGTTGTGAGATCGAGTACAGGGGCCAATGTGCTAAGTCCGATCATCCCGAAGCAATGGCGTAAGGCCACACGACGACACAGTGAGGGGTTTGTCGTAGCCATCATGCGGTAACCACCGCGCGAGTAGTCGCTGCGTAGATTCCAGCTGAGGGCATTGAAGTGTGGAAACTGCCAGCAGTATAGGAACCCTGCCATAAGCAGTGCTCCTGCATTGCAAGACAAATTCTAATTACAGCGATAATTTAGTCTAAAAGTCCAATTTAGGTAAGGCCAACAGAAAATAAATGGTGTGTTTACGGTAACCTGACCTACCTGGATTTATTTAGGCCAAATTACTGACCTCAAACTTTTTAGTGCCAATTTTCAAGTTGATAATTTTAAATGAGCACTATTTGCAATGATTTCCAATGAACATAACATTTTCTACACTTGTACATGAACATGGTTAATAGTGTTAATAGTGAGTTTCAAACATTGCAAAACAACACGCAAATGCATGAACTGAAATGTAAAAAAATCTTTCCTACCTACTACCTGGATTGTTTTTTAGGCCGTTACCGTAAACGCACCATTTATTTTGTTCGGCCTAACTACAAACCCTGCTAACTGAAATGCATGAGCAAAACCAAAAGTAACCATAATAAGGCCAAAAAATACCCATGTTTCTTATTACTCAGCCCAACCTAAAAGAGTATGCAGGACCCATTTTATTATTAAAAAATCAATTTAAAAAAAAAAAAGTGTTTGTATCCACAATCACCTGCTTAGTAATTTCAGACATTCCAAAAACTTAACCAATGAACGTACAGTGCTGGAATGCAGCAGCGTTTCTACATTAGCATACCTGCCAACATTGCCGAGTAAAAAAATCGGACTGTAGTGAAACTTGCAACAGTCGAGTTGGTACAACGGTCAAGTTGACCTTGTACTGCACCCGTCTTCATGTACACAACACATGCGGCGCGTGCGGAGTCAGGTCAAGTCAACCGTTCCGATTGTTTTGATTTTCAACACTTTTACAAAACAATACAATAAAATCGAAACAAATACAATAAAATCGGACTAGTTGGCAGGTATGCATTAGGGGCCAGTGGGACCCGGCCCCACTAAGATTACTGTCATAAAATTAAAAAATTAGAATCTGAATTTATATATCGTTTGCATTAAACTTCGTCTGAAATTCCTCTTCGAGTTCATTCTAGTGTTCCAATGCTTAACGAGTATTGTTTACATAAAATACTTTGTCAGAAACTGTGTTTGTGTATTATATACTTCTTCTGAATCCACGTGGGGCCATGTAGAGCTTTAATGTGGTGCATATATTAACAAAAGTGGGTAGAAAATCATCTTACCCTAATATTTTTGGCTAGCGATGGATTTGATTTTTATAGCGATGGATTGATCATAACAGGAGAAAAAGCAAAATGGCTGTACCACTATAAAAGTGTATTGTGTTAATTACCTGGTTCCAAGACTCCCGTACTTGCTGCCCATCCAATGGTAGGGGGTAGAGCACCGACTAAAGCGCCAACCCATGTATTGGCAATGCTTAGCCGTTTCAGAGGGGTGTAGACTGCTACATATAACAGCCAGGTACTAGCTGCTATAGCAGCGGCTAGGGGATTAACTGCTACAGCCAATAGGGTAACTCCCGCTGTTCCAACAACTGAGGCGAACCCCACTGCATGAAGAGGGCTGGGGAATAACAATGGCATATTTTTAATGAAAGCTACATTTGTAATGTGGTTTCCAGTCAAGTGTTATCAAATTAGTTTGATGAAAAAGTGCAGTTATTTTCAAATAACTGCATATATGTATGAACTAAAAATAATCTCTGTATTTCCCCACATTGGCACAATAAAAAGCTGGTACAATTGAAAGCTGGCACATGTATGCAGAATTTGCATAGTAAAAGTACCCAACCATTATAAAAATACCTCAATGGGAGACAATGAAAATCTGAATAAAACAGGGAATACCTCATGAAATTATTGTGCAATGCTCACATTTCAAGAAAAGTGTCAGTCAATTATGAGATTTCCTAAATTGCCAAAAAATTATTAATTAGTTCACTAGGCCTGTGCATTTTCAAATAAATTACTATTTAAAAAAACCCCGTTTTTTCTACGATTGACAAAAAGGTTTGCCATGCAATTAATTGATTTTGGCACATCCGAACTCATAGTTCACACACTATGAGCAACTAACAATGGAAATTGGGCACACACCATTGTTAATAACAATGGTTTGTGCCAAATTTCCATTGTTAGTTGCTCATAGTGACAGGAAGTTACAGCAGCCTTTATATTGCCGAATTTGCCGTCTCAAAAAAACAATTTAATCTGTGCTGAAACTATAGACTATGTTGTAACTTGCATGTAGCAGTCTCTCGCCCGAAGAGTTTTTGCAGAAATTATCGTTGGCCCTTGTAAACTGGACTCGTGGTTAAACGCAAATGACATCAAGGTGGCCATTTCGGCAGAGGAAAAAGGATTTTCACTCATTCCTAGCTGAAATACATGTTTGGTTTGGAGTGAAAAAAGCAAATATTGAATATTCGATTTGGTAAATTGCTATTGACGATAAAATATTCAAATATTTGATTGGTTAGGCACAGCCTTATAGTTCACATGCTTTTCCCCTTAATAAGGTATAGACGATGTGCTCTTTGTTTATATCTAAAGCGCCCTCTGTTGAAAATCGGTCATTGTTATGCGCATGCATCCTGTTTTGCATAAATTCGAGTTAGTTCCAAAGGTAGTGGGTTCGAATCCCGGCCCTTCTATGGTGCGTGTACCCTTGAGCAAGGTACTTTGCCACGCATTGCTTCTCTTCACCCAGGAGCAAAATGGGTACCTGAGAGGGTAGCGAAAGTTGATGTGATTGATAAGCCGTTGAGTGCCTAAGGCAGCCGGGGCTGTATACTCCCCAAGGAGCTGAGAACGATTAAGGAATGATATTACTGAGCCCAATGACTAGGGGTAATAACGCAGAAAGGCGTTAAGAGATCTGTCAGATCTGAAATGCGCTATATAAGAACTGCCTATTATTATTATTATTAAAGGTCACATAATTCAAAGACGATTTGGCATGCGACCTCATTCCTAAACCAAATTTATAAATGTTAAACATGATGCGCACGCATAACGCCTGGCATGTTTTGTTTTGTTGCTCCAAAAAGAGTTGACAGTTTGAGAGTATGTACTTTATGGAGGGGTCGCTTACCTTAGAAGTCCTTTGACAAGCACTCTGTTCCTGGTTCTTGCCATCTGTGAGTCATAGGGAACCTCAAAGAACTGCAGACAAATAAATAGAGGGACTTTTGTGAAATTATGTTCAAAAGACTGTTTACTAGTGGTATAAGTTTAAAGGGGTGGCAAGAAAGGTTGGGGTTACACATAGTACGTCTGGGAATTTGAGTGCTGTTGCCAAGCGGTTTGGGTCACTAAATACATGTAGTCCCAATTGACCTTTATCACAATGAAATTTAATGAAATTTAAATAAATAATGAAATTTAATGAAATTTATATGGGGTCGTAGTAAAATTTTGACCAGATAAAGGTTCAATTATTATTTTGGGGGCCTAGGGGTATTGTATACATTGCACATGCATAGTATATAAACACCAGCAACAATCTCTAGTGTTGGCATAACGGTTAACCGGTTAACCGACACTTGAAAGAATTGCAAACCGGTTTCTGAATTAACCGTAAATTCCCATCCCTAGTTGGCATGATCATGCTACGCATGTTCTATTGTGATGCACACGCGAAAATTTCACCACGGGGCCAAACTATTTTTCCTACAAATCCCCGCTTTGGTTATGTTGATTTTAATAGGGGAAAAGGGAAAATGGTTGCACCGTGATACAGGTCTATTGCTCCTTCATTTGGATGGAATGTAAGGAAGGCATAAAAAGCTTCACTGCTTAAGGCATTTTTACATTTGGACCATTCGTTCAACTAAAACCAACAGTATCCCCTTTTGGGGTTTCGTTTCACTTTCAGTTCTTGCTATCCCCAATGAAAGGCTCTCTCTTCTACCCAATGCAGAATTTCTGTCTACTGGTTTAGAAAATCTGACTGTAACACGATAAGTTAAATCGAATTGCGGTGATTTGTTAACCTGATTGACAGTATTTGCCGAACATGATGTCAGGAACGTCCCTAGACCAGTGAGAGCACAGGTAGATAGTTCAAACACGCCTGGAGCCATGCCATAGCCAGCTAGAGCTGAGATAACAACCAACCCTGAAGTGAAGAAAGAGAACAGGAAATGTTTCTTACAAGCAGTTTTTTAACATTACTTGAAATAAATGAAGACTTGATCTTGGAAAGACTGAAATTGAACTAAAAGAGTGTCTTTAATTTCTTTAGCTTAGACACAGAACCTTAGTCTTCCAAAGCGCTTAGTCTTCACAAAAGAGCAGCTGTCCGTGTTTAAGTCGGACAATACATGCCGTTATGGTTCCCCCACATATCACTGAGCGCGGTACATGGCACAGTGTATAATGGTATAAAAATCTAGTATGCTGACAGAATCTCGTACGTACGATTGTACACAAGTCAATGGGTTTCCGGAGGTGAGAGGAGTTCTTGACCGCTTCAAACTCGTAAAACGTGGTGAATTTGTGTTTTTGACTCAAAATGTCAACTAGTAATATAGAGCTCAGAAACAGATTCTAACTACTGTATATCTGTTTTGGGGTTATATGGGCATCTACTCTAGGGGTGGAATTTTTTAGATAACCGTCAAAAATCTGTGGTTACGGTATTGCGCGAAGCCGAGCGTGCGTGGCGTCTTAAAGGCATGTGGCGTCGTAAAGGCACGTATTAAGGTAAGGAACACCCCAAGATGCTTCTAAGGATGCTTGTGACACAAACACCAGATCAGTGACAATTTTCCTTGTGATTTCAAGATTACCCATTTGGTTTTTTTTATAATCAGGACACTTATAATAGGCATTGTACTTTTACTTTGATTATCAGTCCAACTTTTTAATGCAACAACTTGAGACTCAAACTATTTTCTTATAGGACAGATTGAGAGACAATATCCCTGAGAAGTAAAACGACTACAATATTTTATATTTACCTGTTAACCTGCTCTTTGACAGCTGAAGATACAACGAAGAAAGCTGACTAATTGGTACCCTCTGCTCTCTCCACGGATTCTGCACCCTGAGTTCAGTCTGTTCTGCCCCTTCACCCTTAATATTCCCATCCTTGGGTTCAATCGGACATGGAGTGACATGGTCCACAGAGCTTTGGATAGCTGTTTCCACCCTCGCCTCCAAGTTTTGGATTGGTGTGGAGGTCTGGCAGGTAGTGGTCGCATTGGGTGTGTGAGGGGCGTTTGCTGGGTCGGAGAGAGGAGTTTGTGTTTCGGAGAGATTGGCCGTGAGTGGTTGAGGGTCTACGGATGAGGACTCTGCACTCGTTACCTGTGAAATTAATGAATATTCATTCAGTTATTTTGCATACTGCACACCTAAAAAATGGGGAGGGCTTAGGAGAATGT
Organism: Henricia sp. BOLD:AAB3569; assembly: GCA_037783545.1. NCBI lineage: Eukaryota > Metazoa > Echinodermata > Asteroidea > Spinulosida > Echinasteridae > Henricia > Henricia sp. BOLD:AAB3569. The sequence goes on along the minus strand of JBBELK010000015.1, from coordinate 184,574 downwards.
GTATCATGATATGCGTACAGAGGAGGAAAGGGGTCAAAAATCCAGAATTTTCTGCGAACATGTACATTATATTTTTCCAAAAAAGAAAAGCAATTTTTTCAAAATATCAATTCTTGATCAGAACTTGATACAGTGAACTTGTGGATAACAGAAACTGATCGACCAATCACTTTGGAATTGCTTTCAAGACTGTTCCGTTTCAATTGTTTCATCCAGGTCCAAGAGGACTTGTCAGAACAAAGTCATTCCCACTGTAATAAAATGTGGCATTTTCCATTTCTGGGAGAAGCCTGCAGTTCTTAGAAAACAAATTTTGTTCAGTTTTAAGCTGATTGAACATGATAGGTACTTCAGGCAGAGTCGCGCACCCTGCCTCAGTGGCTCTTAAAGAGGCTGGTGCAGTCAGCCTTGCCACAAGAGATGGCCATACACAATACTGACCGATAAAATATGGTACATCTCTCAGCCTCTTTCATTTTTAATCAGATTATAATTTGCGTGTATAATTTTTTTTTAAAGCTTGTATAGACCTTATGCATGGCGGCCATGACAGAGGGCAGGTTTTCATATTTAAATGATGTGACAATAGATCTACAAAGTGCCTACTCGTGCATGACGCACTGTGACAATGTGACTGCCCTCTGTCATGGCCGCCGTGCATAAGGTCTATTATGTAAATGCCTGGTACAAAAGTGCATCAGACTTGTCGCTGGATGGGATAGTGTCAAATAAAAACTTACAAGTCTCCTAAATATAAAACAGCATAAAAACTAATTTATGTGTTACCTGCTTACTAGCCCAATTCTTTCTTCTGGTGTGCTGTCTTAATGGAGTGCATAGGTGTACTGAACGTCTAGCGTGGTGACATCTATGTACGAGTATTTTCAGTAAGCCAGGGTACCGGGGAAGAATCTTCAATATAGATTGATGCATAGACATTGTAGTTATCGGTCTCTAATTTGTTTTGCAAAAGCAGCACGTTTCTGTAAAAACAAAATGGGAAAGAATTCCGTTTACTGGTCGCCACTTATATTGTCCTTTAATGACTTAATAAATAATAACCACAAAAACGTGTTATTATTTTAATGGGAATTTCAAGAGTGAAAAACATTGACCATTTTCCTTGAAAATAGTGAACCGTTGTCAAAGAAGTGAATGCGTCCAAATTTACGCCACACTCTGCCAGCGCATAGCTACCGAGTAAATAAAGAAAAAATAATACATCTTTTATTTTTTTTTAGCATTTTTTACAGTGCTTAAAATCTTATGCACGTTGGCAAATTGTTGAAAATGGCCAAAGTTTTTCAAGTAAAATCTTCCTATTTTTCCTACCCAAATTTTCATACATCGTTTTTATAGAATAGGTTTAATCTGACAAACGAAAACTGCATCATGTACACTAGGCTATGCCTAGCATGTCCAGATCAAAATAAGATAAATCCTTCCTTGTTTTTCAGCAGGGTTTTACTAGTAGTAGTACTAGTCTGTTACTGTTTTTATGTTACACAACTTCACAGGGTCGTTTAGACATGTCTGAATTCATCGACTGTGGCTTGAAGTTGAAATTACACACGAATCAATGGAAGACGCTTGGTACGGTATGTAGACTTTCCACACAGGCCCCTGATAATTTTCAAGACGCAGCCAGCTGTGAATTCGGACTAAAAAAACGTGTATTATTGTAGTGCCAAACTAGTAGTAGGCCTACTGCTATTGGGAAACCAGTATACCCAAGGTATTTACCATATCACGGCTATCACAGTGTGAGAACAATCTTAATTTTTGACAAAACTTTCCCGTTTTTCTGCCATCCAAATTCGCCGGCCGCGATACGGTACGCGCGCCCACATATATGCGCATGTCAGCTGCGATGTGTGCAAGTATATTGCACTGTCCAAAATGGATGGCAAATTAAATTTATCATTCACCATTCCGTTCAAATAGAATTACTGTTCAACCAAAACTCTCTACAATTTCAAGTGAACGATTATGCACAAGATTCTTGAAATTGTTCCTTATTTCTGATTCCGTGCCTTTTTTCCAGCAGGGCCTTTTCTTTGGGGAGTCATTTTTAACTGACAAACCCAACATTGAGTACTTTCTGCTACCGATAGAGGGCGCCCGTTTACTTTTGCACGTGGTGTTCACTTTTGCAGCTGATTTCATCGGGATCGGACGTGTGGGGCACAGAGCATGCAGCACAGTAGTTTTCGTCATAGGCCCACGTACTCCAGACATGAATCCTAATCAAGATGCTTTGCTCAGAATTAACTTCCTCTATCAGGTAGTCATGGACATGATGGATAGAGATAGTATTTATTATCAAGAGGAAAAATAGCGAGTTGAATTTCATACCCGGCCATTCAATTTAAAGGATCTTGTAAAAAAGACAGTTTGATGATAAAAACACAATAAACCCTTTCACGGTTATCAACGTCATCTTGTTCACGTGGCAGTTCGAACACGCGTTGCCGTGTGCGTGCGTAGATCGTAGCTAATGCACAGTGACCTAACATAACAATGCATCTGTATACGATCCGCGTACGCAAACAGTAACGAGTGTTTGAACTGCCCCGTGAACAACATGGCGTCGATAACCGTGAAAGGGTTTATTAGGAAGGCACAGTGTCAAGATTTTACTAAAGAAAAACATTTTGTCCCATAGGTTTCCAGGCATGCGGCCGGGTATGGTATTCTTTCCGCCATAAACTTTGTGCACAAGCCTTCAAATGGTCCTAAGCGTCTACATATGTCCCCTATGTATTAACGTTTCATATCCACTGTTAATGCCCTTTTTGTGATAACAGGCAGCCCACTGCATGCTGCTCCAGAACCCCGAAAACACAGCCCTGGCCAGGTTCTACATTACAACAATGAAGAATGTTGCCAAAAAGGCAGTGGTACGAATGTAAGTCAGTCGGCATGTCTTGTCAGTAGGAAACCTGTCAGAATTAGGTAGATGGAGATAGTCAAATGAAGACACACAAAGTACATGTACCAGTGAATAAATGCAATTAAATATCTTTAGTGAATACTGGCTAAAACAAATTAGCCAAATTCAGAACATAATGTGTGGAGTACACAAATTCCAGCTGTTGCAGATTTGACAATTGGTGTTTTCAACAGATTTTCTTGAAACACAAAAATTCCAGTAATTGTTTGGGTTGAGAACCGGTGCCAATGTCAGATTCAACGATAAAACTTTCAGGGTTGAAGTGTGAGATGATCGAGCTAAATTGATGCGGTGTCAACTTTATCAAAAATTAAAAATTGCCACACTTCATCAAAACCATATCATGCAAACCAGGTGACTTGTTTCTCACTTATTCTGTCGGTCGGTGCCACATCACATCCGGTAGGGCTGGAGTGAAAACAACGGTGTGCCCATGGTGACAAGCGATGAACAAAGCGATTGTCTACGCAACACGTACACGTATCTAAACGAATTTGTTTTCACTCCAGTCACGGTGCTATGCCTGTATACAAAGGCATATAACACCGGGTCACAACAGTGCCAGGATGTGCGACCATCGACCATTTTGTGGAAAATTGTGTCTCAACATCATTGAAAAAGAGAATAAGACTGATTAACTTACTTCGTCTTGATGATATTTCTGCTGTAGACATCCCAACATCAAGAGAACCGTCTGCAAGCGATGCGACCTGCTCCTTATACCAGGATTGACCTCCAAAGTTAGATTAAGAGGTGAGATAGTCCAAATACGTGATTTTCAAAACTTAAATTACTGAGTGAAATGAATCCCTTACAGATTTTGGAATGAAATGAGTAACTGTACTGCTTCCAAACATTAGCCTGGCTGAAAATTGTGTTTTTCCATCAAATCTGCATTTTTTACTGATGCTTGATTTAAGTTATTTAGAAAGATTTGAGTAGTGGATCATGTCTAATGAGACAAAATCTTAAAATTTGTCACTTCTAAATTATATATTTTTTTCACCGTTAAATCTGCACTAACCGATGCTTGATGCTTTTCATTTTAAAGGCCCCAATTCCTTATTTGTGAGGTTTCTGATATAGCAAGATATTCGCATTTCACAGTCCACGTTTTTAATAAAGAACTAATAAAACTTATCCAAGCCGCCTTTTCTCATTAAAACACAACCTGCAGCTAAACGCCAGAAGCACGCTGTTGTGACGTGTTTGGAATGTGGCCAAGTGAAGCGTTTCCTTAGCAATAATAATTACAAGTTGTGGGTGGAGCGACCGGAATGTACGCAGAATCCAGAAAGTGGTAAATAAACCCTGTTAACATTAAAGAAATTGTTTTATAAGACGTAGATTAGTTAATGAAGTGTGTACACAGTGCAGTGTACACATCTTACTTCAAGAACAGTAACGTTGAGCAATCACTGACAAATCGAAATGAGCTGTACAATGCTGGTTAAATGTCAGATCATTTCGTTGAACAAAAGGCGTGTTCACATTTCAAATTTGCTTTGTTGAATGAAGCTATTTTGAATTCTGATCTTCGTCGAATGAAGCCATTTTCTCCGATGTGAACAAGGACTCGGTCACTGAAAATATTTGGCTTCAGAAGGAGTCTAATTGGATTTAAAAATAGCAAGTTTGGCTTTAGTTCTGTTTTAATATATTTATATAGCAGAGATATCATGTAGCTTCGTTATTACCCCTGGTCGTTGGGTTAATTCAACCGGGGAGCGTGCAGCCCCAGCTGCCTGTTGGGCACTCATGAGCTAACCCAACACGGCACCTTTACTACCCTTAAGCCTAATTTACACGATCATACTTTTGTTCAAGATCTTCATCCAACAAATGTATGATGTCCACGCATATTTTATGAATTTTGTGGAGTGTCATTTGAGCTAAAATACCACGTGACCCAGATCTTTAACCTAATTGGCATAGAGGTTGAACACTGTCATACAAATTAATGCGCATGCTCGAGCTTGTTTGCAGATGTTCAAATTCCACTTTACACGATTTCCCTTGAACATCGTCATACAAATTTTGGACGACGTTCTTGAACAAAAGTATGATCTTGTAAATTGGGCTTTACAGGTACTGTTTACTCCTGGGTAGAAAGAAACAATTTATAAAAAAGTGCCTTGCTTAAGGACACGCGTACCATGGACTTAAGGACTCTGCGCCATGAGCATCTTTTTTGATGGATACCGGCGCATTATAAATTTTCATTATTATTATTATGGCACAACCTGCAGAATTAATGAAAGTCTTGAGTTTGATACAGAAGGCCAAAATACCCATTGCAAATACATGTATTTGTTTTCTTCTAAAAACAATTTTGACCATTTCCCCTTGCAGCGAAAGAAACTGGATGACGCAGCAGTGAGTGAAATAGCCATGTGATGCTATTGAGTTATACTAAACGTTCATGCCAGTAATGCATTCCAGCACTGTGGCCAATGACGTCGAATGGAATTCTTACTGTAGAAAAATTATTTTATTTTTTAAACCTGGCGTGCGTTCAATAGCAAAATACGTATGCCTTCACCGTTGAAGGTATTGTCGGTATGCATACGTATTGTGTATTTAACGCGCCCCTGAATTTGAAGTGATGACAACCAAGAAAACTAAGAGATGGTAAAGTTCCGTGGGATACCATCCGTTACCCCTTTGGGGCTTAAGTTATCTTCCCACAACAAGTTTTTTTTCCCTTTCTATTTTCTCTAGACGTGATAGGCTGATAAAGCAATAAATGTGTACAGAGAGCCTCACACAACCAATAGTTTAATCACTAATTTTGCTTTATATACAAAACATTGAAAAATCCTTTTGTTACAGATCGCATTAGAATTTCTGCTAATATATTTTTTTTATAAAGAGCCCACTGGATCTCCATTAACAGCCAGAACTAAATAGATTTGGGCACAATAGACTACTAAAGTGAAAACGTCACCCTTTGTATGTTGCCATGGTTATTGGGTCTACACTAACACCAGTGAACTGTTTCCTGCGCTATACCAATGGGCGTTTCAGATTACCAGTCTATTACCACATATTTGTGTAATGTGTTGTTTAAAAGGTCTTAAACCATTATTGTGACGTCACACTATTGTTCAAACTATAGATTATTTTTACGAATTGACAGTTTACTGTAGATTCGTAACATCTTTTGTTTTACGAATCTACAGTTTTGTTTCCAAAAGATGCAGTTTCACTGGTCTCAACTCAAAAATGACTCCAGAAATGTCATAATCTTCTGCATCAGACATATGACGATATAAATGACTGCGGCGCCAATGAAACGGAATGCCGTACTCTGTATTCAAGGGAAAAAAGCCCACTCACTATGAGCAAAAACATGTACATGTTCATTGTAACTCCATTGTTAGTAACAATGGTGTGTGCCCAATTTCCATTGTTAGATGTTCATAGTGACTGCTTACGTAATTCTTTTGGGTTTCTGGATGGTGGAATGGTTTAAGTCGAAGAATAGGCTCGGCTTCGTCCATTCTCCTTGAAAGAATTTGCCAAATCTACATGTTTGCATACATGATTCCACGCTACGTGAGAAACCAAAAATTCATATTTGTGTAACCTCATAAGGCTTGTATTTTTTAGACGCATGAAAAAAAAATTACAATTCAGGAAATTTCTACTTGAAATCTTCTTGAAACATAATGTCCATCTTTACCACCTCAGTTTTAATTATTTGGTTTTCAAAATGAAACCAAATTGAATATTTTAAGATTGTAAATTGATAGTATTTATTTTATTCTAATAAAACAGTTCTTCAATGTACTCGATGGATTGAGATCATAGACCATCTGTACATGTAACCTTGCACGATTGCCTTCAAAAGGAGGTTCTACGTGCAAACATGTTTTACAAATGATCACTAACTAGGGAGTTGTAGAAGTCACGTCGACCTCGATGTGATGACATCAATGGCCAAGCCTATAACCAAACTGTTGTCAATGCTATGGCTAAAATGTCCATTGCAAAAGTATAGGTGAGCGGTCCAGTGATTTTTGCAAACAGCCATCGCCCGGGCAATTATAAAAAAAACGTGATGTCACATACTTCAGTCTCTATTGCCTGCCTGGCAGCTGGTTTTGGTCGCTTTGCATTCCTGGGAAACCGCTCTTGGGACATTTGTTGGCAAAGTGGCCCATTTCTCCACACTAGACAAAACAAAAGGCATCAAATGGCATATTAAACAAATTAAAATTTTCATAAGTCCATATTTAACCAAAACAACATGGAAATACGCTACTCACAATATCCCTATTGGCCAAGAGCAGGTCATGTGGCCAGTCTTAAACACTTTTCAGCATGGCCCACGCCCTATTTAGCGCTAATGGAAAACGCACACGCACACAGAAACTGCACACGCCCCAAAGCAAAATGTGCACTGTGATAAGTACCCAATCATGTGCGTGCACGTACAACATTACGCGTGCATTCCAATAAAAACAACTCGACGCACAGCAGTTTGAACGAATGCACATTGAAAAATGACGAATTATCAAAGAATTTTTGTGAGTTTCACTGATTTAAACAAAAAAAGTATTTATGAATGAGAATAAAGGTAGGTTTGGCCAGTCTTGGACACTGATAATGGCCCTCGCCTGTGGCTCGGTTTATTATCACTCGTCCAGGCCCATAGCCGGTTTTAAATGTATGTTTAAGACTGGCCAAACCCACTTTTATTCCCTAAATAATGAGATATGGATAACTTACCCTAAAGCATTTGATATTATTCAGACTCCTGTATGGCCGTGAGAATGTGTAGTTTTGTTGCCCATTAGTCTGTGGTTGGCCTATTGTTTGGCTGGTCCCACCGCCTGCATTAGTGTCTACCATGCCTAGAACGCCCTGTCGCAGATTAAGTATGAGATGTCAGTCAATACAATTGTATAGAGAATAACAATAAATTTAATACCAAGCTAAAGGGCTCCTGGTACAGGGTTTTATGGAAAAACAAGTCAGAATAAGGAAAAAATTAGCCTTTAACTTGTTTCATGTGAATAATACTGATGTACTTCCTTTCACATACACACTCAAGGCGGATTCACACTATCGCGAAAAAATCGCACTTTTGCGCTGCGCTCACCGCATTGCATGAGCTCCCAATCGCCGATTATTCCAAAATAGAAAATTCCACTCTGGTAACTTGGGGCTTCTCTGATACCTCATTGGCTGCGCGTTTGAAAGGTCAGCGCACCGCGGTCAAAGTTCAACAAATTTGAACTTTGACCCCAGCTCAAAACGTTTTGCGCGTCGCGATAGGCCGCGCACAAGCGGCAAACCAGTTTGTGTACAAACCAATGGAACAGTGTGATTTTTCCGCGACAGTGTGAACTCCCCTTAAGTATCCACTTGACCAGACCAAATTTTCATATAATGTGACCGGGTACATGCAGCACGTGTGAAGTACAGAATCCAAGAATAACGTGTTTACAGTTGAAGAGAATGGCATAAAGCAACCAGAATGTTGGTTGCGAGGCATTCACATGCACCACATAGCAACAACAGCTTCGAACTTGCGCCTCTATTAGCTGTTGTTAAAATAGCTGAGTCAATGACAGGCAAGAGTTTTCGCCAGCAGTGACAATCATCCCAAAGTGGATGTATTACCGGTCATGTATCTGAGAATATTGGTGTAGACGATGAATGCGTACAAACAAAACAAACGACAGTGTTGTGCGCGCAATTTCTTCGCGTGCTTTGAACATCCATTTAACATGTTTTAAGAAATTGGCTGTCTGCTGACCTACACTGCTGAACACTCCCACCGTGTTTACACTGGTCCCGAGCTCGGGATCAAGATTGGTCCCCTGATAAGAATGCGTCAGTGTTAACTGCAATGATCCAGAGTGCCGCGTTTACATTCTGTAGTTGATCTCGAGCGCGGTGCCAGAAGTTGCAGTCAAAGGTCATGCTCTGTGTGTGCATGTACTGATCAATGTGTGTATGGGTTGTGCATGTACAGTGTACAAGGCCACTTGAATTCTGCGGGCTTTTTCCCCGCTACGGCTGTGAAGCGGATGTGGCAGGTTGCAGTAAAGATTAATTACTTATCTAACCGCAAACTGATCCCGAGCTCGGGATCGAATTCTCCGCCAACGCGAGACCAAAATGTCTTGCTCTGATCTGGGGCCAATTTGGTTCCGAGAGCGTTTACACTCAGTTGTGATCCGGGGCTGACCCCGAGCTCAGAATCAAGTGTAAACAGGGTGTCCATGTATTGGCCTTGAGGCAGTTCACTGCCTTGTGCCCCACCTTAAAGGGGCCTTTTCTTATGTCCATTTTTCATCCATTTCGCGTGCGTTGCGTTTGTGCTGCGCTCATCCACGTGTATCGGTCTATGGAGCGATTTAGACGCAAACCCTACGCAAACAGATGAAAAATGCAAGACGGATGAAAAACAGACCAAAGGAAATGCGCCTTAACGCTTCAAATACCGTGAAATGGCCCATTAATGGAATGCAACCTACCCTGTCTGCTGTTCTACCCTGCTGACCACTCCATGTACTGGCCTTGGGGCAGTTGATTGCCTTGTGCCCCACCTCCTTACAGTTATGACACACGAGTTTCTTCATTCCCTCCTTGACTTCTAAGACGGGCAGGTCAAATTTGGGGCTTCGAAAGTAACAGAAAAAAATGTTTCTTTATGGTTTGAAAGTGGTATATTCTCATATCAACCAAAAAGACAACAATTATTATTATTGTATATTCTTTTTGATTTTGTAAAATTTCCGCAAGATTTTTCGTCGGGGGCATAAAAGTTTGCACAGTATTTTTTTGATACCATACTCATGCATGCGCAATGCACTCAAAAGCTCCACGCAAAATACCCTACATGTACACATGCGTCAGATCAGGGTTCTCTGCTGCAAAGATTTATTTTAAATAATTGCGCAGATTTCATATGCTAGAACGCACTGTGCATTATAGTACAATGAAAACAACACACAAAAAGAAACTGTTTATCAGTGCTTATTCACACATAAGCAGGTAAAAACAACATGTTTTGGATGTTTGCTTAAATTCAGCGAGTGACTGAGGAGAACCACTACTTGTGACAACTTATTCAATTAACAGAATTGACACAAGGATATGAGGTCACTCACTGTTGGAATTTGCATTCTGGTCCATCCAAGCAGAAACCATTCAGGTAATTCTGGCACATAACCCTCCGGACGTGCCTGTTTTTACAGAGTGGACCTGCGAGGTTAAAAAAATAGAACATGGATAAAAAATACAAGCTACCAATACTAATGAACCAAACTTGGGATGAGAGAAGAATCGTAAGGGCCTTATCGGGATTCGAACCTGACACCTCCGACTCACCGGGCAGACGCTCTACCAGCTGAGCTATAAGGCACAGTTCGTATACTCCCTATAAGGTACAGTTGGTATACTGTGCCTTAAAGCTCAGCTGGTAGAGCGTCTTCAAAGTTTGGTCGTTTCATTTCAATGGTAATTAGGCACCGTACCAGATGTTGCATTCCATTTGGCTTAAAACAATTTTATATTTAAGTCATAGTCTGTCAAAGACGCAGTTTGGTTTGTTTTTTGTAAAACAACTGCCGCAGCGACCACCGGCTGCGCCTTTCCTTGGTAGCACGCCCTCTTGTGCCAATATTACACTTGAAGTCGGACTTGGTCAAGTCTAGCAGCAGGTGGGCGCGGGCAGTGAACGCTTGTAAAGCAAAGTCTTGACAAAAGGCTACACTTGCCATGAAATTAATCATAGACACACCATATATCAACTGCTCTTACACTTACAGTATGGCACCTACATTGTATACACTATTTAAAAAAAATTGTTGTTGAAAATGTATATATTTTAGGAAAATGGAGATAAAACTAAATCTAACAGCATTATGTTTTCTTTTCAATAAAAACTCCTACCATGTTTGCAGAAACCTCTGTCATACCACGGACAATCTTTGATTTTACTCTCAGGGTCAACATGAAGAAATGGGCATTCTTTATTACTGCACATTCCTGAAAATTTAAGGAGGAAAAATTAAAACGTTAGTAACTATTTCTGAATGCTTATTTGGAAAATTTGTTTGTAAAGATAGAAAAAAAAAAAAAATTGTAAAACGAGTAAAATCTTGATATTCTTCCTCAATTCTGTGTTTTTATCATCAAATCTAGACTTTTTATGTCAAAACAAGATAAAAGGGTCTTTCTCAAATATGTATTCTGTCGGTCGCACATCCTGGCACTTTTGTAACCCGGTGTCATATGTCTTTCTATAACAGGCATAACACCGTGACTGGTGTGAAAACAAATTCGTTCATGCTTAGATACGTGTACGTGTTGCGTAGACAACGGCTTTGTTCCTTCGCTTGTCACCATGGGCACACAGTTGTTTTCACTCCAGCCCTACGTGAATAGACAGAATGATTCTGTCCCTAAGGGATTTCCCGTAGGGACAGAAGGTACCCCTTTCCTACAGTAGATTGTTGTCATTTTGCCTCGAAATTAGAATCACACCCAACTATTTCCAGCTAGTTGTTTCCTGTAGTGGTCTTAGATATTCTTGATTAGAAGACAAATAAAAAGCACTACTTACATTGCCGTTTTTGAATCAAAAACGTCTATTTCCGACAATCTTCGACGAAGAAATTTGTCGGACTCCTTATCACGATAAAAAAAGATTGCAAACGTGTAGTTGTGCATTGACAGACGCCCAAAGAGAACGTCAAACGAAACTGTACATTGTATGCCGCGCCGTATAAATGCGCGTGACATGAGCGCCACCCGTACTCTCATTGGGCCTCCGTAGAGGCACACCAACTGTACGTTCGCAAAAAAATACCACGTCGAACTTTGGCGCGACTCCACACTAGAATCGATTAGAATGGGTTGTCCTGGACACAATAAGAAATCGCAATGTACACGTATGTTTTCATACGAAAAATGGAATCGATCTGGAATATAATTTTGATTCTTTTTTTGAAACGGAGTCGACTTCGAAACTGCTGGAGCGCCCCCAGGCGTTAAGCCTAGCCAACTTTATTTTAGCTGGTCACATCGTAACAACAGATTTTCACGTCGAAGATTGTCGGAAATAGACGTTTTTTATTGAAAAACGGCAATGTAAGTAGTTCTTTTTTGTTTGTTTTCCAATCAAGAATATCTGAAACCAATGCAGGACACAACCAGCTGGAAATATTTGGGTGTGATTCTAATTTCGAGGCAAAATGACAACAATCCACTGTATGAAAGGAAAGCTCACTGACTATACGTGAAGTGACGTTGCGGCGACCGACAGAATTTGTAAAACTATTAGTTAAAAAAAAACTTACCAAATTTTGCAAAGAAGAAACATTCGGGCATCTTTGTCATATCGTACTGATGAAGAAATTCACATTCATCTCCTTTTTTGCAGAGTCCCCTCAACCAGTGTTTGCACACGACGCTTTTCTCTCCCCCTTCGTGTCGATACGGACACATAGCCCCCTTGCTACAGCTGTTCTTCTTGAAGAATTGGCAAACTGCTGACCCAGATTCTGTAAATGTTCACAAAGTCGTAACACACCGCGTTTACACTCGAATCGGCAAAGGTGGATACAGATCCAGCATTTTTATTGCGACCACAAAACTTAACATTTGCCGCGTTTACACTACACCCCAAATCGCTTCAACTCGCTTCAGAAACCGCAAAAGTCACCACTAAATGTAACTGCAGCGCATGCGTGAGCTGTTATGTGTTGCTGCACTAGTGCCAGATTGGTCAATTAAATCTACTACACTGCGGGCACCGCCCCAAGGACACTCAAATTGCCGAATCTGTATTCGGGTAGCGTTTACACTACAAGCAACCTTGACGATTGCAGGGTTCAACCCCGCAATTGCGGGGTTCAACCCTACCCTAAAGGTGACTTGAAAAAGGCGAATCAGACCCTTTTTCAATTCACCTTTTGCGTTTACACTTAGTGCCTACCCGGCTTCAACTCCCCTTTTTGGAAATTGCGGAGTTCGATTCGGCAAAGGCGAATCGAGTGTAAACGGGGTGACAGAGTCATAGCATCAACTTCATGTCATGATGCATGATTATTACAATGAAATGAAATGTATCATGCTAGCCATTCATATTGGAAGAAACAATCAAAATTGGATGCAGGGCCTTTCTGGCCACTTAGTGCCAAAGCGAGTTTTAGAACTTTACAAAAAGTAAGAATTGAGAAGTTGACAATTGCCACGAAAGAATGAGGGGAAAATGTACAAGTCAGACATCGGAAAAGTTGATCATGGCTTCAGACGTTATGTGCAAAATTAAACATATAAGATATATAAGTCTGAAAAGTGTTTCCTCACAAAATCGTAAATTTTTCCCACCAAATTTTTGGGTTTTTCCATTAAATCTGCACATCCCAATGCTAGTTGAGTCATTTTAAAGAAAACAAATCTGATCAACTTCTCAACTCTTACCATGGTATTTTTGTCCGTATACATTAAACAAAGATTTGAAGGAAATTATGAACTTACCTCCTGGAATCAACAGATAATCTAATTTTAAGATATACTTCCCACTTGCACTTTTGTCGCAAATGTTGCTTTTCTGTAGAAAAATCTCATTTTCTCCTTCAAAAATTGCATTAAGTTAGTGCACAAGATAACCATTCCCGCGCACGCGCAGCGCCCCCTGTTGTCGCGCTTACGCCAAACCGCTCACGCCGTAATTTTGTGCATTACTTTATGCAGTGATTCTATAACTTATTTAGGCCTATCTCAGAATTTGAAATGCAACATTTCCGACAAAAGTGGAAGTGGGATGTATATCTTAAAATTTGATGAGCTGTTGATTCCAGGAGGTAAGTTCATTCAAATCTTTGTTCCATGTATAAGGAAAAAATACCCTTACCTCTTCCTTTTCAAGCAGACGGTCGAGTTGTCTCAACAAACGAGCTGTAATATAGCCTACCAACATGTGTACTTACTATCCATCCCGGGAAAGGGAAGAGGCTGCAGTCCTACTTGTTGTTCTAGAGCAGTTTCTATGTCAAACCGCAAACATTCAACATTGGCCACTATTTTCTCCATCTTGCCGTCTTGAATTAAGCTTCAAATATGCTATAAAATGACGATAATCAAGGAGTGAAAATAAGACGAAACACCAGATAGCTTGCGACGAACATGTCCGTAGGTAACCTCTTGAGGGCGCTGTACGTTAAAAACGGACGATCCACAGATATATAAACGCATAGATCAACCGTCGTGCATTGAAAACCGCGATTTGGATGGGCAAATGACGACACAATGCATAGTTCCGACCTGTCAATCAAGCCGAACCCGCCGACCTGTCAATCAAGCCGAACCCGCCGACCAATCACAACAGAGCTAGCAGACAGCGTCCACATAGGTCAAAGTGCATTGCATCACAAACAATCACGCGAATTTTGGTTTCAATGTCGGGCGATTCGCTGTTCAAATGGTAGGAAAGCGCATTTTTATGAATATATGGCATCCCTGCATTACTAGCCCTTAATGCTCAGTGTGTACTACGGTAACTAAAACATAAATACCTTTGAGTTTTCTCCAATGTGTCTGTGCTTTCCATGCCGAGTCCCGTTGCTTTGTACGCCATTTTTTTGCGATGGCTTGTGAGCACATAGCAACAGTATCTAAGGGGCGGGGTTAACTGGGCAATCTCGGAACTATGCATGGTCCGGTTGCGCGAGCTAACCGCGCGGGTTCAAAGCACTCGCGGCTGTTCCAAATCTACGCGCTTCTATGCTGAAGTTGGGCGATGGGCACAGGACGCGCGCAAAACGGACTGAAAGCGCACGTGTGGAATGAAATTAAAAATGTTTTTGTCTGAATATCGCTTTATTTTACATTATTCACACAGAAACCGAACAATTTGTAATCTACGTGAACCATAGTTAGTACATAGGTTTTTCTTGTTAAAATTGAAAACTGGCTTCATACAATTTTTTGACTGGAACAGTTCGACTGTGCGTAAAATCCCTATACTATAGACCGTATCGAATAGCCGCCATTTCGTGGGGCAGTTTCTTTGTTCCTTGAGGACATGCATGGCTGCACATATTGTGCTTCCATTGTTGAACGGTTTAAGTAACAAAAGGTGCCCCACGAAATGGCGGCTATTCATTACAGTCTATACGTCTGAGAGGTCAATTTGCCCAACATTTGTTTTAGTCGGGCGCCGCGCAAATCACGAAATGCCGTGTAGTTTTTAATAGGACCTGGTGGTCTATAGGTTTATATGTCTGTGGGACGATCCGCTGGATCTCGCATGTTGCGATTTTTGCTGCGGTGCTAAAAAAAAAGGGCATAGTAAAGAATGGAGGATGGCCAGACCAATTATGTATAGATACAAAGGAATAGGCCTACCAGTCATTTAAAGGGCCTCCTTATTTGGGATTTTCATCAATGAAATCTTTGCTATAAAACCGATATACTCAGTTGAGTTACATTCATAAAAATCCTATTTGGAGCTTGTTTTGGGGGTTAAAACAAAGGTTTTTAGTTTTATGCATATTCATGACCAAGGTCATGATGTCACAAGAGGCAAACACAGGAAAATCACATTCAACTGTGCACAAAAGACTCCACCTTTTTTCTCAAACGTCCTGGAACTTTTGTAATCCATGACTGTTTGAGTTTGTTCTACATGTTTCCTGTTGTAAGCCATGATGAAATTAGGGGAGAAAACTGCAGCAATTTGCCACAAGTCCAACTTGAAGTCTTATGTTTTTTCTTAACTTTTCCCCTCCGTCTTCCTTACGTGATGCACTCCAAACAGCGCCCTCTTTCTGTGGTTTATTGCAATGAAATAATCAAAGTTGAAAAAGGCTACCTTTTATTGATTTTACATCCAAACGAACAATAGCATGTCTTGCTGAACAAGTAATCCATCATATGAGCAAAGATTAGGCAAAAAGTTGTTTAGCATTTCATAGCCCTTTAAAAAAATAAAATATCACAACTTTCATAATATATTTTCCATTAATCAAAAACACTCAATGAAACTGACTTGAAGAAGTTAAAATATTTTAAGACAACTCAATAAATCCGCCTCGGAGCGATTTCACATTCCAGAACTTATTTTGTGATTTTATTCATGACAGAACCTTGATTTAGTGAAATAGTATTCACAGAATAAAAAACTCATGGATGAAGTCATTTTGTTAAAATAATTTATTAATTAAAACACTGTCACTGAACACACACTTTACACTGGCAGATTTGTCCAGAAAACAGATTTATTTCTAACCTTATACAACCATTTAAATACCTCCCCAAATTACTATTCTTGGGAAGAAAACAGGAAATTTGCAATCTACAATTTGGATGTGGAAGCAAAAAAGTTGGTGTAATCACTACAACTGGATAAATTAGTTTACAAAACATTGGTGGGTTTTGACGATGACCTTGAAAATATACGGATTGACAGTGTGAAATTTCAGAATGGTAATGAGAAAAATAGGGCATGATATGGTATATAAATCTCAACACCAATAAGGTAAGTGGGGGTCGGGAGGTTAAAAAGCGCTCTGGTCAAGCATCGTTCAGGGGAAGTTTTCTACCGTCATCATGTTTATGTTGTGTAAGTTATGTGTAAATCTGTAAACATTTCTGATTTCCATGATACCAATCATGTGTTCTACCTATAACTAATACATCACAGGTCAAGGTCGGTCTTGCATGAACGTTTGTGTATCATAACTTGTACCTCGACACACTTGAAATTTAAGACACCTAAATTCAGTTAGGACATAATGATCAGGGTTGTAATGCATAGTTCCGACCTGTCAATCAACCGACC
Source organism: Henricia sp. BOLD:AAB3569 (assembly GCA_037783545.1). Lineage (NCBI taxonomy): Eukaryota > Metazoa > Echinodermata > Asteroidea > Spinulosida > Echinasteridae > Henricia > Henricia sp. BOLD:AAB3569. The sequence goes on along the minus strand of JBBELK010000015.1, from coordinate 167,814 downwards.
CCGCTGACTAATCACAACAGAGCTAGCAGATATCAGACATATCGCCCACATAGGTCAAAGTGCATTGCCTCACAACAACACACAGTTTATACAGTGTTGTATGCGGTGATCCGGGTGAATTTTTGGTTTCAAGGCCGGACGATTTGCTGTTCAAAGGTAAGAAAAGCATGTATTTCATGATGATATGACATCCCTGTATTACTGGCCCATTACTCAGTGTGTTATAAGATAATTGTTGACCCTGAAACATGAATACCTTTGAGTTTTCTCCAATGAATCTGTGTTTTCCGTTGAAAGTCCCATTGGTTTGTGCACTGTGTGTGGACATTTTAAGGGATAGCATGTGAGGCATAGCAACAATATCTAAGGGGGCGGAGTTAACTGGGCAAACTCGGAACTATGCATTGAGTCCATCAAAGTCTATCACAAGTCCAGAGCCAATAAAATCACAAGTCCTTGACAAGTCCAGTAACAAGAAGCAAAGGATGAACACGCACAAAATAATGCCTTTGTTGGAGTTCATTTGAAAAGCTTGTGACTTGAATTAAGACACAGGGACTTGTGGTGGACTTGTGAAGGACTTGTGAAGGCTTGTGAGGACTTCTGATAACCTCGACTACAATCCTGATGATAGACTTAGTTGTTGGAAGCAACTAATTAATTAGAATGCACAATTTAAAATCCAAAGTAACAGCTATCTACACCCATTCAGCACATACATCATCTTTCTTCCAGCAAGTGTGTCTCGCTAGGTAAACTGCCAACTGTCTCTTGTGTTTCGACAAGATTAGAAAGATTGAAGACTACAGGTATCCTGGCCAAATGTGGATTTTCCTCTTGTAGGTTTGAGATCCATGTTTGTAGAGTTTCTTGTGTATTGTTGTTTGTCATGCACAATGCGAATATCGGGCCTTCGGAGTGCAGCGGAGGTGCGTCTGTAAATTGAAAACAAAAATGCTAAATTAAAAAAAAAAATCACAGCCTGTAGGCTGAATTGCATGAAACTTACAAGTGTCTTCCACCTAATCATCGAGATACATAGGTGGGTGGTGCCATTGGCAGCCGACGGCCACAGACACCGGGGAATCCCCTTACTCTTCACGAACGAATGCTCTGGATTCTTTCAATGTTTAAAGCTGGGTTTTTGTAACACGGCTTTACACACAGACTACGATCATGTATTGTACATGTGGCCAAGTGCAACCTTTATTACAGAAGTGCTAGAATATACACATTTTCTTAAGACAGTGGGCGGTATTCTTAGAATCTACAAAGTACGTCATGATGATGTGGCTTAGTTATTTGGTTTAGAAATAATGTCTTAGTCATGTGGTTCCGGTTCCTGTTCCGGTTCTAAGAAGTAGTTTGGCTCTAGCCCACGTAAGAAAGTTATTGATATGAGATTAGTCATAAATCAGCATACCACCATGCACAACACACTGGACTAATGGCTTTACATCCCTTCCAAAGGATGGAGCAAGTGCCTTGCTCAAGGGCACAGGTACCAAAACTTGTATTTTATTTTCTCTGAGCAATACATTTCTAGCAATCCAGCAGCATATTTTTTTTTAAGAATGAGGCAAAAAAACCAACACCCCACAAACCTTCATTTGTCGTCTCATAATCCAGGGAGAGAGAATCACCACGAAGAACAAAGTACGTCAATTTGGTGCTGCGAAGCCACAAATTGAAAGCGCCCTCTACATAGAGCGGTCTCGATGGAGGATGTTCGGCCAATATCTCACGCTGTTCTGGACTCTGGATGTTCGCAATGAAATCGGCATTTTCTGTCTCCACTGAGTGGCCGTTTAACTGATAAGAATTCAATTTAAAAAAATATCTTTAAAACATTAAGAATCATGCCAAACAAAAGATATTTATATATTGCATTTATAAACTGCATAAGATGGGCTGACCACTGCATATGTGCATCTCCCAAACAGTTTTCCAATTCCATGACTCAGAAAGACACTTCAGGCAGAGTGGCGCACCCTGCCTCAGTGGCTCTTGCAGAGGCTGGTGAAGTCAGCCTCGCTGCAGGTGGTCATACAAGTTACTGACCGATACAATATGTTTTATCTCTCAGCCTTCTTGCTCTTTTCGTCAGAGTACATTTTGCATTTTTCTTAAGCGTATATTAATTTATATTCTGCCATCTCATCATACTTGTACATAAGCTGTTGCCTTCTTTTCACGTGCCTCTAAATATACTACTCACAATAATTTAGGGATATTGTGGGGTGTACGCAGATATTTTATTGTGGGTATGCATGCAATTTTCCACTTGAATGATTTTGTATATGATCAGACAATTGTATCAGCATGACAGACACCTTGTCACAGGTGTAAACAGTCATTTGAAGAAAAAAAAAAATCAAAAATTGACAACATACCAATCTCCCTAACTTATTGTGAGTAGTGTACTAATAGGGCGCTTTCCCAGGGGTTCACAAGGTCACGGGTCACTATTGCTGGTCTTCCAGAACAGGAGAGAACAATAGAGCCACTTGCATTTCCCTATGGCTCTATTGTTCTCTCCCATTCTGGAAGACAAGCACTAGTGACCCGGGACCTTTTGAACCCCTGTGAAAGCGCCCTATAGACTAAATTGTTGATGCTACACAGACGCAAACATAACTGAAACCCGAACCCCAATATAGGATTACTTACATAAAACACCTTGAGTTCAGCCTCATACTCGGCAATCCTCTTAAGTCCGATCTCAGACATTTTGATGGGGTCAGTTGGAAGTTCTTTGGGTAGTGGGAACGGATTGATGTTACGGAACTTGGGGAACCAGTACATGAGGCGTTGATACTTCTTGACTGGGTGGGCGCTCTTACCAAAGACTGCTATGAGTATGTCTTTGGTTTCGCTGTTTGGCAATACCGCTGGAAATAAAACCATTAAAGATTGAGTACATGATTGGTAAACTGTTAAAAATGGCATTATTTCCACCCGTGACTAAAGGTAGATGTTGATAAAACTGCCTCGTAGAGATTTCAGCCACATAGATGCATGGTTTTTGTGCATGAATGAATGGTAAAAAAACAAAAACCACTTTCAAAGGTACCATGTTACAATGACTGCCAGAGATATATTTTTGTAAAAAACGATTATTGAAGATGAATTTATATAAATGCGTGTGTACACGCATTTTATAAAGAGCGCCCTCATGTGACTGAATCTAGGCCCCCGACTACTGTGGTATTATGGCTCCATTTTTCGTGCTTTAGTCAGGGAACCTGCCTAAATAAAACGGCGAATTGGCACAATTTCTTAAAGGCATTTTCTTGGAATGTGGACGAGGTACTGAGCTGACTTATACACAGGTTGGTTTTTATCATACACATCCTCAACCACACATGGAGACAACGCTGTTTGTAACAGTATTCCAAACCTGTAATCTATCTAAGTCAATAGTTATAGGTCAAACTTGCCCTATAATGACTGATATAAAAGCTTCTTAGGTACCGTCAAAAGTTGTCAACATTTTCACAGTTCTATGGAGATTAGTATTTTTAAAGACCCCCTTCTCCTCCCTTCCCCGAAACACTACTTATCAACATTTTTCTGTCACTACAATGAAATGTCAACATTTTACAGTACATGTAAAGACCTACGATGCCTTTGACCCCCCTCCCCCTTCCTACGCTTTGTAGAACCATGAAAATGTTGACAACTTTAGACCGCCCCCTTACAGTACTTACTGTTATCTTCCATCATCTGAAGCACCTTGATGGCACATATCTGCTGCTCAGGATAGTGATTGTATATCGATTGGATGACATTCTCTGGAACATATTTTCCCTTTGGGAAGACACCGAGTAGTGCGTTGTAGGAATTCACGTCTTTTTCCACTTTGAAGTGTTTCATGTAAAGCAAGGCCGTCTCTATAAATTGGATGTGGCCTCGACGCCGTTTGTCAAACTCGGTGAATTTTGTAACAACCTATGACACAGCAGAATTAGAAACCAGAATGTGTATTTTCTGTAGCATGTAATTAGTGGTTAAGGAACAAATAATAAATGTGTTTTGAGTTTGATATATAAGGTGAAGTAAACCGTGATTCCAAATGACAAAATAAATAACAGGGATGATTAAATAAGCATCTGAACCTTAGCACACTTAGAAAATATTGAAATTGAGATAAAGGAAATATTTCTAAAATTGGATGAAAATATTTTCTATAAAATAAATACAGTTTGCAATATTTTTATGATAATAATATCGACATTTATTAGGGGAAACCTCTATCAAGGTGCCTACTAGCATTACCCCTGATCATAGGGCTCCATTAAATCACTCCATATACCATCTCAGCTCCTTGGGGAGTATACAGCTCCGGCTGCCTATTACTATTAGGCCCTCAATGGCAAATCAAACATGTCAACATTTGCTACCCTCTCAGGTACCCATTTTACTACTGGGTGGGAGAAGCAATGAGTGGCAAAGTACCTTGCTCATGGGTACACGCACCATGGGTGGGCCAGACCGAGATTCGAACCTATATAATCATCAGGAATGCTTACATTTTTGAAGCTTTCTTTGTTATCATCATCTAGCGTTGCTTCCTCAAACAGGGTTTTGGACAGGACAAGGGAACTCGTCTCAACTCTGCTTGGCTGGTTCCTGCCTTGGCCCATGCTACTGGCATATCTTGGTCTGCACGTATGCAGCTGTGCGCTGGGTTCAGTATGGTCCTGTAATTAAGAGAACAAAATTATAAATGGTCTTTTAGGAACAGTGTAACATCACTGGTCACAACAATTTGTCTCATTTTGAATCTCAAAAATAATAAATAAGTTCAATGTTTGAATTAGGTCTAACAAAAATACAATAAATTATGAAGTTCAGACACAAACTGCAATATTTCTTCATTCCTACAAAATGTAGCCCTGGTCAAAATTGACTCCGGTGTACAGGGACCAATGTGTTTCAACTTTACATATCTTATTGAAGATGGCACCATAGCTAAGATTACCATGATGTTTATACTGAGGAGAGAGTGCTGCTGGACAACTCTTGAAGCTTGCATCAGTGCTCTGGCAGACAGACAGGACAGGGCTTTGTTGAGGAGTTTAATGGTCATCATCACTGCATCTATTTTTGCTTACAAAATCTGAAAGAGAAAAAATACATTGAACATTTTTTAATAATGCATAATTTTTGGCATGAATTCCATTCACTGGTCGCCACTAAAATGCCGTATGGAACAGGACAGAAAAAGTACTTTCAAGTAAATTGTTAAATGTTTTTCACTCCTAAAATCACATTACAATGCACGGACATCGAGGATTTGGCTTTTTATAGGCCTAAACTGTGTAAAAATGTTAGTTTGAATAATTTAATGACAAAAACACAAAATTAAGATGGAAAAATTATATATTTTGTTTTTAATACTAAGGTCCCACTGAGTTGTTCTTTCCCTTTCCCATAATTTAAATTTATATATCGTGCATAATTTTAATCTGTGTATCATGCGAATGGCGGTCGAGTTGTCTCAAGCTGCCTCCTCGACTCTCGAGTCTAGTTTTCCCAACAGTCGAGTTGTCTGGATCCGCGAGTTGTCCCAACACGCGCCAACGCAACGGGAAGTTCCGACATTCCTCTTTCAGTTTGCAACATCACACTTCAATATAAACATAAACAGCCACAAAAGCTATATGCCTACAGTACAGTGCTTCAAATTAAAACACCCGATTTCAGTAAATGCCCTTTACTCTGATGGAAGCACAATCATTTAACGAGTCCGATGCATCACTCGAAATTTTCGCTGCATGGAGGTCGCCATCTTGCCATCATTGTAAGGTCAAAGGTTATGAAGCATGCCTTATGTAAATTTTGGGGGCAGTGGTTGCTAGGAAGTAATTCGGCGACTGAGAAATGAATGTTTATTGCAAACTTTGGGGTTAAATCTGTTCCGTTTACTTTGTTTTACAGTTTCTTTGTTAGAGCAATGCATTAAGAGTGGGTCGTACTTTATACAAGGCTAAATATTAGGCAAGATTATTGTTGTTGCCAACGGAATCCCGAGGCAAGCACTCGGCCGCCTGAGCGACCGTGGCAACGAGTGGGCCGGGTGCGACGTGCGCGCATTTGCAAGCAGCGCAGGGCAACATAACCACAAAACAGTCAACAATTCAGTCAATCGTACCACCATTTTACACTTTGCTTGTGGATGAGAAAGACAACTAAACATGTCCTCTGAGACAGTAAGTCTTCTAGAACTGGTGGACTTGTCGCTTGGAACTCCCGAGATCGTGAATTACAAGGGTTTACGAGCCCTGTTAATCGCGATTGTTGAGAACTTGAAAATCGGCGATGTGCGGGCCGACCTCAAAGAATCCGACCGGGCCGAACTGCTGGCTGCCGCGGCAGCAGCGGCCTCTGAAAGGCCGGTCAGCTCGGATAGTACGAGAAGTGTGGAAAAGAGCAAAAGTGACTTGATTCGGATACACAGTGGCAGTGCCGATTCATCCCCCAAAGAGGTCCACGACTTGGAACAAAAAGTGTCCAAATTAGAGGCACAGATTGAGGCCCTGAATTCGCTTCCATCTAACGAGGATTTGATCCAGAGGGCCCGGTCATCAACGGATGGAATGAAGCCCATGTCTGAGATGTGGCAGCTGATGCAGCTACAGAAAAAGGCATCAGCAAATGAGGATGGTGTATCCAAGGTAAATAAACATTTATGTTATGATCCTTTAGTATGAGGCTTTATCATGTAGCAAATTTCAAAATAAGTTGCAAAACATATGTGCTCATTAGCATTGTATTTCTTTATTATTGTTTCCCAATATGTATTTTATAAACAGTTTTGAGTGTTTTCTGTTGTAAAATGCTTTTATTTTGTCCTTTACCATGGCAAACCCAAAACTAATTTGTCTCTTTTTTCTGCTATAAATTATATTAAATATCACAATTTTATTGCCAAATATTGAGTACTTTTAGGGAATATCTTTTTTTTTTTTTAAACATCTTCTAATAAAATCTGATAATAACTAACTCTTTCTACCTTTTTACACTTCAACTTAGATAATAATAATACAAAAAAATTGTCTTTATTTCTGGGACTAGATTTGTTGATCTCTAGTGCAAATTGCCTCTCAGTGAAAACTAAGAGTAAAATAATGCATTTTGAAAAATAAAAATTAATTCCCTTTATTTGTTGTTAAAAGTGAGACTGCAGAAAAAGAAACAAACATTCATGGGCAAAATAATGTGTACTTGAAATAAACTTGCACTTCTTGCTGAAAAAAGCAATTAATTTTTTTGAAATTTGATTAATTGTGCGGTGATAATAAACCCCACTGCTACAGAATTATTGTACGCCTTTACATATTCAGACGCAACACCTTCGTGCAGGTATTATGTACACAATATTTTTTCTGCACAAGTACATCTATCTCATTTTGCTTTCTTTGAATTAAATTTCCTTGGCACTGGCCCTGACATTTCAGAATGCCTGCAGCATACCGGTATGTCTTATGGTTGAGTGGCCAATAATTGGCTAGATAAGAAGATAGATAGAGCCTTGTAGAAAATAACCGAGTCCCGAGGCATACTACAGGATGTACACAGATAGATGTATACATGTACTTTATTCTAACAAATATCAAATTTGCTTAAAATTTATGACAGGGAAATGGCACATTTTTTTTCCCTGTAGGAGAATTTTTTTAGAAATATCTGCTGTGCTGTGGAGATGATTACTCATGCATTTTTATAACAGCAAATTGTTTCTCAGTTTGGATGTCATTTATACACACACAAAAATACAACCCTAAATCTATGCAGTGGGTTAAAGCAATATTTTATTTATAAGCAAATCAAGTTAGGCCTATTTCTTGAAAATCGTGTTCAAAGGTGGTTTGACAGAAAATGTACTTCACTGAGAAGATATGCAGTTTAAAGGGACATTTAGTGTTTTGGTGTAAATTTACAAATTTAGTGTTTACAAATTTTGTAAACTGGCTTTAATAATATTATCAATATTTAAAAAATGCCAGTATTTTAAGATGATTAATTTGCTGCATCTTAATCAGCTTTCTTTTGAATCTACCTGTGAGCAACAGGATCTTTTCTACCACAGAATACACCATATATTAGAGTAAGATATTATGTCACTGCAATTATGCACTACCTTTAATGTCATTTTGGCTGGCATGATTGTCACAGGACCAGCTGTCAGTAGCATTTGTAAATACAATGCTTCTTCTATTCTCTGAAAATAATAGAATTTGAAACTCCCAGAATTAAATTGCTATTTCTAAATTTCTCATTACACAACCTCAAGAATGATTATTTAATAAATCATACTTGGTAAAATTTTCAGTACAGCTTACTTTCCAGTGGGAATTGGAGACCAATTTATTTCTGGTAATGTGGCTCGGATTGAATAAATGAAAGAATATTTGATTTGAAATAACAGCCAAAGTTTGAGCAAAAGGTACTTTCTCCAATCCTAGACTTTTTTTAAACAAGGTTAAAAAAAAATTTTGTTTGCCTTTTGTGTGTTACCTTTGCACTATGGCTTTATGCCATTCTCTCCTACGGTAATTGATTCTGCACTTAACACCTGCCGCATGCACCCGGTCCTATACATTGCAATAAAAAATTGTGTGTATTTGAAAGGAGTCACTACACATCAGACATGTATGCGAAACACACAAAAGGCTTATTATAACAACATTTGTACAAAATAGTCATTTGACTACAATGACTACTAAATGAGCTGATAATAAGGTTAAAGTACCCATCATTTTGGCAAGTTTTACCAAAAGCATCCATTTCCGTCCAATGCAGATAGTGATTTTGACTGCTGGCATAGACAAGTGCCTGATAGTGCCCGCCATAACAGGGGTCGAAATTAGCACTAGTCCGCTAGTCCGAGACTAGTAGTTTTAGCCGGAGGACTATAGCTGCATTGTGCTGGTAGTCCGACGGGCTAGTGGGCCAATACGAAGTGCTACATCATAATACTGTCTTTTATTCAAGAAATAATAATGTTCCCTGTTGATAATAAACTAGTAATAAAGTTTGACACTGATAGTTCAACATTGTAAAAACAACAATCAGGCTAAAAAACACATTGCACTCAAAGTTTAGTTTCTCTATCTTTTAAAAATGTTTTTTGTTTGTTTTAAGTCATCTCTTATCGATACTGTAAACTTGAATGAACATACAAACATACATATAATCACGTGTGGTGGCGCGGACTAATAAAAATTGAGGACGACTAGTGAAACATTTATCTGACTAGTCCTGTGGGCTACAAACAATTTCAAGTTAATTTCGACCCCCATCTACATATTGAGAGGCCAAAGGCCTGTCCAAAAGGTTAATATTGCTCTGGACTCCAATGTCAAAAGTTAATAAATAAGCTTGACCCTTAGGCAAAGGTGTGTTTGAATTACCAAATATTTAATCAACTTGACACTTTGTTTGTATTGGTCCTTTGTGTTGTTTACTTAAAAATCTTGTTCTTGACATGGTTGGATATATTGTACTCTTTTAGAGGGCAATTGGGTTCAACAGTGTTCAATTTCAAGTCTACAATAGGTGCTGTTCAACAGAACAAAGAACAGTTTTAAAAGGATGTAATCAATACATGTATATCCTTGAATAAAACAATTGCCCCTCCCTCAGCTAAATCTGCCTTGTTTATGGTTAGTAATCAGAACACCAAGTAAACTTCATGTATTGTTTAATCAAGTGAACAGCAATTCAGGGCTATATAACTGAAATGTTGAAACTATGAATCCGGTCTGTTTAAGTGGACTTTGTTTCATTTCATTTTATTGAGAGAAAAGTCTGCAGTTTTAAAGAAACAAAAATAGAAATTAAAAATCTAAAAAGATCTTAGGATTCAGTGTGATAATGTACCGGTAGTCGCCTATTTAGCAAGCAACTATAGCATACTTTGAGGTACATTTCAACTATAGTTTTTGCTATTTTGGCAATTGAATATTTCAAAAAATTATTTGTGGATTGTTTTTTTTCTTCTGATTTCAGCTGATGAGTATGGTTGAAGACCTACTGGGCGAGATGACTGCTCTCAGGGAACATGTGGATGGATTTGGAAGTGAAATTAACAATCTTAAGGACAGGTTAAACAAGGTGTGCCATTTTATTGTGTGTGTGTGTCTTCTGTTGTATGCGACCGTCCTCCAGAAATGAGCTGTGAATTCAGCCCAAAGTTGTTTGTTTTTACAGCACGAGAAAGAACAAATTCTTTAAAATAATGCTTGTTTCAAGTTCATACGATATTGAAAAGAGGTTACTGAATCTGGCCATGTCTGAATACATAATTGTGAGGAATATTGGTTTAAGATAAAGGTTTCATTGTTGAATTCAGGTCGTAATATCTGAAGACTTAATTTTGTATGTAAAATATTTTTAGTGTAAGTGTTGATTTTTGCTGGATAACAAAATAAAAATATATATATATCACTGAACTGTCATTAATCTATTAACTTGGATTGCCATTAGCCTTATGATGGCAAATGCAGATACAGTTGTTAACATTGTATGTGTGTTTTTCACGTGAATTTTCAGATAAGTGACAATGAAGACAATATCAACGAGAAACTACTTAAGCTTGAAAACTCAACGGCAGACAAGGATAGAATGGATGAACTCCAGAGAATTATGGTAATTTTAATTCATAAATATTAAAAAAATAAATAAAAAGTTGCAAGCAATTTATTGATTCACTCAATAAATTGATAATTGAATATGATATTATCACCGCCCAAAGCAAGGTTGTAGTCGAGTCCTCACAAGCCTTCACAAGTCCACTACACAAGTCCCTGGGTCTTTTAATTTAAGTTATTCAAATAAACTGCAACAAAAGCTTTTCTTTTGTGCATGTTCAACTTGTGTTGCTTTCAACTGGACTTGTGAAGATATTACTAAAAAAACAATTGATCGTTTTGTCGTTGACAGCTAATAATATCAACCGCTTCAGTAATAAACAAACTATCGATGCCACTAAGCGCTGTTTCGTTAATTTTTCCCCCCTTCCCTGCAGAACGATCTGAACAACAGAATGAACACCTTACCACCATTAGATATTCTTGTTACATGGCCGGCAATGGAGGATGCATTGAAAGGAATCTACACGGAACCATCGACTGTTTATGACCATGCTATGCAGACTGTCACTTCAACAGAAGTAGGTGGACAAATCCAAACAACTTTTGAAAATGGCATAAGCCCTATAGGCTTGCGTGTAATTATCACAGGAATGTTGCGCAGCTTGCGCAATAAAAAGTTGCACTAGCGGACTTACGCAGTGCGTAAGGATTCGTGAAATCAGCTGCTGGATCAAGAAAATTTATATTTGAAAACAATCCAACTACTTTTTCTCAGCTATAGTTTGTTCTGCTGTGGTGTGACTCGTCATTCAGTCGGGTCACTACTTTAGTAATGGTTCACACTATGCGCTTGCATGGCAGTGAGTTTGTTCATTTGTTTAACAGGTGTACCGGCTGCGATTGAAATGCCGTGCACAGTAAAGACATACAAATGTTTATGTCCTAGTTAAGACGTCCTAACTTTTGGACATTGCAAGACAATTTTCAATGTGTCGTAGCTAAGATGTCATAAATTCAGTTAGGACATATATGATGTGTCTCAGACTATAGACGGTTATATTGCAATCCACCCCAGATTCCTGGAATAAGGGCATAACATATCTAAAGAAGAATGTTGGTAAACTAGCCTGCAGAAATTTCGACTACATAGATGCATCAATGCGGTAAAAACCAATAAAAATCACAAATGGTTTTTGTGGTAATTAACTGAATGTTGTGTGCACGATCATTTTTTAAACCACCTTCAGTTGTTCATTTCCTATATGAAGGCACCATTTTGGACAGAAAAAAAAATCATTTGGTGTTTGATGCCATCGTCATCAATACTTTAAGGGTTTTCTTATCAACTCATGAAGTGGGTCTTTCTATAAATTAGGGGTCAAATTTTAGTGTCCCCCGTTACATTTTACAATTCGTTTTTGTAAATTCAGGACACATTCTTTAAATACTTTCCATCTCAAAGAGTTAGTACATAAAGTACAATTCATACAAAATGGTTTAAAAGCCATTTTAATGATTTTTGTACGAAAAATAACGCATATCAGGTGTAACAGGGGACACTAAGGCTGCGTTCGGGCGTGCAGTTCTCGTTACTCGGGAGTAATGCGTGCGCATTGCACTCGGGTCACATAACGCGAACGGCAAGTCCGCAGTCCGCGTGCGCGAATGGCAATCAGTGAAGATGGACGTCTCTTGCCATCACTGCACAAAAAATGCCGTTTCATTGCTCACAAGAAACTGAGGAAATACAGGCCGTAAGTCGTGAGAACCTTTGATGCCGTCTAAAACAAACCTTAGTGAGTTATTGTTTCAGTTATTGAGTTGAAACGTTGTGCAAATTCACAAAAAAATCTCACCCATATTCCACCATCTTCGTACAAATCACATGACACTTGACAGGAGTACGAGCACACTCCCCATTTGTTGGGGAGTAGTGAGAGCATACTCTCACTGACCCGAGTGTCGTTATTCTTGCCGTTCACGCGCGCAGGAGTATAACTCGTGTTAACACGAGTACATGCCCGAACGCAGCCTAAATGTCACACTTTTGTACCCCTAATTAAGTACAAATTTTGGGTAATTGCAAATGATACAGTGTGTCTTTAAATTTTACGTTGGGATTGTTTTTAGGGAATATTTGAACTGCAGTAGATAGTGAACACCATTGCTGTGAATATGAATGTCACCTTTTATTTGCTTTTTTCTTTGCTTTTAGACTTCTCAAGTACAAACTGTTCCAACAACAAGCTCATACTCGCAAACAAGGGTATGCTTTCGCTTTTCTTTACTTTAAATCTAACCTTAATTCTAAACACTTACTGTACACATACATGTACACGGTGTCCATAAAAAAAAGGAAACCCATCTTTAAATGCAAGTTATCAGAAATCTGTGCAATATTTCAAAAAGAGGTGTGTATGTAAGGAAAGCCCAGACTGTCCTCTGTCCAATGGTACCAGGGTCATTATGTAACTGTCATGCATGACTGAGTAAACATGGCCATTATGAAAGGTGGTGAAATCATCACTGTGACAAGTTAGCACTTAGCACTTCAAGTGTTGAGAACACGCATTTTGAATGAAGATGAGCAGTCAGAGACATGAGGAGACGATGTGAGCTGTGTATTGAGAGAAATGGTGGGCATGTCGAGGACACACACCCCTGAATTTATCTGTAAGGTAAGGTTTGAAAAGAAATGTTTCATCACTTCATTGCCCTTATTCCACTTTCAAGTGAAGTGCTAACTTGTCACAGTGATGATTTCACCACCTTTCATAATGGCCATGTTTGCTCAGTCATGTATGACAGTTACATAATGACCCTGGTACCATTGGACAGAGGACAGTCTGGGCTTTCCCTCAATACACACCTATTTTTGAAATATTGCACAGATTTCTGATAATTTGCATTTAAAGATGGGTTTCCTTTTTTTTTATGGACACCCTGTATTACTAGGTTGACAACATCAGTTGTTTTCTCATATGCTTCCAACATGTGTCCCATGCATGACTTGTTTACGTAGTGCATGACTTGTCTACATAGCATGTGTTACTGGAGGCTCAAGTTTTACAATACACAGTGGCACCAATAGTTTCTGTCAGAGGGCATTTTCTGATTGTGCAAATGTGCATTCATCTATTATACTAGTTAGCAATAGACTACTAAAGTGAAAACGTCACCCTTTGTGTGTTGTCATGGTTATTGGGTCTACACTAAAACCAGTGAACTGTTTCCCTGCACTTTACCAATGGATGTTTCATATTACCAGCGAATGTTTAGACCCAATTACCATGGCAACTGACGTCACACTTTAGTAGTCTATTCAGATAGGATTTAGAGGTCGGCTTATTTACAGAAAAATTCAATCTATGCCATTTTTCGTGATAATAAGCAACATAATTTTCAGCTTTTATCTTACGATGACCACCTTACAAATTCAAGGAATAAATTTACGTTAATAAAAATACCAGAAATGTCGGGACAGAATGTACCTTTAATAATGACATACACGCACTTGATTTTCACTCTAGCGCGAGACTACGGTACTTATCCGTTGTCAGGTGATGGGTTTGCACAGCTGTCTGTATGTGTCTGTCCAGTCACATTTAATGACATTTTGCCAATAATGTTTCGGGCTTTGAGTACATTTTTCATTGATGTATGTTTAGTTTGACGATTTGCACATATGGTTATTGATTGCCCAACTCCAAAAGTGCAAAACAGACACTAATTTCATTAGTGTAGAAGTTGACAATCTACAATAAATTTATAAAAAGAGTGACAGGACATTTTATTGGCAATTCATTTTTTAAAGCAAATTTACATGGCTCATTTGTGTAATCTTCCCACCAGGTTTTTTTTCCCCATCTAACTTTGAGCAAGGTTTAAAGGCTCGTCTTGGGCCAATTTCATAAAATCCTTATAAGCATAATGCTTTCCGCTTTAGCAGAATGTTAAATGGGAATGTTTATTTCATAAAACACACTTTCTACTTGAGCACTAAGATTAGCGAGCTAAATCGCATGCTAGTTGGCATTTTTTTTCTTCGCTATACTCAAAACATTTTAGGCAATAATTAGTTCAATGTTGTCATTTATCACAATAAATACAAACAATACATATTGCATAATATTGATATGTTGAACCAAAACAATGTGTACAAAGCAGTAGCAATAGTGTAATTTGAGCTGCCTCGGAGTGTTGCCAAAAGAAAGTGATGTTTTTGTGATCAGAGACATAACCCAATCAATGATAGTAGGAGTTTCGTGTGGCATGGATAACCTAGCCATAATGAATGATTTCTGAAAAATTGCACCGACTTGGTTGAGACAGACAATCAATGCACAAGATTGGAGTAGGCAATAATGTACAGTGCACACTCCAATCGCATAATGGGCATAACCTTGCCTTGTGAAATAGATTTTCCCTCAAGCAAATTTTTTTGCCTATGTTTAAAATGCAAAAAATTGCTTTTGTTTAAAATGGGGCCTGTACAGTCATTTCTTTACATGCACATTTATTGTTTTCATTTTTGAGAAGCATATTCTTGATGAAAATAAACTGATTTCAGAGTACCTTTTAATGTTTCTTCTCTTGCAGTCACCCAGTCCTGGTCCCCCATCCCGCCCTGGGTCAGCTGCCCACCCGTCAGCTGCGATACAGCGCATACTCAGAGATATTGGGGAGCTGAAAGGAAGACACGATTCAATAGAGGACAGGGTCAAGATTCTGGAAGTAATTGAAAATTTGTCTTATTTTCTCTCCCCTGTAAAGGGGGCTCGTGAAATCTAGCAATAAGGATGTTTCAAAATAACATGAAATATCTGTCAACCAGGGGGTTTAAATCTTATGCAAACATTTTACATAATCTTGTGTAAATCTGACGTCATACATTTCACGACAAAAAAATGCGCAAATTGAAACTAGTTATAAACTTTCTGAAAATTCATGTTCACATTCACTTTCGTATGAAGTATGAACTTAAGATTTGAATTGAGGCTCGACAGAAGAGTCTTTGCAGAACCAACTTGATAAAATAACAGGCCACCTTAACACAGCTCTTTGGTTCTTGTATTAGGATCTGATGAATGGCAAAGCAGACATGGAAGATGTGAAGAGACTTCTAGGAGATAAACAAGATGTACCAGAGGACCTTACTAAGATGCTAGCTGAACTCAGGGAGGGATTAGATTCACTGACTGAAGGCAGAGAAAAGGTAATGAACAATCGGACATGGAATGTGTGACGTTTAATTCAGTTGTACTAGAACTAGTGCATTTGTCAAATTGGCATTGGACAGGATAATTTTTTGGACAATACTTTTCTTCAACTTAAATTCATTTTGTGTTTACAATTGATGCAGTTTGCTCTATACAAAAATGCTTTTCTCCTGAACGTGCTTGATTTTATTGTAACAGCAAATTATTTGCATTTAGGTGTGCATCAAATTTGTTTAGGTGTTTGGGCTCATGGTTTGACAATCTGCTAGCATCACAGAGTACATTCCATTCATTATGAGTGAATTTCATCTTTGTAAGACAGCACTAAATTGCAAGTTCATTCCCTTGCCAAAGTTTTCAGCTCGGTCAACTTTCAAATCATTTCGAGCTTCAATTTCTTTTCATCTCGTATGACCGATCCATCACAAATTCAAAGCATTAGCCCAATTCTACATATACTTGCTTATTACCAACAATATATCTTTATTTTGCTAAAAATAAATTGTGAGCAAATTGCCCCGAGTTCAAATCATCAAGCAAGCATACTGAAAACACTTTCCTCATACTAATACAGCTCATTTTAAGCTGGCTGCTAATTTCTGCTAACTCATTTCATTTTTTTCCACAACTCACATCATAAAGCCTGGTTCATACTTCACGCAACGCGAAAACGAAGCAAATCTTACATAAATCTGACATCGTACATTTTGTACATTTTCAAACGAAGTCAATTTCTTCGATATAAATGTGGTCAAATGTCCATTAGAAATCTGGATGTAGTGAAAAACAACTTGGCTCTAGCAGGACTCGAACCGCGGACCTTCACGTGACAGCCAATCCCAATAAGTGAGGAACAACTGCAATACTGTGTTTCGAGACCACCAGTTGGCTTCATAGCTCGATTGGTAGGGCGTCTGCACATTAACCAGAAGGTCCGCGGTTCAAATCCTGGTGGAGCCAAGTTGTTTTTCACTGCATCCTGATTTCCCAAACTTATGGACATTTGTCAACATTTGTATTAAATTAATTCACCCCGACGGTCCCTGGGACATTATCCCTAGAAAAATCACATTTTTATACTTAGTTAAATTTCTGCAAATTTGTGGTGCAAAAACGTCTTTGTGACATCAAGTTCGCTTGCGCGTGAAGTATGAACCAGCCCTTACTCTGCATTCACTTCACAATGCTCTTCTAAACTGCACCCTATACTCACCCCTGCACCTCGTCCTTCAGATGGACCAACTAGACAGGCAGATCCAGGAGCATTCTAAGCTAGTGCCAGCTTCTCAACAGGACATACAGCAACTTAGGGACGAGTTGGCTGTCATACAGGCTGATCTAGCAGCTGATATAGTAGCCATGGCCAAAAACCTTCCTGTGGGCACCTCAGTGTCTGCTTCCAGGGTTAGTTGCTTATGGAGTTTTTCAAAATAGCATGAACTAACTGTCGACCAAAGTAACCTGAAATAACCATATCTATACAGATTTTGAAGCAATGTACACCATACCTATTGAGAAGTGGCAATGTTATAAAGTGCTTTTCAGCAGGGACATTAATTATTTCAGTTAATAGTATCAAAGTGACAAATCAGCAAAGTTGGTGTTATGCATGGGACACTCCTTCAGTTGACACAAAAAGCGTTACACGTGGGACACATGTATATTCCTAAAACAACCATTCCGGAATGAAATTTGTGGGTGCACATAAGCTTGGCAATGCCCAACACACAAGACATTTCATGAAACATGTGAAATAACTGATAGTTATTGCTGAGCAGCCGGTTACAGGACATGGAATTGAATTTTCATATTATTTTGAAACATTTCACAGGAAAGGTTGTCTGTGTATATTCCTGCATCAATTTGTATAGGATTTATCGTTTGAATTCAGATGTCGTTTTTTTTTTGGTGCCTCGTAAATTTGCACATAAAGTGCAAAATTACATGAAAATGGTTTTTCATATTGTGCTTTGCAGTTGAACTTCCAGGAGAATTTTGGCGACCAGGTATGCTGAAAATAAAAATCATATAGCATCCCATTTTCTCCAAAGCATGAGCATAAAGAAATGTGATTAACTTATTATAGCATTCTTCACTTGTTCTAGTTTGCACCACTGTGAACCAGTGCACTATTTTACACATGGGGGGATTGTTACATGGGTAATGCCATTAGGAACTTGTTCTACGTGTAGGCAGTGCGAACATTACTTGTCATTAATCCATTACATATGTTAATATACCTCATAAATATTCATCAGGCAGCCGTGGTATTTCATTGACCATTCCAGCAACTCGGCTATGTCTTAGCGCACGCGCGCGTAACGTGCAAAAAAACAGGAAGGTACCATATCACACACTTGGATCAGAGCCTAGATTTGTCCTATTACAGCGTGATTTTTACAGAGTGCATATTACCTAATTACGTGCGTACGCGTGGAGATCAGTGGTGAGCACAGTTCTGTTGTACCAGTCTATTAGAACATAAATCAAAACGGCGTCCAGTAATGCTCATTGGCCATATATTAGAAATCGAGGTTCAGATCGATGAAATACCGTGACTGCCCTACAGAATATTTATGAGGTATAGTAAAACAAATACAACATTGTTTGAGGGGGAAATAGTGAAAACTAATGATCTCTTGGTGTTGGATGATTGGGCCTATCTCCCTGGCCTTGGAAAATAGTCTCAATCCTCCAACATTATTTTTCACTATTTCCCATCAAACTATGTTGTATTTGTTTATCACTTTCATCCTGCTTCGCTTTCCTTTTCAAACTAACCACCACCCTGACCTATCACCTTTCACCTCATCACCACCCCATCACCAGCTTGACAGCATTCACTCTAACCTTCAAGACCAACTAGATGGAAACACCCAAGGCCTGGCCCAGGAGCTTGGCAAACAGCTCACTAAGGTCACATCCAGACTAGGCCACCTGGAGCAGAGACTAAACTCCCAGGGCAGGCAGCTGGAGGCACAGGCATCTATGGGGATGCTAGTCTCCACTCACAGGCTGCATCAGGAGCAGACTCATGATGAGGGGTCGGAAAGGGTTTCAGTAGATTTGGTAGGCTTTGATGCATGTTAGAGTTAAATGTATTGTATTGATGTACGTGATTTAGTCACAGTGATTTGTATGTGAATGTCATTCAGCATGTTTGTACTGTTTCGTAAACTCTTCTGTACTGTTATCCTTCCCGTAGAATCAGCCTTTAATAAACAGTTATTTTCCGGTGCGCTATGCATGCAACGCCAAATTAAAACTTGCTCGGGGAAGGTTTTTGCCGCTGTGCGCAAAAGCAGTCTGGAAGTAGAAACAGCCATAACGCCTTTATAATGGGGCGTGTCATTTCAACTGCCGTGCACTCGTACATAGCATGCCAAATAACCGGTATTGAGCTCGTGCCAATGACGTAATTTTGGGAGTAAAACGATGCCGCGTCGTTGTGGAAGCAATGTGCGTGCGCGTTGTGTGTGTCCATAGCGCGCGTAACGCGCTATGATGAGGCTCCCATTGGTGAACTAAACCGCGTTACGCCCACCAGAGACACAAACAACGCACACGCACATTGCTTCCACAATGACTCAGCATTATTTGACTCCCAAAATGGCATATTCGCACGTGTTCGAAAGGGGTCAATAGAAACAGCCAAATAAGCATCGGCAAAAAACATTTAATGTCAGTGATCGCAGTAGAAACATGCTCATTGGATCTTGATAATTGGATTGCATCCTTTTGCATCCAAAATTAGTTTCCATTGCATGACAGTTTTAAACACACCCACTTAGCTCATAAACGCAACTTTAACTGTGTAACCTTATGTTGTACTCCGTACTCAAAGCTTCAAAAGCTGCAATAGAGCTTCTGCACCGGCGGCCATGACAGGGGGCAGGTTTTCTTATTTAAATGATGTAACAATAGAACCACAAAGCACCTACTCATGCATGACACATGGTAACAATGTGACTGCCCCCTGTCATGGCCGCTGTGCAAAGGCTCTATATGGACAGGGTGTCCTTAGTCTTCTGTGGTCTTACATTGCCATGGCTTTATTCGTTCAGGACGGTGAAATGATCACGAACATGCAGAAGTTGATTCTCCAGTTGCAAGCTGAAGTGGACAAACTCAACAACACCTGCATTCACCTTGTGGACGAACACAACAATAAACAGAAACACATTGATGTGAGTATACATGGACACCTTCTAAACACAGTCAGATGTATTTTTCCTGATACAAAAAGACTTTGTTTCTTTCTTATTTTACAAGTTTCTCAAAACTCAAAATTACACTGCTATCCCTTTTGTATTTCTCCAGGCTCTTTATACTTTTGTGGACAGACTGCAGGAGAACAAGGCAGACAAAGAACACGTAATCATGGAAATTGACGTGGTAAGTTTAGGACCATTCGTGGATTTGTTTCCCCCAAATCAGTCCAGAAAATACAATTTACTAATCTAAACTTGAGCTCAACAGAACCCATACATGCTGTACTTTCCTGGTTACAATTTATCACGATTGACCTTTTGCGTACATGCATGGCGCACAGACGCAATATTACATGTAGTCCGCAAAATTGCATGCAAGCTGATGCTCCCTGCATCTTGAAACTTAAGTGGTTCAATTAATCCCTCATTAATTAAAACTGTCCACAAAAGCCACCCATTTGCGAACATCAATAAATATATAAGATGTGTTTATCATGGGTGAAAAGCAACTGTCATTCTCGGTTTATGATGAGTAAGTGATGAGTAACTGAAAACATCATTAACTAAATTTCAAAGTCCACTATTAGTACATAGATGAGTGGTTGTAAAGTACGTTGTTGGCCAGGAGAGCGTTTCAAACAGTTCTCAAGTAGAAATGCTGCACGCCATGTGTAGAGGATGCTGAAGGAGGATACACAGTTTTAGCCACTAGCTGGCATAACGAGGAGTGTCATTGTGTTTAATGGTAGTCCTCGTTTTAATTTGGTTTTTTGTTTGTTTTGGGTTTTGTCATGTTGTTTAAAAACATTTTTTTAAAAACAATACAAACATTGTCAAGATTAAAGTCAATAAAGAACTATTGAAGATTAAATTCAAAAGATTGAAGATTGGTCAATAAATGAGAAGCTGGTTTTTTTTCTGCATGTGCAGGCCTTGACATTAACAGAGGCCATTGGCATGTAAGACTTATTTAGGCTATGCATGGTGGAAATAAACCTGTGTATGGGTTTACGGTAGCACCATGTGAATCTCATTTGTATATGTGTGGTTCTGAAAAGAACCGGTGAGTGTGAACTCAACGTTTCAAACAGTGTGCTCTGTTCATCTTCAGGAGTAATGCCGGACTTGTGTTGATACAGGGCTATAAGTACTGGTTATGGGCATTTAGTGTACAATGTGTGCACTGAAGCAGAATGGCTTGGGTTATGGAGGCGTGGGTATGCTAGGATTCTAATCCTGTGGTTGGCTGTGGTGTGCTCACAGGTGCGTGTCATTGTGGCAGTGGTTGTCGTAGGGAGAGGACCTAGGGTATAGGTGACCCATCGGTCTGTTTGGTTAGGCCACTGGCCTCATGCTTTGCTGAGTTGGCCCTGATGCCCCTTCAAGATATACTTTCTGAGGCCAACTTGGCCAGCATGCCTTACGTAAAGGCCTGCATATGACTTTGGTAGTCCTCGCGTGTACTTGTAGTGGCCATAAAAAAATATACACTTTTAATTATATCGATCCTGTTTTTCTTCCATTCAAACAAATTACAGAAAGCAGACAAGCGAGCTTTGGAAAACAAAGTCAGCAGGACGCATTTCCAGGGAACGGTGGATGAAATCTCAAAGAACCTTAATGATGTACTGGATAAGATGTCTGGACATGTAAGTTGTATGAAAGTTTCAATCAGGTTGCCCTTAAAGCCCTTTTTGTTTCATATGAATAAAATTATTCTGAAAACATTTACTTTGTGAATGTTCACTCGATAGTAGAATTGTAATTTCAATAAAACAAAACCCTTTGCTGGCATTTCCAGCAATGTGTTCTAGTCGAAACTAGGTCCCTGACTTTTGTGGTATTACAGCTCCGTTTTCTGTATAGCAAAAAAAACAACCTAATAGGATAGTGGCTTCACACAATTTCTTGAAAGCATGGACAGTTTTTCATTGTTTTCTCAGAATGTGGATGAGGTACTGAGCTGACTTATACACAGGTTGGTTTTTATCATACACATCCTCAATCACACATGGAGATAATGCCGTTTGTAACAGTTTTCCAATCCTGTAATCTATTTTTGTCTCCAGCGATCAGCTTGGCAAGACGCAGTAAGCGAGATGAAACTAGACATTGATAACAAGCTTGACAGAATGGAACTGGATCCTCTCAAAACCTACCTAGACAAACGCATCAAGTCAGTGGGAGCTAAGCTGGTGCGTAAGACTGAGACGGAGTCACCGAACGATGATGCAGCTGGCTTCAGGAAGTAAGTAGCTGTGGGGAACAAAAACAAACGGGCAAAAAACAGTTTAAAAAAAACTGGAGCAGCTACATTTTGAGAAAAGGAAATTATAGACATCTTTCTGGTGAGGTCATGCCTTTCGCTATATTGTTTGGCATTAAATGATCATGACTCACGGAAAGCAGTTCATGGAAAACATGAGAGAACTGAAAACAATGTTTGGCCTAGTCACCATGGAAATAAAATAACAAAAAATAAGAAAAATAATTTCGTCCTTTACAGGATTCGAACCTGACATGCCGGGCAGATGCTCTATCAGCTGGACTATAAGGCATAGCAGTATGCTTCCTCATTTTTTTCCCTAAGAACCCAGTTTTTTTGTCAGTGTTGTATGGATGAGAAACGTTGCAAAGTAATGTAAGAGTACATAAGGGATAAAATCAACACATTGTCATATTTCAGTTTTACTTTAAAGATAGTATACATGATTGGTAAACTGTTACAAATAGTTTTATCCCCCTGTGTGATTGAAGATATGCATGATTAAAACCAACCTGAGCAAAAACCAGCTCCGTACTTCCTCAAACCTTTGAGAAAACAGTCAAAAAAGGGTTTGCAGTCATTTTGCCCCAAAACCACTTCGCCCTGAACCATTTCGCCCTGAACCACGGCCTGTGCACGAAGTGGTTTTGCGGCGAAGTGGCATTTGGGCGATGTAGTGTTTGGACGAAGTGATTTGGGGCGAAATGGCACTTGGGCGAAATGGTTTTGGGGCGAATTGAATTTTCGTCTCATGAGACGAAAACTAATTGTTTTACTCATTTCTTAATGACTACAACACTTCAGACAAAACCATTTCAGGGGAAGTTTTCTACGGTCATCATGTTTATATTGTGTAAGTTAGGCATAAATCTGTGAACATTTCTGATTTTCGAGATACCAATCATGTATACTGCCTTAAAACATTGCAGTCTCAGAATTACCAATACAAACATTACGTATACTCTAATTCTTTTTCTCCACAGGGCCCTGCTACATAAATTCAACTGCATTTCCTGTGATAGACCACTAGACATGACACCACAACCGTAAGTACATTACATGTACCTAATCTCTAATTATGGTATGAAAGACAAATCATATGATCATCATCGGGATTCTAACTCGAGACGTTTAATACCTGGCGAGATGCTTTACAAGCTGATGATTTTTTATTTTTTATTTTTTATTTTTTTTTGAGTGTGAGTAAAGCTAATGTGCAGAGTTAAAAGGAACAATTTTCAGTTCTAAACAGTCTTGTTGTTGTGTTTTTATTTTTGTACAGGCCCCTGGCATCATTACCCGAGTCCAAAGGCCTTCCAGGAATGAGAACTGGCCGTCCCTATACGACGTTTGAATTAGAACAAATCAGAGCAGCTCAGAAAAAGTCAGTTCATGGTTGAAATATTTTCTTCTAGAAAGATACCATCTCAGAGTAATTTATCGTGCATTTGGCACCATTCAATATTATCAGTTTCAGTTCAAGTTAAAACGGTCACTGACAGCTTTAGGGTCTGTTGCAAAATGAAAACATACTGCACATTCAAACAGCGTGTTTTAGTCTGTCTGCTACGTCATTAAAAATTTCTGCACATTTACATAAAAGCATGCCACAGAGAGGGTCTTGCATAACTCTGGGTAAACAGCTTTCAATTTATTCAAAAAATGTACTAAAATTTTCAGCCATTCTTGTTTAGTGATAAACTTACCCTATAAGATGGTTTAAATGACCATTTTATAGACAAGATAAAACCAGTTTGGTGCAACTTTTAAAGCCGCTCTTATACCATGTTAGCAGAAGAATAGCACAGGAGACACATTAAAGGGCCCTGAAATGCTCAATAACTTTATGCACAGTTTTTGCTGCATATGAAGGATTACTTGTGTAGAAAGACAATACTACTGTTTATTTTGATGCCCCATGAATAAAAATGGGCATTTTTCAACTTTGAAAATTTCTTCACATAAACTCACAGAAAGAGGGCGCTGTTGGGGACATGTCACTTTAGGAACACACAGCAGAAAAGCAAAGAAAAAACATAAGACTTCAAACTGGAATTGTGGAAAAAGTTTTCATGGTTTGCAACAGGCAACATGTAAAACAAACCTAAACCGTCATGGGTTACAAAAATTTCAGCAAGTTGGAGAAAATTGTGGAAACCTTTGTGCACAGTTGAATGAGAATTTCCCATGTTTTCCTAAAGTGACATCGCCACTTTGCTCATGCATATGTAAATTTTCATTAGCATAAAAATCAAAAACCTTGATTTTAACTCCCCAAACAACTTCCAAGTAGGGTTTTTATAATTGTAAATTAATGGACTAGTTCCATAGCACATATTTCATTGATAAAAACACCATTTCAGGAGGCCCTTTAAACCAGGGTCATTCTGTTTGCAGATGATACAGTGAACTTTAAAAAAAATTATTTTTACTGTCCTTACCTGTGTTGGTCCTTGTGTGTGTGTGTTTAGTGCTAGGCCAGGCAGGAACGTAATGCATTATGAGAAAGCACTACAGGAACATGAACTAGCTAGGCAACGCAAGCGGGACATACTGGCCTACTTGGTGCACTTTGACAGGGATGGGGACAGGATGGCGTTCTTTAGGAACATCCCACAGCTTCACTGTCAACAGGATAAGCAAAGGTTACTCTAGTTTAGCATGATGATAATTTCTATGCATAGAAACTGTAGGTAGTGTTTAGGTAATGTAGGCAACACCCGCCGCAAAGACCTTTGCAATTTACCAGCTCACTTGATGTAAAGACATTTGCAATTTACCAGCTCACTTGATGTAAAGACATTTGCAATTTACCAGCTCACTTGATGTAGCAATGCTTGCCATTTTTTTTTCACCACGAACAGCAGACCCCAATTTTCTTACGTCTGATAGTAGGGAGGTTTAGATGAACATGACATCGGCGTCGATGTCATCAATACTTGTGTATTTAGCTTTAAGAAATAGTGTCAGTTTATCATGCTGTTTTTGGTGAAAATTTAAGGAAGAGCAAGTTTTCAACTGAACGCAGTCCAGTGAATGATGGTTAGTCGTGTCCGGTCAACCACTTGGAACCAGCCCACAGGGCGCGGTTGCACTGGTCACTGCGGTACCCATCACATACTGAGTTGATTGCGCGGAACCAATTGACTAACCAAAGACGTTTGCACTCGCACATTAATGCGCATGCGTGTTGCCAGGATGACGTTCGACCTGTGGTTTACTCTTGTCATGAATCGAACTTGCTCCATGATGCACACTGCATGCAAACTACGAAAACACACGTGTGTCTGAGCTTTTGAACACTTGTATATTTTATGCACACAATTTTCAGACGCATTCACATTCATGCTTGCGTAATACGTGCATCTAAACCTTCCTAGTACTGCCCCAAAATTTCAGTGCACGCCTAAGTGATCTGTACTTGTGATCACGTCTAATATAGTGCTGAATTTGCAAAAGTTATGCAGCAGTTGTAAAATGCTTCAAAATTAGAGGGATTTTGTTGCATCAGGTAGAAAACTAGAGTGAATTTAGTGTAGAGCCTTACAAAAGGTGATACGATTCCTTCGGCTCTCCACGTCTTTTAGAGTTGTATTTCTAATAATAATAATAATAATAATAATAATAATGAGATTTGTAAAGCGCACATATCCACCCTGCAGGGTGCTCAAGGCGCTGTTAACAACAACGAGTAATTAATTCTCGAAAATTTGCGACATCAAGTAAGTTTTTAGAAGTGATTTGAACCTAGTTGTACAGTGGCATGATCTGAGGTCAAGTGGCAATGAATTCCAAAGTCGAGGAGCTGCAACAGAAAAAGATCTGGCGCCCCATGTTCGCTTAGAATTTGGTTCCTTGAGAAGTTGCTGGTTACTTGATCTAAGAGTTCTTGCTGGAGAATATTCATGTAGTAGTTCCTTAATGTAGTAGGGAGCCTTGTTGTTGAGAGCTTTGTGGACCAGAAGCATGAGTTTGAAAATAATCCTTTGGGAGACAGGAAGCCAGTGTAGTTCCTTCAAAATGGGGGTGATGTGGCAGTTCCTCCTGGATAAGGTGATGATGCGGGCAGCGGTATTCTGAAGACGTTGAAGACGGTATATTTGATTCTGAGGGAGTCCGTAGAGTAGTGAATTGCCGTTGTCTAGTCGTGAAGTCACAAATGCATGGATGATTTGCTCGGTGGCACTTCTATTCAAATACTTGCGTATACGACCAATGTTTCTAATTTGGAATGATGCCGAACGGACAGTGTTAGCGACGTGAGGTGTAAATGTCATTGCAGTAGTTGACATGCTTTGTTCTCACATCGCAATAAGGTTTCAAGCTAAAATATGGACAGGAGTAGGATTAATATTTTCTCTTAAAACCATTTTCTCTAAAAGTCTTCTGGAATGCAAAAGCACCACATTTCTAACTTCTGCACATACTAAAGAAGATCCTTTTAACTCTTCATAAAACAAGAAATATTCACATTTGAAGTGGTTTGCTTGCACTGGTTTGATACACGTTCATCTTAACCTGTAGCGTGTGCTAAATACTTTATCAATTATTATAAGGTTATAGTTTACCAGGTGCGTAGGCTGGGAGGTTATTGGGGCAAGTTGAGTTCTGCTTGGCCATGTCCAAAATGATGTCGGTTACTTCGCCCAGAAACCACTTCGCCCAAGCGGCAAGCTGCATCACGCGTATGTGTGTGTGGTAAAGAAACGGCAACAGCAGGGTGTTTAATTCTGTTAATAAAAAAAATAATGGCAATTGTATTAAACCACGCTACACTCCAACTGGTAGCATTAAATTTGGGGATGGATCAAGGCCGTCATGTTTTCCCAGTTAAATATTCCTTGGAATATTATTTTATAAAATGTCATAAAACTATGCGATTACGCGGACGTACGTGTTGCCACTGGGGCAAAATGGTTTTGGGGCGAAGAGACTTTAAAGAGTGTAAAATCGTAAAGGTAGGCCTGGCATCCCAGAAAAAGCCTTCAATAAACCCTTTCACGGTTATCGACGCCATCTTGTTCACGGGGCAGTTCGAACACGCGTTGCTGTGTGCGTGCGCGGATCGTATACGAATGCATTGTTAGGTCACTGTGCATTAGCTACGATCCGCGCACGCACACACACGGCAACTCGTGTTCGAAGTGCCCCGTGAACAATATGGCGTCGATAACCGTGAAAGGGTTTATTAAAAAACAATTCCCATATAGCTTGTGTTTTGCCTACTGTACTAGGGCAAATTTGATGGCGCTGTTTAGCACAGACTTTCTTTGCTTTATATTGCAAAAATGGGTTGCTAGCCAAAATTGTATGTGACGTGTATTTACTAATATTCTGGTACTACACGTAGTTTCTAAATACACTGTTGGTAACAGTTTTTACAAATCAAAGAAATTCTGTGTTAAGCGATTTTTTATTCAATTTTTTGTGCTTATCAGCACCATGAAAATGGCCCCTGGTCCATTCCTTTTCACTGGTTAACCACCTATTTCCTGACAAGTCTACGTGCCTGAATACCATGTGAAATAAGGTTATCCCATAACACCATTTATTTCTTATATTCACAGTGGCAATGTAGAGCCACCGGATTATTTCTCAACCAACAGGAGTTGTGGGGGCAGTCACACAATGACGTACCCACACAG
The DNA here is from genome assembly GCA_037783545.1 of Henricia sp. BOLD:AAB3569. NCBI lineage: Eukaryota > Metazoa > Echinodermata > Asteroidea > Spinulosida > Echinasteridae > Henricia > Henricia sp. BOLD:AAB3569. Next base: position 139,872 of record JBBELK010000015.1, on the reverse strand, counting down.
ACGCTCCACACGCACGGCAAATATAACGTGAGTCACATTTTACCTTCAATTTGAAATAACCAGACATGATATGCTTATGGGGATTCGGACCCGAGACCTCTGACACACTGGGCAGATGGTCTTCTGGCTGAGCTATGAGGCACAGTAGTTTTTCCTTCAAACCCAATTTGTCTGGATTTGCATGGATAAGCAACTGAGCAAAGTAACAAATGAAATTTTTGATATGGTGCCTATCCCTAAAGTAGACTAATGTTACTCAAGAGAAGTATACTGGAATTTGACCAGTTCGGTTTGTAAAAAAAAAAACCACTTGTGATTTCCCTTGTGATTGACTGATTTTATTATTTTCCTTCTTCTATTATCAGAAATATTGTACGAGAAGAAGACCTGCCTCCAAGCTTTGTGAATGGGAAGTAAGTTTTAAAAAATTCCTTTTTCAGTGAAGCATTTTTAATTTCATACATTACAATTAAATTTTTTTTTTTAACATGTAGCAACAAGTGGCTTACATTATTTTATGTTTAATGTGCCAATTTCTTTATAAATTGTTTTTGTCAAGGATTGAGGCAGATATACAGGGTCAGGATGGTCATATCTACAAAGGTCGAATTGGAACAACTGACCTGGAGAGACTGCCCACTATAGCACCTCAGAAGGTATGTGTTGTCATTCATCGTGTCCGTTGAGACAACTCGACTCAGATCAACTGCCATACAGACTTGTGATGTATAAATCTGGATTGTTAAAAACAACAACATAAATATAAAAATTAATTTCACAGCTTAATTTCTTTCATTGAACTATTTTTCTCTTCCACTGTACACAGAAACAATGGTACAAATTGTCAATTTGAGTTACAGTGAAAGAAATCTGTTCCCTAGTAGCCACTTATTTTTCTTCATACGACTCAACAACCACCAAAAAGCATTAATATTTTAAAGATAAATTAATTTAGGAGTGACAAACATTCAACAATTTCCTTGAAAATAGTAAAAAATTTCGATAAGATGTCCTGCACATATTCACAAATTAAGGGCACATTCTCTGCATCAGATAGCACAGTTCCCACAGAAATAACTCCCTAACAATGAACAATATTTACAATCATTTCTAATTCATGGAATTTTCAGATTAAAAATTTGATAAAGAATATGAAATGCACACAAACTTTTAGCATGTTGTTTATAAATATTATACTCAGGAATTTGAAAATGACACATGCTGGTATAACCACCACAGATAAAGTTGTTATTATTATTTCTTTCTGGTATTCATACCAAGGATTCCTCAATAGTGCTCATTGCACTGTCACTCGCAAGCGTGAGGAAACCCATGAAGAATTCAAATTAGAAATGACCAGAGACACCGGGGAATATCCCCTTGCTCTTTACGAAAGAATGCTCTGGGATCTTTAGAGTGCGTTACCATTACCTAACACACTAGCCCAATGGCTTTTCATCCCTTCCGAAGGATGGAGCAAGTGTGGTTGAGCGCTGGTTTGGAATCGAGACAAAGGTTGAAACATTCGATGCATATAAACCTTGGTGCTGACGTGTTAGGTACAGTGTAGACATTGCAAAGCCAGTGTGACATTAGAGGCATTCGAGATGCTCACACCGTGTAACACCAACTTACACCGGAGCGTTCTTTTAGCCATCACATGCTACACGAGTCTGCCCCGGTGGCAGCCACCACTGCCTGAGCTTGCAGGTTGGTCTCTGATTAGTGCATCATCTGAATTATGAACACGTTCAGATACAGACATGCGAAATGTGACGAACTCTTCAAAAATGAGTCACATAGATGTCGCACAGCCAAGTTTTTGTGAGCAAAACTAGAAATACGTGGTAGATCCAGGCTCATTAAAATAGGAACAGGCAATGGGATTCCTTAACGGTAGGAAATTCTTAGCGGTACCCGGATACTGCCTTGTATTTCCAGGTGTCGACTGAAATTTCAATTGTGTGTTGTGTTCGTTTTTTAATGGGCCAGGATCTGCCGCTGATATGCTTGCAAAATCTCTGCCCAGACTGTGCGACATTCAACTTATTTTCGTACCAGTCACAAATATTAATTTTGTTTTCACTTACCCAAATCACAGCTACCCTCCGCAAGGTCCCCCCGCCCAGCCAGCTCCTGCGGTTATCGTCTCGACAACCAGCTATCCAAATCCACTCCCGACCGTCACGCTCCCAGACCGAAGTCAGCTCGGCCGCAATCCCTTTCCCCTAGTAGCGCTCGGCCTCACAGCGGGCGATCCCACAGGTCATTGCCCGTGAATCAGGCCGACTCACGACCCACGACCCCAATCGATGCAATGCTGGACGTTTCTGCTAGTCAGGACTCAAATAATAGTAGTGTTATCCAAAAGTCACTTGAACAACCTGTTGAAGTCCAGTAAATGGATAAGTCTATTGTTTTGCCAGTATGCAATGAGATTGTTAACTCCAGTGGTTTTTTGGAGTCGGTGCTATGGGTTAAGGGGGTTGGTTAATCTCTCGTCATATGAACATGTGTTGCTGTTTTGACTGCAATGCTACAAATCTCTGTCATTTATTGCATGTTTTTAATGAAGTGTGCAACTTTTTAGTAAGAATGTACAAGTTGGACATCACTATTTCTACCTTAAAATTATTTATTAGCCATCAGTAAGTGCAGATCCAAATAAAAAAAACATAAATTGGGCAGGAAAAAATATGAAGATTTTAATAAAACAAAATAGATTAAACTGCCGTGGTAATTGGAACAAACAAATACTTATCTACTGTCTCACGGTCAAATTTTGTAGATAAGGCCTTAGGTGATGTCCGACTTGTAAATTCTTTCTTATTTTTGTTTTTATTCTATAGTCAACTTCCCAGTTAGAGTTATTACATGGAGTTATTCCAGCCATAGTGCTATCGTCAACGTAGCTTATGTATGGATTTTTCTTGGAATTTCAAGAGAAGCACTACCCCAATATATAATATATTATCAAGCATCAGTAAGGGAACACACAAATCTAACCACCGGTACCAACACCGCTGCGGTACCGCTCGAGAATAGCTCACTTAGTGCGGGCGGTACCGCTAAAAACTGCCGGTACCGCAGTTAGATTTATGTGTCTTCCCTAAGTGGGAAAAATTAGAGATTTTCTTAGAAATTGTTCAGCCTGTATCATATGTTTTGTGCACAAGTTCCGAAGCTATGATCAACTTCACAATTCTCATTTTCATGCCGAGTTTTTCGTTGTGTATCACCACCAATTCAATACTTACAATATTGGCAGCTTTTCTCAAACAGGGTTATTGCGATTGTATTTAGCAGTATTAAGTTTTTCAGATGTGCAGATAACTTTCTTGAGCAAATTCGGGCTACAGTTTGATGTACGTGTGCAGTTTTCTAAACAGCATACTGTATTTTTGTTAGGCGAGTGCAAACTTTAGTATTTCAAATGTGCAGTAACTTTTATGCAGAGTGCAAATAAAATTAGTTTTCAAAGGGAACCTGGGGTCGATTTCACTAACGCTTACGATCCTTCGTAACTCGCGTTGCGTCTTAAGAACGATTTCAAGAAACTTGTGATGAGTGTAACGATGCATATCTGCCATGGCAATGCACCGTAAGCTACATTGAGGCAATGGGTTATCGTAGCATACATTTTGACCAACGATGGTCGTGGTTTTTGCCAGACGAGACAAACTCTGGCTCCCCTAAAAACTGATTGCCACTCTTGATAAATTCTATGCTAAGCGATATAAACAAGAGAAAATGTAATATTTTTTACATTTTAGCAGGTGACAAAACTGTTCAGTGTCTGATGTTTTTGCTGCGTGCAAAAACATTGAAGCTACGCTGCAGTTGGCCATCCATTGTCGTGTGCGCATGGATTCAAAAATTGAATGATATTGACTGTTCAACACACGTCCTACGCACGACTTAAAAATGCGCTTGGTGACTGCATGAAATGTATGGTACACGTCCCGTAAGCTGCGCGCCACATTTAACGTGCACGCTTGCACTACACAGAACGGACACAGAGACTTTTTGAACTCGTGTAGCCAACGACCGTTTTATTAAAAAACATATCAGCACAGCAAACAGCCCTGAAGTAAACATGCAAATGTCCCCTAATCGATAATCGAATGCATCACGCTTACGATAGGTTCGGTGAAATCCACTGCAGCACTCATCGTAGCCACGATCCATCGCATCCCTAGGATCCATCGCAACTCTCATCATAGACCTTAACTTACGATGTTTGGTGAAATCGACCCCTGGGGATATTTTGAAAATAGAAGATTTTGTCAAAGGTTAATCTTGATACAGAGTTTGGGATACTGTACTAAAATATTATGTACTGTATATAAACTTCAGATTTAAAAGAAAAACATTTATAAAAAAGAAAAACATTCATAAAACTAGTTGTTCAATCTTGTACTTATTTTCAAAGTAAAAGTTTAAAAAAATAAACATAAAAATTTAAAGGAAAGTGAATGAGCAACACAACAAAAATCTGTGCAACTGTACATGTACATTATTTATTTTTTCTAATATGAACATACACTGTATATCATCTGAGGAATGGACAGATTATGGCTATTGTGTACAGTGTGGAATTCTCATGCAGGTGAATTTCCATATTCTTGAAAGCTTATTTGATAAATGCAAGTCTGCAAGGAAAGACCAAGAATGTTGTGTGTTTTTATAACTTTTGTACACTATTTTCAAAAACGAACGTAAGTATTAAGGCTTATGTATACACGTTTTAAAAAAAATATAAGAGAAATCGCTTTGTTCGACGAAGATTAGTTAATCATCGTTAGTTGATGAAGTGTGCGTTTACATCTCACTTAACGAAGATCGATACCATTCACATTAGGCGACTGCTAACGAAGATTTAATTTATTTATTTTTTTAAATTTATTTATTTACCACATCCAACAGCGGAGGGACCGCCAATTACAGGAATGGGAGCAAGTGTGGTTGAGTGCCTCGCTCAAGGGCACAGGTGCCACAACCCGTGACGGCCCGGAATCGAACCTACATTCTAGTACTAGCACAGGAACTTAAGTTCGACGCACTAGACCGCTCGGCCATAAACACCCCATGAAGTTGTTGAGCTTCAAGTGTCTGACGCGCTGTGTGGTTTTCAAATTGTGCGTCAAAAACAACGCTTGCTAGACGCATGACGCACTTGTGCAGCGAGGCCTGCTGAATCACTTCGTCAAACGAAGGGAGCGTTCACAGTACGAATTTGCTTCGTCGAATGAAAAGGCGTGTGTACACATCAGGAAATCTCTTCGTCGAACGAAGCAATTTCTCTAGTGACAAACTGAGCAGATGCTCTACCAGCTGAGCATACCACTGTTCGTCAAAAAAAACCAAAAAACATCCCCCCACACCCCCAAAAAAACAACAGCCCACTTCCACAACAAACAAAAATCGAGAAAAATTCAGTGCCAAAAAGTGGTCAAAAATAAAATGTGGCAGTTCTGAAGATTCCCACTTATCTTGGAAGTTTATTAAAATCTTATGGTACACAGAAAGCATTTCAAACTTACTTCTATCGTACACTATATATCACAAGATAAAATTTTCTTTGAAAGATTTTCAGATAAAATTCCTAGTGTACAGATCTTTGATAAATAGAGTTTTCATACAAGTCCTCTTATAGGAAATTACTTTACACAATATAGGTTTTACTTCAAGAGGAAAAAACTATGTGGAAAGGCCCGTGGTCTCCGAGCAACAGTTGCCATTGGTGATTTAAAACTACATGTATCTGAGACAATGTTTGCATAGTGTACTTTCTAAATGTGCTGAGCTACCCGATAAATGTTAAAATGTGTACTTAAACTTCTTTTGACAATTCAGGCAGAAAACATACTGTACATGCCTGTAAAAGAACCAAAGTACATACATTAAGTACAATAGAATTTGTGCATTTATAGTGTATACACCAATCCGGTAACTAAGGTCTCCTCCCTGCATATCCGCCATAGCTGGGGGGCGTCCAGTGCATGGGCTGTACGTTTTGTGTTGCTGTTAGAACGAAAAGCGCTCATCCATTACATGCACGAACGCACCTCCTTCGCGTATACGCGACGCGCCTGCCTTTGCGTACACGCGACGCGCCCGCCTTCGCGCGCACACAACCCTACAAAGACACGCAACTTGTTTGAAGTAAACAAATGCAGCTTCAGCAACAACAAAAACATACAGTTCATTCAGTGGAAGCCCCCCAGCTATGGCGGATGTACAGGGAAGAAGACCTTATTACCGGATTGGTGTATACTGCACAGTATACTACGTGTACAATTATGCATTGAGTGCTATTCCATTTTGGTGCAATATACTTAAAATATTCCACAGCTTGATATACTAAATCGGTGTTTCCCCTGAAAGCTGAAAAGTGTAGTGGTAAAAAGCATATAGGATATATACATGTGCATTGTGATCAAGGTCTGTTTGCATTCACCATCCAATACTGTGGTACTGCCATGATACAAACGGTACATTTGGTAGCTGTCACACATTATTAAAAACTGGGGAAAGTCTATGAGTAATAACGTTGACAAACTGCTACGAGTATCTTGCAAAGTATGTGCAGAACTATTATTTATTATTATTAAAAATTACTACATTGATGTTTTAAATTTTATAAAACCTTCCCCAAACTACCAAGAAACAGGAATGAAAGCCCTTGACCTTTTTTTAAATTATAGCGTACCAAACCAAGGACCATCACATTCCAATTTTAAATTTTGTGAATTACATTCGACGTTGTCTTATATGTAGTAAAACAGAATGTTAGAGAATACTCTTTCCACAGCAGTACAATGGGGTACATTTGTTATTTATATGCAAATATGATCCTAGTCACCAAATACGTACCCCTCTACCATGAAAAGAACTATGTACTTTCTACACAGACGCTAATTAAAATCGCATCGGTGCTAAAAACTATTTGATGAAAACTTACCGTCTAATATTTTGGAAATGGGTCTTTCTATAAATTAGGGGTCCAATGTTGGTGTCCCCCGTTACATTTTACATCTTGTTTTTGCAAATTCAGGACACATTTTACAAATACTTTCCATCTCAAAGAGTGAGTACATAAAGTACAAATCATACAAAATGGTTTAAAAGCCATTTTAATGATTTTTGTACGAAAAATAACACATATCAGGTGTAACGGGGGACACCAAATGTCACACTTTTGGACCCCTAATTTATAGAAAGACCCAAATACCCAATTGACATGTTCATCCGAAACAATCTACTGTATAAGTATCCAATGTTGCTTGGTGAATATTTAAATACAGTACGACTAGATGTCATCAGAAAGCACTTTTACATGTGTTCGAGATGAGAAATTTCATAGAAACAAGATTCCATATTTTTTTTCCTGTACAACTTCAAATGGCTTTGCCAATTTTTGCCAAATATAGATTTTTGCCGAATATAAACAGGCTTTAAAAAGAAAATTTTTAAAAATAAAACTGAATTTAAAGTGTAAAAACAAAGTTCATTTTGAAGTGAGGAAGAAGCAATAAAAATGAATTTCAGATAAAGAAATATAACAAAATAAAGAAATATAACAGAAATAAGGCAAATTTTTATATTTGCCCAGAAAAGACTTAAAAAGGTGCTAATTTGTGACAAAAATAGATAACAATATTTCTTTGGTTTGTACTTGGAAGTATTACTGAACCGGTTAATAGCGCCCAATCACCATAAAAACGAAACCAAAAATGTTTGCATGCAAAAGAAAACCACTTGAAATGAACTGAATTTGAAGAAAATATCAGTGAAGTAAGATTTCAAACGGGAAAAAAAACCCCAAATTGTGCATACCTGTTGCTTTGTACGATGCGTTCTTGTTGGCAGATCTTGTTGGCCGATCTTGCCACAACCATATTACGGAGCAGTGATGTATATGCGATTTAGTCCAAATACAAGTTGAAATAACCAATAATTAGGGATATTGGTATGTTGTCAATGTTTGATTTGTTTTCGTCAAATGACTGTTTTCACCTATTCCTGTGACAAGGTGTGTCTGTCATTCAGATACAATTGTCTAATCATATACAAAATCATTCAAGTGGAATGCATATCCTCAAAAAAATATCTGCCTACACGCCACAATATCCTTAACTTATTGTGAGTAAGTGTACACTGTGTAGTATGCATTAAACCGTTTGATCTACAAATACCTGCACCGGCTCATACACAGGATTCAGTCATGACGCTTTCTGCATCGCTGTCAATGTATCGGATGCCTTGGATGTTAGAGCGCGGTAGCGTAGCGCTGGCATACACCCCACGTACAAACGGACGCAGGGGGTTGGTGAAACCGCCACAGTCCTCTGTGTACATCAAGAAAATACAAACTGGCTAGAAGTCAACCATGTTGAAGTTATAGTCGAAAGGAATTTGAGGAATTGTTGAAAGCAAGTTAGTAAACTCTTGTACTTACCAATTGGCATGTTCACACATGGCTAGTCACGACTGGGGCTAGTTTCATGGCGCTGTTTAGCACAAATATTTGCTTTGCACCGAAATTATTTGCTTTGTAAAATGGGTTACCAGCCAGAACTGTGTGTCAAATTGTGTTTTAGAAACATTAGTAAAATATTAGTAAATATACATCACATACGATTTTGGTTTGCAATACAAGGTAAATCAATTCTGTGCTAATCAACTTCTTATGCTAAACAGCGCCATGAAATTGGCCCTGGTGAACTTTAAAATTTGCGTTTACACATACAGCACCGAAGTTATCTCTATTCACGTCCATAGTCATGACTGAGTCATCCCAAGACACCCATCTTTAGACTGACCCGGCCAACTTTTGAAATGCGTTCACACCAGGGTTGGGACGTCTAGCAATGCTCGTGTTGACTTTTTTTCATGACGCACGCGTGCGCACAGCCATGTGTACATTACGTACGCACTGTGGACGTTTCTTTGTATTCGTGCACTTAAGAGAATTGGTCGGAAAATCGTTGTTTTCTCCAAATTCTTCCCTCATCCACCCCAATTTTTTCCTAATCCATGTTTCTAAACTTTACTCCTGAACCCTAACCTTTTTGTTTAACCCTCCACCCCCACCCTAACCCCTTTTCCCAAGTTTGGTCAACCTGACTGTGGACTTGAGCAAACGAGTGCAAGTCCACAATCCGTCACTTTTCCCCGCAAATTGTGGACTTGAATGGGTTTCGAGTCCACAGTGCGAACGCAATGCCCACACATTGAATGTAGCCTTTCCGCGTCAAACTCTTGTTGGCCTTTTTTTTGGTGAAACGCCAAATTTAAATCGCCTTTCGTCACGTTTAAACTTACCATCACTCAATTCATCTTGTGAGTAGCTGCACCCTGTCGGGCCGCGTTGCACACCCTTGCCTTCGCCCTCCCTTCCTGACGACATGCTATTATCATTGGACGTTTCAGACAACACATCTTCCTGACTAGACCCCAGTTGTTGCTTGAAGGCCGGTATGCGATAGATCCAGTGATCGGAACCCGAAGAACACGTGGAGCTGCTGGAGCTTGTACTGCCGCTGGATAGACTACGACGATGGTAGAAGAGAATGTAGGCATTGCGGGTTATGAGGGACGACTCGGTTAGTAGGGTCACCTTGGCGTCGTCAAAGTTGTACCATTGGTTGTCGGCAGGATTGCGGCAGAAAGCTGGGGAACAGATTGGACAAATTATTAATGAAAATCACTGAATATTATTGTCAATTGAATGCACTGGGCCGATTTCACAAAGCGCTACGATTCTTCATAACACCAATTGCAATGGGTAAACCACCGTAATGTGCGTCTCGAGTAATGTGCATCTCAAGTAACGAAGGATCATAGCGCTTTGTGAAATCGACACCTGGACTTCAGCAGAGAATGCATTTTTTAAAAACTTTAAATGTTACCTGCTGGTAATTATATAATATTGGATGGCTTTTCGGGTGATATGAGAATATACCGCACTCGTCATGAAAATACCGAACGAGCCGAATATTATTATTGTTATATAAAATGAAGCTGACACACATTTTTCAGACAGTATAATTTAAAATTCGAAATTGTTAAAAGTTCCACAAGCAACAGTAAACATTTCACCCTGGCACCATGGAGCTCCTTTTGTAGCTCCATGCTGGCACATATGGAAACTGTTTTCAAATACTTTCGTAATCCCACGTAGGCCTAAAACTTACGGAGAATCGCATTCAGTTCAATTTTGCTTAAGTCTTCAAAGTCCTCTGACAATTCCTTTTCCCTCAAGTACAGCTTCAAAATGTTCACTGCTTTCGTGGTACTTCTCCGTGTCGCTCCGCTTTCTCTATTTTGGAGGATGTCATCGTATTCATCGTCTTCTATCGTATCAAATCTGGGCTCGCCATTTTTTCATTTCGTGGAATTGAAGTCCGCGCGCGAGCTCGGTTGGTTCCGGTTGTGCATACATGCAGAATCGATACTGTTGTACAGTATTTTTTGTTACTGTACAGTGTGTGACATTTTCCACCCACAGAGGGCGCTATAACGTACAGTAACAGAAATGCACGGTATCGCTCACAGCTTCATTTTATATAATAATAGAGATTACTGTATATTCCCTTTAGTCACAATGTACACATGTGATTGAAGGGAATATGCTACAGATATTTCGTGTACAAATATTTTTACAAATTTGATAGTTCATGCACAGCTCGCGTGAATTGTACTTAAACTATTTCAATTTTGCAGTTTTGCAGAGTTATTGATGTGCTGCTTTGGTGGTGCAGTTTTTCGCATATAGACTAATCCAACGAATGAAAACTGCGGTGTATCTCGAATGCGTTTACGTTACGTCACAATAGACATACACCGCAGTAACAATGGAATAACCACGAGAGGGCGGGCTCACTAAATGTTATTCGGATTACACTATAGGTCATTCCATCAAAACAAATAAAGACATTTTAAACCTGACCATCTCAGATTTTGATGAATACTTGAGATTGAGATTCCACAACACCAAATCTGAAATTTTAGATCAATCAGATCAGTGGTTTGGAAGATACTGCCCCTCCCCTCAGATTTAATTTTTTCTCTCAAAGATGACTTATTTGTACTCACCTGTATAATGGCCGCCTTGCATGCTACCAATATGATTGCAAACCGCATACAAATCATACACATGCTCCGCCACGTGATGCGTACGTCGTCTGTGCGTATGTCGCCACGGTGACCAGCCGGTCAGGGCGTTGAGTGATGCGGCGTGCGCATTCTGTTGCCTGCGAGCGATGTACTGTGACATATTGAGGCCATGGATTGGGAATTCCACTAGTGTGTTCAGTTTAGTCCGACTGGTGTTCATCTAATGAAAAAAGAAGAACAAAATTATTTACTCCACAGTATTTATCAAATTACGGTGGAATCTCTTAAAAACAAGTTACATGATTGGAAAAATGTTAAAAACGTGATTGATTGGAAAAATGGTAAACACATGTTTATCTTGATGTGTGATTAAGGATGTGTGTGATAAAAACCAACCTGTGTGTAAGTCAGCTCAGTACCTTGTCTACATTCTGAGAAAACAATGAAAAACTATGTCCATGCTTTCAAGAAATTGTGCAAAGCCACCGTCCTATTAGGCTAGTTCCCTGGTTATATTGCACGGAAAACGGAGCCATAATACCACGTATTTAAAAGCCTAGTTTTGTTCCAATGAGGGCGCCCTTGTAAAAAAAGGTGTGCGCACACACATTTATATTTCATCTTCAATAATTGTTTTCCTTTAAAAAGATATATCAGGCAGAATCATTGCATTGGACAGTTCGAACCACTTCTATATTTCATTTGAGCAACGTTTTTTTCACAGTGAAATGGTCAATTAAAATGTTGGGACATTGCAAATCCTGTATTTGGGTTTTAAGTATCACATTAGGGGCCAATTTCATAGCGCTGTTTAGCAACCGATTTTGTGCTAATGGAGGCTTCAGCTATTTCATGGAGACTGTAATCGGCCGTAAGCACTGTAAAACATTTGCTAGCTTCAGAGGCAAAATTTGCTAAACACTAGTGACGCAACAATGCCCGTTTCCAACTGCGCGCATGCTTTTCTGCTACAGTAAGCACATGTTTTCAGCTAGCGCTTAAGCAGCGCCATGAAATTGGCCCCAAGTTCTGACCTGCTTAAATCTCTTGAGGTGAATGACAAGAATGTCAGGAAGGGACCACAGACTGAGCCTCTTGGAGCCTTGTTGGAGCTTCTTGCAGAAGGGGCAACTCCATGCATTGTCTGGTCCAAGCTGCAATAGGTAAAGAACATATGGTGCACTGCTCACAAAATAAATGACTCAAATAAAATTTCCCAAACATTTTTCAGGACTGAATTTTTCCCCCAAGTTTCTGTCTCTATACACTGTGTGACCCTGCACCACGCCCTGCTCATGCCCCTCCCCTGCCCCGCCCCATTACCCCATTGAGAGGGGCAAGTTTACCTTTTCTTCCTGTGTGTATAGATCCATGCAGTCTGCCAAGCTAGCCTTAACAGGCTGCTGGTGGGCCAATCTCTGTCTCTGTATACTTTCATCCTCCTCAATGAAGATACTCACTACACGCTGAGAGAACCTGCACAACCATCCAATAAAATAAAAAAACTAATTTTTTTTTTTCAGGGAATTTCAATTGATCTCTCCCAAATGATGTCACTTCCTACAGATTTCCACCGTGCATCAAAATCTTTGATGCAATCTTTTTAAGTGTTTTTGTGACGCATTTCAAACAAACTTTGAGCAACATGCGCGTGTTTGGAACATTTTCCATGATGTACATATGCGTACTTAATGGCATTTAATAAGCAGTTGTATTTTTCCTACAAAGCGGATGGCGTCTGTGAGAGTGGTCAATAGGCTAGTTCAGACAGTACTAAAACAGTTTAACTTCAGTGAGCTCTATTCTAGTTGTGTCTGAAGTTTTTCTCATAGTGTCTCAAGAAGCACTGAGTATACAGTGCTAATCAAGTTATGTCTGGTAGGGCAAAACAAACCTTAATTAATATTCTTATGACATTGTAACCAATGAGTGATTTCCAGGGGTAATTTCAGCCACTACATGGACTAAATACCAGGCAGTTTGCAAGTGCTCGACCTGCAAGCAGATAGCTACATGTACAGTGTATCATACAACTGACAGATGGGAACACCTGCCACTAAAAACCGAACGTATCCAGTTACAAAATATTGCATGTAACAGTACCCTTACTTTGTTGTATAAAACAACATACACTACACTATAAATAGCTTTTAGAAATAGTTCATTTGAGTCATTCTTTGAAAGTGGGACACTTTGTCCCAGTTATGTTGTGACATTTATGGGGTTGTTTTTTATAAACACCGGCTTTCAGAGAATATTACCCTCGGTATAAACATTATGGCTTGTGAATCAAACACCACCTTTAAAGGCAGAGGCTCGTCAGCAATGCGCGCTCGCCAAATTCGTGCCACGAAATACGCAGCTCCATGCCTTTGCTATGGAGCTGCTTATTTCATGGCCTGAATTTGGCGCGCGTATTGCTGATGAGCCTCTGTCTTTAACTGTTGATATTACAAAAACACAATAAGAATGATGCAAGTGTGACATTTTGAAATTTTTGAATATTTATTAAAATTTTGCTCGTAATGTAATTTGAATGTATAAATTTAAGCACAGGTTGTATAGGATGGTTAAAATCACCAACTACATGTACTTTTTGACCAGTTACTTGTCAAAAAGACTTCAAATGTAATCGTAGAAGTTGAAAAATACCATGGTGTCCCATCTCCCAAATTCAGAGAATTGCTCTGAATTTTTAAGCACAAGCTTCTGACCAAACAGACATCTTTGTTCCGAAATCTCATGACATCTTTGTTCCAAAATCTCATTAACATCGTATGATAAAATATTCTCTCAAAAGACAAACTTACGTGAATCGTATGTCATGTTCCCATTCCACCACTGCCTTTATGTGGGATGGTCCACCTTCATCAGATGTTGTCTGTAGTAACCTACATGTGCAACAAAGTCAAAACATTAAATAACAAGCATTTATTACGGCAAAAATATTTGCAACCTGAAAGACTATTGAAATCATTGTATCAATCATCTTTGCGAATGTGCAATTTTTGAGTGTATATAGATAGTATTCGAACACGTGCGAATACGCCATTTTGTAAGTCAAATAATTGTGGAAGTGATGTGCGTGCGCGTTGCGTGTGTCTCTAGTGGGCGTAGCGCGGTTTAGTTCACCAATGGGAGCCTTCGTACAGAGCGTTACGCGTGCTATGGACACACGCGGCGCGCGCGCGCATTGCTTCCGCAGTGGCGCGGCGTTGTTTGACACACAACATGACGTCATGAGAAAGCTATCAATTGCTGCTGAACAAAGAATATTAAACCTCTGAAACCTTTATATGTTGGATATTAAATGGTCATCACAAGGTCATGAAACACAAGGTCATGAAACACAAGGTCATGACACACAAGGTCATGACACACAAGGTCATGACACACAAGGTCATGACACACATGGTCATGACACACATGGTCATGACACACATGGTCATGACACACATGGTCATGACACACATGGTCATGACACACATGGTCAATTTCAAGGTCATAGCAAAGGTCAATGTACTCATAATGAATACTCCAATCTGATAAATTTCAAATCCTTGTCAAATTCGCTTTTTAACAATGGCAATTGTGTGAAGATTGGCTATTAGAAGTTCCTAATATGAGAATTCAACTGTAGATGTTTAGGGGACCATATCTCCCAAACCACTGGTCCGATTGACCTAAGATTTAGTGCTGTGGGATCCCAATCAATAAGTATGCCAAGTTTCAACAAAATCTGAGATGGTCTGGTTTAACCCATTGGGTGATTTGACATCGAATGACCCTTTAAAACAAATGATTACTGCACAATAAATATCAAATACATTTGGTGCCAGTGTTGTTTGCCTCAATCCTATTTGTTAACAGGTTTTTAAAAAAAGGAAAATCCAAATAAAATAAAAGTTTTACAGAGAAAATATTTCAGTTTCAAATTTACACATTAAGTTAAAATTGAGCAAAATTAGGATTGGAATTGTAACCAATACTGCATAAATTCCACAAATATTACACAGCATAACAGCAAAACCCAGACTTTGATAACAGAATGATTACATTCACGCTAGTGTGAATCCTTACACTCATTAAACCCGCCACAATAGATGTAACGGCACAAAGCAAATACATCTACCCAATAATGTCCAAACACAGCTGCCAAACCCATGAGTATGTTTAGATTAGCATTTTGCCGCTTTGCCTATAATGCACTTTATTCACCAACACGGATCCGCAATGACAAACGCTAGAGAGACTCGGCCAAAGTCTTATTGATTTAGTACAATCTCCGTGCATTGCCTAGGTCTAGGATGGAGCATGAGCGATGTTTACCTGGTGATGACTGGATTGTATAATGGCCTGGTTTCGTCCGATGTCAAGAAATGCCGGGAGCCCTTGGCGTCTGTGACAATACCGACCCTCAGGAGGGGACCCTGGGAGGAATGTCAATGAAATCAATGCTTAATGATCATGCCACACGCACACACATGAATATACACATGTACATATTGCATCCAGCTTGCTTGAACATATACAGTTGAAGTAAGAAGTATAAATACATGTACACCACTACCATCATCACCCAAAATGGTAAACAGGACTACCCGAACCATTGCAAGGTGTACAAGCTATGTTTTTAAGTACTGCATGCACGTGAGGAATTCCACAAAATTAAGACTTTAGTAAAGACTGTTACAAAAATGGTGTAAGCACACCAGTTTTAACACTTGGTTGGATACAGTTGTATTTACCGGTATACTTCTGACTTCAACTGTATACTAAGCAATAAAAGGAACGCACAAATTTTCTCTCTTTCATGTCTTTTGTGATTGAAAAAAGCAATCAATCTGAGAGTGAAAATTTTCAGCACACAGAAGCTTTAAGCAGTCATGCATAATATAACTGTTATGTGAATATTTCGATGACAACTTAATTTTTTACAAAATAAATTTTCAAATTTTGATCAAACTGAAAATTTGCATTTCTTTTTTTGATCGGTATGTATACACCAATCCGGTAACTAAGGTCTCCTTCCCTGTACATCCGCCATAGCTGGGGGGCTTCTACTGAATGAACTGTATGTTTTTGCTGTTGCTGAAGCTGCATTTTGTTTACTTTGAACAAGTTGCGCGTCTTTGTAGGGTTGTGTGTACGCGAAGGCAGGCGCGTCGTGTACGCGAAGGAGGCGCGTCGCGTGCACGCGCGGAGGGGGCGTGTCCGTGCATGTAATGGATGAGTGCTTTTCGTTCTAACAGCAACACAAAACGCACAACCCATGCATTGGACGCCCCCCAGCTATGGCGGATATACAGGGAAGTAGACTTTCGTTACCGGATTGGTCTATATACATGTATACAGGTACCTGACAAAGAATCTTGTAAATTAACTTTTGTTTAATAGTGTTACTGATTAAACCCGTTTGAGATTCTAAAGGCAGTCAGGCTTGCAACTTTATTTAAAATTCCATGTATGTGTATTTATCATGTGTGCATGCACAATATACTTTGTTTTATTATTATTTTTGAGTACTCTTGAATCTGTGATTCTGATTGGTAGATCTATGTCAACAACAGTTTGACAATGAGCTACTATACATGTACAATTTCTGGTTCTTTGTCGCACTTTGTGTAATGCGTCCTGACATTCTAAATGCCTTGCATCCCCTGTGCGGAATGATTCAGAGCTGTACATTAAAAAGTGAAGTGCGTGTGTCTAGTTCAATTTGGCTGGTCATGTGCGTGATTCTCTGCATGCTCTTCCCGGCCTACACGTGAGTGATTTAAAGGCCCTATAGATAATCTGTTTTTGAGCGATTCTGGGAACAAAACCATTATAAATAAAAATAAAAATTAAAAAAACACCAACAAACTCATCCGAAGAAATTTCAGCTGTCAAATGTACCACTTTTTCCAAAAAAATGAAAATCCATATATGAGTTTTGCCGGTCTTGGCGGGGTGTTTCAAAATAACTTATTCTCAATTCATCTCTTCGTTCTCATTCGGTTGCGTACTCTGTGGCTCGCGCGTCCATACTGTGTGTGTGCGCGACCTATAGAGTTATATATTTTTAAAAATGCATCGTGTTGGAACAGGACACACGCAGTACACAGCGCCCATTTTAGACCGCCCAGATGCGAACCAACTAAGTAAATCATTTCACCTTCATTTATTATTTTTGGTAAAATTATATCATCTCGGGTGGAAACATTTAATTGAATAGTTGCTACCAATTCAATCTTTACTTTGAGGAAGGTTTTCCCTGTCAACTCGTTGATTAACTTTTAGGGTCATTGCAAATGATAGAGTGAGCCTCTACGTTTACCTTGAAGATAAATTTGTTATCGCACTCACGCTCATGGAATACAGCATAATGTAATGTGTCTGCATCTCTATCCATATGATTAAATTTTTACGACATTGCAAATCCTGCATACGAGCTTTTAAGACTGTCCGTTCACATTAAGACAAAACCCACGTACAACATAATTGATGAATCCCTAAGGCAACTGCAGACACAGTTCTGTCAGCTGCTTTATATCAGTAAGGGGCCGTCCAAAGTTGTCCACATTTTCACAGTTCTACAAAGCGTAGGAAGGGGGGAGGGGGTCGAGGGCCGTGTAGGACTTTACATGCACTGTTGAATGTTGACGTTTCACGGTACTACCGGAAACATTTTGATAAGTATTATTTTAGGGGAGGAAGGAAGTCTTGAAAAATACTACTCTCTGTAGAACTGTGAATATGTTGACAACTTTGGACGTTCCCTAACACGTTCACATCAAAGAACTTTATAATGAAAGTTTGCTCTATTTAAAATACAGGTACGGTACTCTGTATGTTGATTGTTATTTCATGCACTAATTGCTGGCTAGCTTATCTGCAACTTGCATGTTAGTGATTGTGTCTTTTCCATCTGGAGAAGTCCCTATTAAAGGCCCACTGTATCATTTGCAAAGACCCAACATGTCAATCGACGAGTTGACTTGGAAAACCTTCCTCAGAGTAAAGATTGAATGGTTAGCAACTATCCGATAAAATGTTTCCGCCCGAGATGACACAATTTTACCAGAAAATAATCCATGAAGATGAAATTATTTAGATCGTTTGCAAACGATTTACTTAGTTGGTTCGCATCTGGGCAGTCCGAAACGGGCGCTGTGTACAGGCTGCATGATTCAGGCTTTGCACACTTTCCGTTGGTAGGCTACGCTGTGCATGTGGAGTGGACTGGGTCGCCCACATAACCAGTAAGACGCGAGCCACAGAGTGCATCATATATGCGTACGCGACCGATTGAAATGAAGAGACGAATTTAGAATAAGTCGTGTTAAAACAACTCCTCAAGAGCGGCAAAACACGCATGGATTTTTCATGTTTTTGGGAAACGTAGTGTATTTGACGGAGCTGAAAAGTCTTCAGATAGGTTTTTTGATGTCCTTTTGATTTTTAATGGTTTTGTTCCCAGAATCGCTCAAAAACAGATCATCTTTCAGGTATCCAGCTGCTTTAAAGATTAACAGAGTGCTTTAAAATGCATTATCATTCAACCGTGCCCGTCTTCACACGAAAATAAAGACAATGGTTATAACATGAATTGCACCCGACCTAGAAATCTTTAATGGTAGACTTCAACATGTAAAATTATTCCCTTCTAAGAATTTTCAGAACTTTTTTGTAAATGTGCTACTGCAAATAATGTTGGAGTGTTTCAAAATAACATGAATATTCAAATTCTTGCCCTGTAACAGGCTGCTCAGCAATAACTATTAGTTATTTCACCCGTTTCATGAAATGTCTTGTGTGTTGGGCATTACCAAGCTTACATGTATGAGCACCCACAAATTTCATTCTGGAATGGTCGTTTTAAGAAATACATGTACCGGTATACGAGTGCGGGTTTCTGTA
The DNA here is from genome assembly GCA_037783545.1 of Henricia sp. BOLD:AAB3569. Classification (NCBI taxonomy): domain Eukaryota; kingdom Metazoa; phylum Echinodermata; class Asteroidea; order Spinulosida; family Echinasteridae; genus Henricia; species Henricia sp. BOLD:AAB3569. Next base: position 120,849 of record JBBELK010000015.1, on the reverse strand, counting down.
TTCAAATGGGGGACGTTTAACAATAGGAACAATAGGGTCCATGATTGCCAAGGACGTCCGTGATTTGGAATCGTGTACAAAACAAATGAAAAGGAACAATGGGACGTTGTGGGTACAAGGGGTGGGTACAAGACAGCACGTATCCCTACGTAAGGCTTTTTGCGTCAACTGAAGAATGTCCCATGCGTAGCACCAATTTGTTTATGATTTGTTATTTTTATATCTATTAAAGGCCCAGTGTATCATTTGCAATGACCCCAAAAAGTAATCGACGAGTTTACAGGGGAAAAGTTCTGAAAGTAAAGATTGAATTAATAGCAACTACCCAATGAAAGGTTTCCACTCAAAATGATATAATTTTACCAGAAAATAATCTGTAAAGATGAAATTATTTAGATTGTTTGCAAACGATTTACTTATTTTTGGTACGCATTTACGCGGTCCAAAATGCATGGGCGCTGTGTACTGCGTGTGCGTGTTCCAAAGCGATGCATTTTTATGGATCGCGCGCACACGCAGTATATGATGTGCGCCGCAGAGTGCATGACGCAAGCCACATAGTACCCGATCAACTGAGAACGAATATTTGAAACACCCCACCAAGACCAGGAAAACGCATATGGATTTTCATGTTTTTTTTTTTACAAAGCTGAAATTTCATCGGATGAGTTTGTTGATGTCTTTCTTTTGATTTATAATGGTTTTATTTGCAGAATCGCTCAAAAACAGATCATATACAGGGCCTTTAACTGAAACAATTAATTTGAAGAAACGACTAAGGGCAAATGCCTATGTCTAATGATGATGGTGGTTAATTTAGAGATTCCTTTGTTCCCTATAGTGACTTTCTACTATAAATGAAAATAAACAGGAGGATGACATGAAAAACATATTGTCTTACCTTCGCCAAGACTTGGTCGACGTGGGTGCAACCCATTTCCTTTAGAATAACAATCCTTAACTGTTGAATAGTGATGCTACGGTCCACCTCAAAGGATATTGGATGGCCAAATCTGTGAAACAGTGCATGGAGAAAGAACTATTACAAGACAGATTACATGATTGGAAAACTTTTAAAAACAAGAACACCATGATTACATAACTGGAGAATAATGTTGATAAACTGCCTTGTTGAAATTTCGGCCACATAGATGCATCAAGCAGGCCATCCAAAGTTGTCAACACTTTCATGATTCTACGAAGCGTAGGAAGGGGCGGGGGATCGAGGGCTGTGTACGACTTTACATGCACTGTAAAATGTTGACATTACATGGTACTGACAGAAAAAGGGGTCTTGAAAAATACTATGCTCTGTAGAACTGTGAAAATGGAAAAACCCAAATTAGGGACTTTGGATGGTCAGAAAACCTGAAAAATCAAACCATGTTTTTGTGCATGAATGAATGGTAAAACACAGACATGTAACTGTCTCATTACAAAACAAGAGGGAAAATGAAACATCTCCAACTTTGTACAGTGTGTTTTTAATTTTAAATGGGACAGATGAGGAAACAAAAGAGAAAAACAGCTGATCAGCTAAAAAGTTGCATGTCTGTAAAACAGTCTGCAGACATCTTTTTAAAAACCCCCTTCAGTTGGCAATTTCTCTGACAAAGGAACCAGTTCACACGAAAAAAAAAAAATCATGTAGAGTTTGTTACCATTGCAATGCTATTGACAATTTTTTCTTGTCAACTTGTGAAGTAAAATTTAGGCTAACTGCAAATGATATATTAAGGCTTTAACACCTTTTTAACATTTAAATTCTGGGAAAAAAAATGGTTTTAAAATGCGATCGTAACATTATCTCACCTCCTTCCGGTTTTTCCAAGACCCTGTTGGTTTATGACGACCATTGTAACAAGCTCACGCACAGGTCCATTGCAGTGAACATGGACGAATTCTTGCATTTGTGTGCTGGCAGCCAAGGCTTGTGCATTATGGGGCGTCTCAATGGCATATACACTGTCACTCTCACGAAGTTCGCTCAGAGGTAGGGTGTCGTGGTATGAACGATAGAATCCGTCAAAATAAACCTCTGTCAGGACAATCTGTAAAACAGAAGAAAAAAAAATCATATTAAATGGAAAAATAGACTTTAAGTAGACGTTACGTGTACTTTTAAATTTTCGTGTACACTTTCCTAGCATTCAGAGAAAAATATGAATTTAATGTATTTTCAATGAAAATGCACTTTTAAGAAAACAATCCATTGGTATGTGTAAACCCACTCTATGAACATACATTAAACTCCTCAAAAATTGTTAGGAAACTCAAGTTTGACTGACAATTTCTTTCGTTACCAAGTCATTTTCCTTGAATTTGGTATCATTGGAAAGCCCCGTTATTCCTCTTTACAATGATGTCATTTGTTATGATTAAGCAATTAGGGGATGTGTAGTATAGCGGAATACAGGGGTGGGTGTAAAGTGAAATGTCACAAAATTCACTGCGATTGTCATGCAGTGCATTCCCCTTTTGCTTGGAGGATGGGAATGTGTCAATGCACTTTTTGACAAATGGCAATGTATTTTGTGACATTTCACTTTACACCCGCCCCCGTATTCAGCTGTGCTGCACATCCCCCAATTGCTTAATCATAACAAATGACACATCATTGTAAAGAAGAATAACAGGGTTTTCCAATGATATCAAGAGAAATTGTCAGTCAAACTTCAGTTTCCAAACTTTTTTTTAATGGATCCAGGCTCATTAAAATATGAAAATACCAGGAAAGTGTCCGGGAACAACTGGGAATTTCCCTCTTTTTTGTTGTTGTATAATTTGCATGAGCCTGCATCCGCCACTGTGTGACATTTCAACATTTGCGTGGAGTGGATTACATTATTGCGTCATTATTTATTGAGAAGGGGATCATGGCTTCAGACCTTGTGTACAAAACATACAGGCTTAACCATTTTCAAGTGTTTCCCCAAAAAACGTTCTCACTCCTAAATTTCATTTTATTGTGGTGCCCCTTTGAAAAAATCTTTCGTGGCCCCATGATAAACACTGAATTATTTCAGTTTATTTCTGTTGCATCCATTAATGAAAAACAATGGACAGTATTAAAGGCCCTGTATATGATCTGTTTTTGAGCGATTCTGCGAATAAAACCATTATAAATCAAAAGAAAGACATCAACAAACTCATCCGAAGAAGCTTTGTCAAATGTACCACGTTTAAAAAAAACCATGAAAATCCATATGCGTTTTCCTGGTCTTGGCGAGGTGTTTCAAATATTCGTTCTCAGTTGATCAGGTGTGGCTTGCGTCATGCACTCTGTGGCGCACATCATATACTGCGTGTGCGCGCGATCCATAAAAATGCATCGCGTTGGAACACGCACACGGAGTACACAGCGCCCATGCATTTTGGACCGCGTAGATGCGAACCAAAAATAAGTAAATCGTTTGCAAACGATCTAAATAATTTCATCTTTACGGATTATTTTCTGGTAAAATTATATCATTTTGAGCGAAACCTTTAATTGGATAGTTGCTTTTAATTCAATCTTTACTTTCAGAACTTTTCCCCTGTAAACTCGTCGATTACTTTTTGGGGTCATTGCAAATAATACACTGGGCCTTTAAGACATCACTTAATCCTTTGATGCACAGATTGTTTTGAAACAAGTTTTTTCAAATAAAATGTTTATATTTTTCCGGCCTAATTTTTATTTTCTACAGTTTTTAGATCTGCACTTGAAGGAAGAAATGGTGATGTTCAACCTGTGCATACTTACTCTTGTAATTGCGATGTTGCATTGTCGTGCAATCTGCGACCTCAAATCAGCTATGGTAGCATAAATGTCCATGACGACCCCTACTCGGACCACCCTGGGCTCTCGATCTATGTACACGACAGCGACAGCTATGACGCGAGTCGTGCGCTGCGGCAGCGGCAACGATATGCACACGAAGGGGTCAAATGTGTTGCTATGCCGGCCGCAGTGCGGACACGTCAACGATGACCGTAACTGGGCTTGGAAGAGGTCGTGTATGAAGCTGTTGTTACGTCTCATGTGATTGGCCAACATCTCGGCCGCCAGAATTTCGTCGTTTTTGTTGTGGCGATTCTGAAAAGTGACAAAAAAATGAAGATTATTTTTTGGAGAAATTTCAGAAAGATTACTAATGCTAAACACAGGCACTGACTAATTAAAATCATGACTTTTCCTCTTATTTTTTGTATGTCCTAAGAATTTATAAACGGTTTATTTAGTGTAATCCGACAAGCATTTGGTGAGCCCGCCCTCTGTTGGTTACTCCATTGTTCTCGTGGTGTATCTCTATTTTGACGTCAGGTAAAAACGTTGGATTCGTCTATACATGTAGGTCGTAAAAAAAAATTCCTTTTTTTTTTACATGATCAGTTTTTAAAAAAAAGGTATATATGACATATGTGACCCGCTTTAGAAAGAAGTTGCATACGTCATGCAGGCTAAGTCGAGTTTTTGCGACCATAAGAAGAAATCTGTGGCAGATCCACGCTCATTAAAATACAAAAACACAATGGAAATTGCTGGCAGTGCCAAGATACCGCCTGGAATGTCTGTGTTTCGCCCGGAATTTCAATTGTGTTTTTGTATTTTAATGAGCGTGGATCTGCCGCAGATTTCTTCTTATGGTCCCAAAAACTTGACTTAGCCTGCGCGATTTATTTGCTACCTTTTTTTCAGAGCAGGTCACATATGAAGGGTCCAAGTTTATAGCATACCTTAACTTGCTTGTATTTCTTCTTTGGAGCACAGTTGAGGTCTTCGTGTACTTTGTCTAGGAGCCAGATGAGAAATTCCTGGGCATCATGCTGATCACTTCCCCGAAACTGGCCGCTGTATTTGGAGACGATACGCTTGAATTCCGTAGTGTGTTGCGGCAGATAGTGGCACGACCAAACAGATCTCATTAACAATGCAAGCTGTTCCGTCACTTCACCCCTTGTACCGAATTTCTTATTGTTTTTCTTACTTAGCCGCATGTCTTGGTGGTACTGCTCCATGACGAAATACTCGGCCAACAAATCGGTGTTACTCAGGCATTGAATGATAGCATTCATGAAGCACGTATTGCCGTGATTTCTGAGACCCGAAAGACCAGGGACTTTGCCGTTTAACCTCACTGGATTTGTGTTTATGGGAGACAAATGGATGCCGTGATTCACGTTGGCATTATCGATGTCATCATTGGTATGAACACTCCGCGTATCCTCCGTCGTTTGGCTTCTGGAATCGTCCATGCTGCGTATTTGCCGCATCATTTTGTGAATTAGACTGCCGAATGCGCGGAACGAGGGTTTGCGAGATTTCTTTTTGTGGGGGCTAGGGCTGAGAGAGTTACTTGTTGAAATGCTGCCACTGCTATCCAAACTAGGCTGCTTCGGAGACGATAATCTACCGGTAGACGCATTTGGGCTGGGCGACTGTGACCTTACTTTATCGCGGAGTATTCCTCTGTCTGGACTATTGATGATACCACGGTTTATACGTACGTCGTGAACATTATGATTGCCAATGTCGTCAGTTTGAGAATGAAGCCCAGCGCGAAAACTCCCAGCGACAAAGTTTTCACGAACATTGTGTGTCCGATTGATACCATTTGCCACAATTCTCGGCAGACTTTTTGTTTTTTGGAGATTCCAGTTTGGTTCACACAAACCCTCTTCCCCCATCCCGGACTTGAATGACCTTGGCAAAGTACCGGTAGCATCGTCCCTGTAGGCGTATGGCCGAGCAGCCACTTGCTCCCCGTGAACATAGTGAATGCATTCCACATTTGCGAGCGGTGCAGTCGACTCCATATTTACTACTTGCGCCCGCACGGAATCTAGTAAAAAGTGAACCACTCTCGGTCTGGCGTTTTACTTAGTCATGCGTGGGAATTTCCAGTATTTCCACTTTAATTCCGGAGTTGTGAAAGCCCGTACGGCTTACCTTCATCTTTATTAACTAACACGCTGCAAACGCAAGGTTGAAACAGGGCTCCCCCAACAGCCAAAGTTCTGAAAAAAACCAGGATTTCCGAAAAAACAATGTCTGAAACTGTCGCGGCCATTTCCAGGATATGGTTAAATGAACACCGCCCTCTAGCGATGCCTAATCCACGAGCCCGATAGACTGGTTCCCGTCCACATATTCCACACAGGAGAATATAAGGACAGGTAAACGGCGCTTCATCTTGATCTGTAATTGGTCGTCTTTGCGCGTGCGCATTGTGTTTTTTATATTTAAAAATTGGCCAAGCCCTTTGCTTTAGGCAATGTACTTAATTTACATAATTGGATGTTTGACACGCACGGCCAAGTTACAAATGTCAATGCAACATCTGCGCACTTACTAAAAAAATAAAAATAATAACCATGTGACGTCATGGCTGCCCTTTACCGATCCCTATATTTTCGCAATAAGCGAAACAATCTAGCTATCCGAATGCAAATACGCCCTCTCTAGAGACTCACATGAGAATTAGGTCAAGATTCATATTGCGATTATCAAAAAAGACCCCAGAAAACAGCTCCTATTAACGTCAATGTACGGACCAACAACCAATTAGGAATGGTGGAAATTATTGAAGCACCATGGCAGTCATATTGCCTTGTCCAAAAGCTTAAAATATGTTATGTGGGTAGAAGGTTAATTGGACTAGATCTTGTGTGTGAACATGATAATTTCACAAATTTTGCGTCACCGAACAAAGATATTGTTGGGTCGAGAATTAAGTTTAGCTTGAAATCATCAGATTATCAGAAAAAATGGCAATTTGGAGAAGACAAAAAAATTCCTTCATACCCCTGTACTTCATACAAAATTATACCATCAGAAACTCAAGTTAAATCAAAGTGCCACACTGTGTATTATCTTTATTCTAAGTGCTTAATTTCAAAACAATTCAAAACAAATGCCAATAAAACAATCTAGATAAAAAGAAATAAGGAAAACCATGACAAATACTGATGTATATACATTTACAAGGTATTTTGCAGTTACATTTAAAATGGTCGCTTTGAAAAGGGCATATTTCTTCATTCCCAACTTTAAAAATCCCAGAGGGAGAACACATTTGTGCTCTTCATGGCCTGTTTGTACAAGTTGCAAATATATACTAAGCACGGTATGAGACAAAGGGAATCCCCTTACCGGCCCCATAGACGAATCCGGTAGCTGGGGGACTCCTTCCCTGCACGTCCGCCATAACTGGGGGCCATCCAGTGCCATGAACGGAATAATCTTTGTCACAAACCAACACACTCTTCCCTTTTGTTATTGCACCAACTCCCCCTAAAATCGTTGGATATTTGAGACACAATGGGGATACAATGGAAGGGAGTACCCTCTGTCTTATATCGTGCTGCATTTGAACAAATACACTACATGTAGCCCCCACTAGTTTGATAGAGTTAAAAACCACACCATAACCAGTGCACATAAAACATTTTATCTTGTATGCAGGTCTATCTGTGTATATTTAAAAAAGGGGAGGGGGTGGGGGGAGGGGGGAGGGGGGAGGGGGGAGGGGGGGAGGGGATTGACATATGTGAGAATACAAAACAAGTATATAAGTTTGTCCATAAAGTTGGATCACATTTTGTGACAAATCACATCTCAATAACTATGTCTCATTCCAGCCCAGCTACTTCGGTCAATATCCATTTGAAGAAAAAAAAGCACATCCAACTAGAGTAAAAGTACTTGCATTACCAAACTACAGACCAAGTAAAAAGCTATGACAGTGTTAAACATAATGTGGTGTCCATGTAACATAGGTATAAAAACAATAATCTCATAATCGATGAGAGATTGCCCAATGAAAAAGGAAGGGGCATGCGCGGTTCCCGCGCTTTGCTGCGGACGCTCATCTCCCGACTCCTTGGCTTTTGAGCCTGCATTTTTTTTAGACCGCTCCGCCACTGTAGTCCTAATGAAAACATGAAATGAATATGGCAGGCAACATGTAATATGGGACAGAGTTTTCAGGGCCGATTACTGCTCGGGTCTGCAGTTTCCTTCCCCAGTGCAAGTACCAGGTACCCATTTTACCCCTGGGTGGAGAGAAGCAATGCGTGACAAAGTACCTTGCTCAAGGGTACACGGACTATGGATGGGCCGGACCGGGATTCGAACCCACTACCTTTGGAACTAACCCAAGTTTTGAATACGATCCACTAGACCACTCCACCATTGTACTCCCAATGAAAACATGAATGAATATGGCAGGCAACATGTAATATAACTCCAACAATTTGAATGCATTTTGACATACATTTTCAGCATGTAATTAACACAACGCATGCAATATAAATGCTACATGGACACCGCTGCATTTTGTGCCGTTGTAACTTGATAAAATGACCCACATAGAAGTGGATGGTTCCATATGATGCACACAAGTTTCTAATAAGTTGTTAGTTTTTCATTGGATTGAATGTGTAATTGTGGCTTCATCTTCACAACGCTTTATGAGACTATGCTACATTTTATGTTTGCATTTCTTTGTCTTTGTTCTAGTTTTATCACCCCTTAAAAAAATTGGCTCTTCTAACAACATATTGGTATCCTACATACAATGTTACCAAAATACATTTCAATTCACATGAGGGTAATTCCCAAAATTAGGGGTCCAAAAGTGTGACATGCTTTTTAAGATTTCCAAATGTTTTTAATGATTGAAAGTAGTTTCCCAGTAGAAAATAATTATTTTTATTTTAACAAATGTCACTCAAATTTAATGTTTGTGTGTAGATATGGCACTAAGGTTAATGCAAACTCATTCTACAGCCAATTTTCATTGGCGTAGGTAACCAGGGACACCAAACTCCTATTCAATACCATGGAACAAATTATAAGCCTTTATGGTCTTTTGTTTTGAATATTTTTCAGGAATCAGAAAACAAAATATTGAAGAAAATTATGCTGCCCCCTATAATCACAGGCCACAGTCTATTACTGAGAATTTGTGGTCATAAGTGGTGATTTTTGGACCCCTAATTTTGGGAATTACACATGATACACTGTACATAGCTCATAATCTTGCATTAGGGGCTTTTAATTGTGTATTGTTCAAACACTCAGTTTAAAAAAGTGAAAAGTTGTATGATGAGTCAACGTTTATGTACATTTAAAGGAGCGTGACCAGATCACATTTTTTGACCCCCAATTTTTCCATGGGTTTTGAGATTTTTATACCATATTTGTCATATTTTTCTTTGATTGTTAAGTTAGATTTAAATCAAATTTCCAGATAATCTAGACACGCTCCTTTAATGAAAACAATGGATTATTTTTCTTGAAGACACATTGTTTACTGCATGGATATTAAACCTATGATTGGTCAAATTTATACTTAAAAGAAAGCCTTTTATAAAATCAGTTTAATGAAAGACCCTAATGCACCTATCAATTTTCTTCCCATGGATAAGTATTTTATATAATTCGTGGGTTAAAAAGAAGTCCATTTTCTGGAAAAATCTAAACACCCTCCTTTAACTGTGTAGAATGATAATTTGAGCAAGTTTGAATAACAACTATAGTTAACTACATTTTGTCAAGATTCCTTCGATCAAGCTATGTTATCCATCGTTTGAGGGTCCCTCCCTCGATCAAGGTATATAACCCATCGTTTGCGAGACTCTAGTCAAACTATAGTTAATTATAATGGTCATTCATAAATACTTGGACAGTTTACGCATCCCTATTGGCTGAAAGCACATCACATGACCAGTCTTAAATGGATGATAAAGGCCCGGCCAGTCTCAAACACTTTTTAGACTGGCCCGCGGCCGTGCCGTAGTCAGTTTCACGCAAAAACTGCACAGGCCCGAAAGCAATTTGATGCACTATGTAGTTTCCCCGGCCGTGTTTTCAATGTTTAAGATGTTTACAATGTAATGATCTCTAGTAAAAGCTAACTTCGACATATTTAAGCACAGAGACGTTTAGTATGAAACACTGCATGCAATGTTTCACGCTTTGATTTCTGCAATCTGCAATGTCACTAAAAACTGTATAATGCTGCACCAGAATTTAAGATGTATAGAGGAAGAAAAATGCTAAAAATAATTATGGTTTTATAAACAGCTGCTGACGTTATACTTGCGTTTCCGAGCTGGATGCGCAGGCCCCGTGATATATGGTGTCTTCGGGGTCGTCTCCCGTCTCGCGCACTTTCTTTTGTCGGCTACGACGTCCACCCTTCGACCCCTGACCCATGGCGTATCTTGACGGTACGTTGTCCGGTGGTTTGGGACCCGACGTTTGTCCCCGTCCTTTGCCCATCTTCTGTTTGTTCTTGAGGACCGTCAAGGGTACGTGTGGGTAGGTTTTGGTGATACGTCCCACGGCTTTTGTTCTTCCCTCTCTAGACGGGTATAAGCAAATATTTCGCTATTTTTTTGGGGTTACGGACAACGATTACAATTTTTGTAAGTAGATGTGGCACAGAAACCTTGCAGAATATCACGCTGGTTAAGGTGTCACACTAACAATTTCGCGCCATGAATTCGTATGTAAATTGAACTAGTAGTTTCAACTTGCACAAATGTTTTGTGCAAAACATTTGACTTACATTAGATTTGCGCTTGTGTTTGCTTTTACGTGAAGTATGAACTAAACTTTAAAAAGTTGTCCATGATTTTACGGAGTTGTTAAACAAGCACAAATTAGTGTTTTTAGAATCAATCTCCTGGGTCTAATTTTATAAAAAACACTTTCTGCTTTAAGCTGGAGTCATACTTTATGCGAAAGCAAACGCGAATGTGAATTTGACGTCACAGCAAATGTTTTGCACAGCGAATGTTTTGCGAATGTTCGCCACGAAATGTTTGACGTGAGATTGAGGTCAGATTCGCGTTCGTGTGAAGTATAAACTGGGCTTTAGTAGCAAGCTATAAGGGTGGTGTTGTTTCATAGAACCTGTTTTCTTTGTTCACAGTGTTGGAGACGGGAAAACAGATTCAATCTTAACATCATCCATGCAACTGTTGCATGGATAAGGTCATTCTTTCTTTTAAGAGCTGGGAAAGTTTAAATATAGTGCAGAACACAGCCGTATTTGCTATCTAAATCTCTTACCTAAACACCATGCGGCTGTCTCCATGGAGGTACTCGGGGTTCTTGATGAATCGGAATCGAACCTGGGCCTTGTCTCCCGTCCTTAAATGCTCTTTGCTCATGTGTATGATGGAGGCAGTCTGCCGGATGCTTCCAACATGAACTGGCAACAAACAGAAACATGGACAATTTAACGTCAACACGGTATAAACAATGAATCATTATACAACATAAAAGGGAAAATTCAGAATTTCACATATTCAAGTTGTTTGATTTTTAAACACAATGTTCTTCAAGCATCCTTAATGAAAGTATTTTTTTGAAAAGCTGATTGTAATGCCATTCTTAGGGGCCGTCCAAAGTTGTCAACATTTTCATAGTTGTACAAAGAATAGGAGAGGGTCGAGGGGTGCGTAGGACTTTACATGCACTGTAAAATGTTGACATTTCATGGTAGCGACAACAAATGTTGATATTTAGTATTCCGGGGGAAGGAGGGAATCTTCAAAAATACTACTCTCTGTAAAACTGTGAAAATGTTGATAACTTTGGATGACCCATTAAAGGCCCTGTAGATGATCTGTTTTTGAGCGATATTGCGAATAAAACCATTATAAATCAAAAGAAAGACATCAACAAACTCATCCAAAGAAATTTCAGCTTTGTCAAATGTACCACGTTTAAAAAAACCATGAAAATCCATATGCGTTTTCCTGGTCTTGGCGGGGTGTTTAAAATATTCGTTCTCAGTTGATCGGGTACTATGTGGCTTGCGTCATGCACTCTGTGGCGCACAACATATACTGCGTGTGCTCGCGATCCATAAAAATGCATCGCGTTGGAACACGCACATGCAGTACACAGCGCCCATGCATTTTGGACCGCGTAGATGGGAACCAAAAATAAGTAAATCGTTTGCAAACGATCTAAATAATTTCATCTTTACACATTATTTTCTGGTAAAATTATATCATTTTGAGCGGAAACCTTTCATTGGGTAGTTGCTATTAATTCAATCTTTACTTTCAGAACTTTTTCCCTGTAAACTCGTCGATTACTTTTTGGGGTCATTGCAAATGATACACTGGGCCTTTAATAAGCGTTGAAAAAAAACACCTTGGTTTCGAACATAATCAATGAATGCATCGGAAACAAAAGGGTGGCATTACAATCAGTTCTTCAGAAATTACATTTCCATCAAAGATTCTTAAAGAATCTGAAATTCTGAAATTTACCATTGCTCAGCCAGCAAGAATCGAGCATTTTCAATAAAACTGCACACTCACCCATAGCTTGGTAGCGTGTACTAATAGTGGTTGGGTGGTGTAACACTAGGATCTCTCCCTCAAACTCCCAGCATGCCTCAGGGTTTGAGTGCGATGAAACCATCACCATTCCCTTCCTGATGTGCGATCGTTTGATTTGCTGCAAAAAAATCACAGATTAATAAGTTTAAGGAATGAGAAAACACAAGCAGAAAGTTTCCCGTGGAAGTTAATTTTTCAAACTGGATCCTTTTTAACCATTTTAAAAAAACACTCAAGTCTAAATAGACTCTTTGCACCTGGCAGCCATGATGGAGAGCAGGTTTTCGTATATTTAAATGATGTGGCAATAGATCCACAAAGTGCCTACTAATGCATGACGCACGGTGACAAAATGGTGAAATGGCAAAGTCTACTGTCAAAGGATTTTAAGCAGTTTTACTGGTATGTACGAATGTTAATAAAAGGTGCAGTTGGTCAGTCTTAAACATTACATATAAGACCTTTATTCCCTTAATAACTGATTAAATTGCAAATATTGACCAACCTTCTTAAGAGCAAATGACGCCGTCTGACCGCCTTTAACCATGCGTACTGGCATGCGCTTACGGTGGATGCTCTTGACAATAACTGGTTGGAAGTTGCCCTGGGGATCGGGACCCAGTAATAACGTGTCGTTTAATCGGATCAGACCCTTCAGAGTTGTACCCGAGACGACTGTTCCAACTCCCTGTGGAAACAGCAAATGGCAAATTCCATGGTTAGTAACAGTACATTTTTAGCAATATATTATAGTTATCAACATTGTTCTTCATTATGGTAACATCAGCATCAACTTAATATCAGCATTTGCCAAACAGTAATAAGGTCCGCACGTTAAGCAGAAGGTCCGCAGTTCGAATCCTAGTGGAGCCAAGTTGTTTTCACTGCATCCAGATTTTCCAAACTCTTGAGCATTTGTCCACATTTGTATCAAATTTATTCACCCCGACAGTCCCTGGGTCATAATCCCTTAAAATCATTACTTATTCATAAGTAATGAATAATAACGCTTAGCCTCATTTTGTGCGTTATGATAAAAAACCCTCAATCACAGTCAGCCATGTCCAAAATAGGACATGAAAAAAGATGCTTGTCTTCAAACAAGTCATATTCTCAAAAGCGACAACTGTGGCAAAGTATCATAATTCCATTAGGCGCGAGGTCAAAATACAAACGATTCGAGTTAATCCCTCTTGGAACCGTTTGTCTATGGGCAGAAAACCGTTTGTTCAGCGAACACGGGTGGGTTGAACACTGCCAATTATCTACCGTTTGGCCAGACCAGCTGAACCGTTTGCTCGCTCACTCAAAACCGTGCAACGGTGTATCGTTTATGTACCGTTTCCCGGTATACAGACCGTTTTTTATTTTGACCTCGCGCCTTAGAGAACTGTGAAACACTCCATTGTTAGCAAGTTCGAATATTCAAAATGGCTCCCATAAACCTGTATTTATAGAAAGACCACTACAAATAAAAGCTACAAGGTTCTTTGAGTGGTCTTTGTTTTTAGGACAGAAACAAAATAACCCAAAAATGTACAAGTTGAAAGAAATTAACTAACCAATCATAATTTGAAAGAAAAATCATATTCTGACCCTCTACACATAAAATCTGAAACTGGTGGTTATATACACTACCCATCAAAACTTTGAAAACACCTTGAAAGTTTTAGGTTTTTGAGAAGGAAGTATTATTTTGTTCATTTATAATAAACCAAGCTATTAAAGCAAACAGGGGTGTAAGGGGTATCTGGAGAGAAAGCAGTCATCTGGAGTGCTGTCCATCATGGAATGGCCTGCGCAGTCACCTGATCTCAATGCATAGAGCTGCTCTGGGAGGAGTTGGATCGTAAGGTCAGAAAGAAATGCCCAACTAGCCAAGAAAACCTCTGGAGAGTCTTAAAAGAGGCGTATTTCCACTGAATGTTTGGAGAAACTGACAATCAGGATGCAGAGATTGTGTGTAGCTGTTATAGCTGCTAAGGGGGGATTCTTTGATGAACATCAAGTTTAGCCGTTTCTTTTTGCATGCTCTCTAATTTGTTGATAAAGCCCACTGCTGAGGCCGAAGATGGCACTAAAATTAACATGTATATATTGCTTTTTGTTAGAATACACCTACATTTGCTTTCACAAAATTAACATTCACAAAAATAGCATTCACAAAATTATACGTTTTTTCTCAAAAACCTAAAACTTTCAAGGTGTTTCCAAAGTTGTTATGGGTAGTGTAACTTTACACAATTCCATAATGTTCCCATGAGGGGTGGCATATCAAGACTACACTGTAAATTAAGCTTTATCACAAAATCCTGTTGGAGTCTTACAGGCACTGAATATGTCTCATCAATCTGGAACTCAGCTGGCTGCGTGATGTCACAATGCATGCGTGTTGACAGCAGATTAAGAAAGGATTTCAACAAAGGCAGGTTTTCTCCCGTTACGTTGGACACTTGGAAGATGGGGCATACTCTGCACAAACACAGACAAAATAATTGGTTAAAGTTAGATTACAGGGTGGAAAAATGTTATAAAGGGTGTCATATGCAGCATGATGTGTGACAGAGGGTACCCCTTCGATTGTTCCCCTATAGTGTCTTAAACATCCAAGGAATCTTGAAGGTTGTTAGGGGGATTGGTGCGTTAACAAAAGGGAATATTGTGTTTATGTATCCAGTTACTAAGGTCTCCTTCCCTGTATTTCTGCCATAGCTAGGGGGCGTCCAGTGCATGGACTGTGCGTTTTGTGTTGCTGTTAGAACGAAAAGCGCTCATCCATTACATGCACACAACGCGCCCTCTTCGCGTGTACGCAACGCGCCTCCTTAATCGCGAACACAATCCTACAAAGACACGCAACTTGTTTGAAGTAACAATATGCAACTTCAGCAACAGCAAAAAAACATACAGTTCATTCAGTGGAAGCCCCCCAGCTATGGCGGATATAAAGAAAAGGAGTCCTCGGCTCTCGGATTAGTATATAGGGGCATTAGGGGGAAGTCACTTTGTCACATATCATGTTGGGTATGTTATCCCCACGTGTGATTGAGGATTTGTATGGTAAAGACCAACATGTGTATACCTCATCTACATTTTGACAAAACAATGAAAAACTGTTTCCATGCTTGACAGAAATTGACCCAAGTGATCTTGACACGCGCCTCCAAGGGACAATCAACAAACCCCCGAGTGAATGCACTTGTTACCTCTCAGAGCTGAAGTTAGTGGCCGCCATGATGACATCATCGTGACTATTAACCAGCACTGGGATCTTACGGCAGCCTGGCGACTTGAGAATGCGCAGTAAGAGCTTTAACGTTTCTTGAAGGACGTTGGGTGGGCACATATCGATCTTGGTTACGACAACAAAGACGGGCACGCTCAGAGCTAGGGCCAAGCCTAAATGCTCCTTGGTCATGCCGATTATTCCTGCGTTGCTGCCAATCTATATAGTTAAAAGATGAAAACACAAATTTTACTCAAGGATCAAGGAGACGGAAATTTGCCAGTAATGTATAATGAGCAGCAAAAGAAATGCAAATTTATAGTTTAATCAAAATTTGAACATTTCTTTTGTAATTAAGGTGACATAGGCTATGTCCAGACATGGGACTACGGAGACCGAAAAAGGTCTAACATTCCGCTGTCGCTATGGGGGACTTATCCTGGCCTAAAAACTGAGCATTCAGACATGACCGAGTTAGACCAAAAAATGGTATATCTCAGGTCACGCATCCTGACTTCCGCTATGAACGCCAAGAATACATGCCAAATGCTTTGCGCGTTTCAATGAGGTGGGTCACTGTGGCGACTTAGACCGGATGTTCAACTGTCCAAACACGGTACTAGAGGGTCTAACTTGAGTTAGACCAAAATCGGTCTATGTAGACCGGAATTAGACCGTATTTAGTGCTAAAAGCGGTCTACGTAGACCGTTAAGACACAACTGAGATAGGCCATTTTTTCGGTTGAACCGAAGTTAGTCCGCTTTCAGTACTGAGACTGAACGTACCCATAGAAATATTCTCATTACAACTTCATTGTGCATGACTGCATAAAACTTGACTGCAATTTTCTATCAACGAGTGAACAAATGTTTGCGTTCTTTTGCTACTCAGAATATATGAACACTTCTCATGGCAAAGCTGACTGCACCAACGTCTGTAAGAGCTGCTGAGGTAGGGTGCGCCACTCTGCCTGAAGTGCTTCACTGAGCTGCTGCTCTTATGGGGCTGTTTGGGAGATGTGCTGGTACAGTGCTCAGCTCATCCCACATAGGTTTAATCAGGTTGGAAACCCAACAAAATGGGTTTTCTGAGAGATAAGATGCAATAAGATGAGTTTTTACAAAATGGGAAAATCACTGGCTCCTGAAATATATACAGTAAGGGCAATATATGAAGGGTTGAAATTCAGGCTTCCACAATACATAACGCTACCAAGAGTTTCTATCGGAGAGGGCATTTTCGTATTGCGCAGTCAACATTCGGTGCATTCGTTTATTGCACAAACCCTGCAAACAATTTAGACTTCATTTGAAAACAAACTCCCAATTTACAGGTTGAAGTATATTTAGGAAGCCCAGATTACTTAAACATGGTTAACGATGTTTGAGAAGAGAAAAATTAAATGTATGCTTTTTTTTACGAGAATACATAACACAATATTATGCTTTATCACACGTCTAGCAATGTTTATGTCGACATTTTTCCCCAATGATGCACAGCGAAAAAGGCCTTTCTGTGTCAAACTTTTGGTGGCGCATATATTGGAAATTGCCTGAATTTTCAGCATAACCGGACAACAAATTACCATGAGCATTCCGAAGTCTGGCGCATGTCCCGTCATTCCAAAGACTGTTGTTTTCAGGTATTTCTCATGGCCCGCCAGGTCAATGAAAGTAATAACCTTAGAGGAGGTTTCACATATTCTCAGCCAGTCCAAATTACCACCTAAATGACAAGCAATGCAAAGCATTAATACCGATCTAAATAACCAGTTAAGAGCAAGGCCAGGTAGTCTGAGACATTGACAAAGACCAAGGCCAAGAACAAGTGCAAGACCAAAACTAAGCTAGCAAAAACAACAAAATTGGTCTTGACACTAATAATATAATAAAATTCAAATGTTTGTTTTGGGTTAGCACATGTTTTCATCTGCTTAATTCTTGCAGTGTTACATAACTAATCAAAATGGCTCTTTCGTACATTTTGAGGTTTTCCCCTATATGCTTTTTGCATGTCTGCGTTCAAATCACGTGGATATCACACGCCCATACCTGCCAACATTGCCGAGTAAAAAAATCGGACTGCATCGAAACTTGCAATGGTCGAGTTGGTACATTGGTCAAGTTGACCTAGTACTGCACCACGTACTGCACTCGTTTTCATGTACGCAACACATGCGGCGCCCGCAGGGAGTCAGGTCAAGTCGACCATTCCGATTGTTCCGATTTTCAACACTTTTAACACTTTTAACACTTAAAAATCGGAACAAATACGATAAAATCGGACTAGTTGGCAGGTATGCACGCCTTCAATGCATTTTTACATTCTAGCGCGCATTCTAACTTTCCAGTAGAAATACACAAATTTGAAAATGCACGCGCGTCTGCCGACTTTGACCACTTTGGACGTCTCGTGACGTAGCGTGATAAACCTGAATAGTGCAAAATGTTTTGTTGTCCCTGAATTACGAAGCAAAGTATGTGTTCAAAAAATTTAAAACTTTCCCTTGCAAAAAATGTGTAAAGAGCATTCGCCAAATGCACTACAGAGCCAAGAATGAAATTGATAAATAATGTCACACGCCCAAAGCTTCATTTTTTTTTTTTAAACAAATTGACAGCCTTATTTATTTATCCTAAAACATGCTCATTTTCAAATCCCAAAAGGTTTAAATATTTGTTTATGAATTATGTTAAAATGTGTTAGGAAAAAACACCTTTAGACAATTTCACAAAACAGTGCCACAAAACAGATACAATTTCATGAGTGAACCTACCATGACTATCTGGTTTATTGACGATATTTCCCTTGCTATCAAACCCTAAGATGTCGTTCCCCACACTGCTGGTTCGGCCCGATTCCATCTCATGCTTGTGCCTGAACAGTTTCTGCCGAGCCAACCCTCTGCCGTTGTCAAGCTCAGCATGTGTGAGGACGCCAAGTAACGTACTTTTACCTGCGTCTACGTTCCCTACCACAGCCACACTAGCAAGTAAATGAAAGATATTTGTTGTCAAATTGGTATGATGTCAAAATGTACACATATTTTGTAAAATGTGAAAGAATGGAATAATAGGCATTAGGTAAAATAAGTTAACCACTTGACGCTGCAAGACGTGTAAACACGCTAGAATTTCCCCATTGGTGTAGCGGAGGACTAGTTAATATTTAGGGGAAATTAATTTGTTACTGCATTTGACGTAGATAACTCACGACATACCGAACTTCAACAAAGTCGTTTTCATCGGCACGTTTTCTGACCAGGAAATCAGCAGCAAAGCCCGACTCCAGCGTTCGTTCTCGCAGTAATACAGTATCTGCATCTAGAGTTTTAGCCAGACAATCCAGAGTGGCTACGGATGCTTCCATGTCATCGCGGCTCAAACCTCCCTGGTCCCCTTCACCTAAATACAGATAAAGATTACCAGGTTACAACAATCAACTAACAACCATGCTTAAAGGAGCTTGTCCAGATTTGTCCAGAAAATGGATTACATTTTAAGAATCATATAAAATACCTCCTCAAAATACTATCCAAGGGAAGAAAACAGGAAATTTGAAATCTCCAATTTGGATGTGGAAGCAAAAGATTGGTGTAATTATTGCACTGCTTTATGGAAGTATAAACATCGGCGTTTTGTTGACGATATCCTAGAAAATAAATGGAATGGAAATGCAAAATCTGTGGGGTTCAAAAAATGTGATCTGGACACGCTCCTTTAACGACGGACTGCATGATTGGAAGACTACTAAAAATGGCATTGTGGCGATTTTACACTGCACGGACAATAGAGACCACAGCATTCTACTCAGGGGCCTAGTTTTTTTCACAAGAGGGCGCCATTGTAAACAATGTGTGTGCACAACACATTTATTTAAATCATCTTCAATTATAGTTTTCTTTAAAAGATACAATCTCAGACGGAATCTTTGCATTGGACAGTTGGAACCACTTCTATCTTCCATAATGAGTAAAGCTTTTCTGGTCAATTTTTATTTTTTGCGACATTACGAATCCTGTATATTGAGCTCGTGCCAATGACGTCATTTTGGGAGTAAAACAATGCCGCGTCGTTGTGGAAGCAATGTGCGTGCGCGTTGTGTGTGTCCATAGCGCGCGTAACGCGCTATATGCTGAGGCTCCCATTGGTGAACTAAACCGCGTTACGCCCACCAGAGACACACACAACGCGCACGCACATTGCTTCCACAATGACTCAGCATTATTTGACTCCCAAAATGGCATATTCACACGTGTTCGAAAGGGGTCAATAGGCTTTAGGACAGACACATACTAACCTCCCACCCCAATCTCATAGACTGTTTCCCCATGGCCATCTTCCAGTCGCTGTTGTAGCTGCTTGCACAGTAGATCAAACAGCTCTGTGCTTGGGTCTACCAGTTTATTCTGGGATGTAAAGATAACAAGATGGCTGCAAATTACTTGAGAGTCAAACAGAATCACAGTCAAATCTTAATAAGAGGCATTTTCCTCGTCGTCGTTAG
This sequence comes from Henricia sp. BOLD:AAB3569, assembly GCA_037783545.1. Taxonomy (NCBI): domain Eukaryota; kingdom Metazoa; phylum Echinodermata; class Asteroidea; order Spinulosida; family Echinasteridae; genus Henricia; species Henricia sp. BOLD:AAB3569. The sequence continues at coordinate 100,765 of JBBELK010000015.1, read as the reverse complement.
CAGAATGTATGGTTAGAGATGGTATAGCTACATGTCAAGGTTTAAATTTTCTCATCCAAATAAAAAAAGCAATTGTTCAACAGACGTTTGTTGAATACAATGAACTTGTGGATAACAAAGCACTGATTGACCATAATGATCAATCACTTTGGAATCGCTTTCAAGACTGGCCGACTTTAGTGACTTCTCCCAGGTCCAAAATGACCTGCTTCAACAAAGTGATTCCCACTGTAATGAAATACGGCATTTTCTGTTTCAGGGAGAATCCTGCAGTTAAGGGCTCTCAGAAAATGAAAGTTCCGAGAGCTCGGGGCCGGGGAGGCAGTTTAGACTGGCACACCCTGTCTTGGCAGCTATTACTGGTACTGAGGCTGGTGCAGTCAGCCTTGCCACAAGAGGTGGTCATGCATGTTACTGACCAATAAAATATGTTACATCTCCCAGCCTCCTCGATCTTTTGGTCACAGTACAACTTGCATTTCTTTTTTGAGGCATAATATACAATTCATAGCAAAGATTTGTTCAAGTCAACTTTGTGTCTGGAAATTACTATAATGTTAAATTTGCATAGCCAGCTTTGCAGTAAAAGTACCGCATGAACCATGTAAATTTATATCAAAATGATAAATGATAAAACCACAATCAGAAGCCGTATCACCTTTTGTGAGAGTCCTTGAACGAGATCTGCCTCGCCATTGGTCAGATCGTAAGCCTCAGGAGCGAATAAATGGGCTCCCTCAGGCATGTCGGGGGTCGTTGGGGATTTCAGGTTGTCCTGGCTCGGCGAGTCGGGCAAGAAGTTGGTAACAATTGCCGCACACATCGTGGAACTTGAAAAATGCTGTATGTCTACTGCAAAATGCAAAATTTTACGACACAAATTATTTTAAGTATTTGTAGGATTGAAGTTTAATTTATTTCCGTTTACCAAACCAACATCATTGATGCTAATTTCAGATTGGTATGGGTTGGGCGGGATGTACATTAGCAGCCGATGACTTTTCATCGGTGCGCCGAGTCTGTGTGCCGGACCTGCGACTTATTCACTTTTAAGTGAATAAAGTTGGTTACAAGATAAGAGATCCCGGATGTCCTCCCCTGCTCATTTGAGAAGAGATGAGGAAGAGATGTTTATAATCAAGATAAATGAGTATACATTGTTGGTAAACATCTTAAAACAATTTCAGAATCATTATTAATGTTATATTTGGCGAAACCTTTGGGAAAAGCTAACACTAACAGGCCTGGGGCCTAATTTCACGAAACGCTTAATAATAATAATAATAATGAGATTTGTAAAGCGCACATATCCACCCTGCAGGGTGCTCAAGGCGCTGTTAACAACAACAAGTAATTAATTCTCGAAAATTTGCGACATCAAGTAAGTTTTTAGAAGTGATTTGAACCTAGTTGTACAGTGGCATGATCTGAGGTCAAGTGGCAATGAATTCCAAAGTCGAGGAGCTGCAACAGAAAAAGATCTAGCGCCCCATGTTCGTTTAGAATTTGGTTCCTTGAGAAGTTGCTGGTTACTTGATCTAAGAGTTCTTGCTGGAGAATATTCATGTAGTAGTTCCTTAATGTAGTAGGGAGCCTTGTTGTTGAGAGCTTTGTGGACCAGAAGCATGAGTTTGAAAATAATCCTTTGGGAGACGGGAAGCCAGTGTAGTTCCTTCAAAATGGGGGTGATGTGACAGTTCCTCCTGGATAAGGTGATGATGCGGGCAGCGGTATTCTGAAGACGTTAAAGACGGTATATTTGATTCTGAGGGAGTCCGTAGAGTAGTGAATTGCCGTTGTCTAGTCGTGAGGTCACAAATGCATGGATGATTTGCTCGGTGGCACTTCTATTCAAATACTTGCGTATTACGCTTCGATCCTTCGTAACACCAGTTGCAATGGGTAAGCCACCACAACGTGTGTCTCGAACATGTCAAGTAACATCCATTTTGAGTTACGAAGGATCGTAGCGCTTTGTGAAATCGACCCCTGGGCCACTTAAGTTAAATGCAATACTTACTCGAACTCGAAGATGCAACTTCACTTAAGTCTCAAGAAATAATGCAAGATATGCGCAAAGATGCTGGATAAGCTCCACTGAATTCTTCCGTTCTTTGACAGTGGAGAATCTTGCGATGATTGCTAGCTAGCTGTACAGTTCGCGTAGCCGTAGGTAATACAAGTCAAGTGTCGTTACTTTTTTTTTAGACACTTGCACGTTCCACGTATTCAAGTTTCTGAGCCGAACGTCAATATTTAGATCCAAAATCAAGAAGCGAAATACGGTATATGTGACACATTCACATCAACTTCATTAACAACACCGCAATAACATGGACAGTCGGCCGTGCAAAAACGTTCAAAAACCTGTTACGGCTACGACATGTTGTGCAACAAATGTTTGTATGTCCTTGACAGACGAGCTTTTGGTAATAGAATCATTCTCAGTTTGAGCCCGAAAATGTCATATAAACGTCTTTTATTCACCCATCAGGTGATGCAACTGATCGAAACTGCAGGAACACCCCGGGACAGCTTATAAAACGAAGGTTATTCCGGTGACTAAAAGCAGGAAAGATGACTTATTGAAGACAGATTGAACGAACTCCGCCGAGGCTTGCACTTAATGTTGTATGCAAAGTTGGCATGCAATGGGTACGTTACAGGTCATGTAATTTTTAAATTTAGGGATGAGCTTTTTATTGTTTTTTTAATTTCGCCTAAAACGAAGCCAATATTTTTCAAAGACTACCAGGAAAAATAATTATAATCACAACATTTATTATTATAATTAGAGAGAAAACATTTCAATGTATATTTCTATTAATATATTGATCACCTCCATACAAAAAACCCTTAAAAATAGTGGTGCGGTCCAAATGATGGATCTCTAAATCTAACTCTTGGGGGCGCTGTTTATTTAAGTTATTGTATTTCAAAATGTGATGAAATCTTTGGCAACTCATTATGAAATTAATAACAAAGGCTCATTTAAATATTTTTTCCCCCAGTCAACCCCAAAATTAGTGTCAAAGTTTCTTTAACCTCAGAATTTCACCCTTACAGGCTAAGTTGTGCAAGAACACTGATGATTGACTGTTCAAACTTGGGGGCAGGAACGTTTTTTAGAAAGCTATATTATTTCCCTAAAACAGAGCAAGGAAAATAAAAAATAAAAAAATACATTGTACACCAATATTTTCTTTGTTAGGTACTTTAATTTTATTCATTATCATAACACCATCATATACTTTGACATTAAAATTCCATATCAAAAATCAGTTATATTAAATAAAACAAGCAATAAAATAAAAATTACAAATCAACAATTAATATGAAAAATGTACACAAAGAGTCAGACTGCAAAATCAAAACATATCATTTATGCACCAAGATACTCCTGTACCACATACATAAAGGTTTAAAACCAAGAGCCTTATTATAAGGCCTATAATTCATGCACACAGCGGTTTTAAAATTCCATGATAAAATTGTTTTTTAATAATTGTACATAACTTTTGTAGTTTCTTTTAGTTCGGGATACATTTGGGTGATTTTACTTTACTGATATAAACACATTATATAATATTAGATGGGTTTGAGGGTGATATGAGATTATACCATGAAAATACTGAACGAGCCGAAGGCGAGTTTGGTATTTTTTATGACAATTAATTGCGGGATATTATCATATCACCCGGAAAGACACCCAATATTATTATCGTTATATAAAATGAAGCTGTTTTTTTTTGTTTACCAACTGCGCTTTTATTACTGTTGTACAGTATTTTTTGTTACTGTACTCTAACGCGCGTTGCACACGCACACAATGCATTCACTCGATGCACGTACGCGTGTGCTTTTGTGCACCCAGCGTGGACACACATCGGATTGGGGCTTTTTGCTGCACAGTATCAGAAACGCATGGTATCTAGTCTGCAAATAAAAGCTTCATTCTATACAATAATAGCAAATACTAGTAATTTGGTCTCGCCAAATAATACTTTAATAACTGATCTATTTCAGGGATATAGTTCTTTTTTTTAATTAAAACAAAAATAAAAGCCTCTAAAAAATTTAATTTAAGCTTTGCACAATAGCACATCTATGATTTTGCTGAAAGTTTAAGAAATTTTCTTAATGGCTTTTTACAACTAGTACATTTTTATGAGAATTAATTTAGTTTTAAACCCCTCAAAAAGTTTGGAAATTTGTTTTGAATCACCTAGGTACATCTTTGTGACCTGTTCATATTATGTTGCATATCAATGGAAAGCTCATTCATTGCCGACTCCACATTTGTGACAGTCACTTGTTTGAGGGCTCAGTAACTCTGTTGTGGATGTGGGCGAGTCTTGAACAGACTGTATGGAGGTAAGACCTGGGGCCAATTTCATAAAGCTGTTTAGCAAAAAAATTTGCTTAATCAAAAATTTGTTTGCTTTATAAAAATTGGTTAATAGTCAAAATTGCATGTCAATTTGTATTTTTAGCAAAAACAGCAGATATTCTTGTGAAAAACACAAGTTGACATTTTTTTTGCTTAACAGCTTTATGAAATTGGCCCCCGATCTCTTCACGATAGGCCATCAGTGTAGCCAATTGGTCGGCATGGATTTGCCCCACTGCATTGTTGGAAAGACCACTTTAAATTCATCCATGAAAATCATGTATTTGTACAAAAAGACCACCTACTTAACAGCACATAGATTGTGGTATTCCCTTAATAGCTCCGGTGCTCCGGCGAGATGCCCAGATAACTCAGTTGGTAGAGCAATTGGCCATGTAAGCCAAGGACCTGGGTTCGAATCCCAGTCGGGGCACTGCAATTTTCTCGTGTTTCTAAATTAATCTTTCAATTATCAATCCTGTCATACCTTCATTATAAGTTGGTTGTTCAATAGAACAACCAACTCTCTACCAGTAACACGGACCATAAACGAGACATGTTGAATTTATGTTGTGCTGCTCGATCATCCCACAAATGCATTACTGTAAGGGAAATGCATAGGTAAGATATAACATACAATGCTAAAAATACAGTAACAAAGATATGTTCAATCAAATGATCCCCCACCCAATGCCCCTCCCCCACCCAATGCCCCTCCACCTCCCCCATCCCACGCCCCTCCCCCACATTTTTTCCCAGATTTTGTAAATTTCCAAATCCCTATCTAATTTTAAATGTACAATTTAGAATCGGCCAACTACAAATTTATTCCCTATAGCAAATTAAAAAACGAAAATATAAAATACTTGATGAAGCCTCTTGAATTAATTTACAATAAAGTCTCTGTTATAGATATGCCATCTGTGCTAAGAAACAATATCTCAAAACATAAGTAAATAAAAAACAGAAAATCCAAAGTATCTTTTGAAGAAAATCCACTATGGATATGTTAGGGGGCAAACATTTGTGATTTGTAAACTTTGACATCACATACAAGTTTCATAAATTGCGCTTTTTGTTCCTTAACTTACCACTGGCAGGAAACCAATAAATTGACCAGTACTTTCAAATTGAAATTGGTATGTAACCAGAGACACACATTTAGGAGACTTCTATCTTGAATGATTTAATAAGCAATTGCACATTACATTATACTATTTGTAAAACACAGCACGTTAACTCGTATGGCAGGCTCATAAAGGCATTTTATTTGTGCACCCGAGGTTTTAATTAGCCATAAAAAGTTATTGCAATGCAAAAAAGTAAAAAATATTATTTACAATGGTGGCCAGATTTGTTAAAGTCAGGCACTGTGCAAATAAGTACTGCTCAGTCTGCACTATAAATTTGGGGTTTAGCTCTAAGAAAATGTAAGAACTAAAAAAAAGAAAATAATAAAAAGAAATATATCTCCTCCAAAAGAATGAATGACGTCATTCAACTTTGATAACACATTGCCTGGATGTGATTGTTCCGTTTTTTTCCGGAACTTTCTTTTGTCTTATTGGTTTGTGACAAAGATTATTCCGGGAAAAACTGGACCAAATCACATCCCTGACATTGCGAGTGTTGATGTACATAACAAACAAATTTACACGTCAATTACGTAAATTAGGGAAAGTCAGGATGCAACTCTGTGACCTGAGATAGACTGTTTTCAGTCTCTGTCGTGTATGAACGTTTAGTTTTATGCCGCACCGCCCCCCGCCCCCCAATACCAACTAAAAACGTTGTACCTTTGTCTGTGTCTGTAGTACTGTGTCTAATCAAAGCCGAAGTGGGGAAACTTGTACTAACTCATAATCCATCATACGTGAGCGTTTCGGGGGCTTGTTTGCGACCAGCTACTAGTTTGTTGGTCTTGACACTCGATGCTCGAGCTCGCTTTCTAGTTGGTTCATCCCTGGGGCAAACAAAAAAGCAAAACAGAGTTGTGAAAATATGAGGCTTAAACCTTAAGAAGCTTATGAATGGCACAATTAAGTCTCATGTCCGTACACACCAAGATATTACTATACTTCAGTACTGAGGTATCTTAGACCTTTTGCACCAGCGGCAGGTTTTCATATTTAAATGATGTGGCAATAGATTCACAAAGTGCCTACTCGTGCATGATAATGTGACTGCCCCCTGTCATGGCCGCCCGTGCAAGGGGTCTATAGCCAAATAGTTTGGGTCACTGTATTAAATATTTTGGGTGGAGACACTTTGAGCGTTGAGATTTATAAAGCTAATAAAAAAATCCGAAATGCGGCATTCCAAAGTGATCCCACTTACATGAAAAACACACTTGATGGCACGTACCGATCTTAGCTAATTTTGCCGAAAACCATGATTCGATGAGGCCAAAGCGCAAAAAAAGTACCAAAATGTGGAGTACTGAAATGATCCCACTTACATGAAAAAAGGCAAGACACGGAGTAGTGTTTGTTTGCATGGGTTCTCCGTTAATTCATTGGTATTATCAACGTAGAAGTTGACCACACATCGAATGTAATGTTGTAGTTTCTTCCTGCGTTCCTCCACAAACTTGGAATCCTGATGAGAAAGTTAGAAAGCAATAAACTGGTTTAACGACAAGAATGTGTGAGAAAAATGAGAGAAAAATCGCAAGGGCCTTATCAGGATTCGAACCCGAGACCTCTGAAGCTATTAGGCTAAGGCACAGTGGTATATTCCCTAAGGTTTTCCCTATGAACCCAATTTTTCTCTCTGTGTTGCATTGGAGCGTAACAGGGAGAAGGATTTAAGTATTTTTACTTGCGAGTCATGAAATCATAATACAATGTACCAACATGTCTTAGCAACCACCTGCACAGAAAGACCACCTGTTAATAAAGACCCTTTCAAATTCCTCCATGAAAATCATGTATTTGTACAAAAAGACCACCTACTAAACAGCACTTAGATTGTGGTATTCCCTTAATAGCTCCCCAACTAGTGCTTGAAATTCCATCATTGGATCTGAACCAACAACCTCCTGATTGTGAGACATGCTTCACACCCACTAAACCACACAGTCGCGCATTACGTACGCACTGTGGACGTTTCTTTGTATTCGTGCACTTAAGAGAATTGGTCGGAAAATCGTTGTTTTCTCCAAATTCTTCCCTCATCCACCCCAATTTTTTCCTAATCCATGTTTCTAAACTTTACTCCTGAACCCTAACCTTTTTTTTAACCCTCCGCCCCTACCCTAACCCCTTTTCCCAAGTTTGGACAACATGACTGTGGACTTGAGCGAACGAGTGCAAGTCCACAATCCGTCACTTTTCCCCGCAAATTGTGGACTTGAATGGGTTTCGAGTCCACACCACATACGCAAGGTGCGTACACACACACTCACATTTATAACGGCTTTTTGCCTGTAAGTCGTGCAAGCTGGGTCGAGTTTTCGTGACCATAAGAAGAACTCTGCAGCAGATCCACACTCATTAAAAAAAAAAATACAATGAAAATTCCAGGCAGAACACGGACATTCCAGGCACCGCCAGAATTTCCATTGTGTTATTGTATTTTAATGAGCGTAGATCTGCCACAGATTTCTCGTTATAGTTGCAAAAACTCGACCTAGCCTGCGTGACTTGAGAGCCTGTTTTTGCAGAGCGGATCACATTTATATCTCACCTTGTTTCCTACAGCTTTCTTGGGAGGAAAGTCAAACGTATTGATGATGGCGTTGTTCTTACGTATTGTCAGATGTAACTCCCTGAACTCTGTGTACCTCCTGTAGACGTTCCACTCCTCATCACGGATTCTGACGTAGATCTACAAAGTATAGAACAGGCTCGTTTGAGAAATTGGTCATCTTGTGTTACAAGGCCAAACATATGGGGTGAGAGAAAAACTGGGAGAATATCAATGTGGTTGTGACCAGGGGCCAATTTCATGGAGCTGTTTAGCAGCCGATTTTGTGCTAACGGAGGCTCCGGCTATTTCATGGAGACCGTAACCTTAAGCACTGCTAAACGTTTGCTTGCTTCAGAGCAAAATTTGCTAACACCGGTGACGCAACAATGCCTGTTTTCAAGTACGTGCATGCCTAACCATGCAGCGGCTGTGAAATAACGGTAACATTAGCACACATTTTCAGCTAGCACCATACTTAAAATTTTGAAAAGGGATGATGACGTCAACCATGCAATGATTGCATGGATGACGTCAAGATTGATGCCATGTTTTCCCCCCCGACTCCAATACACCGTGAAGTATGTAAAAATCTGTTGTGTCCTGATTCACGCCCTCTCAAGTCCGAGCGTCGAACTGCAAAAGATGGCGACTTACATGAAGCGTACATAATTAGGCAACCCTTTGTAAGTGCTGTCCCTTCCTTTAATAGGCATGCCCAATGTTTGTCAGAAGTTTAACCGTACCTGATAAACATGGTAGGCATCGCCGCCCTTTCCCCTGAGAAATGCTGAGGGAATCCAGATGTTGACTAAGGCTCGTTGGTTGGATGAAATTGATTCACTAAAGGAAAAAAAGAAAATGATTACAAATGTCAAGTTCTTGAGTCGAAACGGCAAGAAAGTTTGGATATGTTTCACAATTTTAGTTTCTTCAAAAATGTTGAGGTGGTACGGTGGATCCATCTTTGTCTTGTTCCCCACTGCATAGTACTTGTACGTGTCAGGCATGATCTTGTGTGTGTGTGCGTGTCTGCGCGATAGCGCGTGCAGTCTTCCCTTGTTGTTTTGAGAGAATCAATGTCCGCGCTGCGCGTTTTCTTGATCGCACCGCGCGCATGTCATTATGATGTACACAATGAACATTTTCAACACGGGGCCAAACTATTTTAATTCGGCAAGCCTCGCTTTCGTTACATTCATTTTAATAGGGGAAAAGAGAAGATGGCCGCACCATTATAAAGGTCAGTCACCGACACGAGTAGGCTCGAGTCATTTAGCCTTTTAGGCAAGTGATTTGATTCAGTTCGAATTCAGTCTTTTAACATATGTGACCGACTCTGGCAAAACCCGACGCTTCTCGGCATTTCCCATTACGTGATATGGGCCCACAACCTTAAAAAATGGCCTCTGGGACCAACTTGAAAATTAGGCAGAATCAACATCGGGATACATTCAAGATTTGTTTTGTTGTTTGAACTGTCTCAAAATTCCTCATATTATTGACAAAATTAAATAATCAACTAGTTTGTCAAACTTTAAAGACCAATAGCTCCATTTCACTTTTTCTGATCTGTCATACTTTATTTGGTCATAACTTCGCCAAAAATTATCAGAATTTCCTCAAACATGTTTTAAAAGATACCTTTTTGTATGCACACTAAGCTGATACCAATTTTGAATTTTCATCACAAGTATTGGGTTTTGCTGGAGCCGGTCACTTATGGTATCAAAATCTCAACACCCATGGGAAAATTGCGAAGACATGAGTCGAGTAGAATAATTCACTCTACTGACAAGAAGCAAGTCAGCATGTGACTCTAGTCAGGCTCGAGTTAAGTTATTATCTCAAGTTAGTACAACCTTCCCATCCTTGGTGATGACTGCTATAGCAACATCAATCAGTAAGGCCAAGTGAATGGACCATGGGAATGGTCTACAGTTGATCTGCACAATCACAACAAAAATACTTTCTTTATTTCACGTCAAACCCAACAGTACTTACTTTTCATTGCCAGCGTTTAGCATTCCCACAATACCAATCTGGTCACGTGGTAACTGTTAAAAGAAAAAAAGGCAATGTTTTCACAAAGTACTAAAGTGAAAATGTCACCATTTGTGTATTGCCAATGTTTAAAATTAGTCATCTGTTTCCCTGCGCTTTAGCAATGGATATTTCAGATCACCAGCAAATGCCTAGACACTTCAGGACTGCGTTCGGGCGTGCAGTTCTCGCTACTCCGGAGTAATGCGTGCGCATTGCACTCGGGTCATATTACGCAAATGGCAAGTCCACAGTCCACATGCACAAATGGCCATCAGTCAAGATGGCCGTCTCTTGCCGTGACTACACAAAAAACGCCGTTCCACTGCTCACAAGAAACTGAAGAAAATACGGACCGTAAGTCGTGAGAACCTTTGATACCGTGTAAAACAAACCTTAGTGAGTTGTTGTTTCAGTTATCCAGTTGACACGTTTAGCAAATTCACAAAAAATAAAATCTATATTCCGCCATCTTCGTACAAATCACATGACACTCGTCAGGAGTAAGAGCACACTCCCCATTTGTTGGGAAGTACCGAGAGCATACTCTCACTGATCCGAGTGTCGTTAATCTTGCCGTTCGCGCGCGCAGGAGTATTCTCGTGTTAACACGAGTACATGCCAGCACGCAACCTAGTAGTCTATAGAGGGCGCTCTTACTATGTCAGCTAGCAGCATGCATAAACAGTACACAAATAGTATGTACACTGTATGTATTGGGCTTGTGCAGACCATGCACATGTGCATTTTTTTGTGCCGTTTTAGGAGTCAAATTAAATCACGTCACAATTCAGCAATTGCGTGTTGTGCCTTTTTAAATGCAGAGGCACATCAAAACACCAGTGAGATGCCTTTTATTTTGACTCCCAATCTATGACAGTTTACACACGTGTGCGGTAGTTTGCAAAAGCCTAATACCAACATTTGTAATTGTCGCATGCATGCATGTACTCACAGGTCCCCTAAGGTCCACTAATTCTTCTTGCAGCCTTCGGATGACGTTATCTCGCACTTTAAGCTGTCTGCTAAGGTAATCGTTGAATTCCATCAACTCCCCGTGCATCTCAGCTACTTGGATGAGCTTGTTTTGATACTGTTCCACTTCACTGGGGGAATTCAAAAGAGCAAGATAAATGCTTGCGATGCATTAGATGTCAAGCAAACCAGAATCTGTTGTTTGTTTTTCAATGTGTAACTAAAGACTTAACGAGGGTTTATTCCTCTGTAGGGCTTGTTAAGCTCATGTGATAGCCAATCTCAATCGGTGAGGAACAACTGCATTACCGTGTTTCAAGACCACCAGTTGGCTTCATAGCCCAATTGGTAGGGCATCTGCACGTTAAGCAGAAGGTCGGCGGTTTGAATCCCGGTGCATCCAGATTTCACAAACTCAAGGACATTTGTCCATATTTCTATTCGACTTGACAAACAAGTTTATACAGCGTGACCCCCAAAGAATGTCACCAACGACAATGTAGTAATGCATTTGTGGGTGGCATTTTTTTGGTCACCATGCACATCAAGCAAGCAAGCAACTACATGACTAGTTACATATGATGTTTTAGCCAATTTCTGAAACAAGTTACAAATTTGAAGGAGTGAAGAAATCCCTACAAATCGTAACTCAGTATGTTCATAACTCTAAGTTATTTAAGAAAACCATGCATCTTTGTCATTGAATTCTCAGTTAACCTTTTTTTTTTTTGTGCAATTTTTGTGTCTTTTTCCGTGAAATGTAACACAAGTGTCCGTCCCGGTTACGAGCATACGTATATTGGAAATTTGTACACAGGGTTTTTAGAAAGGCATGGTGTCACACTATTCGTAACCCTTTTTGGGCCTAAGTTATCTCTTCAGAACAACTTAAACTTATTTCTTTTATTTTGAGACCAGACAAAGGTATTTCCTCGAAAATATGGTCTGTGTTGCCAAAATGCCCCCTTTACTGTGGAAAGACCCATATGTAACCGACATTGATCAGAATAGAATGTGTTTTTTCCCAAAGTCAACAGCATATTTCAGTTTTACAGTCTCTGAAAAATAGCTTACCTTTGTATGAGCCCTGGTTTGGGCTCAGGTATTGGAGGTTGGGGTTCATTGGCTCGAATGCCTGGAAGACCTGTTTGACAAAAGCCAAAAATAGCATATTACTCTACATCTCAAACATTTGTGACCCGTGTGTGACTCGTTTGTGACCCGTTTGTGACCCGGGGGATGGGGGAAGGGTCACTCTGTAACCCATGTGTTCCAAATTTCTTGAGGCAGTTTCCTTGTTCCTTGAGGACATGCATGATTGCACATAATGTGCTTTCATTGTTGAACGGTTTAAGTAACAAAAGGTGCCCCACGAAATGGCGGATAATTGATACGGTCTATAGGCCCCCTTCAGAATACACGCTCCCAAAGTAGGCTCTCTCCCTGTTTTTTTTCTAAATAAAGACCTATATATCCTGTAAATATTGCGGCGAATGAGTCTCCGGGCACCACTTTGGTAATCGGAAATGCTGTGACAATATTCTTTGACGAGTTACTCGCACCATTTTTGTAAGCGCTTTCAGATTTTGCGGGTTAGGGGGTGTTTTTTGCCTTTCAAAGCGGGCACACCCACAATAGGGGGCCTAGCTTTTTGTTTTAGTCAGAATGGACATTCCGACCTATTCTGGCAAAAAGCAAGACTAACCTTCAATGGCTTGGGATCCATCCCGCCTCAGCATCTGTACAGCACCAACGTACTTCTTCAGTTGATGTTTCAGCACCTCGTTTTCTCTGTAGGCAAAAAACAAAACACTATATAATTGGGGCGCTTTTGCGATCACTCAAGTGCGCACTTGAACACACACAGTTTGCATGTATATTGAAAAAAGGCAATTATTGTGTTAGTCCATACAGCAGTATAAAAGTGCAAGTCGGAATTTAGCATTGTGCAATGCCAATAGCATTTTAACTATCATTCTCCATGTTCATAAGAATCAATTTGTTTTCAGATAAGTGCTTTAATTGATGAGATGGATAAAAAGAGAAGAATTGTTTCAGCAACATTGTCGATGAAGATGGACCAAAAAACAATGTCCATCAATGTCTGCATACAATCATGCACACACACGACCACAAGACAAGTACAAAGTGTCATGGCACTTGGCCACCAGAATTTGCGCTCTTTTCAAGCTTACAGAGAGAAAAAAAAGGAAAATAAAACCTGCGCTGCTCACTAAATAAAAAGTAAAAATCTGTTATAAATCAAACATTTCACATCCCTGATTTTGATATGCTAAGCACAATAGTAATTTCCAGGAGTTAATTTTGAAAGTTGGGAAATTTTGTTTTACTTAGATTCTAGAAATGAAAACCGAAGGAACTAGCAGAAGTATTTCCTTGATTACCTTGTAAGAGCTCCATTTTGAGTGAGTAATTTCTCCTCCGTCTCTGTACTGCTGCATTTCAGTTCCTCTAACTGCCCTCGGATGTTGACCGTGTGTTCCATCTCACCGTCTATAAGGCTACGTAAAGACCTAGAGAGGACATGTTTAAAAAAGAAAAACACATATCAGCATAAAGTTCCTCCTCTAGCATAATCAGTTTGGTAAAAATGTGAGCATTGAGGCAAAAGAGAGAAGTACATGTGAAGATTTTCATTGTAAAATGCTGTATATCAATTTTTTAAGAAAACTGTCATTTTATAAGCACTACAGGTAATGGCAAATTCCAGTAGGTAAAACAGTTATGTTTTTTTCGGGATATAACGCAGTTTGCCAATAATCTTTTGGACAAATGTTTAGGACCAGTAATCGAGAATGTACCGACATCATTATCTCAATTGTTGTGGATATGGCATTTAAAGGCCCTATGTATCATTTGCAAGATAACACTTTTTACAGATTCATGGAATAAGAGTGTAACATATCTAAGGAAGAATGTTGGTAAACTAGCCTGAAGAAATGTTAGCTACATAGATGCATCAATGCTTCAGAAAACTTTGAAAATCTATATATGGATTTTGTGTACAAGTGAATGGTAAAACCACCTTCGGTTGTCAATTTCCAACATGAAATACCATTTTGGACGGAAATAAATTCATGTAGAGTTTGATACCATCGCTATCAACACTTTGAGTAAGGTTTTTCTTGTCAACTCATGAAAAACAAAATTGGGTCATTGCAAATGATACACTGGCCTTTAATGCATGTACACCCATAAAAACAAAAGACATTGTGCTAAACAAGTGCAACTAGAACATCATTGTTACAAAAAGACCAAGAAATAGGACCCACTGAAAAGCAGTATATGAACTTTACAAATAATGGCAACTGTGGCAATGCCTTGTAGTAAGGGTGCCGCCATTTTTGCCCAGTATTTTGTCTGAATACTGGGCAGAAAACTGTTATTAAACACAACTCTGTCGTACAATCCTGTGGCAAAACAGTCTCACCTGTTTTGCTCGTGTAAGTCGTCATTCCTGTTCATCATGGCAAGGACGGCTTGTTTCAGTTCATCTACGACAATAAAATATTCAATAATTCTCTCTTTTGCAAAAAAATGATAATATTTTTGGCTAAACAGTGTCATGAAATTGGGGCAACTAAACAAGAAAGAACTTTCCTCTTTGAATTTTGGAAGTAACTAACCATTTGTCATGGCGTGGTATGATGACAGCACATCTTCTGGTGTGCCTGGGTCCATTGTGTTTTCCAAACTGTAAATTGATAAATGGAACTAGTTTAAAATTCTATTGTTTTCCATGCTCTTTTTTGTTTGAAATACCAGGCTTTAAAGAACAATTACCCTCAGCACATAAATAATATGGCCTTGTGAATCGAACAACACATTTACCTGTTGATATTACCCAAAACATGCCAAGAATGATTCAATAAATGAATAATGTAAGTGGACATTTTAAAACTGTCGCTAACAAATTTTACTCATAATGTAATTTTAATTGATAAAGTACAGATCCTATAAAGAGGGTAAGAACAGCCGCTACCTTTTCTAGAAAGCAACTGCTCAGAAAGACTTGAAATGTAATTGTTGGAGTTGAAAAATGCCTTGGAGTCCCCATCCGCCCCAACATATTATCCTCCCTATTTTCAAAAATATCCTGTTCCTGTTTTGTTCTAGTGTTAGAGGAACAGGAACAGGAACTGAATTGCCATGTGTTAGGTTACTGTGTGTTAAGTCTATGGAACATGGCAGAAAAAGTTTATTTCAAGGAAATTGTTGAATTGTTTTCACTCCTAAATTCAATTTCCTTGAAAATATTAAGACGTTTTGGTGGTTATTTGTGGTTATATAATAAGGAGAATAATTGGCGACCAGTAAACGGAATTCTTTCCAAAAATAGTAACTTGACCAAGCCATTTTTACAAATGCATCAAAATGTCACACTTTGGCCCCTATTTTTATGGACAGACCCTCATCTCTACATCCCCTTGCCCTCAAATTTTAGCCAGCTTAGGTATAGTAGATATTCTGTTTCTTTCTGTTGTCAAACCCAACATGTTTTGCAAGACCAGTGAGTTTACCGACCTTTCCTTAAGACTTCTCTGGGCTAGGAGTAAACCCAACGCCGCATTCTCAGTTTCAGCACCGAAGCCTAGCATACTGGAATCTGTGGACTGGGTGTCTGGGGTCAAAAGTCAAAATCAGAAAGTTGGTACACATGAACCAACACATACTAGCAGCACACATTATAGACCTTTATCACGGTGCGTCCATCTTTGTCTTGTTCCCCACTGCATAGTATGTGTACATGTCGGGCATGATCAGTGCGTGTGCGTGTTTGTGCGATAGCGCGTGCAGTCTTCCGTTGTTGTTTTGAGAGAATCAATGTCCGCGCTGCGTGTTTTCTTGATCGCACCGCGCGCATGTCATTGTGATGCACACAATGAACATTTTCAACACGGGGCCTAACTATTTTATTTCGGCAAAGCCTTGCTTTGGTTACGTTCATTTTAATAGGGGAAAAGGGAAGATGGCCGCACCGTGATAAATGTCTATTTATTCATCAAGTGCTATAACAGGCTAGTTTGTGAGGTTGGAAACATGTTTGAATATCATATGGTGCAATGTATTTGGGCGTTATGTTTGTTTGAAGCATACTACATACTGCTTTTTCACACTATCCACTTCTGACCAGGGTAATTTTTACCTGGTGTAATAGTTTCAGATACTCGGTGTACTCAGTTGTACCAAATTTGAAAGCACTAAAAAATGGATTACTTGCGTATGCTCTGTGCATGATATATATTACTGTATTCATTCATCAAAATAATGGAGCAGGCCAAGTATCTAAGACCATGACAATGGGAAGCTGCAAATAATCTGGGTTTTAAAATTTCACATTTAAACTCGGAGAAATACTCTAAGTAAAAACAACCCTCAAATCTTATTAGATTTCCTGAAACGGCCTATACAAAAAAAAGTGTATCCAACCTTGCTGTGAAGCCGAATCCTCATTAACTGGATACATAGGCACCTCCAAATCCTCATCACCACCACCGATTATATGGATGCTCTGACGTTTTGGGAAAGATGTGGGCGCTGTACCATCGTTAACCTCAGGACCTCGGGGTGGAGTCCCCTCATTGAAATCTGTGTCAAGACTACTGGATTCTGAGGCTGTTTTAGAGGAGATTTCCTGCTGACGGAGTCTGTCAACGACACTCTCGGGATCCAGGATACTTTGCTCAAATTGACTCGCGAAAACTGCGTTGCTTGGCGTAGGTGGCGGAGTTTTGGCCGGGAACGACGTGGCGAGTTGCGTACCTGTCCTGTCGATTCTGTTTCTGTCGCTGAAATTGTATCTATCGTTCTGGGGATCTGGAATGTTGGCTGGTTTGGTTTGTGCTTGCGAGTTCTGGACTAGACCGGTTTGAACCAGAATTGGCTGGCCTTGCCTGTGTTCACTTATTTCATCCGAGTTGAAATGATGTCGTGTGGCATGCATCGGTTCTGAATTGCCGGTGTTTGTTGAAGCCGAGTCACTGGCACTTCGCAAAGATGGCGACGCTTGATCCGCGACGATTTGTTCCGCTGCAGACAGCGACGTGTCAACACTCCGAGACTGCAATACTGAGTGGTTAGTACTAATACTGATACTCGACAAATTGGTAGATTCTCCATTACTAGTTTGCGTAACGATTTTGGTTGATTCAACAGGAACGTCAAACCCCACTGTTTCCGCGCTGTTTTGTCTCCTTTTATCTCTGGTCGATTTGTCTGTTTTTCCTGTCGAGTCCTTGCGCGATCTGTTTCCGCGGGTTGGCGGTGATCCGCACGTAACCACTGTGCTCCCGGAATCGTCGTCGTTAAAGGAAACGATGGAGATTAAACTCTTCTTTTTCTTTCTCTTCCTCTCTTTTTTGTCACTTGCTCCTGGGTGTTGGTAAAAACAATAATTGAAACTTTGTCACTTCGGTTAGGAGAAAACAAATTAAATATTCTCTTCACAGCAAATGTTTTATGAGCCATTTCAGCAAATGAAATTAGCCAAAGAAAAACGACATAAAAGACATTGTATTGACCCCTTTCGAACACGTGCAAATATGCCATTTTGGGAGTCAAATAATGCTGAGTCATTGTGAAAGCAATGTGCGTGCGCGTTGTGTGTCTCTCTGGTTGGCGTAACGCAGTTTAGTTCACCAATAGGAGCCTCAGCATAGCACGTTACGCGCGCTATGGACACACACAACGCGCACGCACATTGCTTCCACAACGACGTGGCATTGTTTTACTCCCAAAATGACGTCATTGGCACGAGCTCAATACCGAACAACAAAATCAATGTAAAACAATTTCCTCTTTTTTTTTTTTATTGAAACAAAAATGCAGTCAATCGCGAGTGAGAAATTTCAGCACACAGCAGCTTTTTTTTTGCAGTCATGTGTAACAAAGTGTGTGAATATTTCTATGTTAACTTTTCAAATTTTGATTAAACTGAAAATTTGCATTTTTGTTTATTGCTCGGTATATATATCTGCTCGGTATGTTGTCTGCCTTACCTGAGGGCGCTGTTCCAGCGACAATCACAGGCTCAGGGTCCTTATACGTCATACTGCTAGCATGGATGACATCAGACGTTTGAATCAGTGAACTAAGACTAGCTCCCTGTTTGTGTCAATGAGAACAACACAATAAACGACATGGGTCTTTCAACAGTAAATTTTATTATCAAGACCATATTTTAAACAAATTACTTTATTTTGTTTCAAAATAAAAGAAATCAATTGATGATGAATCAAGATGTTCCCAAGATGAACCCAAAATGCACAATAGACTCTGTCGAGTAAACAAAATTCAGCATAGACTGTTTCAAACCAAAACAAACAGTTGGTATCTTGTACAATATACAACTTTCGGTTTCATTTCAGATACCAGTTTATGACATTTATGCCAAATGATCAAACAATCCAGTTTATCCTTTGTGTATATCTAGTTCACTTGATGAAAAGAACTGAAACAAAAATTACAAATCTTGTTTGTTATCTTCCTATTTGGGAGGTTTCTGTTTTGGCGCAAGTACAGTTCTTATTGTACATCGAGTTTGACATTGTCTGTGTAATCACAAGTTATATTAGACATCATTTCCTTTGAGTACTCAAAAAGTACTTGACTACAACACTGGACAAAGCCTTCTTTAGAAGCAAAACAAAAGAAAAGGCATTCTGGCCTTTTCAGAAAGATACTATCATGTTGGAATAAGATGGCACTAATTTTGGTAAGAGTTGAGAAGTTGATCAGAGAGTTCTTTCTTTAAAATGACTTATCTAGCATTGGAATTTGCATATTTGATGGAAAAACCCAAAATTTCGAGTGGGAAAAATTTAAGATTTTGTGAGGAAACACTAAGAACATTTTTTAGCCTGTTTCATCTCTAAATCCATGACCAGGTAAAAAATACTGTACAACAGCAACAAAAGTGCATGCAGTTATGAATGAAATGAATAAACAGGAGTATGAATAAAAATTAAAAAAATCTTGTGGAAATCTTACAAAATCAAAAAAGAAATAAAAGCTTAATTTTATGTATTTTAGGGCGATACTGTATCAGAATACTCGCTTTCGTTTTTTTGGTACTTTTATATCTTGTGCAGTATATTCTCAGATCACCCGAAAGCCATCCAATTTTAATGTCTATGGGCAAGTTCTATTCTTCATAAAGGAACATGTGTCTCTTCAGACTGAATAATTTATCAACAAGTGTGATTCAAGTAAGATATTGCAAGATTTATAAATATATTCCCGTTATCTGATGCATGATCTGAAATGAGCACCTGGGGTGAGCTCATTTTATTAGTGTGTCTCTGTCAAAATAAAACAGTGTAAGCTTATGGTTTGCACACTGAACTGAAATAAAAATGGATTGAGGTTAAAGGTCAAGTGCATACCGGATAGGCATGTGATCTTGTAAATACATAAAGTACTTCATAGAATTAACAATCAATTTTTTGGCAATTTTGGGACAATTGAGTATTTGTGGCTCTAGACCATATGCGCAAAACATAAACAACTTACTAAAAAAAAGTATTTTAGAAATGTTTTTTTTGTTGTTTTTTTTTGAAACGGGGTGGGTGGGGTGGCGGGTTCTATCAAATGTGATCCTTAAAAAGTCATTTTAACGAAAAAAATAGCAATGGCCAACTTCTCAAATGGATTTTTTTTTTCAGCATGAAAATGAAGTTAAAATGTTTCTATGATAAACTCCTGGTAGGTGTCTGATGATCTTTATACCAAGCTAAGAAAAAAATGAGCCGAAACATTAGGACTGGATTAAACAAGAATATTGGCAAAAAAAATAAACGGCCGTCAGTTATCGGCATTTTTACTTGCCACCTATCGGGATCAGCCTCAGCATATTTTGACAGGTCAGGACACAAAATCACAACACAAATGGTCCACCAAATTCTATTTTGGCAGAATGAGTCATGTTTCATACAATGATGAGCTTATATTAAAGATAAGAAATTGATACTGTACGTGCGTATTTGCACATGTAAGATTCAAAGGTTAAATATTGCTGAATTCCTACCTGCTTGATTCCGTTGAGTTCTTCCTTGTCAATATTAATGGCAAACAGTATGGAACCCAGACCCCTCGCCATGGTGGGGATCATGCTGGACCGTTCGTCATCCAGGAGGAATGCCCATGGTTCATAGTACTGCCTAAATGTGTCCAAAAAAGGGGGAAAAAAGACTGTCAATTGACATGGTAACTGGGTCTAAACATTGGCTGGTATCCTAAAACGTTCATTGCTAAAGTGCAGGGGAAATGGTTCACTGGTTTTTGTGCAGACCCAGAAACCTTGGCAACACACAAAGGGTACTTGTTACCAGGTTAGCAGTTCGAACAGGTCCAAGTGGATCTTTTTGAATAAAGTGATTCCCACAGCAATGAAATGTGACAATTCTTGTTTCTGGGAAAATCCTGCAGATAAGGGCTCTCAGAAAAAAAGCATTTTGTTGGATTTTCAACTTGATTAGGCCTGCATAGGATCAGCTGATCTCTGGAGACACACATCTTCCTAGAAATGCAAAAGCCCAGTGAGATACTTCAGGCAGAGTGGCGCATCCTGCCTCAGTGGCTCTTATGAAAGCTGGTACAGTCAGCCTTGTCATAAGAGGTGTGTTTATACATGTTACTGACCGATAAAATATGTTACATCTCTTAAGCTCCTCGATTTTTCAGTGAGAATATAATTTGTGTTTCTTTTATTGAATCGTATATTACCTGAGCATGTCTGGCACTCCGAGTAGCGTATGCAGGTACCTCTCCAACGAGTGTTCATTGAGCGTGCTTCGTAGCCATGCTCTGGCCTTTCCCGCATCTGTGGTGATGTGCTTCAAAGACATGTAACGCTGGAGTTCGTGCTTTGTAAGGTTATCGCGAACTATCGGCCAGAAAGCTGCAAAAATTCAACATTTGGAACATATGTAGATTTTGTTGGAAAAGTTTAAAAAGTGGCATTTAAAAAATATTTGTTATTGTTTTAATTTTTTATATACACTCGACCAAAAAAGTTCTGTCACCAGTAAGACATTTATAGATATTTATTATTAAATTGGATTTAATGTAGGAAAATAATATATCAAATTTTAGCTGAACATATCCCTTAAAAGAATAGAGCTCAAGAGAGATCATGATGGCAAGCTTCACTGAACAGGAATGCAACAAAGGAGTGTGGGGTCAGAATGAAAAACACCAAAGAACAATGCAACTTGTGATTTGGGCAATTTGTGTGTAGACAATTAGGAAATTTTTAAGTGAGTTTGGATTTATCGATGTCTTGTCAAAAACATCCAAATTAAAATAGTTAAATTGTCCAATCTGAATCGTGCCATTGTATTAGGTATGGTGGAAGCAAAATACTGAACTTTAACTCCCCTTGCTTGAGTGCAATACAGTTGACATCGTTGTTTTTTTGTGTTTTTTATTCTGACCCCACACTCCTTTGTTGCATTCCTGTTCCGTGAAGCTTGCCATCATGGAAGTGTAAAATGTACCTTGTTCATTGTCCTGTTTGATCAAGGGAATACTAGGCACACTGATTCCCGTCATCTGCCTGAAAAATAAACAAGAAAGTATTCAAATGTTACATTTCTAGGTATTTTTCGCCGTATACAACTATACATTGAACAAGGATTTGAATGTAATTACCTCCTGGAATCAATAGATCATTAAATTCTAAGATATACTTCCCACTTGCACTTCTGTCGGAAATGTTGCATTTCTGAGATAAATAAATGATAAAATTACTGCAGAAAGTAATGCACAAAATTACCCCGCGAGTGGTCCGTGCATTAGCGCGACAACAAAGGGCGTTGCCCGCGCGCGTGAATGGTTTTCTTGTGCACGAACTGAATGCAATTTTTGAAGGAGAAAATGTGAGTTTTCTGTAGAAAAGGAACATTTGCGAGAAAAATGTAAGTGGGAAGTATATCTTAGAATTAGATTAACTATTGATTCTAGGAGGTAATTTCCTTCAAATTTTTGTTCATTGTATACGGAAAAAATACCATTTCAAGATACATTTATGCAAATTGTATTCAATAATGTCAATCTTGCAAAATCATGTAACCTATGGGTAGAATTCACAATTTCACATTAATGTGATTCATCTTAACAATTTGGAAGATCAGATAATACTCAAACTAAACAAATCAAGATAAGAGACGACTAAATTCTTACTGGAGCGATCTGAGTGGGTTGATGGTACCACGTTTCAGTCCGTGCAGTAACACAGCTTCAAACTGAGCGCATAGACATGACACGCGGCTATCGCTGTCCGTAGCCAACTCCGTGCGACCACCAAAACGGACTTGACACTGCTTGACCGCATCCAGTAGTCGGTCCAGTAGATGTTGTCGCTCTTGTGGAAGGTGATCCATGTCTGCCAGCGTTCAATGACATCTAGAAATTAAACAAGTTGTACTTTAGTTCTGATGGCCAGAGCTATGCTATCCCAAAAAATAAATAGGTATTTTTTCCGTATACATTGAACAAAGATTTTAAGAAAATTACCTCCTGGAATCAACAGATAATGTAATTTTAAGATATACTTCCCACTTGCACTTCTGTCGCAAATGTTGCTTTTCTGTAGAAAAATCACATTTTCTCCTTCAAAAATTGCCTTCAGTTAGTGCACAAGATAACCATTCACGCGCGCACGCAGCGACCTTTGTTGTCGTGCTTACACACAGACCGCTCGCAGCGTCATTTTGTGCATTACTTTACGCAGTAATTTATCATTTATTTATCTCAGAAATGCAACATTTGCGACAGAAGTGCAAGTGGGAAGTATATCTTAGAATTTGATGATCTGTTGATTGCAGGAGGTAATTTCATTCAAATCTCTGTTCAATGTATACAAAAAAATACCAATAAATATGCAATTTTCTTAAAATACACATATCGATTTTTTGATCAGAACAATCCTGAGTTTGTTGAATAAAAACTTGTGGATAACAATTAATTAAGGAATTGATCGATCACTTTGGAATTGTTTTCAAGACCGTTTCACTTCAGTGACTTTGTCCAGGTTGAAGTTAGCCAGAATGCCTCTGGCCGTCTGAAGACAGCCAGAGCGGTAAACTGCATGCCCCCAGTGGCCGGACTTTTTTGGGTGTGTCGTATGGGGTGCTCTACGCACTCCATGCATTACAACACGCCCAGGCTGCCAACAGCATCAAACCATGGAGATATGATCAAACCAACAAATCAAACAACCACCCTCACGCTTCCCCTAAAAAAACAAAACCAAACAAAAACCCAACAAGCCCATGCTTTTTGCAAGTAATGTATTCTGTACAAAGGTACAAATTACACAGCGAGAGCGTGGGCTTACAATAGTCTTACAACTTCACACGGTGACACCACAATGTGTAAACATCAATCATGTCATTCAATGAGTCATTGTCATGGCCACCTAGGCCTGAGGCTGATGATTTAAAATACTCACTAAAATATCCAAACAAATCGAGGTCAACTTTTCAATACGAATCTTTATGGCCACATAAGCTATATATTCACATGGTAGCGGCGGTACAACAATCGAATGCTCATTTTTACAGAAAAATAAACATAATTTAGTTGTCTGTTGGGAGTTCCCATCTGTCGAACGTACATACGTATAAGTTGTTCGCACCACGCCGCGTGAGGGCGGTATATCGCTTTAGCGGTGGTGCAGTGAGCGCGCGGTGGGTGGATTTACAAAATGGCAGCGACGGAGGGAGTTTCTGACATCAAAAGCATCGAGCAACTGGTGCAAGATGCAAGCGGTGTTTTCCAGGAGAAGTTTGGCAGCAAACCCAACTTTGCTGCCTGCGCCCCGGGGAGAGTCAACTTGATCGGGGAGCACACTGATTATAACGACGGATTCGTATTTCCTATGGTCCGGTTCTTTTTTTTTTGTAAACACAGCGCGCCGCGCGCGCCGCGCCGAAGGCATGGAAGGAGGAGGGGGCGGGGCCTAGGAGGGGGCGGGGCCTAGGAGGGGGCGGGGCCGAGGAGGGTGAGGGGCCGAGGAGGGGGAGGGGCCGAGGAGGGGGAATTTTTATCATCAAACTAGCGTCATCCCAAAGATGCTCAAGATGCTGTCATATTAATACCCCTGGTCATTGAGCTCAATAATTAAATATTCCCTAATCCTCAACTCGCTGGGGAGTAAGTGCCTTATACGCAGCTTACGTACTACCCTTGCATAAGTTGCAGGTACCCATTTACTCTGGGTGAAGAGAGGGAATTTTTGGCAAAGTTCCTTGCCCAAGGGCACACTCACCATGGACCGGCTGGGATTCAATGTCTAAAGATACCACTTGGCCACGGCCCCTATGTGCAGTTTATTTGCACATTTTTTCATTGGTCAATTTAAGACAATTTTTGTTTGACAGGCTTTACCCCAAGTAACAGTGTTTGTTGGCAACAAGACTACAACGGGCGTGTGCCGAGTCGTGACGACAGCTGAAAATGCAGACAATCCTAAAAGTGTGGAATTCAAGCTTCCAACTACAGACACCCCCTTGCAGCCGGGCAAACCTTCTTGGGCAAACTATGTCAAGGGGGTTGTGCAGAATTACCCAGGTATAGAATTTGTGCTCTTATTTAGGGACCTTTTTACACTATGGTCCCTGCAAAATCTCTGTTTGACATGGGTACAACACAGTTTTAACCGTAACACTCCTCAATCACTACGATTTTGCATAGAGTTAGGGTTAAGAAAACCCTTTATGCACTGTTGACAAGCTGCCACAGGCCCTTCTTGGGCATTTGTAAATTTCAGGAGAATTTTTGTTGTAAAATATTTTACAAAAATATAAATGACTTTTGCAATAAATTCATGTTTGTTACAACAACATGTACCTGTATTCTTCATTCCTTGACCTACAACTTTCCTACTTTGAGCCAAAAATTTATATAAAAAATTGTTTTGTTTTAACTGTTTTGTTGGGTTCTACATTACTGGGCTTACTCAAATATATGATTTTTTTGTCAGCTGCTGCTGCTGTTCTCTGTTGTAAAACACCTACTCAGATCATTGACCAATCAGAGGCAAAGATGTTAACTTAAAACTTTTCTCAGCCAATCAAGAATGAACTTTCTTGTAACACTAAGTTTACCTTACCAGTCGCTGCAGTTCCTACCCACAGTTTTACTCAAAAGTAAAAACCATACCCACATCAGCAACAAATTCAATTTGGCATTCTATGCTAGCTAAATATGGCAGGAAAGGTCATTTCTAATTGGCTGAGAAAAGTTGCAGATTAATATCCTTGCTTCTGATTGGTCAATGAGAAGGCAAAAAACAAATATTTTTGAATGAGTTATTTTGACTGATGCGGAAGCTGACATAACAGGAGTCACTGCTTTCTTCATCCAAAATTACCAAAACTATGTATGAATAAATAAAATGTTTTTACAAAACGACATCTTTATTGTTTTTTTTTATCCAGGCAATCTTAACTCCTTCGATGCTGTCATTTCTTCATCCGTCCCCCTTGGGGGCGGAGTCTCAAGCTCCGCCTCTATTGAAGTCGCCACATACACATTCCTCGAGGCAATGGACCCCAACGGACCGACGGTCGATTTCAAAGTGAAAGCGTTGTCTTGCCAGAAAGCTGAACACGAGTTTCCCAAGATGCCTTGCGGCATTATGGACCAGTTCATTTCGGTCATGGGAAAGGAGGGACACGCATTACTTATTGATTGTCGGTATGTAAAATTTAATGATGTTGGGCCACAACTACCTCATCCATCTAAAATATAGTTGGGGGTTTGCAATATTCCGAGACACAAAAGAAAAATAAATAAAATTTCACTTTCTAGTTGGGAAACAAAATAAAAAAATGCAAATCAATTGTGGGGATAAGAATTTTCAGTACACAGAAGCTTTATGCAGTCATGTATTGAAAAGCAGATACAAAGCGAGCAAATAATGGTATTTTTGCATATTATTTTTTTCATCTATTGTAATAGAACTACACACGGAAAAATGTCATTCTTTGCCCAGTTTTCGGACAAAATGGCGACATCCATGTAACAAGGTATAGACCGTATCGAATAGCTGCCATCTTGTGGGGCACCTTTTGTTACTTAAACCGTTCAACAATGGAAGCACAATATGTGCAACCATGCATGTCCTCAAGGAACAAAGACACTGCCCCACGAAATGGCGGCTATTCGATACGGTCTATTGCACTGCGATTGCATTTCTTTGTGAACTTCGTATCACTTTTCAGTGGGTTATGTTCATTGTCCTTTTGACATTATTCAGCACAATGTCTTTCGTTTCTTGGGTATACTCATTTAATGGTGGCCATCTTGGATTTTACAAGAAAAAAATTATTTAGGGTACAAAAATTCCAGGGATGTTAGAGCACAATTTACCTTCAAATATTCCATTTTATCGCAGCTCAGTGGAAGCCAAGTTGATACCGCTCACAGACCCTCAGCTGGTTGTACTAGTCACCAACTCCAACGTTCGTCATGAGCTGACTGGGAGTGAATACCCAACGCGTCGCAGGCAGTGTCAGGAAGCAGCTAGTGCACTGAACAAGGCGAGTCTACGGGACGCGACCATGCAGGATCTCATGGGTAGGTTAATTCTACAGGGCGAATTTCAGGGAGAAACTCTTATGGAGGCTGGTGCAGTTAGTCTTGCCTTGCGGAGTGTTCATACACGTTGCTAAGGGTGAATTCATACCAAGCCTTTTCACGCGTATATTCAACAAGCGTCACTTTGAGAAAAAGCAGTGTGGAGGGAAATTGCACTGACAAATCACAATCACAAAAGCACTTTTTGCCCACAATGGAAATTCCTGGCGGTGTCCAGATTCTGCTCAGAATGCCCGTCTTCTGCCTGGAATTTCCATTGGTTTTTTGTATTTTAATAAGCATGGATCTGCCATAAATTTCTTCTTATGGTCACAAAAACTCGACTTGTAATAATCAAGAACAAAAATCTTTGTGTTCTCAGCTAACGAGGGCAGTATGGACAAGGACGTTTTCCACAGAGCAAGACACGTTATCGGTGAGATCAAACGCACCACCGAGGCAGCTGAAGCTCTGGAGAGGGCAGATTACGTCACCTTCGGTCGGCTGATGGTGGCGAGTCATAACTCACTACGGTAAGGAGCCTTGCGTGGCTTGGTTAAAGGGGCAATTTGGGTCCTCAAAATCCCGACCGCACTAAGTCAATTATCAGATCGCGATGATTCTTCAGCGTAGCGTACATCGACCTCGCAACTGGAAGCAACTCAAGTGATCAGTTGCTGTCGATGTGCACCTCGCGTGATCGTACGCACTCGTACACCAACATCACTGACCGCAACTGGGATTTTTCCAGTTGCCAGTAGTTGCGAGTGTGCGTACATCGACCTTTTAAGCAACTGATCAGTTGCTCCTAGTTGCTTCCAGTCACCACAAAGTTGCACTTAGCTATTTCCTATAAGGACAGTGAAAAAATTGAAGGGGAGGTCAATTTTAGGGGTTTGTAATATTTGGAAAGAGTAACTCTTATTTGATCCCAAATTTTTAGCGTCATCCAACAATTAAAAACATCATTTTCAGTCCAATTGTGACAATAGCTTTCTTCGTGCCACGTAAAACATTTTGTTGCGTTCGGGGAATAGTTTTACCCTATGTGTTATATTATATCATTGGAAAGCTTTTTTTCTGCTGAATTAAAAAAATACCAATATCTCAATTTTTCAATATTTTCTTTAGCTCATTTTGTGGTGATACCGGTAGGTAACAAATAATAAACATTCCTTGTCGTCTTTCCGATGCCTTAGCGATGACTATGAAGTGAGCTGCCCCGAGCTAGACCAGTTGGTAGAATCAGCCATAGCAGTAGAGGGGGTGTATGGATCACGAATGACAGGTGGTGGATTCGGAGGTTGTACTGTCACTCTACTCAAGAAAGATGCTGTGCAAAAAGCTGTCGCCTACATCAAGGTAAAATGAAGATTTACATGATTGGAAAACCTTTTAAAACGGGAACAACAGCATTACATAACTAAAGAATAATGTTGATAAACTACCTTGTAGAAATTTCAGCCACATAGATCAGTAATACTTCAGAAAACCTGAAAATCCATGCATGTTTTTGTATGGAATAGTAAAAGAAATTCTGCAGACAAATTTAAAATAAAAACATTCAGTTGGCAATTTCTTCCACAAAAGGTACCCTTTTACAAGGGAAAACAAATCATGTGGTGAAATAACTAATAGTTACAGAGCAAAAAGTTGAATGATGTTAGTTTGAAACTTACCCACAAACAGTGTCACTGGTGCAAAGAGTCTATGAATTAACGTCAAGACGCATGTAATGACATCTTTCAATTATCACTTCTTCCCATTCCAGGACAAATATTCCGGCAATGCAACATTCTACTTGACAGCTCCATCAAATGGTGCACAGATACTGACGTTGTAGTAACTAATAAAGATGCTGTATTTTTCTACAAAATATAAAACTGGGGTATCACATTTAGGGTTTTTGCAGATCTAAGGCGAAGATTTTTGTGTGAGTAAATAATGTTTGAGCTCTCGGTGACCAACACACGATGCAAACAAATTGAGACTGCTCGTTTATTTACGATGAATGTCCTGGGTGAAATTTGGTACGGAAATTTGACAAATTTTGTAATTTAATTGCTATTCACATGATTTGAGAGCAGTTCCGCGCGGTGAAACATCTCAGTTTCAAGGTTCGGACCAATAATAAGCACCCAGTTATTGTTGGGATGGCCATGAAAATAAGTCTTTTTTGGCAGTTTATAGAAAATTGCAATGTGTATAATTAAATATATAACTTGACCAAAAGACTTTAGTTTATGTTTTATTTCAATGATTAAAGTTGTTTTTAAAACAACTTAATGGGATTTAATCCCAGGACTTTCAGTATTGTGTGCTTATGGATGTCGTCACGGAAATCATGAATAAAAAAACTGCAGACTCTAGCTTTGATGTATGGCTAATTTATTAGAGTTTACATAACTTTACAATGATCACAGAAAAAGAATTAAAATGAAGAATGCTTGCAATAAAATTTTAGGATACATGCGATTAAAGAAAGATAAATCTGTATTAAAACCCGACTTTAATATGATTACTTAACAGAAATAAATTGTGCCAGTTTATTCATAATTTTTTTTCCCCATCTCACATGCATCATGTGTATGTGGGTAAAATGGTTGTGACACGTGAGAATAAACGTACTCAACCTGTCCCTGCTCCCACATGTATACGATTAAACAAAACAACATTTTCCAAAAAATATTTTTCAGTTTTCAACCTGATTGAAATGAGCACATCTCCCAAACGGCCCTAGAAGTTCAAGAGCTCAGGGAGGCACTTCAGGCAGAGTGGCACACCCTGCCTCGGTGGCTCTTAAGGAGACTGGTGCAGTCACAAGAGGTGTCACTGACTGATAAAATGTTACCTCTTTCAGCATCCTTGGTCCTAGTATAATTTGTGTCTTAATTTGGAGCACGGACCGCAAAATAAGGGTTTGTGGTTTTCCAAGATGTCTGTTAAATATCTCACCTAGAATTTAAATTGGAAGAGGGAAAAAAATGCATACAAATAGTTTTACAGTCATAGAAAGTACATGTATAATTTCATCTTTTGTCGAAGAATTTTAGCACCTCCAGTAGACTAAATTCTTCCCAAAATATGAAATGTTGGTCAGATTTGAAGCAGAATAATGCAAGATTAAATAAACGAATACATGCAAAAACGCATGTTCAGTTTATCATAAGTGAAATTAAATGTTTGCAAACTTGACTTGCATAGCTTCTTTAATACATGATTGTGCAATATTTCCACGTCTGCTTTTGGTATATGGATCTGCTTATATGAAATGGGTTTATTGAGATATAAGCTTGGCTCTGAAACATGGAAATCCCTTCACTAGAAAATATGTATGCCTAAACAGCAGAAATATTAAAGATAGAAATAAAACAATAAATTATAGTTGAGATTTTCTACAACTGGACAATGATGTACATGTTATACCCAACAGAATGTTTTTTTTGCAACTGCCAATATTTTGTATATTAAAGGCAGTATACATCATTGGTAATCTCGAAAATCAGAAATGTTCACAGATTTATGCCTAACTTGCATGATATAAACATGCTGACCGTAGAAAACCTCCCCTGAAATGGTTTTGTCTGAAGTGCTATAGTCTTTGAGAAATGAGTAAAACAATTATTTTTATTCTCATGAGACGAAAATTAAATTCGCCCCAAACCACTGGTTTGGGGCGAAATGGTTTTGGGGCGAAATGACTGCAAACCCTTTTTTGACTGTTTTCTCAAAAGTTAGACGAAGTACGGAGCTGGTTTTTGCTCAGGTTGGTTTTAATCATGCATATCTTCAATCACACAGGGGGATAAAACTATTTGTAACAGTTTACCAATCATGTATACTATCTTTAATACTTGACATCTCAGAGGCGACCAGTGAACAGAATTCATCCTGGTTTCCTTTTTTTGCGAATCACATAGGTTTTGTACACAGTCTGAAGTGACGACCGAGTACCAAATTCTTCCCTAATAAGTTCATCAAAATCAAGAATCAAATTTAAAAAGATATCTCCTACTTTTTGCCGCCTCCCCACCATCCCTTTATGAACCCTGTGATCCCTCCGGCTGCAGGCTTCTGTTCTAACTTGTCCTCCAGGGACGGCAGCTCGATCTGGTTTAGGGCAATGTCAAAGAACAGCGGTTTGCAGGGGACCGGCTGGAAGTCCGGTGGGAAAGGGACGAGGTTTGGCTTGCCCGTAGCTAGCTCGAGGCCGTCCTGGTACTTGTGGAGTCGCTCGCTAACTGATCTTTTGTCCGTGGACACCTCGAGCTGGGCGACGCCTGCCGTAACTTCTTCAGAATCTGGATATTTTGGAGAAAGATTGACGTGATTTTTAAAAAAGATAGTGCATGAAATGAACACTATTTGAAATGAAACAACCAAACATGGTAGGAGAGAAAAATCATACGGTCCTCATCAGAAATATTTTATTTTTAGTGAATTTCTTCTTCTGTTTTTCCTCGAGTGCGCCAGATTTTTTTGTCCCCTTTTTCCTACGGACGGGATTTTTCAAAAGCATGAAAAGAACACCCTCTACTGACTGATTCAATAGTGTCTGAAGCAGACTAGTGCAAGTCTAGTTGTCAAGCAACTATGGAATTACTGACTGTAGGAAAATGATGAAATTGTTTTGAAATCTATGATAGAGTGCTTACCTAGAATTGACAATGCATGGGCCGAGTATTTCAAGCCGTTTACTTTTTGCGTGAGGTCCTTCAACACTGACAACTCATTCTGTAATAGAAGAAAAAATATAAATTTAACAGCTTTAAGGAGTGTTTCCACTGCGGGCGTTAGTATTAAATTCCTTTAACTGTAATCTTGGTCGTTTCTACTGCAGACGAAATACCAATATTTAGCGCACGGCACACTTCTTCTTTCGTATGATCCCCTAAAGGGATCTGGTTGCTGAAAAAGCATCAGTGGTTGTTTCTACTGCAAAATGCTTTAATACGCTTGAACAAAAATGGTGGTTTCAGCAAAAAATACAATGGACCCGAAGCGTTTCCAAAGCGGTAATCATGCTCAGTAGAAACACTATAAAAACCGCGCGCACCTGTGCCATTGGTTTGTACAAAAACTTGTTTGCCGCTTGTGCCTGGCCTGTCGCGACGCGCAAAACATTTCGAGCTGGGTCAAAGTTCAAATTTGTTTAACTTTGACCGCGGTGCGCTGACTATTCCAACGCGCAGCCAATGAGACATCAGAGAAGCCCCAAGTTACCGGAGTTGAATTTTCTATTTTGGAAAGATCGGCGATTGGGACCTCATGCAATGGGGTAAGCGCAGCGCGGCATGGTGATTTTTCCGCGATAGTTTGAACACTCCTTTAGACACCCGGTAAAGTACAATGCCCCTCAACTGAGTTTTAAAAAGATATTTTGATGTATTTTGTCATTATGTTAATCAATTTTTTATGAAATATATTACTGTTTACAAACTATCAAGCTCAAACTATGAAATATTTAGCCGTCAAAATCTGGGGGAAAATTCATCCTAGAAATATACTGAGCAAGTAAAATGCAAAATTTCTTCAAGAAACAGGTTTGATCAAAATTTGAACATTTCTTTTCTTAATTCATTTTATACCTTTGATTTTCCTTTGATCTTTTTGAATTCTTTATTGGCAGTCTCAATGTGTTGTAACACTCGTTCATACAGCGCTGATGCTTCCCTCCACTTCTTGGACAAAGCATAGGATTGAGCTAAATAAAAACACCTGCAAGAAATACAAACGATTTCCTCAAAAATGTGAAAACCGTTTTGTTCAACCTTATACCCTGTTTACAACGAAATCCCGAGGGACTTGAGAGTGATTTACGAAAAAAAATTGGTCAAAATGGCATTTCCTCAGGAGTTGGTCGGCAAGATCTTAAGTTCCTCCTTTGTTACTTGTCAGAAGGTCGTAAGTTAGTCCTGAACACTCGCAATAACTCGGGGGGAATCGCCATCGCTCGGCACAAGTTCCCCGACCGTATGGAACGGTTCAAAACGGTCAGGAAACTTTCTCGGTCGCCCCCTTGACAAAAGTTTCATGACCACTCACGAGTCCAAGAAATACAGAATTTTACAACTCGTAAGTCGACCCTAACTTGGTCGTGCTTCGGTGTAAACATAGCATTACTAACAAGCTGAAAAAAGAAAAATGTTGGCAGTGTTGTAAGGTTTAAAGGTAGAGTACATCATTTGCAGTGACCCATTATTTTTTTCTTGAGTTGACAAGAAAAACCTTACTAAAAGTGTTAATAACAATGGTACCAAACACCACATGATTTATTTCTGTCCAAAATGGTATTTTGTGTGAGAAATTAACAACTGAAGGTGGTTTTCTAAAAAGTCTTTTACAAAAGCCTTTTTGTTACCATTCACCTGAACACAAAAACTCAAAAAATTCTCCAAAAAATCAGCCGAATGTTTAAAATTCTTACCTAAAAGCCTTAAACATGAATGATTTGGCAGTGATCTCCTGGTGTAAGTTGCTGTCATCTTCTAGCCCAGCGAGCTGAGGGATTTCAGCAAGGTTCTGTGCACAAAGTACAAACGAAAATGGAGTTAGAATTCAGGAAACACAAATAGAATGTTGTCTGTGCCAACGAAAAGGAATAGCAGTATGCATAACTCAACCCCAAATATTATTCTCATCGCCAACACGGTTTTGCCAACATGATTTTCTTGCTGGGCCCTGCAAGATTGAATACAGGAATGAAAGATGTGGACAAAGTGTTTTGTGTGTCCTATTTTTCGTTTGTGGGGTGTTATGGCCGAGCGGTCTAGTGCGTCGAACTCAAGTTCCTGTGCCAGTACTAGAATGTGGGTTCGTTTCGGGCCGTGACAGGTTGTGGCACTTGTGCTCTTGAGCAAGGCATTTAATCACACTTGTTCCGTCCTTCGGAAGGGATGTAAAGCCGTTGGTCCAGTGTGTTAGGTTTCGGTAACGCACTTTAAAGATCCCAGAGCATTCTTTCGTGAAGAGCAAGGGGAGGGATTCCCCGGTGTCTCTGGCCGTTTCTAATTCAACTTAGAAGTTGATAGCTATTCAAATATGTTAATTGATCCCATTCCTGTAATTGGCGGTCCTTCCGCTGTTGGATGTGGTGAATAAATAAATAAATAAAATAAATGAACAGGGGGCCAATTTCATGGTGACGCCAAGCACAAAAATCTGTTAACTAAATAATTTATTTGCTCTATTTTGCAAAAATAGGTTGGCGACCAAAATTGTATGTGATGTAAATACACCGATATTCTTCCACTCTTAACACAATCTGACAATACAATAATGCCCGTTAACCTTCTTATAAAGCAAACAAATTCTGTGTTAAGCAAATTTTTGTGCGTGGCAGTGCCATGAAATTGGCCCCAGTTTGACAAAAAGTTAGATTTCTATGCACACTTTGGCAGCGTGATAAGACCACTGACCTATGTACAATGGACTGGATAAGTGACTTCCTGAATGAAGCCAATATCCGCCATCTTACTCCTGGAAAGACAATATCTTGCCTAGACTGGTTACACAACTTTTACTAGAGTATGATGTTAAGTGGAATGCAAGCAGTTGTATGGACTGGCGAGCAGTCTAGGCAAAGCATGGTCTTGCCTGGAGCAAAATGGCTGAAGCATTGTTTCAAACTCACAGTCATCTGCCGTTATACAGCCAGTCCATTGTATAAAAGATCAATGGGCAAGAGTGAGGTCTTTACAGACAGATTACATTATAGGAAAACGTTTAAAAACAGGAACAACAGCATTACATAACTGAAGAAAAATGTTGATAAACTGGTTTGTAGAAATTTGAGCCACATAGATGCAGTAATACCTAAAAACATCTATGAATGGTTTTTGTGTTGAACGAATGGTAAAAAATAAAAATTAGAAAAAAAGCACCTTCATTTGGCAATTTCTCCTACAAAGGTACCATTTTACACAGGAAAAATTAAATGGCGTTTGTTACCATTGCTATCAACACTTTTAGTCAGATTTTTCTTGTCAACTTGTGAAGTAAATTTTTGGGTAACTACAAATGACGTAAAGCCCAAAATGAAGAACTAACCTGTAAAACAGTGTCGTATATTCTGATGAGGTCCTGTGGCTTAGTGACTCTCCTGTTATTTGTTCCCCCGACTGTTGGCTGCGATACCGTCATACCGGCTTCTGGTAAACTCTCTTTGAGCGTTTCTACCATGAGGAGGTTGCGATCTATCGTCTTGGTCAGCCGTATGTACATGAGGTATGTGTAGAGATATTGGGAGCTCGGAATGGGGCCATCGGATTTCTGAGATCTCTGCTTTACAGTCTGTCGGAAGAAAGAAAAAAACCGCTTAAACATTGGTGTGGGCGGTCGGGTTGGCGTAGTGGTTCTTTCCCTGCCTTTCACCTCTGGCGTGCCAGGTTCGATTCCTGGGCGTATATGTGGATTGGGTTAGCAGTCCCTACTTGACCGCGTGGGTTTTCCCCCAGGAGATTTCTTTAGGGGTTTTCTTCCCACTTCTAAAACTGCATCTCCTTCTTCATCATCTTTTAAGTTGATAATAAAGTATAGTTAAAGCTTATAACGTATAGTTGATGGCATAAGGGGCCTTAGTTGCCGAAGATGCCATAAAATCTACATCGGTACATCCTATGGTGTGTTTCGGCCACAGCCAGAACAAAATACTGCCCCGGAGGCGTGTACAATTTTCTAGTAGTATTTTGGGTTTGTTTCAAATGATTCTGCATTTTTCTGAGATTCACAATATTTTCAAATATTTTTCCAAAATCATCTTGGACCTGGAAGAAATCACCGAAGCAGAACCATCTTACAAGCGATTTCAAAAGTTATTGGTCAATAAGTGCCTTGTTATCTGACCAAGAATTGGTATACTCAACAAAAATATAAGCACACATTTTTGCAACTGCCAATATTTTGCAAATTAGCCACTACGGAGCAGTGAAATTTCACACCATTCATGTGAAGCATTGTATATTCCATCTGCACCAATTGTCTAGGCTTGTGACCGTGTAGGGTCTGCCAGATATGTGTTACGTA
Source organism: Henricia sp. BOLD:AAB3569 (assembly GCA_037783545.1). Lineage (NCBI taxonomy): Eukaryota > Metazoa > Echinodermata > Asteroidea > Spinulosida > Echinasteridae > Henricia > Henricia sp. BOLD:AAB3569. The sequence continues at coordinate 65,043 of JBBELK010000015.1, read as the reverse complement.
ACTTTTACGTATATCTCATAAAATTTCAGATGACAGTAGGTGTACGTTTATTTTGTTCAGTTTTAGAAAACTGCAGTACTTTTTAGAAGAGCATATTAAAGGATCGTGTTCAGATCACATTTTTGACTCCACATTTTTTCTCCATGGGTGTTGAGATTTTGATACCATATCATTTGTCATAAATTTTCTCATTACCATTCTGAAACGTCGCGTTCTCAATCCGTGTATTTTCAAGTTTATCGTAAAAAAAACACTGAAGTTTTGGAAACTAATTTTTCCATAAATGGTTCCATAAAGCAGTGCAGTGATCACACCAACCTTTTTTGGGGGGTATTTTGGGGAGGCATTTTATATGACGAAGAATCGATACTTTAGGAAATTTGCTTTTCTTTTTTTAGGAGAGTATACAAATCTTACTTACTGGGTCGACTTTGATTTCGTCTCTGAGTATCTGCATGGCGTCCTTGCATTCCATAAGTAAACTCTCATAGATGGACATCTTACTCTCAGGGTCGCTGGAACTCTGAAGTTGTTTCTCATTTTCTTCGCAGCTAAGGAGGAAAGCTCGCACCTGTTGGGAGAATAACCCTTAATGTAACGTCATGGTAGAACGGTTAAATGGAACAATACCACCTTAGTATGCTCATCTTTAGTACACTGTAAATGAGTCTTTCCACGGTAAAGTGGGCATTTTGGCAACACAGACCATATTTTCGAAGAAATACCTTTGTCTGGTCTCAATATAAAAGAAATAAGTTTCAGTTGTTCTGAAGAGATAACTGAGGCCCAAAAGGGGTTACAAATAGTGTGACAACATGCCTTTATGTACAAATGTCCAATATACACTCGTAACCGGGACGGACACTTGTTACATTTTAGGCCGTCCCGGTTACAAGCGTATATTGGACATTTGTACACAGCGCTTTTAGAAAGGCATGTTGTCACACTATTTCTAAACCTTTTTGGGCCTAAGTTATCTCTTCAGAATTGGGGCTTTAAGCTGTAATTGTCGATTGTTATACTATCGGACCTGTTCATTCTTAACTGGCACTAGTCTTCCTCTCCAGGTGACTTCACTTAGTGTCAGTGCTTGCTTCTCTCTTGTCTGGGCTAGTAGGTTCTGTCAAGTAAATGTAAAAAGAAAATATATTTACTGTGACATTCATAGCTATTTCATTGGTGTCTTGACATTTTCTAGGTTAAAAATACATCAATAGGGGAGATATGCAAATATATCACTGGATGAAAATCTGTAGAGATATATTGTTATTCCAGGACACTTGAAATTTTTACAGTCTGGTTGAGAGATAGCTCACGTTACATTTTGTTTTGTTTTGTTAAACCCACATTAAAAGGCATATTAATTATTTGAGGAGCGTTTCCAGATCACATTTTCTAACCATCATTTTTCCCATGAAAAAACGTGTTGAGATTTTGATACCATATTATGCGTCACATTTTTCTCATTACCATTCTGAAATTTCACGTTCTCAATCTGTATATATTTTCAAGGATGTCGCCAAAAATCCGCCGATGTTTTGTAAACTATAAAAACTGGTTCCATAAAGCAGTGCGGTATTTACACCAACCTTTTTGCTTCCACATCCAAATTGGAGATTGCAAATTGCCTGTTTTCTTCCCATGGATAGTATTTTGGGGAGGTATTTTATATGATTGTTAGGTTAGAGTGAGAAATTTATTTAGCTTGCGTCGGGGAGACTGAATGTTAATTAGGGTTTAATTTGCCCTTATCAGCTAGCTCGGTGGTCGAGTGGTTAAGACGTCCGCCTTGTTTGCAGGAGGTCGTGGGTTCGAGCCCCACCCGAGCACGCTATGAGGTTTTTATAGTGTCTCGGGAAAGGACCGAGTATACAGTGTTAACCCTAACCCCCTGGTTCTATGGAAAATCGGGTACAAATTGGAGGATTTGGTACCGTTAAAGTTAATTAATTACAATGTCATGTGATAACTCACGTCAATGTTGGAAGACATCAAACCGCCCGATTTGAGCCTCATTTGAACCAAGTCCTTAATGGCAGACTGGTCCCCGATGTTGTATGCACAGTAGCGGATGTTGGGAGTAATCTCCTCAACACGCTGTAGGTACAGGATTCGCTGCTCGTCAGTCAGGGTACCAGCCAGCTTCTCATAGATGTTCCTTTGGGGGGAAAGTGAGTAAAATTGACAGATGTGTTGAATTAAAAGGACACTGAAATAGTGTTTTTTTTATCAATGAAATATGTGCTGTGCAACTACTCCGTTTAGTTTAAAGGCACAGGATCGTCAATGCGTGTGTGAGGCCAAAATTCGTGCCACGAAATACACAGCTCCATAGCAAAGGCATGGAGCTGCGTATTTCGCGGCATGAATTTGGCGTGCGTATTGCTGACGAGCCTGTGCCTTTAAGTCATTAAAAACCCTACTTGAAAGTTGTTTTGAGGTTAAAATAATTTTGTTTTGTTTTATGATAATACAAATTTGTATAACGAGTACAGTTATGATGTGACATTAGGCAAACACTCCACTGTGCACGAAACATTCCACTATTTTCTCCAGCTTGCTGAAACGTTTGTAATTTATTTATTTATTAATTCCATTTATTTACCATATCTAATCCTCGGCTGTTACATGCTGCCTGTTGTAGGCTATGAAGAAATTGGTGGTAGAAACGTAAGTAATTTGCCACAATTTCAGTTTGATTTCTCACATATTTAGTTTACTTTTCTCTTGTGTCTTCCTAGAGTGACATGCCCTAAACAACACAATCTTTCTGTGAGCTCCTTTGAAGAATTAAAGTTCAATGGATGCAATCCACATGTACTTACTGTGCCGTGCTGAACATCTTGATACACTCCTCCCAATGTTCTTTCTGAAAGTATAATGTTCCCTTCATCCAAGAACAATAGGCCTGGGGGGACAAGAGAGAAAGCATCCTTCAATATATGTGTTCAGCTTTAAACACTGTTTCACTTTGAGGAGGGTAGAGGGGAGAGGGGGGGGGGGGGAAGGAGGGGGGTGCAAGCCGTGGGGGAGGGGGATCCATCCCCATATTGCAGAGATTATCTGTGACCCATTCTGGGATAAATGGTCGGATGTAGTGCCCAATTTCACTAAACCCGTTAGCACAAACATTTGTTTAGCACAGAATATCTTTGGTTTATTTTACAAAACTGGGTTGCCAGCCAAAATCGTATGTGATGTGTTTTTACTGATATTTTGCTCCTGTTCCTAAAAATACAATTTTACATACAATTTTGGCTGGTAACTCATATTTGTTAACCATTTTTTTGTGCTAACGGGTTCCATGAAATTGGGCCCTACAGGGCTGTAGTCGTGTACTGTCCATCACAAGTGCTCACAAGCCTTCACAAGTCCACCACAAGTCCCTGGGTCTTAATTCAAGTCACAAGCTATTCGAATGAACACCAACAAAGGCATTCTTTTGTGCGTGTTCATACTTTCCTTTTTGTTACAGGACTTGTGACGGACTTGTGCAGGACTTGTAACAGACTGGTGATTTTATCGACTTTGGACTTGCGATAGACTTGTAATGAACTCGACTACCGGTACAACCCTGCCGCCCAGACCAAGTCTTTGCAAATGCGCAAGCAGTTCTTGAAATCAACGGCTGATCCAGGCCCATTAAAATGAAAAAAATGTACCTTACATGTTACAAACCCAGTTAATATTCCTGAACAGAAAATGTTACTGATCCCAATTACTAACCTGTGCTTCCAGTTTGGACCTGGCATCGCACTTGTCACTTTGACACAGTGTCTCAAGCTTCTCTGCGTATCGCACTGTCTTGTGTAGCCTGGCCATCAGATGGAATCGTTTCCTGGGCTCTGTGTTTGATTCTTGCTTTAATTGCATCGTGTAGGCCCAGCATCGCTCGGCGCAGATCAGGGGGAGGTACAGAAACCTGGGTATGTAATGTTTAAGATGACGAAGTTAGAGAGAATTCTTAGATGGGCCATTCCATGAAGATGAGACACACAATGTTACTTTTCTTTATTTCTAGGCCATGTCTAGACAATTTTATGCGATCGTGTTGTGTACAAGCACATGTAGAACTACCGGTGGCATGGCGTGACGTACATGCTCGCTGCAATGATTTTGTATTGTAATTTTTGGCAATATAAACCAACTTGTAAAAACAAAAATACAAGGCTATTTTATAATCTTTATTTGGATAATTTCTGAAAAGAAAGAAAAAACAAAACAAAAAAATTATGTTTTTGTGAAAAACTAGTGAGAAAATAACTAATTTCATGTCAAATACTGGATTCTGTTTTAGGCGTCAAATTCTGTGAATTCTGTCAATTTTTCGCTATATCGCGGAAAATAAATGGCCCAATCTCGCGACATCCGACTTTTATGCGGAATTTTCAAAAAAATTTAAACATGTTCAAAACTGGCCGACATCAATTGAGTTCCCACAAATTATCACGTCTTCTAACGGCCTAGCCTTGCACACCATAGAACGTTTTTTACGTCATGAACAGAGTTTTTAAACATCCTTAGAAATCTTTAAAAGTAACGGTCAACAACCTTTTGAGAGATTTCACTTTTCGCCTCTCACCTGACGTCTGTAATCGTCTCCTCTTTGATTTTACGGTGAACATATTTGTTTCTGTTGCCATAGGAAAACTTGAGGGACTTTCGTATCCTGCGTAATCTTCGGGAGCAGTAACTCCTGTAAAAGGTAATAAAAAAAATATACAAATAAATAAAAGCACAGAAAATGCAGTGTCAGGCCTTTGAATGAGTGGGTCAATAAATGCATGCAAGGCCGGTTTCAAACGTCGTGATTATGCCGCTTCGAATAAAATTAAATTTGGTGCGACGTTAGCATGGCGTGTAAGCACGGCAGTGGTTTCAAACATCGAACTTAGTTTGCAAACTTTCAAAATACATCCAAAATGGCAGATGAGTCGCGTGCACTTCATGGACGTTGTGCACGTGCGTTTTCCATTATATCCATTGTAAGTCGCCATATTTATTATTTTGATGCACTTGTTTGTTGGTTATTTCTTTGCTCGCATACGTGCTGCGAGCATGCACATTCCTAAAAGGGCCCCTTATTTAGGATTTTTATCAATGAAATCTATGCTTTAAAACCACTCTACTCAGTTAAAGTCATAAAAATCCTATTTGGAGCTTGCTTTGGGGGTTAAAACAAAGGTTTTTAGTTTTTATGCTAATGAAAATATGCATATTCATGACCAATGTCACTATGTCACAAGAGGCAAACACAGGAAAATCACATTCAACTGAAACTTTTGTAATCCATGGCCGTTTGAGTTTGTTTTACATGTTGCCTGCTGTAAGCCACGACAAAACTGGGGGTAGAAACTGCAGCAATTTGCCACAAGTCCAACTTGAAGTCTTATGTTTTTTCTTAACTTTTCCCTTCTGTCTTCCTTATGTGATGCACTCAAAACAGCGCCCTCTGTCTGTGATTTATTGCAGTGAAATCTTCAAAGTTGAAAAAGGCCACCTTTTATTGATTTTACATCCAAACGAACAATAGTATGTCTTGCTGAACAAGTAATCCGTCATTATGAAGCAAAGCTTAGGCACAAAGTTGTTTAGCATGTCACAGGCCCTTTAAATTAGACACGGCAGAAGATGTAGCACTACATCTGAAACCGCGCTGTGCTACTGCCGCACTAAATTTAGTTAGCATGGCAGACCCTGTCAAGCTAAATTCTTTTGCCATGCCGAATTAAATTTGCCGAGCCAAATGGTTTCAAACGTCGTGCTTGTTCTGTGTCGAATATTTTAAAAAACCAGTTTAATTACTTCGACACGACACAAGCGCGACGTTTCAAACAGGCCTAAATCTTACAAACAAGACAGATTTTTGAAATTACATTTCATGTAATAGCAATCAAACACTTTAAGTATAGGCCCAAAAGAGTATCCTCCCAGTAAAAAAAAAAGAAGCTATACTTTCACCTATTGACCCCCTTCGAACACGTGCAAATACGCCATTTTGGGAGTCAAATAATGCTGAGTCATCGTGGAAGCGATGTGCGTGCACGCTGTGTGTGTCTCTGGTGGGCATAACGCGGTTTAATTCACCAATGTGAGCCTTAGCATTGCGCGTTACGCACGCTATGGACACACACAACGCGCATTGCTTCCACAACGACGCGGCATTATTTGACTCCCAAAATGACGTCATTGGCACGAGCTCAATAGTCTGGAAGTAGGAAAGAATGACCCTAGTCTACCCACCTGTATCTCTGGTAATCTCCATGTCTCAATCCATGCTGTTGTTGGGATTCTTTGATAATCTGTAGAACTGTTCACATTAGAATTAAGGGTTTTCCAAAATGAGAAATAGGAATACAAATTTAAAGATACAATGGAACCATTTGACATCTTAACCACTCGCCCAGTGGTCGAGTGGTTTAGACGTCTGCCTAGCATGCAGGAGGTCGTGGGTTCGAGTCCGGCCCGAGCATGCTACAAGTTTTAACGTGTCCTCGAGAAACGCACTTAATATATAAGTGCATACCGCGTCGTGATGGGCAAGAATTACTTCCACTTATCATCATTTGGACTGACGCAATAATTCCTTACTTCATGTAAATTACAATCGCCCACTGTAGGACCATCAAACCCGCCATCTGCCATGCCCGGTGGTCGGGTGGTTAAGACGTCTGAACATTTCACTCAGTTCGGCTGTTTGGGAGTGGTTCACTTGTGATTTTACATCTTACGTATTTTAACTATAAATGTGAAAGAGAGCTGGCTTCCTGAATGTCAAAAACGCACTCAAATGACTTCTTATGGCGCCTCAAAGAAAAACTTGATATTTTCTCAATGCTAAAATCATGTTTCTTAACAAAATTTACACTTTCTGGGACATTATCATGTCGTATTAATTAGGGAAAATTAGTGGCGGGGGTGTACGGAATTTATACCATTGTTGTTTGGTTGGTACATTGGCAAACGAAGTGCCCTTTGCGCCAGTCACTGTAGAGAAAAATAAATCTGAATGCTGCCAAAGCAGACGTCAGGTACATAGATTTTTATTTTTATTTTATTTATTCACCACATCCAACAGCGGAGGGACCGCCAATAACAGGAATGGGAGCAAGTGCCACAACCCGTCGCGGCCCGGAATCGAACCTACATTCTAGTACTAGAACAGGAACTTAGGTACGACGCACTAGACCGCTTGGCCATAACACCCCACAAATTTTAGCATAGTTATCATCATATTTTACTTGGAGGCGGGTGTTTTCAAAGAGTACTTTTAGAAGGCTAAAAGTGTTTATTTGACGTTTATATTGGGACGTTATCATTTTTTATATAACACTTTTAGCCCTTTAACATTTTAACCCCATTCGCCGTGTGGAACATTCCTGCACGCCCGTAATGGTCCAAAAACCTGTGTCAAAAATCTTACCGTACATTCCAAATCAGACATTTAAAAGCACACCATGGAGGTCCTTGTAATCTCAAGACTTTTGCACCCTTGTCGTTCTTTTTCCATGTTGACTCAAACATCAGAAAAGGATAAAAGGGAGCAACATTTGGAGTAAAATTTACAATTCTCAAAGAGATTGGTACCAAAAATTCGTCTAGACCACGTCAAAAGGAAAGTAGTCCCACCAACGCGGACGGATTTTGTTTACACTATGTTAAGCCTAGACTGGCCCCCTGTCCACATATTTACTCCCCCACGCGTCGTATATGAGCGAGAGCAGCATAGCGCACATAGACAGGGGACCAGTCTAGGCTTAACATAGTGTAAACAAAATCCATTCGCGTTGGCGTGACACAGGTTTTTGGACCATTAAGGGCGTGCAGGAATGTTCCACACAGCGAATGGGGTTAAAATGTTAAAGGGCTAAAACTAAAGTGTTAAATAAAAAATGATAACGTCCCAATATAAATGTCAAATAAACACTTTTAGCCTTCTAAAAGTATTCAAAGAGGGAAAAGGCCAGCAACTTTTAAAAAATCGAAGCTGTCACTAGACAGAGGCAGTCACTTCCTCACTAAAGGGCCGGGCAATCCGTTCCGTGATTTCGGAGTCGCAGATTATATCATGCACGCATGACGCCGTGAACAATCATACAATGGGTCAGCAACATTGTAGGCGATTATGACTTGCCGCTTCTATGAACATGTCACCACGCTTGCGCAGTTGCAATTCCGTAACTATAGCCGTTCATTAATGCTTTACGGTTACCGTATAAACTATAGCCATGGCAAACGGTCGAGTTGACCTGCACCAACAATTTCCAAATTCCATATGGCACGTTTATAAACCATTATTATTAAACACGTTTGTAAACATTTATTTAAACATTTTAAACAGCTGTACGATTATCTGTTAGACAAAGATTTCAAATTTCAAAAGGATACTTTCTATTGTATAAGAAACGCTGGATTCCGGCGTTTCAGGTTTCGTTTCAATCTGTTCCGATCCACCAACTTGAACTGCCGAGGAATCCATTTTTCAGCAAGCTACACGTGGATAACGAAATGCTGGCAACAGAGGGCGCTTAACACAGCTTTAACGCGGTGTCGAGTAGACTGGTTTCCAGTCCAGCACCGCTGCCGCGGCTTTGCTTAGACTGCTACACGGTCCATGTGACATAAGAGCGCTTGCATTCAAGTTCCACTATTTACACGCTTTAGGGTGGAAACTGCAGCAGTTTGCCACAATTCCAGTTTAAATTTATATGTTTTTTCCTCCTGTGTGTTCCTCACACTCTAGACCTGAAATCAATTCGGTATACGCTCGTGTTTTGTCCGTCTACGCCATTTTACCGCGCACGATCGATAGCCGTTTTATGGTGCAGTATACTACTTTTGTTTCGACCGACTTGAGAAACCTGATTGCGCTAAAATATTCACGATTCAAAGCGCATTGACGATGTTGCCACAGCAAGAACCAATAACCACACTCCACGGTGTACTGTGGTAGCTTCCGTTTTTACCAGGAAGTGTTGAAATGATTAGTAGTAAGAACACTTTTCAATAGATTCGTATATTTATTCAGATGAACTGCGTTTAACTTTTAGCGAAATGTAGTAGGTCTTCTTTGAATCACAAGCATTTATACTCCGTACATAATGCACCTATATCAATTGTTTCCCCCACCCCTCCCTCCCCCGCGCTGCCCCACCCCTTAGGGGGTAGTTTGGTAATTTTTTCGTGCCCCAGGGTGGGGATTTTGACCCATTGAAATACATGTTTTGCACCCGAGGGTGGGGATTTGTGTCACCTAAATTGTGCTCTAGGGGTGGGGATTTTGTCACGCGAAAAGTGACAATCCCCACCCCTTAGGTGGGGCAGCCCGGGGGGGGGGGGGGGGGAGGAACAATTGATAGGTATACAATAAAATAATATACATGTACATAATAAAAACCTCCCCCACAACAATTGAGGGAATTGTCGGCTACGATTTTTAAATTGAATTCTTAAACAAAACTTGGGCCAACGAAAACATCAAAATATTACTATGATTATGTCTCATTTTGAACTTCAGGAGTAATGGATATTGATAGGTGCACTACTTGAGGAAATATAATTCTCAAGCACATTTTTGTTGAAAATGTGACATGAATATTAATAAAGCCCCGTGTCTCGACAAATCAGATCTCTACGTCTACTTCTCGTAGCAAACTCCGTATTTTTCTACGATATTTCTACAAGGTTAAGTGGTTGAATGGTTTATTCATCTCTTCGACCCCACAAAAGGGGGTACGAGAGCCAACAAATTACATACAGATAAGAAAAATAAACTAAAGTGTGTTAAAGGCATTATACAAATAAACAGTTAATTAATTTAATTTTGACATAATCATCTTAACAAATTTAGCTAAGTTACATAGTTGATTTGAGCTGCGTACGTTGAAAAAAAGTCCCAGTTTGTCAGGATTTGGTCTAGTCCAATAAAATCTCTTGATAAGGGTGGATCTTTCGTGAGTGAGAGACGGGCAAACAAGAACATAATGAAATTCATCACAGTTAACGTGGCTATTACATAATATTACTTTATATCAACAGTTATCAAGATTGTTACATGAGCTTCTGGAGGAACGTCTAGAATCGCTAGACGCCGAATTGCGCATGCGTAGCATTGACGACGCGGTGTCTAAAAAGGTAAGATTCGAACATCGATATATATATACACTGGATGAAGCAACGACGTCTAAAATTTAAGCCACCGTCCACCATTGTACCCCACTAAATACAATGCCTGCCTAGACTGGTCATACTGTCTTCACTAGTTTACATGTGTTAAAGGCAGTTTACATCATTGGTAATCTCGAAAATCAGAAATGTTCACAGATTTACGCCTAACTTACACAATATAGGCCCTAAACATGCATGACCATAGAAAACATCCCCTGAAATGGTTTTGTCTGAAGTGCTATAGTCTTTGAGAAATGAGTAAAACAATTAGTTTTCGTCTCATGAGACGAAAATTCAATTCGCCCCAAAACCATTTCGCCCCAACCACTTCGCCCGAGGGCCATTTCGCCCCAAATTTCTTCGTCCAAACACTACATCGCCCAAATGCCACTTCGCCCCAAAACCACTTCGTGCACAGGCCGTGGTTCAGGGCGAAATGGTTCAGAGCGAAGTGGTTTTGGGGCGAAATGACTGCAAACCCTTTTTGTACTGTTTTCTCAAAAGTAAGACGAAGTACGGACCTGGTTTTTGCTCAGGTTGGTTTTAATCATGCATATCTTTAATCACACAGGGGGATAAAACTGTTTGTAACAGTTTACCAATCATGTATACTATTTCGTGGAATGCAAGCGATCGCATGGACCGGGGAGCAGTCTAGGCCAAGCATTGTTCTTGGGGTACAATGGCGACCAGCGCATGGCTGCAATTCTCGTATATAGCCAACTGCTGTTGCATACTTCATCCAATGTATATAAATCGATGGATTCAAACCATGACTTTTATATGCCTGTACAGGGTTCATGGTAGACTGGTTCCCGCTCCACATATTCCACGACTGAATATGAGGACCGGCTACCGTATCTTTTGTTAATAAAACATTTCTGGTTAATTACGTGACATTTTGAAAAACAAATTACGACCATCGAATTATTATTGTCAAGGATGCTAGATTGTTAGGCCTATCGAGTTGTAGAAACATAAACCACCATGATAAACAGGAAAACTAAAAAAATGTAGATGGGGAGATACTATAGCTGTTTAACCCACTCGATATTCCTGGACTTTTCATCGAGCACTTTCTCGGAATACCGTGTCTGCATATTAGACCTACAAACGTCCAGTTGAGTCATTCAACCACGCCGTTTCCCAGTGCAATTCCGTAAACTCCGATGTACAAATTACATCCTATTTCGCTATTAAAAGGCGAAAACTTTGATGTTTGCGACGTCGCGAATATCAGCGCCAATATTTGCAACGAAATCTGCGACGTCGCACTACGTTCCATAAGGCTTCCCGTGGTCGATAAACCGTCACGAAAAACACCTGATCCCAAAATTTCACAAAGCTTCCAGCATAATTGAAATAATGAAACTCGGTAACTGATTGGTCGAAGCAGAATAATTAACAGGGCATTATTATCATCATAATAATTACCGCTCAAAAGTTATTATGTTAGGATTAAGTCTTAGAGTAGCAATTTTAAAAAATGTATATTCTAATTATATGGGAATTAAAAAATGCTTAAAGATGACTACTTTTAATGTAAGCTTTGTATTTCTACAATTGAATCATTATTAGGCCTATTTTGAAGGTTAAAAACCTTTTGTGCGTGAACGTAATATAGTCAAAAGAGCGTAGGCTTTTTCGTGGGGCAGTTTCTTTGTTCCTTGAGGACATGCATGGTTGCACATATTGTGTTTTCATTGTTGAACGGATTAAGTAACAAACGATGCCCCACGAAATGGCGGCTATTCGATACGGTCTATTCGGGGTTAGCCCATGGAGTGTTTTGCCATGTTTTTTCATTCACTTTCCCTACACCGCGTTCTATGAACTGCTAGCTGTGCGTAAGTTGTTTTTGTTCGATCGCGCGCGTTATACGCGAAATGTAAGCGTGTTGTACGCGCACGCACACGATCGGGTACTTGTCACAACACACAGTGCACAATTTGCTTTTATTTCGGAAGCGTGCAGTTTCTGTGTGTGTGTGCATGTGCTTGTTTCATACGCGCCGACCAGAGCGCGGGTGCGGCCGCGAGCCATAAGGGGCGTTCACACTATCGCGGAAAAATCACACTTTCGCGCTGCGCTCACCGCATTGCATGAGCCCCCAATCGCCGATTATTCCAAAATAGAAAATTCCACTCTGGTAACGTTGGGCTTCTCTGATACCTCGTTGGCTGCGCTTTGGTAAGGTCAGCGCACCACGTTTTGCGCGTCGCGATAGGCCGCGCACAAGCGGCAAACCAGTTTGTGTACAAACCAATGGAACAGTGTGATTTTTCCGCGATAGTGTGAACGCCCCTAAAGGCTCAAAAGTGTTTGAAGGCGGATACACATTATCGCTGAAAAATCACACTGTTCCATTGGTTTGTACACAAACTGGTTTGCCGCTTGTGCGCGGCCTATCGCGACGCGCAAAACGTTTTGAGCTGGGTCAAAGTTCAAATTTGTTGAACTTTGACCGCGGTGCGCTGACCTTTCCAACGCGCAGCCAATGAGGTATCAGAGAAGCCCCAAGTTACCAGAGTGGAATTTTCTAGTTTGGAATAATCGGCGATTGGGAGCTCATGCAATGCGGTGAGCGCAGCGCGAAAGTGTGATTTTTCCGCGATAGTGTGTATCCGCCTTCACGGCAAAGGCGTCGCAGCTGCGTTGCTCCCCTGTCTACGTCGCATGGTGGCGCTCTCGTCCTGGCGCGCGACACACCCAACCAGCTGCGAGGCCTTAACTGACATCAGGATGGATACATTCAAGCACAGCACATGCTTTGACACGCGGCAAAGCATGTGCTGTGCATGAATGTATCCATCCTGATGTCAGTAGCTGCAAGGGTAGACTTGATTTAACGGCCTATTATATATAATTAGGGATTAAAAGTAGGATTGGCCAATCTTAAACATATGTTTAAAACCAGCTAGGGGTCCTGGGCACTGATAATGCCCGGGCCGCCAGGCGAGGGCATTATCAGCGCCCAGGACCCTAGCTGGTTTTAAACGGGAAAATATTTCATTGTGTCGGTGCGTGTAAGGGGTCACCGTTATTAAGTTGTCCCCCAAAATGACACGTGACGAAGTGAAACCACTCTTTATATAAAGCACAGCTTTATATAAAACACATTAAAAAAGTAACATGCATTGATTTTTCATGTTTTCTAAAGTACACTGCATCTATGTGCCTGAAATTTCTACAAGGTATTTTCAACATTATTCCTTATAGGGGCCTATAGGGTCGTCCAAGTTGTCAAAATTTTCAAAGTTCTACAAAGCGTAGGCCTGTAATATTTTTCAAGACCTTCCTATTTCCCCGAAATACTACTTGATATCAAAAGTTGTTGTCACTACAGTACATGTACCATGCAATGTCAACGTTTTACATCGCATGTAAAGTCCTACGCATCCCTCGACCCCGCCCCCTCCCTTCCTGCTTTGTAGAATCGTGAAAATGTTGACAACTAGGAACGGCCCTTTGTAATGTTGTTTGCTCCTGGTTTGGTGTCAGTAAACATTTTGAATCGTCCACCCGTTGTCTCACATTAGGACCAGCCGATATTCTTGTGAAGTACACTCTACTCTAGTTGGGTTTATTTCTCGGTCACCATGTGGCGAGTCGGATTTCTGTTGGTGCTATCCCTGTCTGCGTGTGTCTCTAAAGATGACGCGCCACTGTTATCAAGATTGGAACGTCTAGAATCGCTAGACACCGAATTGCGCACGCGTAGCATCGACGACGCGGTGTCTAAAAAGGTAAGATTCGAACCATTCCTCTTCATAGGGTTCACGGAAGCTCATATTGCGTTAATTAAAACGACACATGCTCGCACCCAAAAGCAAGTTCGATTGGTTGGGCGACCATAGTCAACTATAGAGCTCCTCGAACGACGGGTAAATTTCGTAGTTCGAGGGACTGTAGTCAAACTATGGTTAACTATACAATTAACTAGTCGTAATCATAAAATAGACGTTATCCTTTTAACACAATCAACGATCACACCAATAGAATTATTGGGAAGATCACGGCGTGCAGCTGTGACCTGGTTTATTCAGCTATACCTCACATGTCTTATCATGTACAATCCAGTCGCTTTGATCAAAAAGTTGTTTAAAAGCGACAATAGTCAATTACGACAACACTTGATGATTGTTACGATGCAAAACCTGATCTGTTAAGCAAAACCCCTTAACAACCGAAGATCATCGCCGAGTGTGATCAGACTGCTAAAAATTTGCACATTTTAACAGTTGCTGTGTTGGTTGCCAGATACGAAAAACCACAAAAACCCATTGGGAAAAATGGAAACGTACGCCTGACCTATGCAAAACCAACGGCTTTCAGGCCAGCAATGCAACTGATAAAATTCTGAAAAACATAAAATTTTAGCGATGTGCGCTGCAGTATGCAAGCAACGTGAGAATGCCCAACACCCGTGAACACCCCTTATTTATCAACCCCCTAGAGCACTGAACCGTTGCTCTTACAGAACAAGGATGAAGCAGATTTATTCTAATTCACCGGGGCTCAAACGAATAAATCTATATTTCCCAATACTACCCGTACCTACAACAAAGACAGCGAGGAATGTGCTGTATCATAACGGAAATTACAAGAAATCGTTGCCTGGCCAATTGGCGAGGTTTGCAATGAAATGCAGTGCTAGTGTCGACAAATATTGATTCCCAAATTGGTGTTACTGTCTTAACACCCAAATCCTTGCCCAAAATGGATACCAACGAAGAATCAAATTTTACACCATGCAGTGGTGTAGATTTTAACACCGCATTTTTTGCAGTGTGGTTCAAATCTCAGTGTTGTTTGGGATTTTTCGAAATTTCTCGGTATCTTCTTTTTCTCCAAAAGTGAGAGTAAGAGTTCTGACTATTTGCAAGATTGTCACTTGAGAAGTATGAGTCATGGGAACTTAGACTATTCGGGTAGAAAATTTGTGTGTTACCCCTCGCTGCGGTGTAAAAAAAAAAACACGCGCGCCGCCAGTTCGGCCAGACTGATGAGTCTGATGGTCGAACTATAGAAACCGTATCCAACAGCCGCCATCTTTTGGGGCAGTTTCTTTGTCCCTTAGTTGCACATATTGTTCTTACATTGTAGTTTGAGAAACAAAAGGTGCCCCACAAGATGGCAGCTATTCGATACGGTATATATACACTCAATACATTTTTTAAAATGGCGGAACGTTATCAACTGTTTTTGTCTTTTTCGTTCAAGTTTTTGATGTCCGCAGTTACTGTCGGAGATGGTGTGAAAACTGCCTACAATGATATGAGGAGTAGACAAAAGTACGCTTGGATTATTTGTAATATTTCGGGTACGGGTGACAAGAGCAGCGTGGAGGTGGAATCCACAGCTACCTCGGGAGCGTTCACTGATTTGGTCAAGGCCCTGGGAAACTTGAAGTCCCCGCGATTCGTCATTTACGAATCTCCACCTAACTGGCCAATATCCCAAAAGTTGGTACAATTTCTGTGGTGAGCATACGATTTAAAACATCACTGCGCGGACAACGGACCCATAATAATCAGGCCCGTAACCAGCGAGTTTTGGGGGGGGGGGGGAGGGGGGGGGGATCGAATAGTGCCGTCAGGCACTACTTTTGAAACAGTAAAATGCCGGCTATACATAACATTGCATACATAACGAAAAATGCATGGATAAGTAGATTTATTCTCAATATCCAACTGCGACGAAAAATTGAATTATTCAAATTATTGAATGTTTATTTTGTAGATCGAGCGGAACTCCCTGTTCCGCGGGGCGATCGTCCGATCCACCAGATCGCCCCCTGGTTACGGGCCTGATAATATAGGTTTTCTCGGTCAATTTCGGCAAATAACGCACTTCTATATATCTTTCATTGGAATATTTATTTTCTGGTGAAATAATTTATTGGAATTCTTTAGTTATGAATATGGGTAGATCACAAAAATAAAACACATGCGTATAGCGTACTCTAAAACAAACATAATCATTGGTATATTTTGTGTCTTTTGTTTTAGGATTCCCAAGGCGGCAGGGATCGGGGAAATAATGCGCTATTCATCAACGCTATTTATTGACATGATGAATGGTGGAATCGTCGCTTATCAAATAGGAAATATTCACCAATCTGACCCCGATACAATTAAAGACGAACTACTGCATAAATTAAGTTACACTTTATAATTATTATATTTCTACCGAGTAACCACTATAGCATTTAAAGGCACGGGCTCGTCAGTAATGCGCGCGCGCCAAATTCGTACCACGAAATACGCAGCTCCGTGCCTTTGCTATGGAGCTGCGTATTTCGTGGCACGAATTTGGCGCTTAAAGCGGGCCTCCCACTGTGCGATTTTTGTCACGTATTTCCTACGAATACCATAACTTTAGGAAACTGACTAAATATGCAAATTTAATAAATGGTTTTACAAAATAAAGGATGAATGGTGATGATTTATGAATTGATGGCCTAAAATGTGCATGTCACGAGTTGGTACCCTAATTTATGGAATCACCAAAGGACGCGTGATGCGGGGGCGGGGAGGCAGACCGTGCTGTAGTTCCCAATGGCCCATTTTCTTGAAAACAAATATAACAATTCAACACAGGAGAAGAGAGAACCGCACCGGAACCACGAGCAAAGAAAAGTTTGTATTTCATAAAACTCGTCATGCAGTTTTGTAAAAATGATTGATCGTTTTCAAGCCGTTGAATACATGTATACCAAGAGTTCTTACATACTGCAGTCAGGAACCGCGCAAATAGTATTCTGTAATAACGTTTTCGCGCGGAAAATCGAGTGCTTCAATTTTTTGCTGAAGGACACTCAAATTCCAGGGTACCCAACGGAGAACATGCACGCATGGTTGCACATTTTGTGCTTGCATTAATTGTTGTCAAATTTTGCCCTACAAGATGGCAGCTATTCGATACGGTCTATTATAAGGTGGTGGTCTGCGGGAAAATAATCGATATTAATAAAATTATCTAGTTCGGATCACGACCACACTGGGACCTCAACACGTCAATTAACTGTCTCATTCGGTCACTTTATTGTATAAAATGATCATAAAATGACCGTTCAATATTATTGACATGCTCATCATACAATTCGATATTGACTTTGTTGATGTTGGTGGTTCTGTTCTCCAGCCACTTCCGTAAAATAACATCTTAATCATTAAAATATCAATAAAATGCGAAATACTTTTCCAAGCCACAAAGTTTAAGCCCTTGCAACTTTCAGTAAAATCAATTTACTTTAATAATTTGATTTTGTCTAGTATCTAAGCTTGTTTTTCCTTTCTATTTTGTAGTATCTAGACATGTTTTGTTATAATTGTGGAGGGTTAAGTATATCTTTGCATTAGTAATGTTTGTGCCAATAGAAATAAAACATCTGACAGAGATATGTTTATACAGCATAGAAATAGAAGACGAGTGTCACCTTTTGTGCATTGCCAAGAGTCCACGGCACAACCTTTACTGAACCATATCCATCATCAATCACGCGCCCTTTTCAACACTGTCCCGAAATGGGTGCCGCCATTTTGATTTGTACGTTATGGCGCAAAAAGGTCAAAAACATTGCCCTCTTTGCACCCACTACGTTAAAGTAGACAGAATTAGAATTACGACTATATACATGAAACAGAAAAACCTAATATATATTTTTGTGAGTTTTTAAAGCTTCATATAATGCATGAAAAGAGCAATTTTAAACAGCTAGAATCCCCCCATCCACATTTTTTTAGTTTTCCTGTTTATCATGGAGGTTTATGTTTCTACAACGCGATTTACAACGTGTTTTCCGCCAAAAACCGACAGTATTTGTTTAAAACGCAATTCAGTTCCGACCCTCCTCACCCGGAATTCTGAAACGCTCGAGGTCACTTGGTTTGTTTACAAACAGGGGCGATACGTCATCCTGAGAAACACTCAAAACGGCCTGTGCAGTATTGAATGGAAAATATACGAAGTGTATGTTCATCATGCCTGTTCTGTCCTTGTTATTCAAAATACAAACGTGAAAACACCTGATGTAAAACGACAATAATCTACTATTACCTTTTTTGTGAAAAAATCGTAAAATTGTGGCTCACAATGAAGTCGAGTCTTTTGAAGGAAACACTGGTGCATTGCGACCGGTGTTTGTCACGGAACAAAACAGCGGTCCGTGTACAGCAGTGGAAATGGTGCCTGCGAGCCGCGCCGTAGTTCCCACGTGTTTGAAATTGGCACACGGTATTTGCACATCGGCCGGTACAAGTTCTTGTTCTCTCTCTTCGTAATAAAAAAGAATCTTAGCTTCTGCTCTTTTTTTTCATGATGTCTGGTAAAACATACAACCACGCAACTACTGGGCATATCTCTGGCTTTTTGAACCAAAACAATTCTTCAAAAAACACCATCTAACAGAGACGGTTTTCCAAGTTTTTTGCGTGTAAACGTATGGAGCTAACAATCGTGTTGACTTTTCTTTCTCAGGATTGCGTCACGGGGTCACGCGCATATCATGAATACCTAATGAGCGTTTCAGAAATCGCGAAAATCTCATTTTCGAAAAGCGCACTTTTGCTTGCAATTTATCCACTTAAAACCGACAATTAAAAAATAATAAAAATCCACGTCGGCAAGAGGGATGTTTGGACTATCGAAAAAAGCCTAAATGCTGGATTTTCGTCTAGGGGGATTCTTCCTCTTTAAAGTAGCCCATATCGTCCAAGCTGTCCAATCAACCGTGAACCTTTACGGTATATGGGCAAAAAGTAGCATAAGTATTATTATCCTACAGTTAAAATGGCGCTGTGCAGAACCTTGCGGATGCACAAATACGATCCAATCTCAAATTTGGCAGTTTCTGACACGATGGATATCGTATTTAAATATTACGTCGCCAAAATCACTTTTTTTGTGTGCGTTTCTCGCCATTAGCCTATGTCATGTCACTCGAGCGTGACGTAAGCGCAGGCGCCTTGATGACTGAGAGCGGACAATTGTCAATATGGCGAATGAAACAAAAGGTTGAGCCTTTGTGTTCGGCCGCCATATTGACAATTGTCCGCTTTAGGTGGCCACGCTTGAGTGTGTATAGGTAATCTCTTTTGTTCACCCCAACTCAAACCTGCCATTACCCCATAATTGCATGCTGAGAGATCTCGGGGAATTTCCACTCTGCTAAGCGACGTTACAATACCCTGAGGAAATCCACGCAAATCTGTGAAGTAAGGCAGCTGTTGCGTTCAGCTAACACACGCCCGAGTCATTTTGATGTAATTTAATCAATTTGGTCATGTTATGCCGAAAAGAAACGATTTCTATACTTTCCAGAAATTCTATTGGGTTCTGTTCCTTATGACTGTCCCATTCCTACCAAAATTTCCGGCGACGACGACCTTATTTATGTCACCTGACGGAATCTGGCCAATCACGGCAAGTGTTGTTCGGGCCTGGTATTTGGTGACGTCACGAACCTCTCCGCAGAATCTCATGTGAACTTGAGCATTGGTTAGGTGCGGACAAACTGCACAAAACCATTGCGTATGAGTGTGTAGGAAAAGGTATACCTTTAGCATAAGTCGCGCTGGCTAGTATTCTTTTTGCGACGATAAAACGAACGGAAATCCGCGGCAAATCCACGCTCATTAAAATACCAAAACGCAATGGAAATTCCTGGCGGTGCCCAACCCAGGATACAACCTTCAATGTCTGTGTTATACCATGTTTCCTTCCTCCATGGTTATACGCCTGGAATTAAATTTTTGTTTTGGTGTTTTAATGAGCGTAGAAATGCCAAATTTGTCTTCTTATGGTCGCAGAAAGAATACTAGCCAGCGCGACTTATGCTGCCGTTTCCCAGAGCGGGTCATATAAATTATAGCAATGTTTTATTGCGGGTGGGTCTTAATTTTATCGAACAGTCATTCTATATAATCCGATTGATTATTATGCACAATCGCCAATGTGCAAAATTTAATGCATGCAAACTGTTGCCATGCAGTTAAGCGGGCCTCCCACTGTGCGATTTTGGCCACGAATTTCCTCCGAATTGGTACGATTATCGGAGACTGCCTATAGACTCTACACACAATCGTACCCAATCGTACCAAATCGTAGCTAATTCGTGGCAAAAATCGCACAGTGGGAGGCCCGCTTTAGTCGTTTGTCGGTTCCAAGCAGCGGAAGGTCACTATGAAATTTCATTTCTTGAACCTAAATATAACCCAAAGTAATGTTATTTCCATGACGCCGGTTGAAATGAGCAAAAATATTTCCACACGCACAAAATAACTCATACATGTATACGGCGCAATTAAGTACTGCAGTATATATGCATTGTAGGACATGCGTCACTGCTCTACATGTACAATATTTACTTTGAAATGAAAAATATTTAATTGTGTTGGTGCGTGTCAGGGGTCAACGTGGTTGTTCCAAATAGAGGGTGCGTGACTCTGTTGTCGATCTCTCTCTAGGCGAGTTTAGTGACCCGTGACAAAGTGAAACCACTGTGGTTTATATAAAGCACAGTGGGTGAAGGTGCGCCCGATTTTCTGTCGTAGCTGTCGTACCGCAATCCGCTGATCCAATAACTGTAAGTTTATACTTTTAAACAGTATTTTCCCCGATGTTTTACTATTCATTCACACACAAAAACCATGCATGGATTTTTAATGTTTTCTGAAGTATGACCGCATCTATATGTGGCTGAAATTTCTACAACTTGGGAGCGCGTGCATGTGGTCTAGTGGGTATGAAGCGGGACTCCCAATCAGAGGTTGTGGGTTCAAGCCCCACTATGACTAGCCTTGTCCAAGGGCTATAAAATTGTGTGAATCCGTGAAGAATTTGCATGTATGCTATACAGCGAAAGTGCGCCACCGCCCGGTGAATTGTAGCCAACTGCAAAACAGTCTGGTTACCGAAATATCTTGGTCTGAATCCTGACTTCACGGGCGAGGCTGAATCACAGCCTTGTTCTTTCTGTACTCGATTTGTTACGTGTTTCTTTATAACTGCGTTGGAAATCCGACGCAATTACTTATGCGAAACCCGAGTGCTTATAAATATTCATATCTTACCTAACATCCAATCAGAGCTCACTACTCGGGTCAAATGGTGCGTGTGACCGGTTTGCAAGCATAAATGTTTTTACGTTGTACGCGTACATCATGTGTAGTGTACAGTATGTAAACAGTATATAGGCCTGTCTGATGCAATCACACGTAGTGTTACAACTGAGGAAATCAACGGTAGTTTGAATTATGCAGCCTACAAATTGCAAATTGATGACTTGAAGATATCCCTCACATATTTTCTGTAAAGGTATGACGTGTTTGTGAACTTACCAACTGGGTATAGGCTACGTACGGAACATCTGCTATTTTTCAAACGGCACCGTATTGTTCTGTCAAAACAACCGTTAACCAATGAGCTTTTACGTCTCGGTGCTCTCTTTGAAAAATTAGCATAAAGAGTCCCCGCCCATAAAACACATCGAGTACATAAAGAACAAGGCTGTGATTCAGACCAAGATATTTTGGTAACCAGACTATTTTGCAGTTGGCTACAATTCACCGCGCGGTGGCACACTTTCGCTGCATAGCATAGCATATAGGCAAATTCTTTACGGATTCACACAATTTCACAGCCCTTGGACAAGGCTACCCTATGACCAACGTGTCTGTGTCTCTTGGCAAGGCACTTAATCCCAGTTGCCTCGTCAACCCAAGCGATATTTGGGAAGCTGCTAGGGGGAATGCCACAATCCAACTGCGAATATAGGGTTGAGCGCCTGGCCAGCAGCCACCTATAGTTGGAGCGAAATGGTTTCTGGTGGTTTCCTGATGGCAGCGATAATGTTAATGGCAACAGCGCCAGGAGTACCCTAGGGTAGACATGTGCACTATACAAGTGTCCACCATTACATTACATTACATTTAATACACAATAAGTTAGGGATATTGTGGGGTGTATACGCAGATATTTTAAGGATATGCATTTCGCTTGATTTTGTATATGATTAGACAATGACAGAAACACCTTGTCACAGAAATAGGTGAAAACAGTCATTTGGAATTGTTTTCCCCAAAAATCACAACATACCAATAACCCTAACTTATTGTGAATAGTGTAGGCCTAGTTCATGCATGCAGAACAACCGTGACATCCACGTATGTGAGTAATGCACCTATATCAATTGTTTCCCCTACCCCTTCCCCGCGCTGCCCCCACCCCTAGGTGGGGGTTTGGTCACGTTTTTCATGCCCCAGGGAGGGGCATTTGACCCTTTAACATTTTATGTGCATTTGTATACAAGACGCGCATGTTTTGCACCCGAGGGTGGGGATTTTGGTCACCTAAATGTTGCCCCATGGGTGGGGATTTTGTCACGCAAAAAGTGGCAATCCCCACCTCTTAGGTGGGGTAGCCCGGGGAGGGGGGCGGGGGATAGGGGAAACAATTGATAGGTGCATAACAAGCTCTTGGAGGCCGTGGTACTCTTGGAGGCCGTGGTACCCCATTTTCATAATCACAGGTGTGAATGCATGTGAAATGAAGTAACGTCAGTAGGCTATTATACTACAGACGCTATTAAACACGGAAAAGTTTAAGACAGTCAAATCCTCGTCTTTGTTGGTCACAATCGAGGCTATTTTGGTCCATAACTGATAGACTAATTATACTTGATATTATTGCATTGTGTAGATACACCCGGGGTAGCCAAACTTTTGGGAAAGTTTAGTGACCTTATCCACGTCAGTGAACATTGCTCTAAAAACTATTGAACCATAATATGCTGTACAGCAAAATCTCATTCCATGGTGTGCATACGCATGCATGTTTTTACACGGCGTTAACGGGGTACCTGTAATTCCGTGTCTAAACCGAGACATACAAGGCTTGCTCTGATTGGCTCACCGTCTTGTCTGACCATCATACACGCGACCTGATTGGTCAAAACAAAATCCAAGAAAGGTAACTTGATACCGAGCCAGCAAATTTATAGACAGGAAGAGCTGTCTACATTACACTTCTTCCGCTTGCTAACGAGGAAACTGTATAATCTAAAGGCTATACACTTATTCACTGCGGATATTGCACGCCATTTAAGGGGCTCTAAGCAAACTACATGTACAGAAAACAAGAATACTCAAACTTGCCAAGTATATATTGGCATTTTGTGTCTCCTGAATCGGTTCTTTAAAATAATTATAAACTATACTGGAAGGTTCCAAACTACATGCTTCGTACCAAGTATTGTCCTGAAGTTTGAAAGTTTGTGGTACTAAAGTTCGAGAGATTTCCGCCTGGCCCCAACAAAGGTAAAATTATTTGAACAATGTATTTATAGCCAACTGTCTATTTTTATAACTATAGACCTGATGTAGTAGATAAGTGTGCAATTTCTTTTGAAAATAGCCTGACCACTTCGTTAAGTGACCATGCATTATGAAGCTTATCTACAATAATGTGGGTTATACTGTATATCTAACAATATAACAAAACCTGTGGTTTTCAATACGATCATTTTATTGTTATACAAAGTACCAGCAGGATATATAATTAATTGTTTGTGCAGTGCAATTTTCACTTGTTCGTGTTCGTTTCAAGATTTCGAAAATCGGACTCGGGAACGTTCTTTACAGAAGATGAAAAGGAAATCTCCCTCAGCGACTGAAAGGCTCGAGAATGGAATGAAGAATGGCGAAGTTCCTAAGCCGGGCGAGTGGGGACGAGCGTGGTAAGTTTACGTAAACACGTTCGGTGTGCGAACTACATGTATAAACACGTTCGGGTGTGCGAATCTATAGTCTAACTATAACTGCTGTTGTCACTCGGATTTCCCGTAGAGGAGGGCAATATGTTAATTGCTACTATACGGATGAGTTCGATCGAATGATTTAAGTTCGATTATAGATTACCTACAACGACGGGTAACACCATAGAATCGAACTAGCTGACTGATTGGTCGAACTGTAGTCGAACACTTGCCGAACCCCAGCCGAACCCTCGGACGTGATATGGAACTTCCACAGTTCTACTGTCATGTTGAAAGTGTATTGAATGAACTATGCACCTATCAATTGTTTGCACCCCAACCTCTCCTCAACCGGGCTACCCTACCTAAGAGGTGGGGGTGGGGGAGGGGGCTGTCACTTTTTCGCACGAGAAATCCCCACCTCTGGGGCAACATTTAGGTGACAAAAATCCCCATCCACGGGTGCAAAACATGCGCGTCTTTCTATCGGATGCAGAAACTGATATATTTGTTTTCAATGGGTCAAATTCCCTGCCCTGGGGCACGAAAAACGTAACCAAACCCCCACATCAGGGGTAGGGCAGCGCGGGGGAGGTGTAGGTGCACAATCGTACTGTTGGAGAGTCGAACTATACCCGAATACAACCGGTCTCCAGCCGAACTGTGGTCGTTAATCGAGCTCATACAGTAAACTTTCGAACATGGACAATGTAAGCGCCTTTGAATTGAAAGCGTGTGAATAATCGTACTGTTACAAGCGATATGTCGTTTACTTTTTTGTAAAGATTTCTTTACAACTCAAGATGATGAAGGAGATGCAGTTTTAGAAAGGGGAAGAAACGCGCAGAAAAAAATCTCTTGGGGGAAAACACACACGGTCAACTAGGGACTGCAAACCCAATCCACATACCCTCCCAAGAATCGAACCTTGGACGCCAGAGGTGAAATAAAATGCAAGAAGCTCCGTGTCTAAAACATTCTGTATCCGTTTTCTTTCAGGACCGTAGACCTGCTAAGCAGTGTGAACGTCCTGCTCATCATAACATGCTGTCCCCTTCTGGTATTCTACTACTACATCTCGTGCACGCAGTTCCAGTGCGAGATTAGCACACCGGCGTTGAAGCTATACCAGGGCGAGCTCAAGTTACCGCAGCTACTGGAGTATTTGCCCGGTCTATCTGCCAAGGCTGCGGCCATTTATTTGTCCTGGTTTTCATTTCAGGTGGGAAAATTAAGGAATTAAAGACATTACATGGTTGAAAAACTTACAAACAGAAACAACATCATTACATAATGTTGAGAAACTGCCACATAGATGCAGTAATACTTTAGAAACCCATACAAATCCATGCATGGTTTTTGTGTTGAATGAATGGTCAACACTTTACTGCAGAGATCACTTGGCAACTTCTTCCACAAAGGTACCATTTTACAAGGGAAAACCATGCGGTGTTTGTTACCATTGCTATCAACACTTCGAGTCGGGGTTTTCTTGTCAACTCGTGAAGTAAGATTTTGGGTAACTGCAAATTGTATTGGGGATTTAAGTGCGTATTTTTTAAATGTTACATTTGCTGTGCTCAAGCCAATTCAACTTTGGCATGGCTTTTTCCTGCATAAAAATTAGGATCCAAAGTGTGAAATTTTGATGCATTTGTAAACATCCTGAGTGCAGAAAAGGGGCATCGTTCTCACGACCCGTTTAGGTTGTGCGTTTGAATCCAGCCTGTGCCATGGTGCGTGTGCCCCTGGGCAAGGCACTTTGCCATGAAGTGCCTCCCCACACTCAGGAACATATAGGTACCCAGTATACAAGCCGTGACGGGAGCAAATTGGGTACATGCGAGGGTAAAGATCTTTTGCATCGGCCATGACATGGGACAGGATTTCATATTTAAATGATGTGACAATATATCCACAAAGTGCGTACTCGTCCATGACGCACGGTGACAATGTGACTGCCCCCTGTCATCGATAAGTGAAAGGATCGATAAGTGAAGGTGTACATGCATGCTCCCCAAGGAGTTGAGGGACCATGGATGATGTGAGAACCTTTCATTATAAATTGTTTTCAATACTTTATTCTGAATAAACAGAGAAACATTTGTATTTCATCAGGTATTCCTGTGGTATCTGCCTGACGTATGTCACTACATAATACCCGGCTACCGTGGTGGCGTGTGCCTGGGAGCAGTCACCCCAGCCGGCAACCGGCTCCAGTACGGCGTGAACGGCCTTCAAGCCTGGATCATCTCAAACGGTCTCTTTCTAGCAAACGCCCTACACTTCCGCTGGTTCTCACCCACGATCATCGCAGACAACTACGGCCCCTTGCTGTTAGTAGTCAACATCTCCGGCTTCATTGTCAGCGTCTTTGCCTATACTAAGGCCCACCTCTTTCCTTCGTTTCGAGAGGACCGAAAGTTCAGCGGCAATGCGTTATACGATTTTTTCATGGGTATTGAATTTAACCCGCGCATCGGGAAATGGTTCGATTTTAAACTGTTCTTCAACGGACGCCCTGGTATTGTATGCTGGTCTATCATCAACATGTCCTACGCCTGGAAACAATATGAGCTCTACGGACACGTGACCAACTCCATGATTTTGGTGAATGTTTTGCAGGTCATCTACATCGTGGATTTCTTCTGGAACGAAGCCTGGTATCTGAACACCATCGACATGCATCACGACCACTTTGGTTTCATGTTGGGATGGGGCGACAGCGTGTGGCTACCGACGATGTACACTTTGCAGGTAACTATGACTGCACGGAGGCGAACTCCACCAGCACCCCTCCCGCCCCAAGAGCAGCTGAGGCAGGGTGTGTCACTCTGACTGAAGTGCCTCCCTGAGCTTCTGCGCTTTAAAGGGTTGTTTGGCAGACGCGCGGGTGCAGTGGTCAGCTCATCCCATGCAGGCTCAATTATTTGGTTTTACTGAGACCCCCCAACTTCAGAATTTTCCCAGAAATAAAAAACAAGGTCACATTTCATTACTGTGGGAATCACTTTGTTCAAACAGGCCCGCTTAGACCTGGAGGAAATCACTGAAGCGGCACAGTTTTAAAAGCAAATCCGAAGTTTGTGTCCAATCAGTGCCTTGTTAAACAAGCTTATTGTATTCAACAAAGTTTCAGTCCGAGTATAATTTTGAGTATACTTTTTGAACCGTAAGTTTTGTCTCTCATCTGCAGGGCTATTTCTTAGTCTTCCACCCCGTGGAGCTATCCCAGGCAGCCGCAGGCGGCGTCCTAGCCCTCGGCCTCATCGGCTACTACATCTTCCGAGCCGTCAACTACCAGAAAGACTCCTTCCGCCAGTCCGACGGTCAGGCCACCATCTGGGGCCGAAAGCCCAAGTACATGGACGTGGAGTACTACAGCAGTGACGGGAAGAAACGCCGGTCGAAGCTGCTTCTGTCGGGCTGGTGGGGAGTCGCTCGTCACATGAATTACACCGGGGACCTGATGGGGTCCCTGGCGTACTGCCTGGCCTGTGGGGTCACGCATCTCCACCCGTACTTCTATATTATCTTTATGACTATCTTGTTGGTGCATAGGTGCCTGCGGGATGAGCATCGGTGCAGGGCTAAGTACGGGGAGGCGTGGGATAAGTACACGACCAAAGTACCTTATAGACTCATTCCCTTCGTATTCTAAATTGTAGACCGATTAAAAAGCTATGTCTCCGTATATCCATTATTAATGAGAACATTTCTGTGCATGAATTGTACGTTTTTCTGTTGCATGTCGCTGTCAGTTTTCAATTAATTACCTTCATTTATATAGCGCATATTTCGTATGAATACGTTCACTTGCGCTGCGCATTGCCCATTACGTGTAATGGGGTTTTATGAGACTCCATTTCGCAGCCATAGGCCGGCTATGAAGCTTACAAGTATCTTGCACCTAAACATCGAGATGCATAGGTTGGTGGCGCCATTGGCGGTCGACAGCCAGAGACACGGGGTACGGCATTTTGGCGCCCCTTATGCCATCAGCTTTTTTTAACTTAAACTTTTCACAAAAGAGTGCTCTTAGATCTTTTAAATGCGTTACACATAACAGGGTTATAACGGCTTTACATTCTTTTCCAAAGGATTGAGCAATTGTGTTAAGTGCCTTGCTTAAGTGCACATGTTACATGTTACAATCGTGGTACAATGTACCACGACCGTGTGTCGAACCCGCAAC
Organism: Henricia sp. BOLD:AAB3569; assembly: GCA_037783545.1. Lineage (NCBI taxonomy): Eukaryota > Metazoa > Echinodermata > Asteroidea > Spinulosida > Echinasteridae > Henricia > Henricia sp. BOLD:AAB3569. Next base: position 36,925 of record JBBELK010000015.1, on the reverse strand, counting down.
ACCAAGTTTGCACATAAAATGTTGACAAAGACCCAAAACAATCGGACATGTACCCCACACTACGGAATTTTGGCGACTATTAAAAGGCCGTTATATCGACTTTATTAAAAACTTGGACTCGAGACGATGAAGAACTTAGGATGTACGGTTTTAGAAGTAGGAGGAAAAACTCTGGGGTATAACATCCTTGGGAAACCTAGTCCCCATAACGCCAGAGATGAACGGCATGGAAAGAACCACAACGACGACCCGACCGGTCCGCCCTTTGTCAGATGTTTCAAATGTTATGGCATTGTCACGGTGTATGTTACATTGTTACCGTGTATGTAATGCATGCGTAGGTGCTTTGTGGTTCTATTGTTACACATTTAAATAAGAAAACCTGCCCCCTGTCATGGCCGCCGGTGCAGAAGCTTTATAGGGACAGCAAACCCATTCCACATTTGCCTACATCATCTACCAGAAGGCGGTCGGTTGGCGTAGCGGACGTCTAGGTACGTACACGTACACTATACGCCAACCCGACCGCCTTCTGGTAGATGGCATACACTGCGTGCAATGCAGCATAGCAACAACACAAACGTACAGTTCATGCACGAGAAGGCCCCCAGCTACGCCTAATAATGAACAGGGAGGGAGTCCCTATTATCGGATTTAATAGTCTATACGATAAATGAAACATATAAAGAGAAGTATCTCATCTTGATGAAGCATTATAACGCCTAGTTGTAAAAGTAATGAAACTTGTCTATAGTGGCCACCCTCGGGACCGTAATAAACTGGCCACTATAAAGAGGTGGCCTCTTTATAGAGGTTTCTTAAGCATTATACACGTGGCATTTGGGACCAAAGGTGGGTGGCCACAATATGCAGGTGGCCTGTTTATCAATGTGGCCTTAATAGCAGGTTTCACTGTATATTGACAATGCTGATGAGTTGAATACAAGCTCTTCAGAAAGTTGTTTTTCTTTTAAAACCAAATGTGTATGTTTGAAGCAAATATTGAAACATTCAAATAAAATAAATATGATGCCATGATTTTGTATGCATTTTTTAAAAAGTCGAACATGGGTGAAGTGTAATTTGTTCAAATTTTAATGCACGAGTTTATGCGTGCATATGTAAAACCAATATTTCTACTAAAGAAATTCTCTATAGATTTACAATTGTTTTTTTTTTTTGGGTATACCCAAAATTTGTTTTATATTTCCTATATAGTAAAACTCAACTCCAATCCATACACGTGGAATAAAAATAAAATACATACAAAATTTCACATAAATGTATATTAAAACGAAAGTAGTACATGACAGTTTTTGATGAAAAGCATTTCCTCATATTAATCGCGCTGTTGTAAGAATCATGTGGGTCTAACCCGAAATAGTCTTTCCAGTTAAAGTCACGTGTAAATATCAGACTTTGATTACAACAATCTTTAGGCCCATATGTGCTTGAAGTGATACCAAAAACAAACGCTACAAGAATCCGTATAGACATCCCTTTCGTACGTATCGTTATCGCGTTCTAGTTTACCGGGGCCTACGGAGAATTGCCACGTCGGCATGGGGAGACTTTGGCCGTTCGCTACTCAAAATCGGCCCATGGGCTTCAGATAACGCGGCCGCTGCATCACATCAGCCGTTTTTACGACGAATTTCTCCCACGATGTATAGGACAAACAGGATGCAGTGAATGGAACTAAGAAAAAGATGCTATCTCAGATGCATCACGTTTGTACACGTGTATCAACACAATTTAACTTTATTACCGCACCGTCAGAATAAAAAACTAGCGCTGATTGTCAAAGGACTGCACACTGTGCGCCGTGTACGCAAATGACTGCATCCTTTATAATTTAACACAACAACACAAAACAATGAACTTCGTTAACCTGTTATGCGTTTGCGCGCTCGTGGTGTCCGCAGCCAATTCTGAACATACAGAGACACAGAAAAATGTGCGGACTGCAGATACAAACTCGGAAGAGGAGGGAAACGAAGGATTGTGTGAGGGACCGGGAAAGGAAAACTGCAAGTCACCCTCGACAAAAGTTGACGATTGGGAGAAACCGGGGGAAAAATACAGCGAGGCAAAACAGGATTTAGGAGTTAAGAAGGCGAAAGAACAAGAAGGAACGAAGGATAAATTTAAGGGGCAGAAAGGGGAGGGGGAAGGTGGGAATGGAGATGACTCGAAGACGGATGAAACTGAGGAGAAAGAGAAGGAAAAACCGAGGAAGAAAAAACCGAGGAAGGGAGAGGAGGAGCGACACTTGGTGAAGATTGAGGTCTTGGAAAAAGGCAGGATGTGTGACCGAATCAAAGCGACAAACTCCGATGCGGTGACAGTGCATCTGAAAGGGTACAAAACTTCGGACGGGGGTCAGTTTATCACCACGTGAGTATAGGCCAAAGTACAGATAATATCTGGGTCCAAAGTTATTATTATTTCTTTCTGGTATTCATACCAAGGATTCCTCAATAGTGCTCATTGCACTGTCACTCGCAAGCGTGAGGAAACCCATGAAGAATTAGAATTATAAATGCATGGCCAGAGACACCGGGGATGATCCCCCTTGCTCTTCACGAAAGAATGCTCTGGGATCGTTAGAGTGCGTTTCCATTACCTAACACACTGGACCAACGGCTTTACATCCCTTCCGAAGGATGGAGCAAGTGTGGTTGAGTGCCTTGCCCAAGGGCACAGGTACCGTAGCCGTGGGGAGGTTCGAACCTGCAACCCCAAGTTTTCACCTATGATTGCGAGTCAACGACCTAAACCGCTCGGCCGTTGTAATAGACCCGGATCGCGTGAGTTTTTTAAAGGGTGGTCGAGAGTACCTGAGCTTCTCATTGTTTCAGTACAATCATTGTTTGTTCCAACTTATTGTTGGGATATTGTGGGGTGTACGCAGATATTTTATTGAATCATTCCGCTTGAATGATTTTGTATGTAATAAGACAATTGTATCTGCATGACAGACACCTTGTCACAGTAATAGGTGAAAACAGTCATTTGAAAAAGAAAACAAAATCGAAAATTGACAACACACCAATATCCCTAACTTATTGCTATTAGTGTAAAGGCCATTTTTTACGAGTCCAGGAACAAACATAAGTAAATAAATATTAATATAAACATAAGTAAATAAACTGTAGAAATTTCAGAGCACCTTAAAAATCCATGAATACTTTTTGGTGTTGAATGAATAGTAAAAACAAAATCATTTGCAAACGATGTATTTTATTTATCAAACGATCTATTTAGCACCTTCAGTTGGCAATTTCTTCCACGAAGGTACCATTTTGCGCGGGAAAATTCCGTGGCGTTTGTTACCATTGCATGCCAACACTTTTAGTCGAGGTTTTTCTTGTCAACTCGTGAAGTAAAATGTTGGGTAACTGCAAATGATGCATTGGGGCTTGTTTTAATGGCAGGTACAATGAGGACGGATCTGAGGGCCTATCTATCCCATTTCGTATGGGTGTTGGGGACTCCATCAAGGGGCTTGAGCTAGGCATCCTCGGTATGTGTGTTGACGAACTGCGCCGGCTGACCGTGCCGGCCTCCCTTGTACGAAACGGACGTGACGAGTTTAAAGGTTTGTTACGTCCAAGTCGTCTCAAATAAACTGAGACAGATTACATGATCAGATTACATGGAAAACTTTAAAAACAGAAACAACAGCATCTCATAACTAAAGAATACTAAAGTGAAAACGTCACTCTTTGTATGTTGCCATGGTTACTGGGTCTACACGAAAACCAGTGAAGCGTTTTTGTGCGCTTTAGCAATGACATTTCAGATTACCAGCGAGTGTTTAGACCCAATTACCATGTCAACTGACATCATACTTTAATAGTCTCTATATTGTTGATAAACTGCCTTGTGGGAATTTTAGCCACACGAATAATAGAAAACCTGAAAAATTGATGCATGTTTTCTGAATGAATGGTGAATGGTAAAAATGTTGTCTGCAGCTCAATTAAAAAACAAACCATCAGTTGGCAATTTCTTCTACAAAGGTACCGTTTTACACTAAAAATTCATGTGGTGTTTGTTACCATTGCTTTTAACACTGTTAGTCCGGTTTTTTATGTCAACTCATGAAGTAACATTTTTGGTGAACTGCAAATGTTGTATTGGGACTTTAACAGGCGACAAGATTCCTCGAGGAGAGGAGCTTATGTTTGAGGTCCGGCTTCTTGGTTCCGTGCCAAACTACCAGAAAGGCTTGCCCAACATGTTCAAGGTGGCGGACAAGAACGGCGATAGTGTTATTCAACGGGATGAGGTATGTCTGTCAAATGCTGTGCCTTATTACAGACGCAACAATTACTGTATGACCATGCTTTTCTTATAATGTACACTTTTCTATGGAAACCTCATTGAGCCTCATGGACACTCGGCCACTGATATTTTTCTTATTCCATCTAGATGTATGATTTTGTCGTGGGCGATGAAGAAATGTTCCCACGAGGATCCGAGATTGCGGACACGCTGACCAATGAACAGATGCAAAGGGCAGACAGAAACAAAGACGGGCTTATACAGTGGGAGGAGTTCCAACTACCAAAATGGGATGAAATGTGATACTATTCCACGTTTTCATTTGGTTTACAAAAATAAGTCCATATTTTCTTTTAGGATACACATGAATCGGTATTTTACATGTGTTTTGAGAAGGCAGAAATTGTATTTATCAGCTATATTTCCCCCTGGCTACTGCAATCTGTTCCTCCATATAAACTCCTCAAAAAATTTCGGAGAGTCAAGTTTGACTGACGATTTCTCTCTTGTTGCAAAATAATTTTCCTTGAATTTTATATCATTGGAAAGCCCCGTTATTCCTCTTTACGATGATGTGTCATTTGTTATGATTAAGGAATTGGGGGATGTGCAGCACAGCTGAATACGGGGGCAGGTGTAAAGTGAAATGTCACAAAATGCATTGCTATTGTTAAAAAGTGCATTGACACATTCCCATCCTCCAAGCAAAAGGGGAATGCACTGCATGCATGACAATAGCAGTGAAATTTGTGACATTTCACTTTCCACCCACCCCTGTATTCCGCTATACTGCACATCCCCCAATTGATTAATCATAACAAATGACACATCACTGTAAAGAGGAATAACAGGGCTTTCCAATGATACCAAATTGAAGGGAAATGATTTAGTAACAAGAGAGAAATTGTCAGTCAAACTTGACTTTCCGAACTTTTTTTGAGGAGTTTAGATAGACACAACACAAACAGGAGTCACATGCAAACGTTCTTTACAATGAATTAGGCTTTGACGATTTTCAATATTTTTAAATACCCCAAAGAATGTAAAAATGATTAGTGCCGTTTCAGTGGCAACATTTGGACAATTCTTTAGCAATGAAACACTTCTTTTATTTGGCGTTTGTTTGTTTATTGTAAACTCAAAATCCAATTCAAATGCACACTCCACGTACCGTATAATGACAACAATGTTACAGATACAGCAATATATTTTGAGGTAAATGTTATTTGTAAATGTTGATCTTGCTTATTTAATAAATGTATATTCTGTCCTGGAATTTGAATTCACTTCTTCATTTTTTTTAAGGGTATGTTCAGAGGGGCCCTACATTAAAAAATGACAACTAATTTATTTCACTACCAAAGATGCGCGTCCACACGGTGCTTTAACAACCACGCGCAGGCAGTTACTCACAAGCGCACTGCGGTTCTTGGGAAATATCCCGAATTTGCAGTGCCACTGGCGGCAACCCTCGAAAGTAGTGTGGCCATTTTCTCACACACAGAGGCTGCGTTCGGGCGTGTACTCGTGTTAACACGAGTTATACTCCTGCGCGCGTGAACGGCAAGAATAGCGACACTCGGGTCAGTGAGAGTATGCTCTCACTACTCCCCAACAAATGGGGAGTGTGCTCGTACTCCTGTCAAGTGTCATGTGATTTGTACGAAGATGGTAGAATATGGGTGGGATTTTTGGTGAATTTGCTCAACGTGTCAACTCGATAATTGAAACAATAACTCACTAAGGTTTGTTTTAGACGGCATCGAAGGTTCTCACGACAATACGGCCTGTATTTCCTCGGTTTCTTGTGAGCAATAAAACGGCATTTTTTGTGCAGTGATGGCAAGAGACGTCCATCTTCACCGATTGCCATTTGCGCACGCGGACTGCCGATTTGCCGTGACCCGAGTGCACTGCGCACGCATTACTCCCGAGTAACGAGAACTGCACGCCCGAACGCAGCCAGAAAGTGTCAAAGATGCACTGTTCGGATAAAAAAAAATTCCTTAACAGCGAGTAAAAATGGCTGCTGCAATTGGCAGACAGTTAGCCCGGAAGCTAATGACGAGGCTGGTCACTGGTTCACATGGCCCTTATTACTCATAAGAAATCTTATGGGTAAATTGTCGTTGGTAACTTGTACATGTACATGTAGCTTAACAACAAGTGCGTCCACATGGTCCTCAGAGGGCAAGTATTGGAAGCAAACAATTTTATATACACACGTATCACGTCAAAGCCTAAATAAGAATTGTAGAAATATCAGTTGGACCAGCAGTAAATTAAAGGAAGGGAAAACACTTGTTTGAATTTAATCAAAAATATTACCGATGTATTGCCCGGTGCATAAACTTTTGTTCATGAGAATCAGAGAATCTTGTTTTTATCGTCGGCAACACAATTCATTTTGATGATAAACTCTGCAACTAATGCAACTATGTGCTGCGCCATATTTGAAATTTTGAAAGGGATGATGACGCCAACCATGCAACAATTGCATGGATGACGTCAAGATTGTGTTTCCCGACTCCCATACGCTGTGAAGTATGTAAAAATATGTTGTGTCCTGACTCGCGCCCTCTTAAGTCCGAGCGCCAAACTGCCAAGGATGGCGACTTACATGAAGCGTACAGAGTTAGGCAACCCTTTGCAAGTGTTGTCCCTTCCTTTAAAGGGATGTCAGTTAACTGTCATAATTTTGTCTGAAATCTCAGGAACTTTTGCCTGAAATGTGTATAAACATACAGAGTTGTGTACAGGCAAACATAACGATAAAGCCTGAAACCAGGCAACTGCTCGAACTCTGACAGTCCTAAAATTAATATTAAAAAATGAGTTCACTTGTCATTTTCACAAACAAAACAGTTCATTTCAGCTGTTTTGTTAATAAGTTCAAACTGAAAAGTAAAAGTGCAACAAGTTTACTAACTACGGTGAAATAAATATGTCGAATAGATCTTACAAGCATTCCAGAAGAGTATAAAGGGACGTCCAAATTGTCAACATGTTCACGGTTCTACCGAGTGTAGTATATTTCAAGACCTACTCCCTCCCTCCTACTTATCAACATTTTTTTGTCACTTCCGTGAAATGTCAACATTTTACAGTGCATGTAAAGTCGTACGCGGCCCTCGACCTCCCTCCCCCTTCCTACGCTTTGTAGAACCGTGAAATCTTTGGACAGCCTCTGAAGCGGTGTCTGCATTGGACTATTTTTTGTAAAAAAATGTTTCCGCGAGCCAGTTAACACTCCATCGTGGCAATTCTTCCGTGCGTTCGCACTCGGATTTATTTTGAGCCTATAGAATGTCCTTCGTCATGTAAAACCTTGGTAGAACCTACAGTGTCACCTTAATATTCGGGTTCACGCAGAAATTACATGTGTGTTCTATCGTGGTTTTTACATGACAATGCCTGTGCACAACATAATTCTTCCGCGACCCAGCCCGCCCTGTAAAACGTACAGTGACCGAGCGTAAAACTTAATACAATCGACAGTTGACACTTTATAATTTTGGGTGTTTTCCGACCGTTCGCATTGGACTAAATTTGGTAAAAACAGCAATGATCTTAATAAGTTTTACCAAAAATAGTCCAATGCCAACATGGCTTATAAATCACATGGAAGTACAAGCAAAGACTTGCAGCAAATTGCAATTCATACTTTGCCAGAAAACTTTGATGACGGCCGTTCCCCTGAAATTTCACTGGGTTTTCACATACTTAGACGATTTAAATTCTTCTTTCCAAAATTCCTACCTACAAATGGAGACTCGGATGTAGCCTTTATGCACTCATGAGCTGGTCGACGTATGGGGTATTTCCTAGGTCACCACTGGCAGCCATGGACAGCTTACTGTTGAATATCCGCTTGGCAACCTAATGGAAAGCAAACATTTAGCACAAGTAGAGAAAAAAAATGCAAATTATAATATTCTGATCAAAAGATCAAGCAGGCCGAGAGACGCAACATAATTTATTTATGTGTAAGTGTTTTTGCATCAACTAAAGAGTGGCCCATGCATAACAACAATCTCGCTAATTCCTTTAGAAGCAGCTTACCTTTAGCGCATCTTGGCCAGTAATGGCATCTACATCGGCTAACATATCAGCAGGCGATACATAGCCACCAGTAAGAAGAGCCTGCACTCCGATATCCTCAAAGATTGTAGCTTGATTCTCAAGATTCATTAACATGGAAGCCCTCAACTGGTTCCTGTATAATACACACAACGGGCATGTATGTTAGTGATGACATAAGCCACCAGTATGGAGAGCATATATGGGTCTTTCCACATTAAAGGGGGCATTTTGGCAACACAGACCATAATTTCCAGGAAATACCTTTGTCTGGTCTCAAAATAAAAGAAATAAGTTTCAGTTGTTCTGAAGAGATAACTTAGGCCCAAAAAGGGTTACAAATAGTGTGACAACATGCCTTTCTAAAAACCCTGTGTACAAATTTCCAATATACGCTTGTAACCGATTGCTCATTTGCATAAAACTTACTTTGCTCTAGTGAGATCTTTATCGTCAATATTTCCCTTCGTGACAGCACCCATCTGAGCCATCATTGACTTCAGAATCTAGGCAAAGAGGAGCAACCAAATAAAATATATTTTACATGATGGCCATCTCAGGGGGCAAACAGTCTAAAACAAATAGAAAGCTAGTTTTTTTATGTCATTGTACAGATGTGCGCACTGCGAAAATCAATGTACAAATAGTACTCACCGGTCCCATTTGGTCACCGCTGGTCACAGCAAACATCCCAAACAGGCCAGAGTCACTGTACGACATGTTGAAGGAACTTGCCTGGAGAAAAGAAATCGCAAAGAATTTACATTTAATACACATCTGAACCTTTGTCCCATTAATTAATTTGTTTTGTTTTGTTAGTTTGAACCCACTTTTGCACAGAATTGTCACATAAAAGATCTCATCAGTAAAACTGGGAACCATTGTTGAACAGAACACAGGGCGTTTACTTCGCATTTTCATTCATTGAATGTTCAACTAGCTGAGCTACGAGACAGTTTTCTGTCATCCTATGTAAAATTTGATTCAAACATTTAATGTTTCTTTAAAGGTAGAACACATGATTGGTAAACTGTTACAAATAGTTTTATCCCCCTATGTGATTAAAGATATGCATGATTAAAACCAACCTGAGTAAAAGTCAGCTCCGTACTTCGTCTAACTTCTGAGAAAACAGTCAAAAACTGTGCCGTTACCACTTCGCCCCCAAACCACTTCGCCCTAGAACCACTTTGACCTAAACCATGGCCTGCACACGAAGTGGGTTTTGGGTGAAGTGGTTCAGGGCGAAGTGGTTCAGGGCGAAGTGGTCCAGGGCGAAGTGGTCCAGGGCGAAGTGGTCCAGGGCGAATTGAATTTTTGTTTCATGAGACGAAAATTAATTGTTTTACTCATTTCTCACAGACTTTAGACAAACCATTTCAGGGGAAGTTTTTAACTGTCATCGTGTTTATATTGTGTAAGTTAGGCATAAATCTGTGAACATTTCTAATTTTCGAGATACCAATCATGTGTTCTACCTTTTAAAAAAAAAGACATAAAATTACAAATGTGTTTCCCATGAATTGACAGGAAAATGTACCGAAAACGGCAGAGTAGTTGCCTTGCTAGCAGCTTGAGAGAGCTTTGAGGTAGCCACTTGACTGCCCCACTTGAGGTAAGGTCCAACACCCATTAGATGCTGCAAGACACCAAGCGTTAGCAGCTCCTTACTGCTTAGGTCAAGACCTTGAACACCCAGGGCTACGTAGGAATAGGGCGTGTCGCGATGACAGCGTATCTCACCTCCTGTATGCAAGAAGAATGTGGGTCATTCTATCAGGGGGCTATTTCTTGGAGACCATAACCATAAGCAGTGCAGAACATTAGGGAGGTTTCGCAAGGTGACGAATACGGTTACGAATACGGATATTATAACGGTAACCGTTGACGTTGATGCGCACACTGAACTGGGTTTCGCACTGTGTGAATACGATCTGCTAAATCTGCTCTGCGCTTGGCTTTGATTTGAGCTGATTTTGCTCACTTTCTCGTGGGCATGACTCATTAAATTCGATCGGTATTCATGGAAGATACATCACAAAGAAACAAAATGCATACAACGAAAAATCTGCATTATAACTGGTATCTGTTTTTATGCTACGCGTATGGAGGCCGATACCCGTTATTCACGCGTATGAAAACATGTGTACTACGGTTACGCGTCACGAGAAGCGCATAGAGTCATGACGTATCTGTATCGGTATCCGTGACGGTGCGAAACCTCCCTATTACCAGCTTCAGAGGCAGAATTTGCTAAAGACATTGATGCAACAATGGGCGTTTCCAAGTACATGCATGCTTAAAACTCCAATACATCATTCGCAGTTACCCAAAATTTTACTTCGAGTTCACAAGAAAAAAACGGCTAAAAGTGTTGATAGCAATGGTAACAAATACCATATAATTTTTCCCATGTAAAATGGTACCTTTGTGGGAGAAATTGCAAACTGAGGGTGCTTGTTTAAAAACATTGTCTGCAGACAATTTTTTTTTACTATTCATTCAACACAAAAACCATGCGTGGATTTTTTTTCTGAAGTATCACAGCATCTATGTGGCTGAAGTTTCTACAAGGCAGTTTATCAACATCATTCTTTGTGCTGTCGTTCCTGTTCTTACGTTTTCTAATCATGTATTAAATCCATCTTTAAGCGCATCGTGGTCGTGAAATAGCGGTAAGGGTACCACAACTTTTCTGTGTAAGCACACATTTGCAGCTAATGCTTAAAATAATTTAATAACATTATGTGGGACACAAAGACTAACTTAAATTCAATACTGATAACATATTAATAATCAAACCAATACACACCATCAGACTATATTGATTTATTGATAAGGTATTGATAACCGATATCTAACTTTATATGGATACCTTATCAATAACCAATCTGCATATTTAGCTGGGGCTGTCTCGTTCTTTTCATCTCTCCTGACTTATTGATAAGTTATTGATAACCAATATCTAACTTTATATTGATACCTTATCAATAACCCACCTGCATATTTAGCTGGGGCTGTCTCGTTCTTTTCACCTCTCTTAATATCAAACTTCTCGGCATATGCCTTCAAGTCTCCATGGTCAACACCTTAAACAAAACAAATAAATGAAAAATAAATGAAAAACAAATAGAAAAAATAAATAAATGAAAACAAATAGAAAAACAAATAAATAAATAAATGAAAAATAAATGAAAAAAATAAATCAATAAATGAAAAATAAATGAAAACAAATAGAACAGGTTTAGAAAAAAATGCAAATCATAACATAACAGTCTTGCCTTGTTATTCACAATTTCATTTTATTCAACTTCGGTTACGATCAAGAATTGGTATCTTAAGAAAATGTGTTAATTTTTAAAAGCATCTTACCAACTCCAACCAGGGCCATATTCTCAGCTGTGTACATCTTGTTGACATATTCCAGCAGCATGTCCGAGTTTATCCTGTTGACCATGAATTCAGGAGCATACAGGGACCGGCCTAAAGTCTCTCTGAATGCAGCGGCATGCAGATTCTCAAGAACCTCTGCACAATGAAAAGAATGCAAGATTTTGGAAGTTAATTATTATCGATTCACAAGTCCTCAATTCAAATCTCAAATCTCAAGTCTTTTACGCCAAGTATTGATTCGAGTCTCAAGTCTTGGAGAATAAGTCTTGATTAAAGTCTTAAGTCTGGGACAGCAAATCTGAAATCAAGTCTCAAGTTTTGGAGAGCAATTTTTTATTTGTCTCAGGTCTTCAATAGAAGTCTTGACTGAAGTCTCAATTTATGTCTTGGATAGCAAATCTCTATTCAAGTCCCAAGTCTTTAAAAGTAAGACTCAATTCAAGTGTTAAATCTTTGACAGCAAGTCTCAAGTCTTTAAGAGCAAGTTTCAATTCAAGTCACAAGTTTTTAATAGAAGATCTCGTTTCAAATCCTTAACAACCAACAAGTCATTTAAAGTCATCACAGTTAACAAAGTACTATCACATAAGGACAGCTGCAAAAATGGGATCTTTTAGTAAAACAGACATACGTCTTGATAGGGAGGATCAATTTCAGCGATTCTTTTTTGTGACGTGTTGAGAAACATGTCTGTTTTTATTACAATTCACTGGTGAATTAAATTCAATTTTTTTAGGGAAACAACCACCCAAAACCTTCAATTTGAACACAATTTTCAATAGGATCAAGGGGGTTATGATTTAATATCGCGATATCTTTGTTTCTGACTCACCCTGTATAGAGCATACCACATTGTGCAGCGAAAAAATAACTTCCATTTAAAGTAACACTGATTATATATTTACCAATTTGGAACTGGTCCCTGATGCTGGCCAGATCAAAGTACAGCCTGTGCTTATTGTCCTTCACTTCCCACCGTCTGAACTGTTGGCCAGTGGTAGCTGCTAGCAGGTTTGAGGCTGCAGTGTCTCTGAATGAAATACAATTCAAAAACTTAATTTGTTAGACTGGATTCACAATAAGTGTTTTTCGTGCATCACTTTGAGAAAACGTGGTGTGAAGGGAATTTTGAGTGAAACGTCACGATGCACTGAAAATAAAAGAATCACCAAAAACGCTTTGATTCTGTGGTTTTCAGTGCGTCGTTTTACTTTAAATTCCATCTACTTCGCCTTTTATCAAAGGGATGCATGTCAAATTAACGTGCGAAAAACCATGGAATCTTGTATTATCAGAAAAGAAAACACAAAATTGGGACATAAACCTTTCCTCATAAGCAGGATGTTTCACCGACAGTTCTCTCATTATTTAGGGATTAAAAGTGGGTTTGAATGGTCTTAAAGGCACAGGCTCGTCAGCAATGTCAGGAATGCGCAGCTCCATAGCAGAGGCATGGAGCTGCGTATTTCGTGGCACGAATTTGGCTTGCGCACATTGCCGACGAGCCTGTGCCTTTAAACATACGTTTAAAACCGGATAGGGGCCTGGACGCTGATAATGGCTCAAGCCGAAGGCGCGGGCCATTATCAGTGCCCAGGACCCTAGCCGGTTTTAAACGGATTGTTTAAAACTGACCAAATCTACTTTTAATCCCATTCATAAATACCTTTTTGCATAAATCGGTACACCCACAGTGTCAACACCGCGCTCCTACAACTGCTAGTTGTGCGTCGATATGTTTTTGTTCGATCGCGCGTGTTACGCGTAATGCAAGCGTGTTGTACGCACACGCACACAACTGGGTACTTGGTACAGTGCACAATTTGCTTTTAGGAGCGTGCAGTTTCTGTGTGCATGTGCGTGTTCCATACGCGCCGACCAGAGCCGCTAGCCAGGCTCAAAAGTGTTTAAGACTGACTGTGCCTTTAGCCACATGAGGGCGCTTACGTCGATGCATGCAAATGAAGTCACCGGTAAGATGGATATGTGTCAACAATATGTCAACAATAATGACACCAGCATCTAATTTTGGACCCAATTTTGGAAAGAGTCAGCCTCACTGGTACTTCTGGAATGTTTTTAGAATGGAAAACATTTATTATTTTTGTCCTGGCGTTAATGGCACCTCTGATGATTTTGTCCGGGCAGTGTGCCGGGAAAAAAAAACAGCTTATGGAAAATCCTGAAAGGAGGCTTTTGAAAATGATTGCATGACTTAACTTACAGATGTGTTCTTAGACATTGTATGGAGTAGATCATGTGATCTCTTGTGGTTGTGGTTTCCAGGCTAGCGCCGACATTGTCCAAAGCTCTTGTGATAGCAAAGGTCGTCGCACTGTTGGTTGTCTGAAAAGAATGGAGAAATATGCTCAAACTGAAAATACGAAGATATGAAGAGTTTCATCACAAAACGCTATATATCCGTTTTTGGCATTTTGAGAAAACTACATTTTTTATTACAACTAAGCACTGCATTCAATGGCAAATTTTATTAAGTAAAACAGCTTTTTTGTGATGGACTCGACTACAACCCTATTGCACATATATACATTTCGTTTGCATATTAAACATTTACACTTTTACATGCAAAATTGTACTAAATGCGAAAAATTGAAAAAAATGTCTTACGAAATTGGCCCGGATATTTTCAAGCTTGAGCTTACCAAATTTGCATAATTCCGAAGGCAGTGCGTTACGCCAAGATTCCCACTATTTTCATAGCGGCAACCAGCATTGACCAGCAATCCAATTTTCGAGACTGGGGAATTATTCTCCAGAGAGGCAACTGTTAAACCATTTCCGAGCTTGGAAACCTGAATAAAAAACGGAGAAAATACATTCATGTTGCTCTGGCCAAGGTTTCTTTAGTGCTGAAATACAATTCGGTCTCCAAAATGACAAAAAATGCATAAAAGATTTATTATATTTTTGGCAAACTCAAGTAAAAAAAGTCTGAGTCAAGTCAAGTCATTTGAGGTTCGAGTCTCAAGTCAAGTCATTTGAGGTTCGAGTCTCAAGTCAAGTCATTTGAGGTTCGAGTCTCAAGTCAAGTCATTTGAGGTTCGAGTCTCAAGTCAAGTCATTTGAGGTTCGAGTCTCAAGTCAAGTCATTTGAGGTTCGAGTCTCAAGTCAAGTCATTTGAGGTTCGAGTCTCAAGTCAAGTCATTTGAGGTTCGAGTCTCAAGTCAAGTCATTTGAGGTTCGAGTCTCAAGTCAAGTCATTTGAGGTTCGAGTCTCAAGTCAAGTCATTTGAGGTTCGAATCTCAAGTCACGTCATTTGAGGTTCAAGTCTCAAGTCAAGTCATTTGAGGTTCGAGTCTCAAGTCAAGTCAAGTCATTTGAGGTTCGAGTCTCAAGTCAAGTCATTTAAGGTTCAAGTCTCAAGTCAAGTAATTGGAGGTTCGAGTCTCAAGTCAAGTTATTTGAAGTTCAAGTCTCAAGTCAAGTCATTTGAGGTTCGAGTCTCAAGTCAAGTCAAGTCAGAGAAAATCGGGACCCAAGTCGACTCGAGTCAGAGTCATTACAACCCTGGTATTTGTCCACATAGATCTCGAAAATTAATCTCGAAAATTATGTCCACAACGGTTGCAACATGCAATTTTTTTTGCATGACATACCATTGTTAATTGTTATTGACTTCTAAAGTGGATTTTCGAGATTTATATGGACAAATTCTGCCAAAAATCACGCTTCTACCTAGGGGATATGTATCCGCCATAGGCACATACCTGTACTGGTTCCTGTGGAAGCGATGCTTTATCAGCAGCCTGTGTGGCAGTAGCTACCTGGGCTGCATACAGTCTCCTCTGAAAAAGAAAAAAGGCAAACAAACTATTGAGACGTTGATCATTAATATTTTATTTGAAGGCCAATGAAATTAGATTACTAGTTTCTCGTCAACCAATTACAAAATTTTGGCGAGGTTTTTTTAAATTATTCATTATTCATTATTTATCAAGGAAAAATAAAACCCTTTCATATATACACTAACTGCCATTTAGAAACTGATTCTTAAGGCTCTAAACTCGCCCAGAAATGGTTTGGTGCCAGTATCAATTTGATTGAGTTATACCGGGTAGCTTGTGTTTGAAGAAACAAGTTAATAGACCATATGAAAATGGGTCAAATTTGCCCCATTTTAAATCCCATAGTGCATTGCAAAGGGCGCCCTCTGTTGGTGAAAAACGATTTGCGATATGGTCTATTGAGATGACAAAATCATGGGAAATGACAAAGGAGATGTCTGGTTATAAAAGAGCAATATATTTGAATATAAACACAAAAGCCGCAAAACACAAATCGCGACTGCACAACTCAAATGGAAACTTTTTACTTGGGAGTAGTTTGCATCTGATTTCCCCCCTTTTTTGCAAAATAATGAAATTTTGGCATAATTAAATGTTTTGGTGCGGGGTCAAAATCACATGCGGGCGCTGACGAGAAACTAGTAATCTAATTTCATTGGCCTTAGTAAATTTCCGACACTTTCCCTCATAATTTTATTATTATTATTATTTCTTTCTGGTATTCATACCAAGGATTCGTCAATAGTGCTCATTGCACTGTCACTCACAAGCGTGAGGAAACCCATGATGAATTATAATTAGAAATGGCCAGAGACACCGGGGATGATCCCTCTTCACGAAAGAATGCTCTGGGATCTTTAGAATGCGTTTCCATTACCTAACACACTGGACCAACGGCTTTACATCCCTTCCGAAGGATGGAGCAAGTGTGGTTGAGTGCCTTGCCCAAGGGCACAGGTACCGCAGCCGGATTCGAACTTGCAACCCCAAGTTTTCACCCATGATTACTTGGGGTTGCGGGTTTAAATCCGGCTGCGGTACCTGTGCCCTTGGGCAAGGCACTCAACCACACTTGCTCCATCCTTCGGAAGGGATGTAAAGCCGTTGGTCCAGTGTTTTGCATTTTTATCATCACTAACATTTTTACATCATTTATAGGCCTAGGCTATATGTCATAACAAGGACAATCCTGGGTGTCCGTAGGCCTACATGGTAATGAACCCGGAGAAAAAGTGTAAACCAGTAAATGGATTCTTTCCTGGTCAAGATGGTACAACGGTCGAGTTGACTTCTCCATCCAGTTGAGCACACAACCAACAACGGACGAGTTGGTTCGAGCCTCATTTCACTCATTAACAAACGGTCGAGTTGTCCTGCACCCACAACATTCAACTTTACAGGGGCCCGAATGTAAAGTGTAAACATACTAAATGCGAAAATAATCTCACCGACAAGCCAACAAAAACTGGGCGAAAACCAGTGAGGGACATCATTTTCGACAACTTGTAAGTTCCTCGGCCGGCGAAAAATCCATACAAAATATAAAATATCGCAAAAGATAACGCGCGCCCTCAACGGTTCCCTGTGTACAACTACTTATAGACAGGTTTCTCGTCCACATACGAACACGATCGAGAATATCCGTGTGCGTTTGTGGAATGTGTGGACCGGAAACCAGTCTAAGCTATTTAGCTGCGTTATACCGCCCTCTTGCGCTCATCCATCAACCCGACTGGACGGTCGTCGAGTTTTTTGTTGCCCGAAATTTTGCCAGCAAAAACCCGAGGAATATTTACGTTCTCCAAACTTAAATGTTCTCCTTTCTCATTCATTACTTCATTGAGATTTCTCGGGGGCGACCTAATCAGGGGACGACAAGGCCCGCGTGCCTGCAGCCTGTCACGCAGTTGGGTTGCTGCTTGCTGCTCGAAAAGTAGAATCGCGCGCGCAGTCCAGTGGACTTGGACCGAGCTGGTTGGGGCCGAGTTGACTCCAAATAAAGCCATCTCATGATCTAGGGCCTAGGCCTACTAAACTTTTAGTAATCAACTGTTAGGCCTATAACTAGTCATGGAGCCTCCGGATATTTTCTACGTAAAGGCAGAATACATCGAAACAGTTGAGTAAAATGTTTTAGCTGATTTAGTAAAATAAATTTGAGAAATAAAAAATAAACAAAATCAAAATTTCATCTAATGTTGATCCACCCTTCCCTCACCCTAATTCTCGTTTAGAAAAGAAAATAGGAAAGAATTTGTTACTCTACCTATCACTAATTTTTCCTATGGTATTTTTTCTGTATACATTGAACAAAGATTTAAAGGAAATTACCTCCTGGAATCAACAGATCATCCAAAGATATACTTCCCACTTCCACTTCTGGGATAGATATTAAAATATTAAAATTACTGCAGAAAGTATAAATGCACAAAATTACAGTGAGGGGGTCTGTGCGTAAGCGCGACAATAGAGGGCGCTGCATGCGCACATGAATAGTTATTGTGTGCCCTAACTGAATGCAATTTTTGAAGGAGAAAATGTGATTTTTTTTTTTCTAAGGAAAAGCAACATTTGCAAAATTAAGTGCAAGTGGGAAGTATATCTTAGGATTGGATTATCTGTTGATTCCAGGAGGTATTAATTTCCTTCAAATATTTGTTCAATGTATACAGAATTGAGAAAAAAATAAAATAAATGCAATTACCTTACTGGGATTCAATCTACCTCAATGTCACTTCACTACTTTTCTACTCAAAATATTTTCTGAAACATTTTTTTGGCAGGCGTCTGGAAATAAAGTGAGCAGGCAGTCCGTCCTCTGTGGCAGTCAGAATATTATTCTCAATGGAAAGGTAAACTAATCTGTTTGGTCAAACTTGATGCTGCGGGTTCGACACTCCTTTTAGGAGCAAGGCACTTGACCATAGTTACTCCATCATTTGGAAGGGATGTAAAGCCGTTGGTTCAGTGTGTTGTGTAACGCACTTAAAAGATCCCAGAGCATTCTTTCGTTAATAGTAAGGGGATTACCCGGTGTCTCTGGCTGTCAGCTGCCACCACCCACTTATGTATCTCGATGTTTAGGTGGAAGACGCTTCTATAAATTCATAATATTGTGAAATGCATTTTAAAATATTCATATAAAAAATGCGCTATGCATAATCACCTTCAAATCGGCTGGATTGTATTTTTCATTTCGCAGTCGATAATCCATTCGGACTGCATCATCAGAGGGGATCTTGCCAATGTCAGGATTGGCCGTAGCTGCGTCATAGGTCAGCGGACGGTCATTAGGCCACCGTTCAAGAAGTTTAGTAAAGGGTAAGTAATGCACAATAAAACAAATCATCCATGTAACTTTTAGAAGTAGTGATTTTTTTTTTCCTTGCAAAAGACAAAATTTAGGTTTGAAGGTACAGTCAAACCTTGATAATAACTCTGTTTATACAACATTCTGCTTACAAAAAGGAAGCGTTTATGTCCCAATTCTCCGTTCTCCATTGTTTTTATTTCTGATAACACAAAGTTTCTGTTTTAAGTAGGTAATCTGCAAAGTCCTAAGGATGTCTTTTTTACGAGCTTTAACTGAAACTTTCTAAATTAAAAGGAAAGATCAAGATGTCCCGCAAGTTTGTCCTTGTTACAAAAATTAATTGGAAATGTGTACAGGGAGGTTATACAAAAAGATGTCAGACTAATTGTTACCCCTTTTGGGATTAAGTTATCCTCGTAGAACAAGTTAAAAATACTTTTGAGAGAGGATAAAGTTATCTAGACTTGAGAAAGACTCGTTTGCAATGAGTTATACCCAGCACGATATGTGGCAAAGGGACTCCCCCTAACGCCCCTATACCTCAACACACTCTTCCCTTTTGTTAACGCACCAACACCCCCTAAAAACTGAAAGGAATTCCTTTGAAATTCCTTGGATGTTTGAGACACAATGGGGGAACATTGGTAGGGGGATACCCTCTGCCTCATATCGTACTGCATATGAAATGATTAGAGAACAATGCAAAAAAATTAAGAAATTCTTCAACAGTCACAAAATATTTTCAAACATGAATTGCTTCAAATGAATTAAAATTTGTCTTGCATACTACAGAATGATTATAAAGGTTTTGTTAACGAGGATCCTTTGGACTTTATTACAGAGTGGCATTCTTCCCTCTTCATATCGGTGATCATGTGTTCATTGATGAAGATTGCATCGTCAATGCAGGCCAGGTGGGATCCTATGTGCACATCGGCAAAAACTGCGTCATTGTAAGTATGGGTATATGTTTTATAAATGAAATTTTTAAAAGAAATATCAATTCTTGATCAGAACAGAAGTTGTTTAAACACAGTGGCACTTGATAACAAGGCACTGATCGACAGCCAGAGACATCGGTTTTTTTGTAATATTTTAAGTGCATTACATAACACACTGGACTAACAGCTTTACATCCCTTCCAAAGGATAGAGCAATTGTGGTTAAGTGTGTTGCTCAAAGGCACAAGTACCACAAATGGGTATTGAACCCGCAACACCAAGTTTTCACCCCAATGTTTTTGTGAGCCAACAACCCAAACTGCTAGGCCATAGTACCTCATCATTTTTAAGTTGCACATGTATATCCCGCGCAACAAAATTCGTCAATCTGAGAGTGCAAGGTTTCAGCACTCGTGCATAATGAAGCCGTTATGTGAATATTTCGCTTTCATACAACTAAATTCCAAAAGAAATTTTAATTAAACTGAAAATTTGCATTTCTTTTGTTGCTTGGTATTGACCCCCTTCGAACACGTGCAAATACGCCATTTTGGGAGTCAAATAATGCTGAGTCATTGTTGGTGCGTGCGCGCTGTGTGTGTCTCTGGTGGGCGTAACGCGGTTTAATTCACCAATGGGAGCCTTAGCATTGCACGTTACACAGGCTATGGACACACACAACGCGCACGCACATTGCTTCCACAACGACGCGGCTTTATTTGACTCCCAAAATGACGTCATTGGCACGAGCTCAATATGAGACTGGGCTGCATGGTTGCCTGATCAACCTTGGTCAAGTGTTTTGCAAGTAGCTCACTGTGTTAAAAACTTCAAAGTGAAAGTTGTAACAGTTGAAATTCCTTGTTCTACTGCAGGGTAGGAAATGCGTGCTAAAGGATTGTTGTGCAATAGCCGATAACACCTACTTGGCCCCAGAGACCGTGGTACCTCCATTCACATTGGTAGCTGGATCACCTGGTAGGTAACATCAGTTTCACATAGGCGTATCAGAGTGACACTAAACCTAATTGAGTTTGCATAAGATTCGGCTTCAGTAAAGACCGACATCTGAAACCAAGTCGCTCTTCAGTCATTCTGACCGACTGCAATAGTTGATTTTTCGACTTCTGGTGAACCAAAAACACCCATCTCTGGGGAAAAACATGCGCGTCTTGTATACAGATGCACAGAAATGTTTATTTCAATGGGTCAAAATCCCCACTTTGGAGCACGAAAACATTTTAAGAAATGTCAATTCGTTTTCCTATTTTTCAAGCTGTTGTTGCTGGCGAGCTTCCAGAGTGCACTCAAGACCTCATGATGGACGTCACACGGGGGTACTACTCTCATTTCTTGCCGGTCCAAGAATTGAAATGAAGAGGAAAAATAAGTATATTTATTCTTAAAGTCATCTAGGGTTTAAATGTCATTCCTGTAAATATACCCGGGTACCTGGGCTAAATTAATGTCATGGCAAATTTAAATTGTATTTGGGGAAAGTTTTACTTTACGGCATTTTTTAATAATAGTTTAGAGGAGGCTTGGTATATTTTTTTCTGACATTTAATGGGGCTATATCAGAACATGCATTGAAAAAAATGTTTTGTTTTTTTAAAGTTTCAATGTTTAAACTTTTCAAAGTCTTAAAGTGTGCGTTATGACGTGCAGATAAAAAAAAAACAAATGCACAGGTAATGAAATTTACGGCATTTAGTTTGTTTTGGACATCACATTTTAAAAACAAAATCGACAAGTTTCATTAGAAATTGATACTTGTACTGTATTATTAAATTTAACATCCATTGTTTATACTTGAAAATGAGTGCCACTTCTGACCAAAAATTCTGTCTGCATTGTGTAATGTAATGTATACAATTGTCACTGTTTTATGTTGTAAAGTGGCGTAAAGAGTCAAAGTATTTTAGTAAGAAAGAGACGGAAGTAACATTGTTTGAGCCAAGATACAGGGGATACCGGTTACTTCAAAATTTGAGCTAACCATGGTTGCATGTAAAAATTATATTTAAAAAAATTCTTTGCCAAGTTTGCAAACAAAATGGTGGCACCTATACTACAAGGGGGTTTTTGCTGCAATTTCTTGTTTTATGTATAAATTCAGGGCAGGAATTTCGTCACTGAAAGGGCACTGCCATTTGTGTGTCTTTCGGAGTTTAAAAAAGGGCACTTCCATTGGAAAATGAACTAGTCTATGGGAGAATTGCAAAAGGGCGCCAAGGCATATTTCCAGCGCCCTAATATACATAATATACAAGTTCCAATTTGTTTTGTTTCTTGGGTATACTTCTCCTTTAAAGGCACAGGCGCGCCAAATTAGTGCCATGAAATACGCAGCTCCGTAGCAAAGGCATGGAGCTGCATATTTTGTGGCACGCACGCATTGCTGACGAGCCTGTGCCTTTAAAAGAATTGATTTTTTTTGTTCCAAGTTAAATCAGGTTTGAGTTATCCAAGATTTAATTTTTTTTGTAATTTCTGCATGGATTTTGCATTTCATTCAATTTCAAAGATAAAAAAAAAAAGGACAATGTATAATCCCATTAGGTATCTTGCATTTAGACTTTCCCACCAGGGGGCGGGGGATACCGGCACTTATCGTTCTGCACTCTTTTCAAGGGCTTGTTGTAGAACTTATCATAGTGGTTAGACTTGAGCCACTGCAGAATGTCGGTTTCAAACCGCGCCCGGAAATCGTCAGGGTTGCGGGCCAGTACCCACAGAATGGTGCGGGTCGGTCCGCTGACCACAGAGTACTGGTAGTGCATCTGAGATTTGGCTCCGGTCGGTTCCTTAGGGCCGAACTTGATCACCCAGTCTGTTGAATATTCAAAAACACAGACAGATCGAATACATTTTAATGAATTATTCAAATGATTTATAGGAAGGTTTCACAGCCGTCACGAGTCACTAAACATCTTCCGTGTTTGTCCTCCAGACTGGAAGAGAACAATAGAGCCTGTGCTTTTCTGCTAGCAGCCACATGCGTTTCCCCATGTGGATTGTTCTCTCTCCATCTAGAGGACAAACACGGAAGGGTCGTGACCTTTGACCCCATGTGAAAGCGCCCTATACAGTGAACCTGAGGTGTATTACAGTACACTACTCACAATAAGTTACGGATATTGGTATGTTGTCAATTTTGAATTTTTTTTTTTAAATGACCGTTTTCACCTATTTCTGTGACAAGGTGTGTCTGTCATGCAGATACAATTGTCTAATCATATACAAAATCATTCAAGCGGAATGCATACCCTCAATAAAATATATCTGCGTACACCCCACAATATCCCTAACTTACTGTGAGTAGTGTATGTCTTAGATAATACGTTTAAGAGCAAAGACATCTTAACTTTCTTTATACAATCCATCCCTGGATAATAAGAGCACTATGAAGGTTTTAAGGTCTTAATCCTTTGTTCCTCATTTATTTTATTCCTGATAATACAAGGTTTGTTTTTCAAAGTTAATATGCAAAGTCCCGAGGACCTCTTATGGAAAGAATTCCATTTACTTGTCACCACTCATTCTCCTTGTAACAACTTAATAACCACAAAAACGTGTTAATATTTTTAAGGGAAGTGATTTTAGGAGTGAGAAACATTCAACAATTTCCTCGAAAAGACTTAAACTTGTTCTGCCCTGTTCCATAGACTTAAAACACGGCGTCTCAGTTGCGATTTCGAAAATTAAGGAAATCTCTGATGTAAGGAAAGGTTGGAAACTTACATGATCCGGGGAAAGGGTTGACCGGGAACTTGACCACCAGTTTGCCGGGTTCTTTAGGGTCAGGCACGTAGGCATAACCCGTTATGTTATTTTGTGGGCCAGTTGGGCTGCCTATGTTACCAGAGTTCTCAACCGAGATTGTCTCGTTGGGGTTTAAACCATCTGTCAATGAGAATAAATTATATGGAAAGAGTTGAGAAGTTGATCAGAATTGTTTTTATTTAAAATGATCATCAAGCATTGGTTAGTGCAGAATTGATGAAAAACCCAAATTTAGGAGTGAGAAAATTAAATTAATTCTTTTTTTTTTCTGCTTGACTCGAGTTTCACATATCCTTAACTGTTTGGCGATTAGTGCATTTTACTACTCGATACCCGCAGGAAAAATGGTCATTATTTATAGTCGAGTAAGGGTGAGCAGTCACCAAAATTTCTCAGTACAAAATATGCTGCTTTATTTTTAGCATGTTTTTATCAAGTTATTATTGAATAATACACATTTCCCATTTTAACTTGCCTCATTTTGTTTTACAATAATTACATTAAAAAAAATAGTGCGGCTTGCATTTGTTTTAGCCAAGAACAAACAAAAACGTCCACAAAAATACAACCCCACGCGCCAAAAAAATAGATTTTGTACTTACAGTCTGCAGTGACGCAGTAGCTGTTCCGTTCAAAGGTAGAAACGACCAGCAAGCTAGTATACATCTTGTAATAAAAGAAAAAATGACATTATAATTATGTACAGTTTGTAACAGCAAATTCTTTTGGCACCAACCCCTTCCCTAAAACTGAAAGGAGTTCCTTTAAAATTCCTTGCATGTTGTACCCAGCACGATTCTTCCCCTACTACCCATATACCTCAACGCAATCTTTCCTTTTGTTACAGCACTCTCCTCCCCCTAAAACATGACAGGAATTCCTTTGAAATAACTTGGATGTTTGAGACTCAATGAGAACAATGGAAGAGGGCGTACCCTCTAGTATGAGCAAGTCACCCTGTCTTTAATTGTTCGTGTCCGAAATTCAAAGGGCATTATTTAAGGCCAACTGGAGGGACATACCACGGCCGACTTTGCTCCAAATCATGTGTTGGTTAAAAGCGGGCCTCCCACTGTGCGATTTTTGCCATGAATTTCCTACGATTGTGTGTAGAGTCTATAGACAGTCTCTGGTAATCGTACCAATTCGTAGGAAATTCGTGGCCAAAATCGCACAGTGGGAGGCCCGCTTAACACATCTCACGAAATGTTAGCCTCAGAAAGTGTATATCTTGAAGGAGCACCGGCCCAGCAGGGCATGCCATGAGGCCACTGGCCTCGGTTAATGTCAAGGCCTAAACGTACCTCATACCATCTGCCGAGGTAGCTAGGGATGTCTAGTTCGGTAACCGTTGTTGGCGGGGAGAACAGAGAAAATGGTGCCGCATGTGTGCCGGCAGCAAGGCATAAAACGAGGATCGCTGCGTAAACTACAGCCATGGTTATTCTCTTTTTCCTGAGCTTTACAAAGCTTCGAAGAAGGACCAAATTTTAGTTTGTAATTCAGCACGAACAAATGGCCAGTTTATATACTAGTAATGCATAGTTGCATAATTATTTTTACACACGTGTGGACTTATTTCTCATTTGCATGCCGTCTGTTTTGGGATAGCTAGCCCCACCCCTAGATCCTCTAACCAATCAGTTAGTACATCGGTGATTCTCATGACCCAGTGATTGTGTGCCGTAGTTTTATTATGTGTTTTGCGCACTTTACCAAGACGCGTTGCTATGTCGGGGCGGGGCTTACTAATCGGTCTGAGTGTTGCAAAGTCCTCCGGTGGCCCGTTTTCGCAACCATAATCAGAAACGTGTTATATATGTAGATTCAACGTTGAACCATTGATTATATAAGAAACATGTTTCTGTTTATGGCCGCAGAAACATGCCCCTGATTGTTATCGATTGGGCTTTTTTGTTTGACACGATTAAACCTTTCTTTGAGGGGTTTAAGAAAAACGTGTGATCAGTGACATTTCACCAAGAAAAACGTTTCATAAAAATGGGACGTTTAAATGTCAGGTTTCGACTAAGATATTAAATATAATGAGAAAATACAGGTAAAAACAATCTACCATGATTTGATTTATAAATTGTTACGCCCCAGTACATGCAAAGTTCCATAAATAGTGACAATGTTTAGATTTTATACTGAAATAAGCTCTAAATGCATGGGTCAAGTTACCCTAAAGTTATATTGTCCGTGCACATGGTTCTTAGCAAATTCGAAATTTTCTGCTAACGAATTTTTAAAGCATTTACTTTATTTTAACGGGAAAAAAACCATATACTCTGCATTTTAGATATCGGCAATCCTGTGTAAAACGACGTTTTTATACGGCAGTTTTTGTGCGGCCGTTTTCTTTTGCGCCTTGCCGTGAGTTGAATTATTGCCGAACCGCCAATAATTCGAAATATTGACAGTACATGTATTATTGTTCGAGAACTAAGCGTTGGTCGATTTTCTTTTCGTTGATGTCTCATTTGAAAGCGAAAAACTGTTACGTTTATAGAAAAATGTCAATTAAAAAACTTCCTATTTTCGAAGTGCCACACCCAAATCGCACGGACAATTAGTTGTGTAGTTCTATAGAGTTACGTCAATTTGATTATTGATCACATGGCTGAAAAACACTGCTTTAAATGTTGGGGTTATTTTTTTTAACCAATTATGGACGAGCTAAATGATTTATTTATGATTCAGTTTAATGCTGTACAGATATATAATGATTTGTTTGATTAATTTCACAATATTTTAAATATAGGTTTTCTCGCTCGAATTCATCAGAAATGCATTCGAATTCGTTTGCGGAAGTACGTATTCAAGTGATTTCGCAATTTTTCTGGTTCTTATTCATTTGCACGTTATTCAATTTCGTTTAAAGAATTTCGTTCACATTTGTTAGCTAAGACACCCAGATTAGAATCTGCGTCATTCAAACACAAAGCGTTGATGAATCGTCATTCAATTTAGCACAAGCTCGGAGCTTGGGCAAATTTGAATGATTTTCGCTGGTATTTAAAAATTGAATGCGCGTAGTTTAAAATTTGAGTGTGGAATTTTCCACAAATGAAGGATGATCCCAAACTGCATTCAAATTTGTGCTAAAACGAATGCAACTGAAATGAACTTGGGAGGTACTTCGTTAAAACCTATATTTCCTGATTTCTTGGTAATAAATTTTGAACGTTATCATGTAGGCCTATGGGTCATTCCATAAATTTAGGGTCCACTTTTTCTGTCCCCGTTACATCTGACATCTTGTAAAATGTTGTATTTTGTAAATTCAGGACATATTCTTTAAATGCCTTCTATTTCAAAGAGTGATTACATAAAATACAATTCATAAAAATATGGTTTGAAGGCATTTTTAATGATATAACTTGTATGGCAAATAGCAGTATGTCAGGTGTAACGGGGACAGAAAAATGTCACACGTTGGACCCCAAATTTATAGAATGCCCGAACTTTGACCGAGATCCTTTACATAACGTTATCGCAGGAATCCGTTTCATAACCCTGGCTTTGCACTTTAGTCCCTGATGTAAGCCGGACATCTGTGAACTCGCCAGACGCTGTTAATTGCAAACAAAGTTCTTAAACTGCAGATTAGAATTATTCTTATCGTCACACAGAATTCGACCAATTTGTGGATAATTATTGAAACAAAATCATAAGCACAGAGGTTAAAACATATACATGATGTGATTTTCAGATAAACTATTTTCAACTAGAGACAATGCTTTTCGTATTTGGGTCATTCTATGAAAACAGGGGTCGATTTCACAAAAGCTAATTCCCATACCATCCCAAGAGTGACCCTTCCTGAAACTATATAAATCAAGTAACAGGTCTAACTAGTTAGTACAAATTATCCACTAACCACTAAGATCGATTTCACAAAAGTTAAGACGAATTGGTGCGTCCCAATTCCCATAGGCCTACCAGCATCCCAAGATAAGAGGCGTTACCCTTCATAAGACGCGTCTCAGCGCGTTGTAAAATCAGCACCTGGTCATATATTTAAATCAAGTAAAAGGTCTCTGGGCTTTAGCGCGAACATCAGCAAATGATCACTAAATGGCCTCGTGAATCGAACACCACCTTACCTGACGAGAACATACAATAAACTTGTGCGAGGCTTCTAAATGCAAATGGGCATTTAGAAACTTTCATTTAAAAAAATTATTTCGTACAAAATATAATTTGAACTGATAATGTTCAAAATGGTGCTATATTTTCCCAGGAAAAAACTTGTTTATAAAGACTGTAACAGTTAGAATTGAAAAAAACCCTTGGTGTTTCCTCTGCACGTTAGGCCTATATTCAGCAAAACAACTCAACATATTGTTAGAAATATGTTTAATGAATGAATCAGTCCTTTGTTTCTGGATAACCACAGTTAGTGGCTTGCAGTAGCGGCATGGGCGTCTTCAGGAATCCTTTGTAGCCATTTTTATCCAGAAAAGTCAGGACCTCGTCCTTGTATTTGCCAAGAAAAGAAATGGGGTTTCTAGCCAGTACGTAGAGGGCGCGATCACCGCTACTGGTCACCACAGAATACTGATATTTGCCGTCAATGATTGGTCCCAACTTGATGATCAGGTCTAGAAATAATGACAAACGATAGTTAACAAACAATTGTTTGCCTTATATATGGTAACTGCAAGACTGAAGTTTAATTTTCTCCCGTTGAAGCAGTTGTATTTTTCTTTAAAAATGGCAATAATTATCATATAGATTTGAGGAAAATTATCCTTAGGCCTAATAAAACCCAGACTGTTATGTGTACAAAACAAAATGTCTGCCACGCCTCATATGTTTGTATACTAATCAAATGCCATTCATTCCAGGGGCGTGTGCATTTTCCAGGGCAAACCATGGGGTGGCAGGCCCCGTGAGTTGTAAAAAGCACAAACTTACAATCCCCAGCAACCGGGACTCCCTCCAGCATCACCTTCAGTCGTCCGGGCTCAGACGGGTTCGGAATGTAGGCAAACCCGGCAATGTCTCGTCTGCTGCCACCGGGCCAACCGACCCGACCGGCGTTATACACACTAACGAACGTTTGGTTGATCATTTTGTCTAAATAAGGAAAAGTTGCATCAGTTATTTTCAAGACACCTACTTTGAAAAATATTTTACAGGAATAAAACTTTTTTTTTTGCTCCAAAGTTAGATTTATGACAGCAACCATCTATTCTTTATTACTACAAAACAGCTTTCCTACTTTGGGCTGATAATTTTGCCCAAGAGAAAATTGCATTTTTGTTGCTGCTTTATTGGTTTCTGCATCCGTCGCTACATTTGCTTAAAAATTTACTGTATTTCACTATGAACATCTAACAATGGAAATTGGGCACACACCATTGTTACTAACAATGGGGTTACAATGAACATGTACATGTTCTTGCTCATAGTGTTTGCCTACTGCTGTTCCCCGCTGTAAAACACCTACTCATTGACCAATCAGAGGCAAGGATATTAACCTGAAACTCTTCTCAGCCAATCAAGAATGACCTTTCTTGCAATACAGATTATACGACGCCATATTGAAAAAAATCACACAATTTGCCTTAAATCCCTGCCCTCTCTCCACAAAATTAACCTCGCAGTTATATTAAGAAGGACGTTTGTAGTAACTTTATCTAAATAGAAAGAACTATAGTAGTTTCATTCTCGTAGGCCTACATGTACGTATAGGGATATTTGGTGTGAATAAGTTATGCCCATTTAAGTACATGTATGTCGATCATCATCCACACCAGCAAACACAATGGTGAAATGCTGCAGGAAAGTGTCTTGTCGAAATTTTTATTTAGTGATGTATCATGTACTCGTTTTTTAATCTTTTAAAATGCATGCACCTCGACCATTTATTAATTAAAAACACACGTGCGTTTTTAAAATTAAAGAATCACAAACTTACAATCGGCAGTAGTGCAGACGGAGTCCAAGTCCCTGTTGACAATTTTCGTCCATCCATTCTGATATGGCTGAAACAGAAAATATATTAAAATTTCGCTTTTTATAAGCTTTAGGCCTACAGGGACAAAAAATAGCAGATAACCATAATTTATCTAATTACCTAAAATGTAAGATAACTTCAGAAACTAGTTTTGTACTTAGGAAAACGACGTACAGATATTATACCGAAATATCTGAATAATTTAACTTAATGTACGTAACCCTTTACCTGATACCAGCGACCGACGTAGGCCGTGAGCTCCAGCTTTTTTACGGTAGGAATATCCCCCTTGGACACGGTGAACATCACCGTAAAGAGAATGCCCAAAATGCACCTCATACTGCGGGTCTAAATAAAACAATTTCACACGTTTCTGATCTGGTTTTTTTTATTACCAGCACGAAATGAGCCGTGGACCATAACTATATTGTGGTCAGGGAAATAAACCGGCGCAGGAGGAATACATTTGTGTGTTTTTTTTTATGTAAACAATATAAAACAGATTATGTTCAAAGTTCACGTCATGGTTTTTGATTGGCTTAAGTTTGGATTGTGCCCGGTGTGTGTTTATCTCGAATGTCACCAAATCATGCCTAACCAACGCGAAACGTTCGCATTTGTCTAAAGCCCAATTCATACTCGCTCGGCGACCTACATGCGGAACGGATATTTTGTCCGCCGCAGTTGCGGCGAGTAGGGTCAAACAAGTTCAAACAGTGCGCGGTCAGTCCGCATCTGAGCGGAAGAGGTCGTTTCCACCCGTTTTTAATATGCGCGCGCTCTAAATTAAAACGCGCATACAAAGTGCGCCGCAGAGCCCGTTTATACCTCGGCGACTACTATGCGCAAAGCGGATTTTTATGATCGCGTAAAAACTCGGCGGCGACTACACTCGGCGAGTGTGCGGCAAGTGAGTTCGGCGGAGAAGTATGAGCTTAAAAGGCACAGACTCGTCAGCAATATGCGCGCGCGTCAGGTTCGTCCCTCGAAATACGCAGCTCCGTATCTTTGCTACATGGAGCTGCGTGTTTCGTGGCACGAATTTGGCGCGCGCATCGCTGACGAGCCCCTGCCTTTGAGTAACAGGTCTGATATTTTTTTCGAAAGTCACACTGTCATTCACGAGCAGGCACTTTGTGGATCTATTGTCACATCATTTATATATGAAAACCTGGCCTCTGTCATGGCTGCCGATGCAATTAAAGGGTTTATACACATTTCCCCCATGGTTTGGCACATTATGTCTGTGATGCCCGAGGAAAACAAAATGACTACAGCATGAAATTTGACGTCGACAAAAGCAGATTTCTACAATACCGTTTGATATAAAAATAACTTTACTCCTGATCATCAATAATAAAACTTATTAGACTAGATTAATAGTGTTCTTTAAAACTACATGTAATTGTGCATCATTATGTTCTTGTACTGTATGTAAGGGATTATTTCAGACCCTATTCTTGTCGCTTTTATATATGTTTTCAATAACTGTTTTTTTCAATTGTGTCCAGATCACATTTTTGAGCACCACCTCCCCCATTTTTTCAATGGGTGTTGAGATTTTGATACCATTTTTTAATTTTGCGCCCTCAATCCATATATTTCTACGTATATCATCAAAAGTCTACCGAAGTTTAGTAAACTAATTTACCAGGTTACACGAAGCAGTGCAATGATTACACCAATGTTTTTGTTTCCACGTATGTTTAAATTGGGGATCTATTGAAAATTTCCTGTTTTCTTCCGATGGATAGTATTTTATATGATAGGTTAGAACAAAATCCATTAAAACAAATCTGGTAAATTTTGTTTCTGTAAAATGGCTCAGAAGAAGACCACCTCTAAAATAAGCAGAACACAAAAGTCGACATTCGTGTATCTGACAATTATCCCTTGCACTACAGGACAAAATAGAACATTTAGCATCCTTCATTTCACACACAATTCCCAGAGTAATCAAGCCCACCACAAACCAGGCTTTGTATAACCACCTACTTCCCCAAGATTTTGAGGACAACACACTATAGTATTTCGAGTGGGCTTCTCTGGTGAAAATAATAATTACATTACTTATAAATCTTGTGAATTAGGTAAAAAATTTCCTTGTCAAAATATAAAACAGATTGCTCAAAATTTACAAGCCGAGCTTTCAAATAACTTCAAATAACATTTTTACGACTTACATGTATTACATTTGGAACCTTGCACGGTTGATAATAGCTAATTGTTAGATAGTGCATTGCACGTCTGCCGACATCTCAATGCGCTTTACAACCATCAGGAACCATCTAAACATTGAGATACTAAGGTATCACAGTGCTTAATTTACATCCATGATATTCCGCCTAAACATTGAGATACATAGGCGGGCGGCGCCTTTGGCAGCCAACAGCCAGAGACACCGGGGAATTCCCTTACTCTTCACAAAAGAGTGCCCTGGGATATTTTAAGTGCATTACACAACACACTGGACCAACGGCTTTACATCCCTTCTGGAGGATGAAGCAATTGTGGTCGAGTGTCTTGCTCAAGGGCACAGGTACCACGACCAGGAGGGAGGAGAGGGTAAACAATGTGATCTGGTCACACTCCTTGAAATTTGTTAAGTACAAAAAGGCTCATCATAAGATTGTAACTAAACAGTTGTACTATCCTTACACCCACGTCATACATCAACGATCTTCACATAGCTATTGATATGCTCAGTAAGATTCTGAAAGAACGACCGTATTCCATGCACCAACAACCCTGACTTGTACGCCCCTTTAAGCATTCCTTGAAGCGACCCCTGGAGGTTAATTTGACCCAGTAACGTCAGGTGTGAGTGATCAGACCCCGTGAACCCGTGAGAGGACGCAGTGTTTTCGTCATCACTGTCACTGGCGTCATTGGTAGCGGGCGGAGTTGCGTGGTGCGCATCATGGGGGCGATGGGGCTTTATGATGCAGCCAGATAGGCCAACATTACAGGCGACTGCATTCTAGTTGGAAAGAGCGGAAAGAGAAATGTACACAGGTAGCAAACAAAAAAAATTTGCTAGTTTTGACGAAAATAATTTTAGTTTCGATTCCATTTTCAAAGTAAAAGTTGGCACTAAAATTAGAAAAATATCTCACAATCCTGTTACAAAAACTGCTGAATTCAAGGAATTTTGTAATTTCTGCATCCGTTAAAACTCAGAATGCTGGAATCACATTTCATTTCATTTAATTCATTTAATTTTTTTTATTTTGTCTCAAGGAAACAAAGAATAGGCCTAAAGAAAAAAAATACAATAAAAAACAAACAAAACCTTGAGACGGGATAACCAAAACGCTTAACAATGAAGTTAACTTTTCGAGTGTTAAAGATAACGAGAATCAAATCCTCCAAAAGATTGAATCGTGATTTTGATTCCCAATGTAGGAGAGGATTTGCCTAAGCCTACTGAACAGTGGCCATTTGTTAAAATGAACAATTACATACAGTGGACCAATATTCACCGTTATGGACTGGCAACGAGGTCACTTGTGCACATCTATGCATCCTGAGGGCCTGTGGTTGACCACAAGAGGGTCCTATTCTCCCCCCCCCCTCCTCTCTCCCCTCCTCTCTCCCCTCCTCTCCCCCCCCCCCCCCCCCCCCCCACCCCCCCCCCCCCCCCCACCACAGAATAGACATGCACTGGTGACCGATTTATGCCAGTCCATATGTGTTTTATTTACAAGTAAATTTAATAATAGGCATTTGAACAGTACATGTAGGTTTTTGAACATAATTAGGCACTTCAACAATAAGCAGTTCAACAACAAAAGGCACGAAGCTTGATATGTGCGTCTAGTTCACGCTGGCGCAAATTTCATGCACTAGCCTATTATTAGTGAACCCAACGTGACTGGGTTTCAGCCAAGAGGTGTGTTACAAAGCAGACTTTCCACAATACAGCCATTGCTCGAATATACATTTATACCTGTTTTTTCAGCGAGTCTGGATGTTGAACTGCCATAACCAGAATGCCACAATTCTCCCCCTGGGTCAGCTGTAGCGGCACAGCCATCTGTAGGAGAGTAACAGCCCTGGGTTGGGTGTTAGGTAGAAGCTTGATCTCCTTATAGCAATCTATGACGGAGCCTTTGGGCTGGGTCTTAAGTTCCTCTAAGAGGTCCTCCACGCCTCGGAAGGGGAAATCAAGCTGATGGAGAATGGAAGAATTTCATTGTAGTTTGAATGGAGTTCTAATTCCACAGAGTACACACACACAATTTCATCCAAATATGGAACAGGGAATGAGAGAAAAATCATATGGGACTCATTGGGATTCGAACCCCGAAATCTCTGATACTCTCTGGGAACCAGCTGAGCTTAATGGCACAGGCTCGTCAGCAATGCGCGCGCGCCAAATTTGTGCTACGAAATACGCAGCTCCATAGCAAAGGCATAGAGCTGCGTATTTCGTGGCACGAATTTGGCGCGCGCGCATTGCTGACGAGCCTGTGCCTTTAAGGCACAGTGCTATATTCCCTCAGGTTTTCTCTATGAATCCAGTTTTTAAAAAAAAGCTCAGCTGGTAAAGCATCTGCCCAGAGAGTCAGTGGTTTGAATTCTGATGAGACCCATACCGTTTCTCTCATCCCAAGTTTGGTTATTTCAATGGTGATCAGGCACCATACCAAATATTTAATTCACCCCAAAATTGAAAAACACAAAAAAATCATTGCGCAGTGACACAATTATGCAATTAAAAATTACAAAGTAACAATTTTATAGTCTCGGTGTAATGAAATAATTAAAGGCACAGGCTCGTCAGCAATGCATGCATGCCAAATTCGTGCCACGAAATATATGCAGCTCCATAGCAAAGGCATGGAGCTGCATATTTCTTGGCACGAATTTGGCGTGCACATTGCTGACGAGCATTGCCTTTAATTCCACTCCACAGATGAATTATCATTAATCATGTGCAAAATCTTGGTCATGGAACCACAACCTCATCAGGGCATTTCCACTCAAACCCATGTTACTCCGGTTTATGCAGGGTGGGTAAAAAAGAAAGTTACCCAGGATTAATTATTTTTTTCTTTTAAAAAAATCACATTTGACTCACCAACAAACTGTGTATAAAAGGCACATGCTCGTCAGCAATGCGCGCGCGCCAAATTCATGCCACGAAATACGCAGCTCCATGCCTTTGCTATGGAGCTGCGTATTTCGTGGCACAAATTTGGCGCGTGCGCATTGCTGACGAGCCTGTGCCTTTAAAAATTGATCCTTGGTATCAGGAGTTATACCTGTTATACTAAAAGAACCAATTTGTACAACTATATATGTGAATAAAGTTAAATTAGCACTACATTCAAAAAGACGGTCCACATTATGAAATTACCTTTCCTCCTGGACGAACCGCACGCTGCACAAAGCTGTAGACATGCCTGCACTTTGCCTTAACCACGCCTTCAACCTGTGACATGTAACAGTTATAACCTTCTTACAATTGTAATAAAAGTTACCAAAGGCACAAAAAATTACAAAGTTAATACAACTATACTGAACCGCAAAAGAAACGTCGCTTTTTCAAATGTTGATAAAACCTCAACAGAAATTAATTATGTCCTTTCTTTGTCATTTTGAGTGTGCTTAATTTGACAACACGTTGTACCACTACACTGAAAGTTCCCAGCTGAATATGCTTTTTTCAAAATGAAGCTTCCATTGTCTGGAAAACAAAATGGCAGAGAGGAATATAGACCCTGTGCACCGTGCGCCATGCATAAGTAGGCACTTTGTGGATCTATTGTCACATTATTTAAATATGAAAACCTGCCCCCTGTCATAGCCGCCAATGCAAAGGGTCTATTCTTTAAAAGTGTTTTTCTGAGGTTTGGAGCTCATTTTGACGATTGAGATAATTATTTTTATGGAATGACCAATTTACCTTGATGACTGCCAGAGGAAGATCGCTAAAGCTCATCCGGCTCACGGTGATACCATCTTTGGTGTCCGATTTCTTCCAGTTTTTGCCCATTGCTAAGGCAGTCAGATACGCCCATTGCTGTTACAACACAGAGTCATTAAGTACAGTCAAGCCCCAGTCTTAAATTCATATTTTAAAGGCTTCAACTATAGATCCAGGTGCAGATCCAGGGGGTGGGGTGGGGGTGGGGGTGGGGGTGTGGGGGGGGGGAGGGGGGGGGGGGGTTCCGGTGCAAAACTGCTTTTTAAATATAATGCATTTTGTGCTTCCGCCTGTCCGCAATAAGCCGATACGACTGGCTACCCTCCCTCCAAATTAGAACTAGAATGTTATTTTTGGGGGGTGTTGGGGGTGAGTGGGCGTGAAGGCATCCAGACCCCTGAATACTCTTGCAGAAGTCGAGTGTTCCGATTGCAATTCCGATTCCTAAGGTGGAATCCATTCTACTCGATTCTGGCGTAGAATCGCCCAAGCCTACATGTACTCTATTGAGCTCTTGCCAATGACGTCATTTTGGGAGTAAAACAATGCCGCGTCGTTGTGGAAGCAATGTGCGTGCGCGTTGTGTGTGTCCATAGCGCGCGTAACGCGTTATGCTGAGGCTCCCATTGGTGAACTAAACCGCGTTGCGCCCACCAGAGACACACACAACGCGCACGCACATCGCTTCCACAATGACTCAGCATTATTTGACTCCCAAAATGGCATATTCGCACGTGTTCGAAAGGGGTCAATAGAACTGATTCATGGGACAGGATTGAACCATTCAAATGTGTGAATAAGGTCTATTGTTCATTTATGGTATTTAAAACCAGCAAGCTTATAGTACCCTAGGATCATCCCCAATACAAGGATATCACCCCCAATATTATCCCCAGATTATACCCAGAATTCCACAGAATGATGCCTGTGAATTTTTGACTTACTTGTTTCCTCCATTCTGCGTTCAGATACATGTCTCTTTTAATTTCATTCTTTTCAGCCAGCAGGGAATGTCTGCTTTCTCGATCTTTCCGCTTCTGAAATTGAACAATCCAATGAGATATGACCTTACCTGGGCACCAAACCCGATCCATCTTCACAGTTTCTCTCAGACTGCAAATTTCACGAGGCTCCCAAAATTTCTTGAAAACCAAATTCCCTGATTTTTTCCTCATTTTTTCCCGATGACTTTTCAAAGTTTTAGGATTATCATTTCGACCCATTTTTAGTTTGCCAGGCCAATCATCCAGTGTATATATGCCGTTTAGACATGAAACAAAACAACTGACCTTTTTTTTTGGACCAATTAAATCCCCGACTTAATCCCCTGATTTCAGACATTTCTCTCAAGGGAAACTCATTTCCCAAGTTTCCTCTCATTTCCAGGATGGCTGGGATCCCCGTTTCATAAGAA